>JACCHX010000006.1:3180000-4380000 GCA_018907135.1 Kradibia gibbosae | reverse complement strand
ATAATAGAACATGATAGAATAAAATATACGCGCCTAGTAATGTATCTACAAATGTTAAAGTAAATATGCAAGAATATGATAATCTCATTTGATTTCGGTCATTTTCGCGCCTTTTCGCCGTTAAGAGAATACGGGTGAGATCGTGCCGATCGTGGCTCTCACATATTCGCATGATGGTGTGAGGTAGGAGGGTGAGGCAATGCTTGGCCTTATCATCATCTGATTTTTCGCGACCAAGTCTAATTCTATGTGTTATATAGCCTGCGCCAAGCTATACGTATTGACGTTTTTACGCTTCTCGGGCGTTTAATCTCCGGGAGAGACGCCTACTATAGGATCTCTTATCCATTCTACCATTCATGCGGTTATTCAAAGTTAGGCCCAACCTCATTCATACGAATGTCCTCCTACCACATCACGCTTTCACACCTTGAAGGGAGGAAATAAAAAAACTTAAGTAATAGTCAAATTTATTGTCTTAAATATACAAAAAAATTAAAATTTTTTAAAGATTAATGATGTATGAATTACTTTATTTATCATCTGATCAATTGACGAACGTATGACAAATGTCTGTGTAAGTCAACCTACCGGATAGGTATGAGTAGCAATATTAGTCGATTAAGTTATTCAATGAAAATTCGTATCCGAAGGCAATATTATTACTGTTACTTACCGTAAATGAATCTATTAATAATGATAGGGCACTTTATCATTAGGGCTGACAAAGACTCCGTTCTACTCAAGTGGATCTTATTAATAATAAATCTTCTCGATATTATATTACTAGTATAGCGCCGATACCTGACCGATAACAGAAGAACTATGCTTAGTCATAATTAAGACTGCAGGATTGAATTAAGGGGTGCAAACTTTAAAGGCTATAATATACAATTTATATAATAAATACTTAATTAAATAAAAGCATAAATCATATCTAATGCAGTGTTATTTAAAAATTTAATTAAAAAGTTCGTTTAAACATAAACTATTATTATTTAATATCGTTATCGTAAAACTACTACTTTCCATCAGACTTAACATTTTTTATGAATGATTATTTTTTATCATATTTTATTACAATTATATCGATGTAAGAGGGTGATTTTGGTATTCTTAAGCTCATGGAAAATCAGAATGTAAAATACAAAATTGAACAATCCACCGTCAAATTAGATTAAAACACAATTATCTATTTTAAGAAATTCCATAACCTTTTTATTATAAATTTAAGAAATTTAATATTTTTTGTACCAATATAAAAACCATTTCCACTATAAAACCGCAGCTATGTTGAATGCACGAGATATAAATTTTTTTGTCCTAACAATGTCTTTATTCATATCTTTGTATCTCACACATTCTGTTTTTTACGTTTCCTCTCTTTCTGCCGATTTTTTATAGTTACTCAATTTTCCTCTTCCTGTCTTCCTCATCTGGGTTTTCTTTACGATGCATCATTTATACCTTCGAGGTAATCGTCATACTATTTCTGTCTCTGTATTTATGGCAAGAAAAAGAAAGAAAGAGGGATAAGGAAAAAAATACAGAAAATCACCGTGGTAACGCAATAACAATCGATTATTGGTAGTTATGGTCATGGTGAAGCCCGCTCGTATATCAAAGCATCTGTACTTTTCTAGCTTTTTGTGTCCATTTTTCTATCTTTTTCTCACAGCATCCATACTTCAACACATTCTGTTACACATAAATATCATCACAATACATATAAAAGATTTATTTTCAAATTTAAAAATTATTTTTCAGTACATAAAACGAATGTAAAAAATATGATTTTAAAAATAAAAAAAGGAACATCGAGGATCGTATTCGAGTTTTTTTTGTAATTCATGTATTGTGCAGTGGAAATACATTATTGATATATACTTTTCCGTATTTGTCGATAATTTTAAAATAGGTTATATGACGAAACACTACAATAACAATATTTTCATAAGTAATCAGCTTCACCTTTAGGAAATTCTATCTGAGTTTTTTTATTAAAAAGTATTGTTGTAATAACTATTAATCGTAAAAACTTTATATTTTATCTGAAAAATTATAAATTTTTTACAAACATAAATAATAATGTAATCTCGTCAATATTCAAGAATTATACTAAAAAATTTCTTACAAGTAAACACTACAGTTTTTCGTATTTTTATACCTATGAACTTAAGCGTAATGTCACGGGATGAAAACTGTTTAAAAGAGAAGCAGAATTGTTGATTTAATTTAAATTATGTTACTAAAAATAAATCGTTTTCATATTATAAATTTGGATACCTTATTTAATGCACATTTACTAATTTCAGATATAATATTAATTTTATTTTACTACAAATAAATAACGTTCATTGGAATACAATCGAATATTATTACTGTATAATAAATTAATGTGTACATATTGTAAATTACATGTATTAGAGACTTTTTTATTACTTAATTGTTTTTATTATACCAGTATAAATTTACAGTAAAATACAGTTAAAATTCCAATATGTATGTAATGTTGCAAACATTCTTCTATTGTGTCGTATGCGGAGTCCTAGTATGTATTTTATTATTTCACTGGATCTCAGTTTTTTTCACAATAAGTACAAAAATTATCATTGTAATTTGATAAAATTTAATTATAATAGAAATTAAAAAATACTTCATAAATCCACAGTTAAAAAATTTTTGTTTATTTTATTTAAAACGCAAGTTTTTCAACTTTTTTTGCCTACGCACTTAAGCTCAATAGCGTGAATATTTTTATAATAAAATTTGGTTTATTAAATAATGCAATTTAATTTAATTGTTAACTGATATTTTATTATGTTCAAATTTAATAATTGTTAAGTTGATAGTTTGTTTATAAAAAAGATACTACATATGAAGATAGAAAGAAGGTTATTTATTAGAGAAATATTAATTACGTAATTTGTGATTAAGTAACTGTAAATAAAGATTTATTAATAAATTAATAAAATTTTATTTATGATAATTATAAAATAAAAAATTTTGATTTTTTAATTTTATAATAATAAGTGGCTATTAAAACTATTAATTATAAAAAAGAATAAAATATACTAAATTTTACAACTACAAATTATTTATAAAAAATTTAATAGTCTTATAGAAGAGATATATAAAATGGTAAAATCAATAAATTTCTTATTTGGAGAAAAATTTATTAAATTCATAATTAAGAATAAATAAGATTTATCAAATCAATAAAAATTTATAGAAAGTGAAAATGTATTTAAGTACTTAATTTTTTAACACATTTTTCGTTTTGGCTACATAGAAATAAATATCACTAAATATCAATTGAGAAATACACATATAATGATAAGACAAAATATATTGTAATATGAATAATTATTGTTTCTTAGGTTATTTATTGTTACTTAAAACCAACAATGAGAATTTTTCATTACGAATAGTTATGTAAATTATAACAATAATGCTCTTTTATATATTTATCGTACAGAATGTATATATATTTTTATTAAGGATATAGTTTTATACGTGATTGTTGATATGAAGACCTAATTAATTCCGGCTGATCTATAATTCGCACGATTTAAAATTCACTGAATTACACAAATAAAATCTTCACAGAAATAAATTGAAACTGAACCAAAAGGCTAGGCGGTTTGACACGAAACTAAATTCAAAATAGATTTGCTAATGAGGATTGACCGCGGAAACTTTTAATTTCGCCCTACTTATCCGAAATAAATATTTAGATTTGCTCTAACCCTGTGCATATATTTAAAGGAATAAAGCATTCTGCTGGTAAAAAGTGCCAAAAGGTGGCGACAAATCAATATAAAGCGCGTTTAGCCTTACTTGATGTAGTGGTTAGGAGAGCTCTTTTCTAAGTGTACATGAAAAAGAGACTTCAAAGAGTCTGGGCAATAATTATCTTGCGGAAGTAATAGAATGAGGTTCACGACATCGTAGCATACTTGGGGTCTGATTCCGGACCGGACTTATAGCTCCGCTCGCTACAGATTACTGTGACTTTCCCCTGACTACATCTTGTATGCGCTAAATGTCAACGCCTGATCCAAAGCAAGTGGCCGCACTAAGCCGCGAATGCTTGCAAAGTTTCGTAGATAAGAAAACAATTATTCAGATAAATGTAGTAGTTTACATCGACCGTAATACAAGAGAAGTGTTGATGAGCTTATGTTCTATAAGGATACTATAAAAAACGTACGTGCACAGCTTTTATATACGCTTTTTATTTATTTCCATCCTTCGTTAGTTTTTTATTCTTCTGCCTCTTCCTTTTCATCTTTCTATTTGAATTCTTCTTTTTTTAACTTCTACTACTCCTTCTTTGCTTTTACTGTCAATAGCGTATCTTTATTCTATTGAATCCCTTTTGCTCGGCGTAATTTTGTTTTTACATACCTCTACAATCTCCACTTATCTTACGATTCTTTTTTCATACATTTTTGTGCGCGTAAGTGTTCTCGAGTTCGAAATACTGATCAGATTATTTTCACACAAAACATAAAATAAATTCGGATTATTCATTTAACTTGTTTTCATTGCTACTTTGTACTTCAACTTCAAGCGGAATATAAAAAGAAAAATGTTTACGCTTCTATTATAATACAAATTAAAATAATTCTATTTTATTTCTTTACATTAATATCTTCAAATTTAGTTAAAACAAATAAAATAAAAAACGAAAGCTTAAATCAAGTATTATCAAGTATTATAGCTTATGAATTTTTCTCAATCGAATATTTTTCAGAAAGAAACAAGGCAAATAAAATTGTAAGAAAATGTAAAAAAATTATCTTATACAATAAGTCTGTTAAATTTCTCCACTAAAAACCTTGACTTCGTAACGTCGGTACTTTGTCATACTGATGCGCATAAACTGTATGGTCTACCGGATATTTCACATAATATTTTTAACGCGTGGTGAGGGTCGAAGAATCCTGTAAAACTGCTGTAAAAAGGTGGAGATGATTTACTTCAAGTCTCATAGTATAAAGTACATTATTAATTTAGCTAAAATTTTTATATACTTTTTCAATAATAACAATAATTTATTATGCATCTATTAAAAAATCTAATTCCGTTTAGAATTTTGCAAAAAATTTATGAAATAATTATATAATAATCTTATATACAAATAATTTATTACGGAAAAATATTTAAATAAATTTTATTCAAACCTGTTGTTTACTACTACTTAACTATTTTCAATTATTTTACGCGAAAACGTGAATGATGTATACAAATAAAACATTTACACTGTTAACATATAAATGATTACAAATATGATAAAGAGTACGCTTAGAAATTTAACGTAATTTTATAAGATATAAATACGTATTATATATGTAAAAATAAAAAAACTAAGCTAATATCTGTTAATTATTAATAAGCAGTTCATCTGCGTAGCAAAATCCTAAACAAGGCTGAATATTCGTTAAGAAGTTAACAAAGTTTGGACTGACTTAGAAAGGCTATATGAAATTCTTGGATGAAACTAGTTATAACCATATACAGTTACACACCCAAGTGGGAGTGAAAGAAGTGAAAACACGAAGATGAAGATACTTTGATGAGGTGGCGGTAACAGTATGCCCTAGGGCTAACACTTTTAAAGAATAACACAATGGCAATGCGCTACAATAGCACATTTTCTCTGTGAAGTGACAGGGACAAAGTGAAATAAATAAGGCGAGAAAGAGAGATCGAAAGAGGGAAAATGTAGAAAAGAGGCTTTTGTATTCAATTAGTGAAATGAATGAACTCAAAGACCTCTTCTTCAATTCTTTATCATTCTTCTTTTGAGTTTTCAAATAACTTCTGAAAGCCCATCTTGGTATGTATTTCCTTAACACATAGCGAATAGTAATTGTGTACCATAAATTCAAAATTATTTCATGTATGAACAAATAAATGTATACAAATAATATATTTATATATATATTATCCTTAAAAGTGAAAATTGTTTAAGAAATAATTTAGATCTTATAGAAAAAAAAAATATAAACTAGACGATGTGGTTATTACTGTTTTTATAGGCAATTATTCTGCTTTTATGCAATGTAAACTATCTCCTATGAGAAATTACATTATTGGTTTTCATATAACGTAACTTCATTCATTGACAGTTTTGTCTTTATATACTTAATATTCAAAATTACAACGTTTAATAAGAATAATTAATTAATTATTTATATTTATTTTAATGAAAAATAGTATAAAATTTTGAATGTTTTAAAATTAATGCGAAAAATGTTAAAATTATTCGAATTAATGTAAGCTCAACATAATTTTCTTGACCATTTATCTCTATGGCACGTTCTTAATTTTAGTTTGTATTTATTATCCATTAACTTGTTGTCTTTCTTTCCTCTCCTTCTCTGTTTCTTATTCTCTGAAGCTGTAATCTCTTTTCCCTCATGACTTTAATTTTTTTATTTTTTTTTTTTTGCTTTTCTGCTTGTATTTACGACTAACGAATTCTACCTAATATTGCCTCTTTAGAAACTGTAGTTTTCTCTTTCCTAAAATTCTTTTTCATTCTATTACTATGATTTTGTTCAAAATATGTAATAATATTAAATAATTAAATCATAATTAGTTGTATTACTAACTTCCAAATTGCAATGTAACAGCGATTCTCAATTCCGTCCAAATATGTTTTCAATTTTTGTTTAAAAAAATTCTTCATATAGAAAATTTAATGCATTTAATTCTATTTAAAATATTATATACCCTTTATATATATCCTTTTTAGAAATTTTGTTTACAGAGTTCTTAATCGATTAATTTTCGCAACATTATCATCATTGATATAATTTTTAAAATATCATAAGCTGCATTCTCTTAGAAAAGTTATAGTCACTTTTATGTATGTATAATAAGTTTAATATTAATCATAAATTGTAAATTTTTTTTTAATTACAGACATTTCTATGATAGTACCAAAAATTTCAATTTTTTTTGTCTAAACATTCTATAATTTAAAAATTTTTTATATGCACTAATATTATATATCATACATGATAGTACAAAAAGCCGATTTTACAACCAAAGTAGTTTTATTACATTATCTGTTCTTCTCGTCCTTTAAACTACGTACGTTTACTAGAGATTCATAATTACGCAATCACGTGATCTTTTGTTATATCTTTCCTATTACAATCCCTTAATGATACAGCAAGCATTTGGTGAGCAAAGCCGGAGACAAAAAAGAAACGCACTCGTCTCAAACAATTGCAATACCGGAGCTGATCATGATTGCGAATCGAAAAGAAAGATAACAGATACATTGTTGGCAAGGACGTATTGTGCATGCGGCTTTTCGTCTCTCTATCCAACGAGGTATCTATATCAGAAAGTAGTCGGCAATCATTGTTTCATTTGTAGTGTATGTCATTGTTTTAATAAATGCCAATCCATTGTTTTGGTGCTATTATCAATCACATATGCAACTTGTTAGTCCACTCGATTTCTTTTCTTTTATCAGTCAAAAACATGAACACACATACTTTCATACGTGATCTTGATACTCAAAAGTTTTTAATATTATTGACAGGTACTTCTTTTTTTATACTATACTCATTGTTCATAAATCAAATGACAAATTTTTACGTATATCAGAATACTTTTATTAAATTTTTTTTAATCAAATCAAATTAACAATATACATATTTGTAAATATATTTAACATAATTTCAGAAAAAGTTTTTATATTTCAATAAAATTTTTAATAACGCATATAAAGTAGTGTTTTAAATCATTAAAAGTAATATTATTCATCGAAAGATATATGTTTATACTTAATTAATTGAAGAAACCATATATATATTATAAATTACTAAAGTAGAAAAAATTTTTTTAATACTTTTAAAAACCAAATTTTTCTTATATATTTTGTATATTTTTTCTACAGTAAAATACAGAATTTATTGCTTGACATTCATAGAATAATGCTAAAAGAAGGAAAGTATTTCTATATGGTTATTGTTTATTTGCATTGTGTTCTTAGTAATTTACTTTCAGGTATATGCTCTTAATAAATATAAATAAAGTAAATACACTTTCTTGCAAGCTATTGTAAACATTTTCAATAATTAAATAGTAACTAAAATAATATTTATGCATGAAACAATTTTTAGTTTAATTTTTATAATTTAAACATTTATCAATAATACTAGTCTTTATAGCATAAACATTATCAAGACAGTGTAAATTTTTTTGTTCGATTTTATGTAAATATACAATTAAACATATAAACGTGTAAGTAATTTTTATATTACTTCTTGTATGAAATTATTATTATTATTATTAATTTGCGAGTGGGCCCTATAGCGGTGAGTTCGACCCCAGGACGAAATGAGAAAATATGTTAGGAGACTAGGAGTCTCAGAGGTCCCAGAACTTGAGGATCTTGAAAGAATAATAAGACTGCACCTCCTTGGTGTCCGGAAGAGGTGCTCCGAAAGGCGTATCCTCTTCCCAGGTAGCGTAGACAGCAGTTTAGGATGTATTCCGAGGTCCTTTCGTCCTTACAGCCATATCTATTACAGTACACGTAAGAAACCAGACACATTTTGTACTTGGGGGCTGTGAGACTGCCGTGAGTCATAAGGATCTCCATCACCATCTTCCTCTGCTGAGGCCCAGTTAATCCTTGGCACTTGCATTTTGTGCAGCCATAAAGATCTTTCTATGATTGCGTGTGACTGCTTTGTCTCAAAATCGGCCCTTTAATATCATCCTTTTAATACGATTCAGACAAAATCTTACAGCTAGTTCCATCTCAATAAAGCTACTATTACTACTACTATTAGCTACTATTAGCTTCTTGTTGTGCCAAGTCATCCGCTGCTATGTTTCCATTAATGATAATATGAACAGGGACTCACATCAACTTGACCTTTAGTAGGCTCGCTAGTCGATTTAGAACTTGATAACAATCTCAGACAGCTTTAATTTTATCATACAAGTATCGAACGTAATAAGGACGTTGATTCTGTAAGAGTATATATACACACGTGGATGGTGTGACTTTTCAATCGCAATCTCCAACGCTCGGCGTATCGCTATTAGTTCTTCTTCATTCACAATGGCATATGTGTCCAATAGCACAGTTAATTTTATAGAGCTTTAGCTACAATACACCCTCAGGCCAGTTCTTTCCCTGTGTTTAGGCTCGTCTATAAATAATACTCCATACCATCAGCGGGAATTCGCTTTAAAGTCCTATTTTATTCTGGGGGAGATACTAACTCAATTTTTCCTGTCGTAGAGAAAGATCGTGGTCCTGGTAGCTGGGTGCATTTTAAATATCACCAGTTCATCCAGTCTAATGCAAAGGACCAATCCCAACGCTACCGTCGGAATTGATCTCCATCACCACTCGAAACGTTCCTCACCATTAGAGTTCCGTATTCTTTCAACAAATTACCGACCGGTAGGTCAGTCTGGGTTTGAAGACAGTCTCGTATATCCATTTTATCGTTTCCAACCTGAGTCCCCAGTTCCGACCTATGATGCTTTTCAGTTGCCACAGATTGGCTGAGATCCTCCCTCCAATATAATCTAAGTGCCATTACAGATCAACTTGCTGTCCATATTGACCCCTAGATATTTTAAATAATGCCAACCGTGGAGATTTTGCCCATTCAAGGTCAATATACACTTTCATTTCCACCTGTACGTTATGATGAAGATGAGGATCTTGGCCTTCATTGAGTAGGTCGAGAGTTCTGCGTTTCTACACCATCTGTTCACAAGCGTGAAAACCGCTTAAATGACCTCCATAATAGGATCCAGAAACGGGCCTCCGGCAATTCTGAGGTTGTCGCCAGCATTTTTCGTAGAGCCCGCTCTGTTGAGTTGAGCAAACAATTTATCCAAAATTAATCACCAGTTGAGTGGGGACAGAACACTACCTTTGGGACATCCCGATCCTGCGGAAGCCTTCACTACAGTGTCGCTCTTACTGGCAACCACAAGCGGGTTTCCAGAATGAAATGCACCCACTTGACTATACCCCGTGGTATCCGAAATCTGCCCAAAGTCTTCTTATCACCTCTCTGGAGGTGTGATTAAAGGCTCCATCTATATCCAGAAGTACCTCCATGGGATATGGCTGAGCAGAGTATTTGATTTGCCAGGTGCCAAGGTTAGCGTCTACTAGGCAATCCTCGAGTTAAGTTACTGGAGTCCCTGAAAAGTCGAGGATTCTGGCGATTACCTTCACCCTGATATGGAGAAGGACCACCCACTCTCACCCCTGTTCTCATCCAGGGCACGCTCAGTGTGGGCGCTGTCCTCAGTGCCCAATCCCTCGCTCCGTAATTGAAGAGCGCCATAACGATCGCGCCGAATTGGGCCATTGTGACGCCGTTTCGCTGAGTAAGGGCTCCAATGCTACCGCTCGGAACTCTTGAAACATCCCCAGTCAGAGTATTCCTCCCTTGTGACTGCTACCATCAATGGGTTAATACTATATACGTCGGACATGGAATCGCCGCTGCTTATATCATCATGTTTGAGGCGGGCCATCGCGGAGGATCCGTTACTATTCGGACCTTTCGACCTCTTTGTGTCCTGCGGCTCAAATGATTGGGGGCTATCTTCCCTTCTTCTGTAACGGAAGCATTACTTTATCTCTTGCAGGAGGAGCAGAAGCACTTGTGTGGCCCACCCCATAGCTTTGCGCTCCTAACCGAACCTCCGCCTGGCTGACCGACAACTATTTATGCGAGGTACACGTCGTTCCCATATAACTTAAATGAGCTCAATTTTTTGTGTGAAGCCGAGGGCGTAACTTCAACCGTTTTGTGGGCAACTCCTCCTCCAACCAGAGAGTCCATAGGACATAGATACATAGAGGTTATTACTCTCTTCGCTACCTTGGTACCGTTTATTCCCATTGCCCCATTCAGACTCCCATTCACAGAAAAGCCACCACCTAAGGGGTATCCCTTCATGAAGAACTTTATGGAGAAGACATTTATGAAGTGATCTTTCGCCCATTCTCCATTCAAACGGGCCGTCCACCTGTAGACCCACTCTTATTTCCGCTTGAGCCCCTCAGAATCGATACGTTTATACAATATCTAGAGAGGATTGTAGGATATCAGAAGGAGGGAATATTTTGAGGATATGGTAATAATAATAAAGAAATCGTTATCATATACTTATATAATACCGAAATACATACAAAGATAACATTATTCCCCAATGAAGGTGAGTTTCATTACAAGCAGCATTAAATAATTATTCATGCGTAAAAAATCAAAATTTTATCAATATAGTTACATAGAATTATTGAACGAGTAGAAATATTCTTCAGACGTGAGTTGTTTTTTTTTAATTATTTATAAAATACATCTCTCAGAAATCAGATAATCGTACACCCTGTTATTAACATTTAGCTTCGGGGACGTGCACACTCGGAAAGTCAATCTTTCTCGATCTCTGGCTTTCATTATATTTTACATATTCCCTATATCTCATGTTCCAATTTGCATATACGTATGCACGCGCTGAATACGCGACGGTCTATGCGATTTTGCTCACTTGACACTACATCAACGCACTATATAACATGGCTACGCGTGCACATGCATATCAGCGCCCAGTACGGAACATGCACAATCTTCTACAAAAGCAGGGAGTTCCTGATGGAGAATAGGCACACCGAGAAGCTGGCAGGCGGTCTCGAGTGTCTTGTCAATATGTATAGTATCATTGATGTCTCTAGTCCCTCCGATTGGTGACTACGCGCTCTCTCTCTCTCTCTCTCTCTCTCTCGTTAGGGCTGCATTGACAGCAATAGCGAGCGATATTGAGCAGGGACTACACGAACCGTTAATACTTGTATTCCATATCTGTTTAGTTCGTGTACGGCACTGTTGAGGCTGCGCAATCGAGATTACCAGCCTATCTATCGACAAGACCCTAAATAATTCACTGGAATCTTTCGCTAACGCTGCAACATCGGCTGCAACGAGGAGCTTTTGAGTTTTATCGTGTTTGACGCTGTTGAACTTTTTGACAGTTTTATGTATGTACTTGATAATCGATTTTCCGTTGGAGTACTTGCATGAATGATGCGAAAGCTGCTATCGATATATACTAATCATTTCATTATTCTTTAAAATTATCTTTTAAATCTTATTTTTAATAAAGTCAATTAATATTTATCTAAGACGATGGTAATCTGTACTAACCATTCCAATGCTTGATTGATATTATAGTCTATAATAATTTTTTTGTAAATTAAGTTATCGAAAATTATTGATGACGATGTTTTCGTAAGCTACAATTTAACAATTTAATTGAATTCCAGACAATTTCCATATTTCGGGGAATATATTAATTGAGATAAAATATGAACATAAATGTTTGTATACTAATTTTATATTAGCAATATTACATCAAATGTTGAAGGTACTACGTATGTATTTTATCGTATATTATTGTTGTTTTAATGCAACAGCATGGGAAAACATTCGACCATTACCTGACGGACTAACTGTGTTAAGTATTAAATAAAAACACTAATAATACGCTGTCCTCAAAAAAATTCAATACTTTAAATTTGCAAAGCTTATTAATAAAGTAGCCTTTTTATTCAGTCCTCTTCAAATTATTAATTAACTAAGTTAAAGTTTAAAAATACATAAACCGATACCAAAGAATATTAAATTTTTATAAAATATTAAATGATAATATTATGATGAATAATCGTATAGAAAATTTAATGCTTTTAAACATAATGTTCCAATATTTTATTTTATAGCAGAAGATGATATAATTTGTTTATATTTTATTTGTATCATAGATAACCTAAACTGTTTTTTTATTATCTTCAAAAAATATGTTTCAGTATTAAATTATGCTTCTAATCATATATTAAAATCTAGTAAATTCTTATACAAATGAAAATAAATTTAATTTCTTCAAAAAAAAAATTTTTAATCAAGATAATTTAAATTAAGATTACATTAAATTAATAAATTCAAATAAGTGTTTAAAATTTAATATAAAAATTAAAAAATAATGATGATAAATATTAATTCAGAAATTTCCTGCTGTTCTTAAAATATAGTCTAACTAGAATATTAAAAATCCTATTTTCTATTTTCTCTATGTAGATTCTTCCCTCTCTTATTCTCTCTATTATTAAAATATTATTACTATGATACACCTTGAAATTAAGAAATGCTTTCTATCAAAAGAATTGCATTTTTGCGCGTCTTTCAAAAGACTTAAGTCTTTTAACATCATGATACCATCTTTATTTTGCACTTGACGCAAAAGTTAAAGAAATACAAGCATTGAAAACATTAAGAAAATAGTCGTTAAAATTCAAAGGGAATAATATGAAGATATAAAAGATAATATCAATTATAAATAATAACTATATTTTAAATGGCAGAGGTACTAAATGGATTAATTCATACAAGCCTTTTAAAAACTTGAAGAAACTGCAGTATGTAAAATAAAGGTATAAACATGTATAATAAAAAAAAAGGGACTGAAAAAGTCAAAGTTGAAAGCATAATTATTATATACAAGTGAGAAAATTCGCTTCTTGAACATTTAAAGAGAGATATATATTTTTGTGTGTACATAATTAAAGAAATTTCTATGTTAAAGCTTGAATCTGACTTGAATGCCATCATGATTCAGGAAATTATATAAATAAGAACTCTTTAAACCCTTTTTTTAAGTGTGACAAAAAAATTTTTTATTTTGTTACAATTTTAAATTGTTCTCTATGATTGATTATTGTACTTTATTAGACGAAATCTAATTTTATGTCTAAAATAATTCTTCACTTTACAAATGATTTATAAATAAAAAACTATCAATTATTACAATATATGTAGATTTTTAATATGAGTTGTAATAGTTTAATCTATTTCTTGGGTTATGATGGAAAACATTTAATTATTTCAATAGTACTGACGAACAATAAGAATTTTTGGCCTATATGTTGTAAAAATATTTTTGGAAGAAATAAATAATTTTTTTATAACAAAACAGTGCCTCTGCTGATAAAAATGATTAGTCATTGTGTGCTAATGCATCTTGATCCCAGTTGTGATAATAGCGAACACTTAAGTATTGTCTGGATATCTATGCATGCGCACTGGCCTCATATGCGCCAATCGGTTTTTTTCCCCTCACCAGTTTAAGGTATATTTTGGAGCCGACTTTTGACAGTCCCTCAAAAAGCATCAGATCGAGCTCCATGTAAGTGAGAGTCACTGCATGACGCTCGCTTTCTGAGTCACATTCACTGGACGGATATAAATACGTCGAGTGAATAGGACTCAGGGGTTCTTTTCACGGAAGAATATAATTGCCAGAAAAATAAACGATTGCAAAGTCTGTTTGCCCTCGCGCTCCACTCCTCCCTTTCCGGTCTTTTCTACTCAGTACATATCTCTATCCCATTTCTCCTTCTCCATCTTTTTTTCTCTTCTCCGCATTTGCCTTTCACAGAACAGAGGTCGACTTTTCTTTACACTCTTTCTCACTTCTCTTATCCTCTGGCGCGCTCGCCGTAGTCACGGAAAGTGCCACTCCAACATCGCAGGTCAACGAATTCGCAATTACGATCTTTCAACATCAACGTTCCTGCATATATACTTATGTGACTTACGTATAGTCGCATGAAGTTATATACATGAACCACTCTTGTATGTACTTATGGGATTCTCCATACGCATGTATAGATAATCGAGTGCACCCCTATACGTACATACGTACGTACGTGCGTTACAAACCTACTTATGTATATACCCCTCCCCCACACACACATACATACATATATATATATATATATATATATATATACATTTAGTTACCATTGGGCTTTGTGCGCACTCCATATGTACCGGTTAATTAATCTATAATATATATATTTATAACAGATATATCATCGTCAAATCATGATATTGACGTCAAAACATAAATATGCATTTACATGCTACGGCGATTCTACGCATGCACATGTTACGAAAACGCATTGACGTAGCCTAATTTATTGAATTGGCGACAACTCTTTGTTTGTAAAAATTTATGTAAATATAACTAATGTATATTTTTTTTTTAAATAAAAAAGGGGAAAAGTTAAAAAGATGATAAAACAAAGGAAATAAATAAACGTTCTTCATATTTACATTTAGATTTCGAGCATAACGTAACAATAAATATATCATTAGACCTTTTTATTGCATTACTTAAAAATTCCTTCTATCACAAAATAACGTAGTCTAATAAAAATTGTACAATTACTTTACCGAATGAAATTGAATAATTGATGTATACAATTATTCGAATTCGAATGATGGACATATTGTATTTCTTGCGCTAAAAAATTAATATAATACTAAAATGAAAAATAATCTTTGTCAAAATTCCATAATAATCTTTAGTATTTGTTTTTCACTTTTGATATGTTTTTGTTCTTTAATCTAACTAATAATTATGAATTGAATAAACTGGAAATACTGAAAATAATTGGAAATGTTCATAAAAATTACATTAATATCAGTGCTATTACAAAGTATCCATTATTTATGACATAAGTTAAAGACGACATAGGTAAATAAGCATACAAAAGTGTTTGATGACCTAAAAAAAATCATATAAACTTTAAAATGAAGCTAAATATATATTTTAATCGTAAGATCAGCGTAAAATACAAAATTTTAATTATTGAAATAAGCGAAGAAAATTCTTACAACTACTTAAAATATTTACCATATTATTTAAATCATTGGAGTAAGTGAACTAACTTTGATATTGTAATCTCCGTTCGACTTGATGGAAATAAAATACCGTGATACACATATAAACGATAGAATAGTAGACAGAATTGTTGCACGGAAATCCAGAAAAACGTAACAAAAACACATGACTTTAGTGTTTTGTAAAATAGAATATATGGCCTCTAGAGTTTGTCTGTCGTGTGTGATTTCGTTTAAGATATAAAGCTTGATTTAGTGGGTCGTAAGTCATTGATTTAATAGTCGACTTTTTAAACTCTTGACATTTATTTGTATGTGCGCAGGACTTTCTTTACATTGATTCACGTAATATTTTACTCGATCACCCAATCAAACAGAAAAATTAATTGCTAATTTTTATTTGGCCCCTTGTCATATGATTTGTATATAGAGTACTTTTAATTTTTTCATTTACTGCAGTTACTCAATTTAAAAAATTTTGCCAAGTGATGAAATCCAACTATATTAAATTTTATTACTTACAAAAAGTTATAACTTTTAACAAATTGTAAATGTGCATTTTTTTATTTCCCATTTTATTATCAGCTACTGTTATGTATAAAAATATTTTCACTTCATAAGCCTCATATGTGATTGATTAAACATTAATATTAAGAATAATTGGGATAAAAGTTTTGTATCTACAATGCGAATAGTTCGCATGAAAGGGAATTCGTATAAAATCTTTTGCGTTCGCCAATATTAATTGCTATATTAAGAATAAATTAAAATGATAACGTAAAAGAAAACGATTTTTATTTGAAATAATATAATTGACACATATATATATATATATGGCTTTTAATAAAAAGTTACTATTGTTACGGATACTATTTATTTGTAATCGTCGTATACATAAAAGAGTGAAGTACAATTCTGAAAGGGGGAAAAAGAAGACATAATTCAGGATGGAGTGATGAAAGAAACGAAAAATATTCGAGTAACAAGGGTAGATCCAGCACGACGAAAAAAAAAACAATGGCCGGAAAGCGAAGGTATCAGTAAATATTTTCCCTAGAGATTGTGCGCTAGTGCTGGCCTTTATACGGTCACGTACGTGGACGAATACATTGTCGGGATGTAGTGGCGGAACTCTTGAAAGGTCTGAACACCCCGGCATTGTTTTTACGCGAGCATTGTCTTTCACGGCGACATCGCCGCACTGCTCAGCGTGTCAAAGGTGCACAAATGTAAGTCGTAAAAACACGTGTGTGAGCGTGACTGCGCGTACGCGCATAAACGACGTCGATCGTGTAGATTACTCCTTTCCTCTTTCGAATTCCGATACATTTTCCCTGCTCTATGTGATGGGATGCGACTTTTTTCACCCTATGGCATACCGCCCCTTATTGCTTCTTTTTCGATGCTTTCTGTGCCGTTAGAATTTCTGCCATATCTATCAGCTTCGAGAGAACTGAAAATTAGAAAAACTACACCTTCCGTAAGAAAGTAGAAACATTTTTCACGCTGGGTTAGGATTACCTGTTAGCTTACCTGACTAGAGTTTTTCAATTATATTATTTACTGATTTATACTAGAAAAAAATTAATATAAATATTATCATTAATTATCAAAATTTATCTAATAATTTTTAATTGATAGTTATACATTTTTTTACTATTCATATATACTAGATTATAAATGAATTTTATCAAAAATATTACTAATTGATCTTGATCATACAACTGTACATATTTATTAATGACTTTATAATAGAAACGAAGATTGTTTATTGTTTTAATAGTAAATTTTATTTTAAATTACATAACTCGAAGTTTATTATGATAAATAATAACATTTATTTATTTTTATTATTTCAGCTAAACAAATATCTGGTAATAATTGTTTAAATTTCATTTGAAAAAAAGTCCGAATATAAATGCGTATGTCTTAAATATTTATAAAAATTTTTAATTTCTAAAAAAAATTCATCCGAATTAATCAAATAAAGTTTTGATATGAAAGAATGCTTCAATGCTTATGTTATGATTAATCATGACAAACAAATAATATTAAAACAATATAAAATCAAAGAAAAATGAAGTTTTTGTCAAGCTTGATTTTCAACGTATTTGTCATACAAGTTTTATAGAAATCTCTACTAAATGTTATTACCGTTTAGAAGAATACATTGAACTATTTTCTGCTATATATACTCCATTGATTTTAAAGAAATAAGGCAAAAGTTCATTTTGCTTTGTGTACAATTTCCACGACAGTAGAAAAAGAAAGGACAAAATTGACATTGACTCTACTACAGAAAGACACAACAGACCAATAAAATTTACTTTTTAGAAGTGATAAAATTCAATAAAAAAAGAATTTCAGGCATTTTTATACGAACGTATTTAAACAAAAATTGGTAACGTTTTTAAAAATCTTTTAACATAAATTTGTATTTTTATTCAGTTGATTACAGATCGCTATTAATTATCTATGATCTACTTTTCAATATTTTTGCTTATTTTTACGTATTTTTTTAATATCTATATTTATTTTGATTTTATATTAATATTTTTTATATATATCTAAATACTTTTTTTATATAAATAAAAAAATATTTTATTTATTTTTGCACGGTTTAATTTAAATTTGATTATAATACATGGGAAACGAGCATTTTTTTAACTTTATATATTATAATGTATTAATTTTTCATTACTTTACCTATTAAAATTATTCTGTCTAAAAATATAAGCATTATGCAGTCAATTAATTACTTTTAACATATAAAAAGTAGAAAATTTTGATTAATATGAATAAAATTACTACTTAATCGTATCAATTTTTATTCGTGAGGGGTTCCGTCATCACAAGTAATGAGAATAAAAATAAATGAGATCTTATACACACATTCTTGCGTTTAAAGAATTCATTGATCGTCAGAATTCTAAAAAATTGCGACTTTATTTTGCAAAAATGCAACATAGAACCACACAATTGTCCAGATCGCCTCATAATTTACATGAAAGTAACCGATCACGTCAAAAGTTTAGTCGGTAGGACAATTGTTCGCAAAATGACAGCCTGGGAGGGGAGGATTGCTGACACATCGATTCAGCTGCCCTAAACTTTCCAACGAAAGCATAAAACTGCTTTCTACGAGTGAATTTCGCGTAAATTCACGACAGGGACAGAGCGAAGAAGACGCAATAGTGAGCGGAAATAAACCGAGGGACCAAAGGGATGCAAGTTTAGGACGTGAGCAAACGTTCATCGAATCAAGGCATGTTCTTACGGATGGTTCGAAGAAATTTATGAGCACGTACTGTTTTTACAAGATGTGCCACATTCCTTCTGATATTTCTTAATTCCAAAAACGAAATATAACAAGTAATTGAAAAGAATTGTAATTATGGGATACGACATGTACAAAAGTATGGATTACTTATCAAAGCAAATAAAGATCTCATCCTTAATAGCTTCAAAATATTATTTATGCAATATAAATAAATAAATTCAAATAATACATTACCTATTTTATACAAAGTTTCTTCGCTTAAATTGATTTTTTTTTACTTCAGTTTAGTTACTGTCTTTGCAATGCACTCTAAACTATTCTGCATAAATTTACCTAAAACACTAATTATATTTAATACATTATTCTGTGATTTAAATTCAGTTTCATAGATATTTATTAAAATTAATCTGATTACTGCATGAATTATGTATTTATGAAAACATTAAGAGTATAATAAAATGCAATTTTTTTCACTAAATTATTTAAACTCATATTTATGTATTGGAAATGGAAAAGTATTTTGATATTAGTTAATGTATAAGTAAACGTGTTAGAAAATAATGATTTGTAATAATTTTAGCTCTTTTTTCACTATATATTATAACAATCGTTATAATAAAGTATATCGTATGTCAAATCATATTGAAATAAATCATTTGAAAATTTTTCAAAGTCTGCTTAAGCATCTTATTCTTATAATTATTTCCAAAAGAAAGATAGTTTCTTTTTTAGAATGATAAAAGGCCATATAATTGAATATAACTAAGAGGCCATTCAAGATTCTATGTTTTTACTTATAAAAGATAAATATTCAACGATATTTTAATTCTTTTTATCTGATATGTAATGGGGCTAAATGAGAAAAATACAAATTTAAATGTGTAGTCAAACTTATTTGTATAAAAAAAACCAAACTCTCTCATTCTATATAATTTTAAGTATAAATTATTAATAATTTTTTTTAAGACATTAAAAAAAAAATAAACCACCCTTCAATAAGAACGATTACGAAGCATATTGTATAAAAAGAAAAAATTAGATAGGTTCCTCTTCTGAATAATTTATTTCTTAACTTTACTTCTTTATTTTAATATCGCTACATGAATTATATATATTTATACATATATATTGCGCTACCTCTGCAGTGACTTTTATACGAAATCCAAAAATATACGAATGGAAATAATTTAACTCCTTCACGTGCTTGAAAGGCAGCACATAACATTTTCATCTCACGTCTACATAGAGTTTCTTCTTAGTTCATTGGCTTCTAGGACCCTTCCCTGGCTTCAATTTCTAACAAAACGCCAATGTGATGTTTCCCAACTTTTTTAGTCCTTCTCTTTACCTAAGCCAATTTACCTGCCAGCTGCAAAAAGATACGAAAGGATTTAGGGTGATTAATCTTGGCATTGACGGCTTCCGAAATTATAATTTTTATCATTGCAGCTTGGGTAACGCCAACGGCACTGGGGCAGCAGGGACCGGTTTTCGTCTTAGAGCCACCAAGTACACTCGTCTTCTCGAATACGACGGGATCGCAGTTAAGTTGTTCAGCACATGGCAGTCCGACACCTCACGTCACTTGGACTACCAGCCCGGATCAACGAACGGTAACTGCTGTTCCAGGACTTAGGTACAGGAGCATTTATTGCCTTTACTATGTTCAGAATAACTGAAAGTGATTTTTATAATAAGCCCCACTTATATATAACTCCTACAATCAATAAACGGCTGAGATATTTTACGCGCTTATAATTTTAGATTCATCCTTTTGGGTTGTATTGACGTAATTGTTAGTGAAATGCATACAATTGAAAATTGTTTTTATTTGCTTTTCATTGTTATTTAAAAAACAGTTTTTTTTTAATATAAAATTGTGTAATCCAAGACTTTATTCACATCATTATATAACTAAAACAAATTAAGCATACATTAAATCATGTATAACAGTTAAATGTGATGGTAGAATATACAGCATAATTACACAAATTCTAATGTAATTTTAACTTTTTATAAATTTGTTACAAAAATCAACAAATAGCAGTACATCAATAAAATACTTGGAAACTAACTTTAGGAAAAAAAAAATATATATATATATATTATGCCCTTATCTAAATTGTATGCTGCTTTCTAAAAAAATTTAACTTTAAACAAAATGGCAAGCAATTCAATGATCAATATTTATTTAATAATTTTTAAGAATATAAGTTAAAAAATTATTCCTTTATATTAGGAGTATAATTTTTTTCTATATATTTCCCCTGCGCAAAGTAAATGAATTTTATATAATATATTATAATATATTGAAAATGAAAATAATGACGTACAGTCTTATGTTTCTAAAATCTTTTTAGAAATAAGAATACAGAAAATACTTATCGGAATTTTCAATACAAATGTTCATACACACGTATACATAAATGCATACATAAAACTTATACCTATAACATTTTCCAATTTAGAATTTACGCGCAGTTTCCGATAAAACTCTGTCCATCTAAGCTTAGTATTTCTCTTGTCCATGAGGAGTCTACTTTATACTAAAGCGAGAAAGTAGCACATACATGGAAGTAGATGAAAGAGAAACAGAGAAGGATGGATGTGGATAAGCGAGAGGGATAGGGCAGTACAGACAGTAAGGAACGTTTCGATTAACCGAAGGAAATGGTTTTCCCCAGGTGTGGTGGCTCTATTGCCGAGCGTACACCATCAAACTTCCGACCTTCTACCAATGACATGTTCCTGAATCTATAGCAGCGGCTCTTCACCGACAGTCTCTCTCTCTCTCTCTCTCTCTCTCTCTCTCTTGCTTTCTAACTACACAAGCCACCTCAATTATCTTGATTTTCTACTGCTTTTTCCACATTTATCAGATTCAATATCCTCTCATTACATTTTTTCTTTACATAATCCTGCACTTACTTCTCTTTCTCGCTATCGAATTCTATCAGTCTATTAAATTCTTTAAAGTCGCATTTCCAAAAAAAATCAGTGAATGCGTACACTTTTTCGTATTTGGTCAATTGTCTTTGTTGAAATATAATTCGATCAGTTCTCATTAAAATTAAATTTCTACCGAATAAAAAAAACTGATTTATGATAATGTAAAAGAATTTATAAAGGCAAACATGTACGTAATTTAAAAATTCCTCATATTTAAAAAATTAATATCGTATTATATAATCTACTATTTTAATATATTTTCTTAAATACAATATTAAAACCTTACATTATCATATTTTTAATCAATTTATGAAAGTACATTAAAAAATTTTACTGTTAATTTCAAGTTATTCTATAGTATTAAAAACTTATGAATAAAATAATGTCGAACTGTACTAAATTTTTAGTATATTTACCAAATGTTTAATTTATATATACAAACAATAATATGATTTAAATACAAATTTTAAGCTATTACTTTTAATACAAGATATTGCATCGCTTAATCTTAATATAGTATAATAATTAGAGAATATCTAGGTGAACTTGAAGGAAAAATTGTAAAATAATTGGGTAAATCGACAAGGTAAAGTTTCTCTATCTGTGGGTATCCGCAAAAGTCCGTCTTTACAAACCACAAGGGGTGCCTAAGAGATATTTTTGTCTGTTTCTTTTTCATTGCATCTCTGTCTTTCTCTTCTTCTCTTGATCCTTTTTTTATTCCATCATACTTAATCCTATCGTTTTCTGTTTCTCTCTTTTCTGCTATTTCACTTACTTTTTAAAAGGATAAAGGTTTAATCGACTCGCGAATGCGGACTGAGGGTATTATACCTTTCACTCGCTAAACTTTGCGGTCTTATTACCTTCTCTTTTCTCTTCTTGCTTACATTAGCCACATCGTTTTGCTTCAATCTTAACTATTATTTCAATTTTGTATTGAGCACCAACAATTTTGATTGACAGAGAATTATGACCCCTATAAAAATAATCGTTTTATCTTCATACACACGCTAATTTACAAAATTAATGTATTTTATTATTTAATATATTATATTTAATACTTATAAAAGCTTATTATAATCTTTTGTAAAATTACAGCCTTAATTATTTTTTTCAATTTGTTAGTATTATGAATCAAATCGAACATTTCTTTCTCAATTTTGAATTCACAAAAGTTTCAGTTTTATTAAATTTGATAGAAAAAAATATTGTATTTACTGCTTTGTAGAATAAGCGACTTAATATTAAAAATTTCATCTTTCATTAGTAGCAAAACGGTAAAAGTATTTCTAAAAAAATGAGATAAATTCTACATTGTAAATTTGTTTAAAGGATTTTATTTATAATTTATTAAACTTCATCCTTTATTAATTATAATAATGTTCAATGTGTTTTCATTTTTCACTTACGCACTTATTAATATTTATGCTACTAATATTTATACCATTTAAATAAGCACGTAATACAATAATAAAATTTTATAAAAATTATTACGATAATTGGTTAATTTTTTTTCAGTACAACTTATCTATAATTATAGAAATATAAATCTAAAAATTGTATCTAAAAATATACGTATAATAGTAATATTTAAATTTCATCTTCGGTCAATTTACCATGAAAATTTTTTGTAAGTAATTAAAGTATGTAAAAGAAAAGTTAGTATGAAAGTTTCTAGAAGGAAAAAATACAGAAAACAATGATTACGAAATTCTTATATTAATAGTGCAAGAGAAAAACGTATAGATATAATACTTTCTTAGAAGTAGAAAGTGAAAAAAGAAATTTCAAATTAGCATTAAATATGATATAAGAAAAGATGGAAGCGATAGAAAATTAGAGCAATGGAAGTAGTAAGGTAGATCCAAACATAGTAATAATTCAAATTATCGCTACTGTTTTTATGCTTATTTATATTCAAAAATGAATTATTTGCATTCAAAATTTTTATTTTATCTGATAAGGATTGATTTATAAATTCATTTTTTTTAGTTTTCTATGCTTTTATCATTTTGTATTTGTTAAGTAAGTAAGTTAGTATTTTAAAAAATTCTTAGTTAACATTATGTAATTGTAACATAGAATTTATTTAACGTACTACAAATACTGTTTCTAAATAATTTTCTATATGAAGATTATATGATGTTTAGTTATTTCTTGTAAGAAAAATTAGTCTTTTTTAATTTAACAAGGTAATAGTATTGTATAAAAATCTCTGGCTAACTTTATTACTTATTAGAAAGATTTCTTATTATAATGTGTTTATTAAACTAATTTAAAATACTAATAAGTATCACAATAGTAATTCATAATACAATAAATTCAACTGTTAAATTGTTATATAATTGTTTGTGTATAAAATATAAAAATGTAAAATATCGATTTATTAAATTTATACTTTGAAAATATTATTTTACACGCATATTCATAATTCATAAAAAAAAATTCATTTCAGTATGTAATAAGAAATACATTATTTACAGATCAAATCTTTTTAATATTCAAACATGAATATAATACTTTTTTAAGATTCTGTTTACTATGTTTTTTAAATAGTTATAAATAATTTAAAGTTATAAATAATAAAGTTATAATTTATATCCATGATTCTTTTATTATTTACATTCAAGCATTATTGGTAAATTCTAAGATTTCTCTACGTTACTACGTACTTACAATATCTAGTGTT
This sequence comes from Kradibia gibbosae, assembly GCA_018907135.1. Classification (NCBI taxonomy): domain Eukaryota; kingdom Metazoa; phylum Arthropoda; class Insecta; order Hymenoptera; family Agaonidae; genus Kradibia; species Kradibia gibbosae. The sequence goes on along the minus strand of JACCHX010000006.1, from coordinate 4,355,327 downwards.
CAACTTCATCTTACCTTTCATCTTCACTGGGAACTAGGGAATCTCATTATGTGGCAGCTTTTGCACTACTTGTGATAATTTTTAGAGTTAAAAAGTAGTAATGGTGTTTTTGTGGGATTGATCAATATGTGTAGAAATTGTGATATTTGTAATAGAAAACCTTAAACCGTATTATATTTGTCTTTGGATGCATGGAAACTCATTAAATACTAAGTCATTACTCTTATTTATACACATTCTACTTGAGCTAAAAAGCAATCGAATCTTTTTGTTTGTATGCAATGCTTCGTAATTATATTAAATTCTATGATATTTATGATAGAAAATTCAACAACAAAATTAATACGTATTTGATCATTAAAAAACTATTTTTTTCACAATCCCGTAGATATATTATTCTGCGATTAGATATAAGATCATTTAATTTATCATAAGTAGAGTAATTCATACAATGAAAAAGGAATCTGATGAAGAACTGCTTATATTCACAATAATAGTCCCAGGAAAATATGTATTATTTTAAATGATATATATAAAACAATATACACATCACATTCACACAATTAACAGTAAGATAAATATCCGCTGTGACATATTAAACCTTACTTACTTAACCTAAAATATGGTAATGATAAATATACGTTGTTAAAACATTAGCATATTTTCAAATTATAGTTAATATGGGATATTAAAAGATATAAATATGAATATATAAATAGATAAATAATAAATGTGAATAAATATACCAGTAAATTTTAAATAGTTTTCGTTGTGAAATGTTTAATTACTTACAATACTTTATAGTAACCAGTGATTAAAATATACATATAAAAGTTTTTATGAAATAAATAAAATGAAAAAATTTACAAAACAATATACTTCATAGAACAAATATTTATTTATGAGCGAGGGTTTAAAAGAATAAAAATAAATGACAGATTTTTGTATTACTTGTGTATATCCATAAAGATATTACATCGTAACAAAAGGTGATAATGCACTTGGGCATTGAGCAGAAAGAAGAGATGGAAGTAAGCTTTAAAAATTTTCAAACGAAAAGAAGCCGAGAATGTGCAAGTATGACAATAGTACGAAAAAGCACGAACCAATGCATTCTGTCTGTTCCATTACTATTTCTATTTTTCTGTTATATACTTAGAAAATTGCATTCCGAATACAAAAAACCGCAAATTCCTTACATTTTTTAGGGCGTCAATGCAATTTTTTCATATTATCTTCATATACTACTTTCGACTTCAATGGAAGATGTAGCATAAAAAATACAATATTAAAAAATCACATATTAAAATAAGCCATCACATCACATCAAGCTATCACATATTAAAAAAAAATTAAAAATAGATATATTTATATTCCCAAGTAAATCAATTATTTTTAATAACCTAGATGTTTAATTGGAATAAAATACGTATTTTACATAAAATTATCAATAATACATATGTAAAGTATCATTTAAAATATAAAATAATATCTATTAGATTTCTGAAACTAATTAATGAAATATATATACAGATATATATGTATATATATGATATAATAATATAATGTTTTATTTATATATAAATTTAATATCTCTGGGTTTAGAATAGATCTATCTAAATGAGAATAAATTTAATTTTTTACAAATATGAAAATATCCAAATATGTTCTTTAAGAAAGATTTTGAAAATATTTTTTAATAAGCTTATAATTATTTAATTTTTTTTTAATAATTTGAGCAGGATCTTAAATCTTTGCTAAGTACATTTAATTCTCTGTATAGAATTTTTAATTTGACTTATATAAATCATAAGTTTTCATACAAATACGAATAAGAAATAATATTAAAAGATTTTATTTAATACATGCTTTCATATACAATATATACAACACTGATCATATATACAATCAGCATATGAGTAACTTATTTAAAAAAAAAAAATTTTAATTGAAAAAAACTTCATTTATTTCTTTTTATTTATAAAAAGAAATGGTAAAATAGAAATTATATATTTTTACAGGCAGCTATTGGGCAATGGAACGCTCTACTTTCCGCCATTTTTGGCTCAGGACTTCCGGGCGGAAATCCATAATGCCCGCTATAGATGCCGGGCGACCAATACCATTGGTACGGTTCTATCACGAGAAGTGACTCTTCGAGCAGGTAATGATAAACTAAGACCTTACAAATTCTATTAAATCCATGACGATCGAAAGCCCAAGTGCAATTTGTCTTTGAGCTTCATCGTTTTTTACTCGTTGACAATCATTGATGAACCAGCTGAATTTTCAATACTAGCCTCAAGTACCTTGATGAAATTTAGTATTATCATTTATTACATTGGTTCTACGTAGCGACATTTTAAAAGTACGGCAATTGAAAATGCAGAGTCGTACAAAAACATGTATTAATATTTTACAGAATTAACAGTTTTAAAAATGCTAAAGTCTTTTCGTTATAATAATAAAATAACAGACTATATAAGCTATAAATTAATAGTGTTATATATTTATCTGGTTTTAAACACGTTATTAAAATATTAGATTTTTTCTTCTAAAAATTAATAAAGTCTTTTATATAAGCTCTTTAATGCCTAAAAAACTAATTATTTCCGATACAAAAACTATAAAACATATATGAATTTAAAAGAATTATTTATTACTACTTGTTTGTCCGGAAAACATTTTATATTAAACTTGTAAAAATACTTCAAAAATTCCTACTAAGTCAATTGTAGCATTAGAGGAAGCTGAATTTATTCACACAAGAAATATTAAACTGTAATAAATTTTTTTTTTTAAATTTCTCAAAATATTCCTCTATAAGAAAAAAAGAAAGAAGAGTTACATCTAATCTTAACAACTATAGCACTGCTTATTTTCCGCCTAAGCGACTATATAAGCTTGCATAAAAAAGTCAAGCTTGTGCGCTCTATAAATCCTTCGATTTTCGTGCCAATCGCAATGTACCAACAATCTCGAGGAAGAAGGTAATCGGGCGAGTGAAGCAGCCGTGGGATCTTCATTCGACGACGCAGTCTCTTTCAAATCAAGTGTGTGTGTGTGTGTGTGTGTGTGTAGGTGTGTTTGTATGGGCATATGTATCAATGAGAGAGAGAGAGAGAGAGAGTGATACGAAAGAGACACTTTCCTATTTGGTGCCTGACCTCGTATTTCTTGATCCCTCTTTCAATCTTTGCACCTTTCATCTCTTGTTTTCCACGCAACGTAATAAGCAACTGCACCATCTTCTGTATTAGGCTTCTCATATGCAATATTACTAACGAACTTGTCTCAAAAATATTAATAATAGACTGTGCAGAATATATTCAAAGTAGAAAGTAAAACATATCTATTTATTTATCTATCAAATTTATTTATGTATAATAAGTTAACTTATTAATAATTTAACTAATAGTGCATACAAAAAATAAAGTTGAAAAATCCAATATAAGTAGAAATGTACACATCAGAATGCAAATAGTACCACCCCTGTTATCATATCTTGTATTTTTTAATCTCTAAAGTCTTGTTTAATATTCAGGAGCTAGGAATGTTTGTGGTGTTAATAACTCTTGATATTTTATTGTGCGATAAAGATGATAAAGATTAAAATTTTTTATTATAATTTTCATAATTTATACCTATAAAACGGCCATGTAATTGATTGTAAAACTCATATGTATATGTATATTTTTAGTACATTCCTGCATAATAATAATTCTTAGTTCCTCGTTAATAAGTGTTGGAAATAAATTATAATGAAATATATTACTTACGATTTATGAATGTGCATATACTATATATATATATATATATATATATATAGCTCTAAGTCTCATAACTCTTCACTTAAATATTTTCAAACTTCTAATAGATAAATACCGGAATATTTATTTTCAATACACTATTCTAAATAACTATAGTAAAATTTTAATTGATTCTTCCATTGTAAAAAATCGTTAGTTTATGCTGAGGAAATAGAATTAATCAAAGTAATAATACGTAACTAATTTAACTGAATTATCTAAATTTGTATTTGCATAAAAAAGATTTCTTTAATCGTACGTATATTTACTATTCAATATCTAAGGCTATCATATTTTTACAATTAACATGATACTAATACTAAAAAGAACATTTATTAATTTTCTAAGGTTAAACTTTTTTCTTCGAAAACGTAAAATCAACTAATCTATAAATTTAATTAAAATATTTTTATTAAAATACATATTACTTCTTATATCAGCAATGAAATAATTTTTTTCGTATATTTAATACATATTTATGATTACAGACCAAAAAAGCTCTTTCATCACTGATTTTCTGGAGACATGTCGCACATTTTTTTCCTACTTGCTACAAATATTTCATACGTATAGCATCTGTTTTCATTGTCAGTAAAATCCAATTAAATTTGTTTGAATCTGTATTAAAATATGTTGAAAATACTCAAAAAATATGAAATAAATCAATATTATACATAACTATTATTCTATTCATTCGTACAATATGCTGTTGTCTGCTGCGTTCTTACTTTCTGATTACAACATTCTAAGAAACTGCAGTAGTTGCTTATCTTTCAGATATGAGATTGCGTATGATACTTTCCTTTGTTAGTTTCATTTTTATCTACATTTATATTTGCCCATTTTTGTTATGAAAGAATTTCATAACTGTCCTCGAAAATCTTATTCTGTACGTTAATTGCCCTTTTTAATTATTTAAATAAAAACATATATATTTATGAAGCTAGTTACTTTTTACATAAAGACAGAAATTACTTTGACTTGTCTTATGTTTTTATGGATGCGTGGCTTTAAATGTAAATAATTTCAACGATTGAAAGTGGGAACTTATATGGAAGAGTATAGAATACTAGCAAGAGTTAATTTACCAGGTATTCTAAAAGTAAATTCAATGCTTGGATGAAGCATGGGATTTTTGTATAACTTTATTTTAAAAAAGTATATATATAAAACAAAAGAGCTAAAAGATGTTAATTTAGCTTATTATATCAAATTCTGCAGTTTGAATAATTTTTTAAATCATTAAGTATGAAAATATGAATATAAGTATATGTAAATTTTGTTTAATTATTGCATTAATTATTAATTACGTGTGTGTAAAAAGAGAGTGAATAATCGTATTAGAATGAAATAATTATGCTCCATTTCCGAAGAGCGGGTCGAGCAGTTATAAAGGCAACCCTTAGAGTCGGATTATACCTGATTATATTATAATGATATAAAAGTGGTCCGCGCTCTTCGAAATGACACGCGCCAAGATAAATACGCGCAGTTTATATTTGCTCCTTATCGCTCTCAGATCGTGACCACTAGCAGTTCGTATTTACTCGTCTTCGGGAAGCGTATCTGGACATCCCTATCTCCCTTTAACACGTGGTAATAAAGAGCGCCTTAAAGGGGCTGGGCTTAAGAGCGGAAGACGCGAGCAGCAGGGGGAAAGGCAACAGATTGAGTAGCGCGGCAACGGCTCGCGCGCGCAAGACGCATCTTGTGAAAGATGCGGGTGGGGCGGGGGCATCTAGTTAGACGAGCAAACCCTTGAACGGACCTCTCGACCTGTCTCGACCGGCTTTGCAGCTGACACTCGTTCGCGGACTCTTTATACGCGAGTAAAAGCCGATCCGGAAAAGAAACTTATCTAAAATGACATCAGTCCTCGACTGGTCCGCTGCCGTTTCACACTCCAAGGGACTTGTCTCCAAAGACACTAGAGTCGTGACTGAGTTCCGAGGGGAAGAAGCCAACGTTTATTGTAGCACCTCACCCCCTCGGCTTTGTGACTCGCCGGTATATCGTCGCGTACGACGACACTGAGGGTGTCTCGCTGCTCTCCAGCGAGAAATCTCTGAACCTTTCCTCCTTTTCTTGCTACTCGTCGTGCTGGATGGGATGCTCCTCGACTCGCTACCTTGCATGACCTTTTTTACTTGGTATGGTAACCCTCGTAATATTCATTTCAAGCCCGGATCCTTCCAAATAATTCTCATCCTGATGAATCTTAAAATAAGGAAAATAAAAGTGAAAGGCGATCTTGATTGGCTTCCGATTTCAATACCTATTGCAAAATCAAATTTAAGGCAGCTACATTACTTTCATTTCACGCACTCGAATTAATTTTATTTATTAATACAATTTGCTGTTATTGTATCGTCACTTATTTTAGCGAGTTCACTTTTAAATATAAACAGGCTTGCCGTACTTTAATTAATTCCATAATTGCAATATTAATTCATCATCTACTGTATTTTCAAGAAATTAAAATGATTTTTAATTTATTTGAGTCCTAGATATATTAAACATCAATTTCAGCATTATTAAGTTAATATTGATGTAATTGCAAAAAAAATTATACATAAATATCATTTATTATAAATAACTTTATTTTAGGTGATTGAACCCTTCAGAAAAAATATAATATTTTTATTGTTGGATCATCCTTCATTTTTAAGGAAAAAAAAAACTATTGAGCACCCGATATAAATAAATTATAAGTCGATCAGAAAATATGCATATCCTATTATTAAAAATTTCTTAGATAATGAGATTATTAAAAAAACTGAGTAATAATGCTAATAACGGCAATCTAATAATTAAAACTGAATTTTTCATTTCCAATTTCGACTGCAATTAATTGATTACGTAAACATACAATACACTACGAAAGAATAAGTAGTAATACTACATTTACTATCAGACTCAGTACCCATAAGTCAAATTATATATATATATAAGCTGAAATACATTTCAAATTTTGAAATGCTGGTTATCGATAATTTTTCTTTTTAATGATATGTATCTTTTTTATTATATGAATATTTGTAACTATAAAGAACTCTCACGATTCTTTTTCTTTTACCATAATAACGAAAATAAAGTATTAATAAAAATAAAGTATTAAATAATGTATTAATAAAAATAAAGTATTAAATAAAGTATTAAAAAAAGTTTTACCAATAAAGTATTAAGATTATTGGTTCTAAATTATTACTTTTTAATTGTTAATTTTTTAATAAATAATTTTAAAAAGGTTGAATTAACAGTAATCTACATTTTGATTGAATGGTACTATAAAATTCTTCACATTGTACCGATCATACTAATGGTATTGTTATTACATAATATAAATAATAAAATTATATTTTACGTTGTATACGGTATAAAGATAATTTATTATAATATAAAATATGTACATTTTCATAGTAATATTAAAATCTCTCACGTACATGATTACTCTTATGTATAATATTATATGGTTTCGTTTACAGAAAAATAATATTCGTTTTTATAATATTATAAAAATTGAAAAATAAATAAGTTTTATACTACTAAGTAAAATGTTCAATAAAAAATTATTAAAAAAAAATTATTGAAATTTGTTAAATAATTTAAGACTGCGTCAAAAAAAATTTCATTAAAATTAATGGAACGTCTAAAATATCATTTGACTTTCATAAATTTCAATAACGTTACAGTTCTTCTTTAATCTTTTTCGAATTTCAAAGTATTTTTATAATTGTAATAGTAAACATTTTTCAATAACTAAGATGATAAATTGAAATAATTTAATTTAATTGTTTTTTACTGTTTTCAAGTAACTAATATCTAAGATTAATAATGATTTAGTTTAAATTTCCTCTTTCTCTCTCTCTCTCTTCTTCCTCTCAATCTTTCCAACCGTTGTCAAGCTATATATTTAGAAACCATTTATAAATCATATAGTATTTAATACATACGTAAGGTTTATGGTAAAGTAATAGTTAAGGTAAATGTTATTACATAACAGATAATATATTGATACAGAAAAAGTAAAAATTAATTTAAAAAAAAAATTTAATACATATGTATATGTATACGTATTATATATATTATTACTTCATTGAGCTGTTATAAAAAATTTAATAACAAACTATGTATGTGTTATTTTTAAAATCAGTACACGAAGAAAAATTTATATTTTTTTATTAAATTATAAGAACAAAATATTATAATTAGTCTAATTTCCTTTTAATTAAAAATATTAAAAGTAAAATAATAGAAAATCCTGTATTTAAAAGTAGTTAAGTCTGATGGCAAAAAATCAAAGCATTTATTTTGCGGAAAATTTAATGATTATTCAAAAGATTTAAAGAATATATTTACCTTAAAGATAAAAATAAAAATATTAATAATAATATAAGCAACTTTTTAAAAAACATATATTAGATAAAAACTGATAATTGGAAAAGTTCACGTGTGAAATAAATACGTAAAAATAGATGTGATATAAAGGAGAAGTTGAATAGAATGTGGTAAATTTGTATAAAACATGAAAAAATAAAATAGGCCTTGAAAGAAATTTTAAATCTATTATCCAAATTAATTTTAAATTTATAAAAAAAATAATTATATGTATTCATAAAATTACTTTAATATAATATAAAACTTTAAACTAGTGATATTTTAAACGATCGAAGCAAGAGGTTAAATAAAGACGAAGCTTAAACTAACATAGACGTAATATTTACATTACTTAAGTGTTTAAAATTGAAGTAAAAGTAATTAGTTTGTGGTTTGTAATGCTTCAAATAATGAATTATAAAACTCAACTGTAATTCTTTATAAAAGAATTCTTCACTTTTAATCAATCAATATACATTAAATGAACGTTTTCTTGACGTATATTTGACTATTATATAAATTCATTCCATTTAAAATAAAAGTTTGCTTACATATTCATCATATAATAATTTTTTCAATTTTCTTAATAGCATAAAATTAATTTAAACTAAGTTAGCTTCGCGATTGTTGCGAATGCATTTCCTTCTTCTGATCTTGTTCAAGCTTTTGCCTTTACTAAATATTACGAGAACGAACGAAGAGCATAATATAAGAGGAGACCGACCAAGAATAAAATAGAAAAACTAGTTGGCTTAAGAAATATTATGAGTCGGTTGGCTGAGCGGGCAGATAAGGAATCGGAGCGCATATTGGCTTCATTTACACATTTCGTTTCATTCTGAGAATCCGTCCCTCCATCACCGTCGTTCCACTTCCTCCCTTCATTTTATTGACGAGATAGAAGTTGGCAAGCGAAGATTCAGTAGAAAAAGAAAACCGACTATTTTTGCCTTGCTCCTTTTATGATCCAAGACTCCTTTTCCCATAGATATTTATATAGCAAATTTGCACGCGAAACTCCCAATTTTCGTCATACCTCATCTTCAGCGGTGAGCAAAAAATAAAGAAGAAAATAAGAACGGAGGCAGCATTCAACGACAAGCGTACAACAATCTATTTTGGAGACGAGCTCCATCTCTTTCGATCTTCGTAGCTGCGAGAAAATCTTACGTTTTATTAAATTCAAGTATCCCAAGCGTAACATTAGCATTATTTTCATTTCGCAGGAGCAAGGATTTGCTCAATAACCTACCTATTTTCACGAGAAAGGTTTTACTAGTACCGCTTCGAGCAATCCCTTTCTCTTCTTTTTTGTATTTTGCCCCATGCCAATGTTATACCGCGGGCTCAATTGATAAATTCCTTTTGTTTTAGTGCTTACGGTGCCTGGTTATGAGGTTCGAGTAAATCGTTCACCAGTAGTCGAAGGAAACAATGCCGTACTCTCGTGCACGGCGCGTGAGGACATTAAAGAACACCTTACCGTAACCTCTTGGTATCGGGACGAATCAATTTTACTACCAGGAAGCACAGATACAGGTACGTTACTCATTTATACCATACTACATAATGAATGCACTGGATGAAGGAAAAATTCCGCAATTTAAATATATTAAATAATTATGACATCAACAACAACAACAACAACAACAACAACAATAATAATAATAATAATAATGATAGCATTTAATATAGTACGTAACAATATAATTGGTAATTATTATATTTATTATAATTATAGTTATTAATTAAGTATGAAATTACCCTACTATCATTTTCTTTTGTATTTATTAAATTGGCAACAATAAAAATTATTTACAATTCTTTTTTTATTAAAAAAATAAACCATTATTTTATATAAATGGCTTTGTTATATCTCTTCTAAAAAAATACATATCCATCAATTATAATTTATATTTTACGGTCGAAAATTTTTTTAACATATAATTAAATGCTTAAAATAGTGTAAATATTTTTATATTTGCAAATTTCCACCATGGTTATTGAAACACTCTCTATTTAATTGCTTGTATCTTGATTTTTCAAAAATATATAATATTCAGTAATCAATAGTTTTAGAGAACTTTCATTAACTTTTCATAATTAATGCAATACAAGTCAAATTGCAATATTATGTCAATAATATTTTTAAAATATTGCAAAAATTCTTAGTAATCATATTCGAAACTTCGTTTCAAATTTTGTTACTTTTTTATTAGAAAAGTCGATCGTTTTTTCAATATTATTTTTCATCAGTAACATTACGTATTTGAATACAATTAGTATTAATGAGGCATTTGTAAATACTGCAAACGTTGGCTACTGATGGCTAATATTTTTGGTATATTTGAACATATCTTTATTATAATATATTACTTTCAAATTTATTTAATTTCACGTATTGTTTTAATATATGTAAGCTCAAATGTCGATTCTTGATAATTGGGAAGCAGTCTGTCCGTGTAACATAATACGAATGCAAAGTGAATTACGAATAAGATAATCTATACTGGATTTTCAGCAGTTCAGCAGAATTATTTATTATTTCCAGTAAATATAAGACGTAAATATCGTGGGTCATTTAATCAGGCCTTATCACAGAAATTCATACTCAATTCAATTTGTATTTGTATAATCTAACATTGCGCATAATTTAGCACAGCATAAGCACACGAACTAGATGTTGCTTTTCATACGTCCAAATTCATTGCATTTGTTTTTTCCGTAAAAAATATTAACCGAATAGTTAGATAAGTAAAGTAGCTACAGTTATACAAGATTCTCAAGTTCCCCAAAAATCTAGCAGATCGTATAGAGCTGCATAATAATATAGTATATATATATATATATATATATGTGTGGTTAAAGTTAATTTGAATTTCTCGTGTCACCTCCACCTCAACGTGATTCTTAAGTCAACCAGTAGACGGCGGAGGTTATTCCCCTTCCAATTTCCACCCTATCCACATATTCCCTCCGACCAAACTCTTCTCTGGTAGTGTGTATCCCTACAACTAGGTGGCAGCGGTCAATCCGCTTCAGTCACTCCCATCCATGGCATACAAGTGTGAGTAAGCGATCTGACTCGGGGCGTTTTTACCATGAGAGCGAAGGTATAATTACATTGCTCTTCTTGGCCTTGTGGTAGCCCCATTAGCCTAGCCACTACTTGGGATAAAACAGTCTATCCAACGACTCATATCATTCAATTTAGAGCCTTCCGTCCTAAGCTCTGTATAGAGCCTTCTTGCTCATCCCTCTCATTGCTCACCCCCTTCCTTTGAAGTTATCCTGCTATTGTTCAGAGCCGTACTCTATTACACCACGAAACATTATGAATAGAGTATATGTAATATATAATACATACATACGTACATAATAGTATGCAATAGTATATTTATTTCATTTTTTTAATAACATTTCATTATGCAGACTTGTGACAGACTTATATGAAAATGTTTTAAAAATTGATCGATCTTTTCGAGTATGTTCTTTTTTACTTGCTTCTAGCTTTTTCAAATCTTTTTCAAATTATTATCATTTTCATGAAAATATATAGTATTTTAATACAGTATAACGCGATAGTTACAATCTGTATACAACATTATGTATTATTTTAGCACTTTCAATATTTTATAATATTCAATTTATTTCATAAATAAAGCATTATTTTAGATGAACAAAAATTATTGTATTATTTGATTCCTTTATTTGTACATTAAAAAATATCAAATATTTTCCGGACCTTTTAGATCACCACGGGAAAGCTTGGATTCTCCTATGTAGGTGGCGACCTGCGATGCTGTGAATCGTTCAAATAATTATACTTATTTATGTTGATGAATCCTAATTGTAGACTTGTATAATAATTTTCTCTAATTAAGATATTGTTTTTACAAAAATCAATAATATTGTACGAAATAAAAATTTATCTTAAAAATACAGTTTGCAGTAAGTTGAACAAATTTTTTGATTATGAGATTCAAAATTAAATTCGGATAATTATTTACTTACCTTAGTTAATACTGCTAATATTACCAGATAAAACACATGCAAATTAGTTTTTTTTTCATTTTATTTCTTATAAAATAGCATATGACATGCATTATATTATCTATCATTTAATCAATATCTTTTCAAAATTTATTTAAGATTAATATGGAATTGAGGTAATAAATATTTAGTATTTATAACTTAAATTATCTTTAAGTAAATAACTAATAAATTTTTTAATTAATTGTTTAAAAAATATCGAATATAGTTGAACCCTTACTTTTTATTGACTTTTTAAGACTCTTTTGTTTACATCAAAAAATAAATAAACCTATTGAAACAAAATTTATATAAAAAGGATGCTATAGCATTTTTGAGATAGCCAGGTAAATATATAAACATAAGATGCGCTATAAAGCCAATTTATTCGTAATCGCTCGTATTTGTCGCTTGAGGCAACTAAGTTTTCCTAGTATTTCTTTCTTTTATTTACTTCTTAGAATGATAAGAAAATATAATCCATAAAAAAAATCTTACCGCAAAGTGAATCTCGAATGAAACAAATATTAATCTTACCTTCATACATTCTTTTATCAGCTATAAGGATTATATTTTTATCAAAGTTAGTTCGTAGTTTTGAAAAAAATATAAATAAAGAATACCGTACATAAATATGACCTTATAACTGCTTAACACATTTTTTAGCATGTAGCATTCACCTATTATATTTTCAATGTATTTTGCATTCCATTAAAACTATCTTAACACACTCGACAAAACTATATTCACGATTAAAATTCTTTTACTGACAATGGCAAGTTATTAATTATAAAATTACTGCGATCAAGTTTTTGTATAATATCTTATAGTCGCGAAAGTTTACTACATAGATCATGATAATACTGTTCAGCATGCATAAACATTTAAATAGTTAGTCCAACGCGACATTTGGCATATCCAATTTCACAAAGTTGAATGTGCTGCAAATGATGTAGGAGCATGAATTGTACAGGTATCTACTTTTGAGTGAGGAAAATGTTATCCAAATTATGTACACTCGGCTGAACAAAAAAGTACAAAGGCATACATTTTTCTATGCACGATAGTTTAAATTTCTTTTGTTTTTACAAACTCTAATAAATAAAAATTAGTACATTTCTGATAGAAATAATCTTCTTGCTTATTATTTATTTATATACTTCGTGTGAAAAACGATATAAGAAAAATTAAACAAAATAATAATAATTATACATAAATTTCGAATATTATTAAAAATATATATATTCGTTTATGTGGTTCGCTATGATTTATTCCTTTTTTTAAAATTCTTTTATCTTTATAATTTGATTTCTAAATTGATAAAAATGCCCATCAATTAATAAAATTAGCAGAACGCCTTTTCTTAAAATCGCAAAAATTGTAACGTTACATAAATTTCCAGAAATAAATTTATTCAAGTAATATGCTGTAATATTGAGTTCAACACAAATACGTTTTATCCATCATTGTGATGTAAATTAGAAGTAAGTAAAAATACATATTAAACGTTTAAAAAAATATTTGAAATTGTTTAAATTAGGCATTATTTAAATGTTTACTGCAAATTGTAGAATTGTCGTTTAAATATAAAATAACATGGGATATACGCGTTAAAAATAAATCTTAATACAAATCATAATTAAAATTTTAATGAATATTAAAACATGAATTTTAGTTGCTTCTACTTTTATTAGATACATGATATTGTTATTAAAACTTTAATGATTAAATTTAATAAATTTAAAATATGTTGATTATCTTAATATAGTTTCCATTAATGTTGAGCACTGGTATTAATAATAGTATTTCGATAAAATTCTTTACAATTTCCTACAACTGTGTAAACAATAGCATTGAATATAGTCCACTTTGTGAAGCAAAATTTTGACTTGAACTTCTGAGGTTTAGAAATTTATATGATTAATACATAAAATTGACGATTATTATCCCATTTCCGTTGAAAGATTTTGTATAAAAATAATAATAAATACATTTTAACTTTTTAACTATCAAGCTTTTTTTACTCCATGCTAAAAAATGTAACGTAATATGTTATTCATAAGCTCATACTTCATAAACTTGGTTTTACCAATTTGATATGTGTTCAAGTAGTAATGAAAAAAATTAACAGATAGCGGAATTTTAATATTTTTATGCTAATTCATATATATTAATTAACCAATCTTTTTTTTATTTTAAACATATGTTAAATATATATTTTAAATTTCTATCATATTATGCATCTTGTGGAACTTAATAGAACATTTCACATCTACATCGTACCATCAGGTTAGAAATAATCTCAATATATTTTCTCCTTATGCATAGTGTAGTAGCTTAAGTATATTAAATTGGAAGTATGTATAACCATCTTCGGTCATTTTTTAATGACATTTCGAACTGTATAAGTACATAAAAATGTTGCTAGATTAAGTGTGACGTGTTTAACAACGAAATAACTTAGAGAAAATTCGAAAGCGATCGATAAAGATAAGATAATATTAGAATTCTTTGTAGTATGACATAATTGCCTACCACGAAATAAGATCGTTAAATGTCGTCCAAATTTTCGAAAATTATTTATAATTACGACTTGCAGAATTTGTATCGTTGGTATTATATACATTGTAACGTTTTTTGCTTTAATTTCGCTTTGTCCTTCATTGATTATTTTATTAAGGGTTTATACATTCTAGTTATTATTCTAGTCATTATTTACACTACACATATTACATCGGTAAGGCGGAACAGCATAAGGGCACTAAGGGTAGTAGTCGCTTCCTACCCTTTTTGGGTCGGAGGCGTCAGTTCCATGCATTTACGTCAGCAGCAGTGTTTCCACGTTGTCAGGACTTAGTCAGCCGGGGCAAGGTTCTAGAGGGTCGGCTGTCGTCTTCTAGCTCAAGAATGTCCTCTAGGATACGTTTCGGGATGCAGTCCCCTAATTGGTCCAGGGTCTTTCTGGAACGGACGGTGCGGGGGTCGGGGCCGGGGTGCAGTAGGCCAATGGGTTCGCCAAGAGGAGGGAGGAGAGGTCGGGATCTAGTCGATACTGAGCGAGGAAACTGGGTCACGCGGCCCGATTCATGCCCCTAGCTCAAGGTCAACGGTTCGAGCTCGGCGTCGCCGGCGGAACGCATCCGGCCCCGATTTTCACTCCCGTTCGCTCCGCTCTGCCGCTAACCCCACGCCATGTTGCCGTTTTCCTGTTGCAATCGGGGAAAATGGCGTTGCGGTAGATCGGCCAGCGTCCCCGAGCTACGTGGTTGAATTTTTCGTTTCGACGCCGCGACATTTTTGTGCCGAACTTACCTTATCCGTATTTATTGAGAGGTTAATAATCAAAAGTTTTGTGCAACCTTTATCTCAAGGTTCGATGGATTGTCTAAAGAGTTGCACAATCTCGTAAGCTACGGGGGATTTACAGTCGGATTAAATTGTCGGATATATTGCAATATAAATATACAGATTATATTCTAGTAAATCCGCTTCCATTAATATTATTCCTATTATATTTGTTTTCGATATATTTTCTATTACGTTTTCAAATATTATTGTAAATTCATTTTTATCGTAATCCGCTGAAAAATTATAGAATCATTTGTGTCTATGAAACTTTGGATAAATATATATAAATAAATGATTTACAATCCTAAAATATTATACCTTTATTTTCAGCCATTTCTATTAAAACGCATTCATAGCCTTCTATACACTTGTGTGTGCTATTTTCTTGGAAGAAAGTGTTTTATATAAAATTCAAGTGATTTTTTTATCTACGCAAAAATAATGCAAATCTACTATCATGTTATGGACGAAATATTGATTATAATGCTAAGTTATGTTCGCGGTACTAAATAAACAAGTACTCCCGATGCTAGCGTTATTTTAAAGTAGGAAAAATATTACTCAGGTCGTAATTATTGTTCCTTTAAACAAAAGCCAAATCAGCAATATTTTTTAAAAGATTAGTGTATTCTTTTAATGAATTGTTTTCAAAATAACATTTACAAACGCTCATTTTCTGGCGTAATTTTCTAAATTTTATTGCTAAAATTTAATATGTTAAAGTATTAAATATATTTTCAAGGACATATCTTCTAAAATATATTTATAATTATAGATCTGTTACGCGAATCTGTTAATCGAAAAAAAGCTACCAATATATTAAGCCACTGACATTTCATGACAAAATTTTAGTATTAATTCTTTCAATACACATTTATTATGACCAATTTTAGCATTCAATTAAAATTTTTGTTTTTATTTAAAAATTAATTTTCATTATATCCATATACCTAACACAGAAGTAACTCCTTTTGTTTAAAACAGTAACAAAAAATAAATGACTTCACTTTATTACAAGGACATTTTTTTCTATATTACGTAAGTCAATAAAAAATACTACTCTCCGGCATAATGTTTATTCACTCCTCATTTATTGTTTCTTTCATTTGAATTGCGATGAATGTATGTACTTTTTGTATTATGAATTATTAAAACATTTGGTTGGAAGATGATAGTCCTTCAATTTACGACCTTGTTTCAAATTATATCATAAAATTTGTTAGTAATTATAAGTTGTCATATTACATTGGAAGGTCTTCATTGTTTTTTCAATTTTTAAAAGTAATTTATTTAGATACATTTCAGACATGAAATGCAAAGTTTTATTAAATAAAACTTTGTATTTAATACAATACTTTTTTTAATTAAACATTTTCTTTACTCAATAGTTTGTTATATAGATCATTTTAAACGAAACTAGGTCTATTTATTAATCTCTAATCTTTTGTTTTTTTATTTAAATCCGCCTCATCCATTGACTTGAAATCTCTTTCAAAACAAAAATTTCTCAGTTAATACATTTATACAATTCTAATCGCGTAATTCATATATTCTGTATAAGTACTTTCTATGAACTCTTGACATTTAAGTCCTGCAAATATCATATCCTTTAATGTGTGTGTGTGGGTGTACGGATGCGTGTTATTATACTACATAAATAATTTTATAATGCAACCATTATTCACGAATTGAGATTTGTATTTAATTTTGCTATATATAGTAGATGATTATATCCGGTTTTTCATTTAATATAAAGTATCATAATATATATGATAACATAACTAAAAGCAAGAAATATTGAAAGTAATATATCTTCCTTTTTTGTAACAGACACAAAATAATGTAAATGGATATAGTATGTGGTATTCGTTAAAAAAAAGCTAAATAAATGCCGTTAAACATACGGCAAATTTTATTTTGTCATACATATTAATTATTTATAAATGATATAAATATTTTATAAATACAAGGTATTCAGGTATTACGTTGTTATATTTTAGGTGGAAGATTTGTAGTAACGTCACAGGGAGATTTGCATATTAAATCAACTCGGCAGGATGATAATCATGCAACATATTCCTGTCTGACAAGACACTCACTTACTGGAGAAACAAGAAAAAGTGAACCAGCCTCATTGACCGTTACAGGTAATATGATTCATTGCGTATCCATTGTTTTTTTTCTGCAGAATAAATACATCATTCAATTCAGTTTAAAAACTAAAATTTAAAAAATAAAATTTAATAATATCATTAATTAATACTAAAATAGCATACTTAAATAAAATATTTAATATTCATATAATTGGTTTCATCTTTTAACATATAAATATGGAAAAATTACTTTTAGATAAAAAAAAACCAGTATTTCGCGTACTGTATAAAATAACATAATAATTCATTTACACTTATATATCTCTTAAATTTTTTAATTGGTTTTATTAAATATAACTCTATGAGCTATATCGATAGCCAGGCTTCTTTAATGTATAATCGTTACTATGAAAAACTATTAACGTACGGTAAGCTGTATTTTAATATTTAAAAAATTTTCAAAATAATCTAACAATCTCTGCTGTATTTTCAACAAAAGCAATCTTTATATCAATGATATATTATGTTGCTTGGATAGGCAGGAGACAGTGTTCATTTACAAAATTTAACCTTGTCTTTAGTCAAATTTTAATTTTCGAGTACATAATATTACATAAATAATAGTATAACATAATAGTACATAAACGTTCCTGTTATATATTTTGTCCAGAACCGAGCAGTACAATGCCGCCAAAGTTAATGCAGCGCTCGCAAATTGCTATTTCTGCGGAGAGAGATTCGGATGTACACCTTACGTGCTCTGCTCAAGGGAACCCGCCACCGCAATTCACCTGGTATCGCGATGTCAATGGTAAATTTGTTGTATATCTGCGTCCCTTCTAATGCTTATAGTCGAAAGTAAGCAGTTCTGCTCTGATTTAATCGAAATTTTCTGCGAACGCTAGAGAGGATGCACACGAGAATGGGATTCGGTGTGATGAGATTACATTGAAATTTTTTGCCAAGAATTACTATTTATCATTCGGTGGTTAATTTTAATTTCACTGTTAGAACATCACATTTGTCGTGACTTGCCTACTCTTCGATGCATTGTGTATAACATTTTTTTATCGGTAATAATATTACCCAACGGAATAATTTTTTATCTATTCTCGCAAAATTTTTCATATTTTAAAATAAATTAAAATGCTTTTATATGTTGTTTTATAATGATTTTTTCAATCGTAGTATAACAAATATCTCTTTACCTTTGAAATTGTTCGAACACTCGATGCAAAAGTACTCATTTAATTATGTAACAGATAGATATTATATTTCTTGTGATATGAAAAAAGTTCCTTGAGCCCTGCAACTTCAAAGATTTTCTACTGCACTACGACTCTATTATAAAATTATTTCAAATCAAAGAACTCGATATTTCGTGCATAAATAAATTACTTTATGTCTGAATCGATCGTAAAATTTAATACGTTTCAAAAAATAAAATCCGACTTTACCTTTCCGTGAGTTCGTATCTTATTCGCATTCGATACCAATGTTTCATCTCCTTTATAGGGCGTACCTTGCATTCAATTTTTTTCGCATAGAGTATAACTAATTTATGTGAAAGGGCGCTCGGTGGTGGTGGAGTCCTACGGCAGAATCCAGCTCTGGGGTGACTTGATGCGGATCCGTCGAGTCGACGTCCAAGACGCCGGCAGGTACGTCTGTAATGCGCGCAATCAATTTGGAGAGCAACAAGCGGAGACTCATCTATCTGTAACGTCAAAATTGAATGCTCGCATTCAGCCTCAACTTCAGGTACTTTAGAAGTATATTTTCACAGAAATAGAAAACTCATTATCGAAGTTCTAGAAATGTATGTCATTTTTTTCCCTTTATATATATATATATATTTAAAGTACTTTTTATTGAATTTTATAGGTAATATAAACATTGTGCAAAGCTTACATAAAATTAAAAATCAAATACATTTTAGCTGATATTATTCATAATATACAGTTTAATTCAAAACTAAAAAAAATGTAATAGAATTTAATTTTAAATTATACTAGTCTATATTTGTTAACTCTTTCAAATATATTAACATATTGCATATATTATTATTTTAAACATCATAGGCATATCAATAATTTTTAATTAATTTTCATTGTAAATTTTCATTAGCTTAAATTTATGTAAAAATTTTGTTGAATAAAAAATGTAATAATATTAAATACAATTAATAATAATTAAGGCATAAATTATTCTTATAAAAAAGTAATCAATAATATATCAATCATTAAAGATATCAAGGATTTGTCATTAAATATTAAAACATTAAAATTATGGAAAATTTAAATTTGTTATATTTGTTTCTGATAAGTAAAAAAGTCCAATATCAATCAAAACACATTTGAATATCATATTTAAATGCCTAATTTTCTTTTAAAGACAATTGTATTTACGTATGTCTTTTAAAAATTTAAAAATAAAAATTGTATAAAATATATAAATATCCTCAATTATAAATGCAGTTGAACAATAATAATGAATATGTATGCGATAATGTATATTTATTTAAATTTATCTTAAAAACTAATCACAATAATGAATCCGTTTAAATTAAAACCAGTGGATGTTTACCAGGTTTAATTCCTTATGTAAACAATGTTTAAATATATTTCGTACGCATAGGGCGAAGCGTACTTCTCTCCGGGCAACTATTAAAACTACCGATTCGTCGTGCGATAATTTTAATTTGGCCAAAACAAAAAAAAAAAAATAAATAAATAACCGAGCCTGACTCAAATAATTCGCATTCGCTACTGACTCTTAGGTCGTGAACTCGGGTCAGACAGCAGCATTGAACTGCACAGTCGAGGGCTTTCCAATCGAAAGCGTGGAGTGGCTTCACGATGGTCTGCCCGTCCTTATTGCTCAAGACACGAGGATACGACTGCCGGCACCGCTCGTCCTCGTCATCGGTGCTATTGGCAGACGCGACAAAGGCATGTACCAATGTCTCGTTAGGGGCGACAAAGAAAATGCTCAGGCGACATCTGAACTACGACTTGGCGGTAAGTCCCCTTTGTCATCGGCAATCTGAATAGATGAAAGCTGATAATTCAACCAAAATCAGTTCAATTCAGATTAAGAATGTCTGATGGAAAATGGATGAAAATGCATTTATCCATGTTTACTTTTCAGATTACTCAAAATTATAACTTTTTCTACAACCAATGCTTTAAGTTACGCAGATATGGCACTTTATATTCATTCGACCATCTAAAATTTTAATAGATTTTAATAGATTTAATTACTCAAATATTCCACGGGCTCAAAATTCCTTCAAAAAAAAAAAAATACACGTGTAAACGTTGTTTTTTAAATCACAACGATAAACAAAAAAAATGATAAATTTCATTTAAAAAAATTTAATTACATCTAAGGTACTTTATCTGCGTTATTAATCATTATATATCTTACGAATTTGTTGTTCTGATTAATTATTTGTCAATAATTAAGGAAAAATACTATTTATATTTATGTTTAATAAAGCCTCTAAATTTAATAAACTGCTACTCCCGTAAATTTAACAATTGCAAGACTTGTTGCTTAATAAAAACACATACTTATAAAGTAATAACAAACATAAATACAGTATACAATATTAAAGAAATGTATTTGTATAACATTACTATGAGGAATTATACCTTAATTATCTCTGTTTATTACTCATTTCAAATAAAAGGTAATTTACAATATAAAAATTTACATTTTTTTTATTAATGCGCTATGAAATAATTTCAATGGCTTTGTTTTTTTCAAAATAATTAATTTCCTATCACCAGATACCGTTCCGGAACTACAATACACCTTCATAGAGCAAACTTTACGACCTGGACCTCCTGTATCCTTGAGATGTTCCGCTACTGGTTCACCGCCTCCCTCGTTTACGTGGTTACTCGACGGTGACCCTTTAAATGAAATAGCATCTAGTCATAGGTAATATATTTCACATATTGATATTCTAATTTTACGAAATAATTTGTCAAACAATTAATATTATATTTTCAAACATTACTATTCTCAATACTTCTGTAATAACATTTTCGTCCAAGACAAAATCAGTTGAGCTGTCATAATTTAAGCTTAATTAAAAAATATTATTTCATTGCTTATTACCTCTTAGGTAACAATTGCCTGCATTTAAGCTTATACAATTCTCGAATTGTTTGAAAGAGAATTTTTGTTTTCTAATAGATATGCCATTGGCCAGTACGTAGATCAATCTGGAGATGTGATTAGCCATTTAAATATTACTTCTGCGACTACAGAATATGGTGGTTTATACGCCTGTGTTGCTTCGAATACGCTGGCTTCTGTTGAACATAAAGCAAGACTAAATATATGGGGTGAGTGAAGGCAGGCATTTGGTTTACAGCCAATACCTATAAAGTTACATCGTTGTGCAATTTAAGGCCTTGTCAATCAAGTAGAAATAATTAACGCATTATTTTTATAATTTACTAAATATAATCGGTTTCTATCCGGTAGAGTATTTACCTGATTCAGGCTGAAATCAATGACGATTAAGGAATTCTCGAAGAAGCTTAACAGATATTAATATTTCTATTTGTATCTTGATTATTTGTAAAACTGATGTTGGTGTTCGTTGATACTTTTTATCGACCGGTACTGGTATGATAATGCCTCGCGATAGAGGAAGGATTAATAAAGGCATAACGATATAATTTAGCGAAGAAATGAAGGATGACTTATCACTGAAATATTCCACCTGCATTGTAATTATGCGATTTTCGTATCTCATGAAGGGCCACCGTACATTCGATTACGGATCGAACCAGTGCGTGCAATCGCAGGCCGAGACGTCACTATAGCCTGTCCGTATTCTGGATATCCCATAACTTCCGTCAAATGGTCGCGCGACGGACCAAATCTGCCGCCCTATCCTAGATACAAAGTCAACAACGAAGGCCATCTCACCGTCATGGAAGTGACTCCCAACGATCAGGGCACTTACACGTGTACTGTACACGCGGGCTCGGGGCAAACTGCCAGCAGGGACATCCACGTCGAAGTTCAGAGTAACTTGATCCGCATTTCAAACTACTGAACCTTCGCTCCTCGTATCCTCTTGTTCTTCTTTGTGTTTATTATTTGATAGCTTGCGTCAAGCGTTCAACTTCTTTAATCGTAGCACCGCCTTTGTTTAACTTATTCAATGTGCTTTTGGTTATTGCGGTATAAGAAAAAACATTTCAAATTATAAATTTCAACTATGTATTTTGGCATGAAATTTTTATTGTGAATTATTTATGCTGAAGGGACGTTATTTTTATTACATTCATAGTATTTAATTTGTACGGATAAGTAAATTTTCTCGTAAAATAACTTCAATGTTTATGAGAGTTAAATCATACTTGCGCTTGACTTAATATGCTACATAAACTATGCTAATAACAATTTTCTTGGGATATTAAATATATTTATCATCGTTGCGGTATTATAAATTAAATTAATTGAGCATTTCTTTCACATTCAACTATATTTTTCAAAGGTCCTCTATTTTCTATCTTACTTATTGCTTTCTTATTTACTTTTATTTCATTTAATCTGTTCCCTGTTAAGAGTTAAGAGTTTCTTCGTACTTTTTTAATTTTTTTCATACGTTTATTACTTTTCTTCTAACACCACTTATCGATAACTTATTACAGACACACACACACACATATATATATATATATGTATGTGTGTGTGTGTGTGTACATTAATATGTGCAAGTACCACTCAATGGATTAATGTACAACTCAAATTATTTAATTAAATTCTACAGCTCCCCCTGTCATAAGTCCGCTGAGTTTTCCTCCAAATTTACAAAAGGGTAGTCGGGCTCAAATCACCTGCAGTATCACCTCTGGTGATCTACCAATTCACTTCTCTTGGCTGAAGGATGGAGAACCTCTACCATCGTCTCTTAATGTGAGTTACTTTACTACACTTCTTCCACGACGATATCTTTTTCATTGAGCCAGTCAATAAATTAAAAGAGTTATCCTAGCCGCTGTGATTTCAAAATTAATTTACATTCTTCGTGAAATTGATGAATACGAAATTTTTTTAATCGGCTAAACTAAATAAAGATTTTATTAATATTACTAATATAAAAATTAAATTATGCCATTAATATTGTTTATAAAACTCGTTGTAGTTAAAAAATTAACAATTTTAATTTGCAAAAAAATTTGAATTATTGGAGGGTTCTATACAATTAGGAGTAATTTAATGTTTTAATGCATTTACAAATCCTTTGAATCATAAATAAGCTGAAAAAATACATAATATTCATATTTTTATATGACTTTAATACGAAAGGATTAATTAATAATTAAGGAGTCATAAATTTCTCATTACTAATTACTCTACGTAATCTAATTAATGAATTGCATTATTATTTGAATCTTGAATTAGCCAATAATCACAATAAATTATATCTTATTTCTTCATAAAATAAAATTTAAACGCCAGTACGGCCTAAATATTTTAAATATGCTTGTCAAATTTGTTCCTTAACAATAATAAAAATATTTGAAGGGCAGATATTTTTATATAAATTATTTTGATAAAAAGAAAGTAATGATAATGGTTTTTTGCAATAAAAGCATCGTTATTTTTACGTAATACTAACGGTGAATGCGTTAAATAACCAGTGATATTATGACACAACTGAACCACGATTGTTTAATTTTTTCAAAAAAAAACCTTTAAAAACTATCTTTTCATGTGCAAGGAAAAAAGTTAATAGTATAATTGCAAAAATTTATTCCAGATTGAAGAGAAGCGCGACGAGTTTTACAGTTTCTTAGTATTTAAAGAAGTTTCCTCGCGTCATAGTGGCAATTATACGTGCATCGCGACGAACAAGGCCGCAAAGGCAAACGAGACGACGGAGCTTTTGGTTAAAGTTCCGCCACAGTGGATATTCGAGCCGCAGAACGTATCCAGCCTCCTTGGGAACGCACTTTATGTTCATTGCAAGGCCACTGGATTCCCGCCTCCGCAGATCACGTGGCTACGGGGCCACGCTCGTACCGCTAATGATTTTCAACTGCTCACAGAGATGATGGATGGCCGGCTAACGATTTTACCCAACGGCACCTTGTGGACCACCTCTGCCGGACCTCAGCACGAAGGCCATTACTTGTGTTGCGCGAATAATAGCATCGGCTCTGGACTTAGTAAAGTTATATACGTCTCCGTTAACGGTATGAATTATGAGCCCGGATGACAGTAACACGTGCCTTACAACATGATAAATTTATATTAGACTTTGCCCCCATAACCGCGATATGACTTCGTTTCGAATCGAATCATGCATTTTCATCGATCTCCTAGATTTATCAAATAAATTTACAGAAGAATCAAATCTGCCTTTTTTTTTTGTTAAAATCACTTTACTATAGAGTCATTCCTTATATATAAACTTTACATTGTACGCAGCTATACATTAATCTAATATTTGCTTTAATCCATAACAACTGATATTATGGAACTGTTGAACTGTTATTAAAAAATATATGTTCAAATCATTAAAATTACTTTTCATTCTCTATTTCTTTCATATCGAAGAATTAGTAATTATTTAAAACACAGTAAATGCAGTCTAATTTTAGAAAAGATTTTTACACTTTAATATTAATATTTATCGAATGCGGAGAAAGAAATCGTACTATTTCTCATAATCATTGAAATTAAAAACTACTTTTAAATATTTTCTCAATACTTATACTAACTTTTTACATTTTTTATCGAAACATAATAAAAAATTAGAATTCGTACAAATTTTAAGAACAACCAGCTATTATTAGTTTTCGCATAAGTTCTTAACCCAATTATAATATATCATATTTAATTAAAAAATTTTATACCTATAAATTTTCTTTATTTTTCCAATTTTATTAATATTTGCAGAGCCAGCGAGATTTGAATTTCAGAGTAAGAACGTAACGATTCGTCGAGGCGAATCAGTTATATTGGACTGCACTGTCATTGGTGATAACCCAATTAACGTTCAGTGGATGCACAATAATAATCGTCTCAATGCCAACGTCCATCGTCTCACTATTAGCCAAGTTAAAACGGATAACGGTTTGAAGTCGCAATTATCCATCGGTTTGAGCGATCGACAAGACTCTGGGGCTTACAGATGTACAGCGGACAATGATTATGGAAGGAGTGAGCATTTCATATATCTCGCTGTGCAAGGTTCGTTTGATTCCTACGTTTGAAGTATACGCAATTAAAATTAAAATTGAAATGCAGCATTAGTATTCTGCATATTTAAGAAAGTATATTATTGGGTATTGGTAAATTAAAATATTTATACCAAAGCATAAAAAAAACATAGAACAAGATTCATCAGTTTTTTTTACTTTGAAATAGAAATATTAATGAAAAAAAAATTTGAAAACTTTTTATATTCTTTTTATTAATTTTTATTATATTAATATTCTAACGTGTTTACATTTCCTTATTATATTATTCGCAAAACATTTACTGCAAAGCATTTCAAATTTACAATTATTATTTATACAATAATTTTTATAGTTTAATGAATATGGTTTCTATTTGAAAAAATGAAAAATCAGTGTTATTACACAAATTAACTGTAATTTACACAATTATTACAGTTTTGATGAAATCTAAAAATGAATAAATAATCAATATAAATATTAGTTTATCTGTTATTCGTCTCTCATACAAATCACAATTTGTTAAAATCACTTCAATTTAATATTCAAATATGTTTCGAAAATATGTATTATGATTGAAGTAAAGGCCTTCAACCAAAATAGTAATGACAACTTTAACGATTATAATATTCTGCAATGAAACATTTTTTATAATCGACTTTGAGAACTGCGAGTTATTTCATTTTTTTTTTTTAAATTACACAAATAATATATCTTAAGCGTGTCGGTATTTTTAACCAATATTATATATAAATTAATAGAAAGGCCAGATCCACCATCATCGTTAGAAGTGATTGAAATTGGCTCAAGATCGATTAAACTTTCATGGAATAAGGCTTTTGATGGAAATAGCCCAATTCGAGAATACATTATCCAACATCAGCCTGTTTCTCATGGAATACTAGAAGATGATTGGGAGCTATCAAAAGTCCACAATATCTCCCATCTACCGAATTCCTTTCATGGTCTGGGAACGAATCCGACGCAAAATAGTAATAATTATTCCATAACTGCTAATTATATTTTTTATATATATTTTAAGCGATTCATCAAAATTTTAACTTCGTCATAAATAGTTGTTTTCAAACAACTTGTTCAAAATATATAAAATATATTTATTTGATTTTAAGCTCTATAACATTTTATGCTATTATAAAACATCATTGATTCATATATTTATGATTTTTATATAATATTTAGTCAATAGAAAGATCAGTATACTCGTATATATATTTTTTTTATTATTATTCAGTTTTGAAGCCCAGTTATTTGCATATATTAAATTTTATATTTTCTATTACATTTTACGATTTTCAAACCGTATCTTATCTTATATCTAATACTTACACAATACTTCATTTACTGTCACATTACAACGTAACCATAAATTCTATATATACTATATAATTTAAAGCAACCGCTGCTTTCACTCAGTCCCTTTCTACATGTTTTTCCCTATCTTCAATTATCCTCTTTATCACTTTTACTCCCGCTCCTTTTTTATCCTTCTGTTCGTGGTTCGAAACCTCACTCTAACGCTCTTTCGCTTATATCTTCTCATTTTATTTCTTCTACAACAATATAGTTGGGTTACTCTCTAAGCCCAACACCAGGTCGTATACTTCCTCGATAACATAGCCTGCCCTTCTTTATTCCACCCCCAAACTTCCGTGCCGAATAAAACCACACTTTCCACCAGCGCTCTAAATACTGCCACTTTATCTCAGTTATCATCTAAGTTTATTTCTCCTATTTCCAAAGCACTTTTCAAGACGCACAGTATCTTTGAATCTTTGCCTAACATAATTATCCATTCTACTATTTATCCGTAACTCAAATCCTAGGTAACTGATTTTCTTTACCTCCTCTATCCTTTTGCTTCACCATTTTTTAACACTGCAATCTTTGCTTTACTTACATTTACAATCTGTTCTTTGTTCTCGTATATTTTTCGAATTTTATCAGAATCTTCTTTAATTCCCCTTCAGATTTGGCAACCAAAGCCTTATTGTTTGCATATGTGATAATATTGAGCTCATTAGGCACCCTTTTTCTGCCAAAAATTCTTTACCATATGAGCAATTCACTTTTTACCGCGTATGGCGTTTCTTCATATATTACATTTGTCCCTCTAATTAAAGCTTTACTAGTTCTCAAACTATCCATAGGCGCCTTGAGGATCTTTCTGTCTACTCTGTCGAAGGCCCCATTTAAATTTATGAAACAAGCAAAGACTCTACCACTTTCCTTTATCAACTCTCTGTAGTAATATGAAAATCCACTTCATTACCCCTCGCTACCTCCTAAATCAAAACCGTCCCTCTCCGATCTTTCTCTATCTCCTCCTTCGACCTGCTCCCGAGTACAGAAGCATAAATCTTTTATACTGTACTCGTGAGAACTAGCGACCTGTAGTTTTCCACTTTCTTCTTTTTTATATACGGGTATACACGAGTATATATATGAATATTTATAACAAATTTAAAAAATAATGTTACTTTTTTAACGAATTATCATAAATTTATTATTATAAAGACACTGAATATCGCAAAGAAAAAGTCACTGTGTAACTATAATTTCATCATACTACACCCGCACATACATATATATATATATATATATATATATGTATACTCTAATATATCTTTTGTATACTCTAATATATCTTTAGCCATTATTTATTTTTAGCCATTATATTATTGTTTATCTTATGGTCTATGTTTAAATTTGAATCTGTTTAGCTAATTAGAATTGGAAGACTTTATTTCTCTTTACTTTACTACCCTTTACTTGTAAATTTACTTATTCATTCTCTGTATGTATTGAGTGATCCTTCTGTCTCTATTATTATGATTCATAGTAGTTATTTATTATGATATAATCTAATTAAATTAAATTTGCCAGTAATACGGTAGTTTAATATTATTTTCAATTCATTATCCGTATAGATAGTTTTTATCTAAAAATGTATTTAAAAGTGGAAAATATTTTTCTTTTTAACTTAAATAAGGTTATGACAATGTTGTTTATTCAACATGTGCCGTTTAATTTACTATTTAACATTTTATATTAAATATTTTTTCGCGATAAAGCTTACCATGAGGTCAGGGTCTGTTAAAGGAAAAGAAAGAAACAAATGCCACGGATTTCTTTTTGTTTTTTACCCTGTATTTTTGTTGTTTGTTGTCAGCTAAAAATTTCCTTGTTTAAAAATTTTTACTTACACACCAGTTTATTTTAAATTGAGCCTATCGTATCGATGGGACACAATTCTCCGGGGGGGGGGGGGGTAAAGAAGAACTCATACTCATGCGCTGTTGCGTCTGATGATGCCGTGACGCGTGGCCTCGACGGCAGGGGCGACTTTTCCCTTCGCTGCTCCTGGCCTCTATGCACCGACCAAGTTGGCGTTGACTACGCGTAGCTGGACTTCGCTGGTAGCTTCGTACCCGGCGTAGGTAGATGGTGGTCGCAGGTCTCTTGAATATCCCTTCCGAAGTCTCGTAAGGAGTCTCGATCGTTGCTGATTCAATATCCACGGTACCGTTAACGGACCAAAGATTCCGCCTTCGGGATTTCCGTTAGGGGAGTTGCCTCGCAATTTTCGAGGATGGTAACGACCAACTGGCTCATCCCGTGGCCCCCACCTGAGCGCGGACTTTTCGCGCTCGGGATTTCCCGTCGCTGATCCAGCGAAAACATGCAAAAAATATACAATTTAGGATTTAATTAAATTACACATATTGAAGCGGAAGCAGGGGAAGTGGAGTACGGAGGAACAGGCAAGGCTTGTCACAATGTTACTTTCGATGAATTGCGCCATCCCCCATGTATTTTTTTTCTTCATGAAATTCAATGTCTCACCTATAGCTTATCCATAGAAAACTTTATACTTTTAATTTGCAGATCTAAACAGAACACTCTCGAAATTATTTTTATCGCAAAAAAAAATTTCTTTTTTGTGACTGTTATAAATTCAACATGAGAAATTACTTCTTAGTCACTATATAACTTGAATCTCTTAAATTGTATATGCAGAGACTGTTGATATATTGCTATCTCAGATATTCTGTTGTATAAATTTCATGACATGTATGCATACGTGATTAAGTATAAATGTCATTCTCATATTTTATATGTTGGTAATTTCTTTTACTGGTTCACTATTTCTCTATATGTCATTCTTTAACGCGTATTATGTTAATAAATATCAAATGTAACAACTCATATTATAATTTGTACCATTCTTGTAAAAACCAATACTGAATTCAAATTTTTTCAAATTTTAATTGTTTTTATATTGAATTATTAATATAGCATTGTTCATTATTCCCTTATAAAGGTGCTTTTTATTAATGTTGATAAACATTCATTCTCAATTCTTTTGTAGATCTAAAGTTTGTTTGACTCTCCCATAAAATCAGAAGCTATTTAATCACATAACCCCTAATGGAGAATTAAAAAAAGTAAAGATACACTTTACAATTTTAATGAAATAGTCAATATTATTTATAATTTAAATAATAGAGTATGGGCTAATTAAAAATAACGATGCTTTGAAGAAATATGATATATTTTTAAATACAATTAAAATCATTAAAAGTTTAATAATGTTTAATAGCTTAACGGATATATTTTAACGGATACCTTTTAAATTTGTTAAATTGTAATAATAAAATTCACATTTAAAAATTTTTATTTTTTTTTAACTATCCGTATAAAAAAGAATTATTTTCAGGATACCTTCTATTAAACGACTTGTATTAAGTGTACTGAAATAGGAATAATTTTATATACGTTTTCAATGGAGCGAAATGTATTGCGTGAATAAAACTGTTCAATGTGCTTTATCATTTTTTATATCTTGAAATTCTGTGCCATTTATGTGGAATGTTTTTTCAATGAAATAACTATATATTTTATTTCATAGCTTACATTTATTGAAGTTAAAACTCATCCCTATCTTTTATAAATTGATACTTGCTTTAACGAATTACTGAACTTTTAATCAATATTCTTTTTCATATAATTAAAGATATTTAAAAAATGTACCTTTAGTTTTAAATTTGAAAATTTTACATCGACAATATCAAATAATTAAAATTATTGAAAGTAATGTAATAAGTTCATACCTTTCAACCATATTTTTTTTACTATTGTAGATATACCACGTTACGTAGCTACGAATGAGAACCAAGAAATTGCGTTGGTCGGTGGTTTACATCCAGCAGTAACCTACAAATTTCGCGTTTTTGCAATTAATGTTATTGATTCAAGTGAACCCACTAGACTAGCAGTAGCAAAAACTCAAGAGGAAGGTAGGTCAAAGACAATATTTTGTTAATAAATCTCTTAATATTAATACGCTTGTTTCTATTTTAGCTCCAACAGAGCCCCCACAAAATATTAAAGTATCTTCTGCGGGTCCTGGTGAATTAATTATTAGCTGGGAGGTAAAATATAGACATATTTAAAATAATATCACAACGTTTATGATAGAAATTTAATATTTAAACACATACTTTACTCGTGCAAAACCTAAAATCTAATTTAAAAAAATATATATTTTGAGTTGAGAAATAATTTTTTAAAACCACGTCATAATTTCAATTAAATATTGCTGAATTTTTTTAATCGTTTTTAATTCATTTGTATTCACGAGAATAAAATATTTCCTTATCAATGTTCTAAAGTTGGGAATGAATAATTTAGGAGAGGTAGGTCTCATAAAGATGTAAAATATTTGACCGTGGCATCCAAACGAACCTAATGTGAAGCCACCTTTGGAGCTTAACTAATGAGAGAAAATAATTTTTTTGAAAAACGTAAACTAATCACTGACTTAAATTTCGATATATTGTAACTCGATAGTGTAGAAGTATTATATTTCGATAAGATTTTATTAGCGCACTTACCAATAATTTAAGCGTAATACATTATAAGGTAATTCTCCTAGGCTCCGCCGAAAGAATCATGCAATGGTGATCTATTAGGCTACATCGTTACTTGGTCCGAACAGTCATCATCGACTTCTGGTGTTAATCAAAGTAAAAATTTAAATGTCAACGGTTGGGCGACGAATAAAGTTCAATTAACAGGATTGAGAAACTTTACAAAATACGATATTTCTATCAGAGCCTTTAATAGTATTGCCAGCGGGCCATCAAGTGTTCCCATTACCGGCACAACGCAAGAAGGAGGTAAACACGAAAATGCTTCTATTAGATATTTTACGGCTTTTTAACAGCATCCTTCTTAATTTATTCTAAACTGCTGCTTTGCCAATTGGCCAAGAGATATCGAATTATTTATTTCATCGATTCATCGATCGTAATTACTATTAGAGTAACACGAGCATTTCAATAATACACTTGGTGCCTATAAGCATTTTTAATTAAGATAATATTTTATTCTTTCAACGTTTCATATTATAAAAATTAATTAATCTTTCATAATACTTCTCTTTTCACTTTTTAAATTAAGTTACATATCTTAGTTTACAATTTAATAAAAAAGAAATGCTTTTTTTTCTATCTTTACCTAGTCCTTATTTTTATTTCAGTTCCAAGTGCACCGCCATCAAGTGTTAATTGTTTATCATTTACGTCTCAAAGCGTCAAAGTACAGTGGAAATCACCACCTGCTCATCATCACGGCGGAATTATTCGTGGATATAAAGTTTTTTATCGGCCGGTTCCGACTGATAACAGTAAGTATTATTATTCAAATCTTCGACTGTAATCAAGTTATAATACAATTTTAACGACAAAAAATTTGTAGTGGAAATCTCAACGACAGGAGAAATAAAAAAGACGGCCAGTGATGAAACGTACCTTCATACATTATACAAGTACACAAATTACTCAATTCGCGTATTGGCATACACTGAAGCCGGAGATGGAGTTTTAAGTTCACCAATTTATTGCGCAACAAAAGAAGATGGTAATTATTATTAATTAAAATAAAATAGTATTTTATTAACCTAAGAAAAATAATATATAACATAAAATATAGTTTTCATCTTAATGTTTACCCTTCATAGAAATTAATACATGAATACCATTACTTTAAAATAATAAAACCTACCTTCGGTCAATGTACATTTAAGAACAATGTTTTTCTGCTAAAAAGATTAATTTTATTAAAAATTTTATTACTGTAAAACCTTGTATAATATTATAATTTCCAAGCTCCAGAATATGTGTACAAAAATTTTTTCATCTGCATAAGTATTCTAATGGAAACTATAAATATTTTTAAAACATTATGACATTGTGACCTTCTCGTTGGCTTAAGACGTATTTTGAAAATTTGATACATATTTTTCATTTGTGTCAATTGTACAATTTAATCAATACATGATCTTACGATGAGTTCATAGGGTCACATTAATTTTATGGTTAATGTTACGCTTAAGAAGATGAAATAAAAATAAGGAATAAAAAAATGAATTCATTAATTTAGAATTAAAACAATCAAACACGCAATCAGTTTTTATTATTAAATTCGGGCCTTTGATTACTCTCTTTTTTGAAGCAGTAAAACAAAAAAAAAATTTTCGCAAACATAAAAATGTGATTTTTTAAATTAAATTTTATCGTTTTTTTTTTGTTTTCAAATTTGTTTAGTGCAGACTTTATAATTATTATAATTTTTTTATATGTTACTTTAGAAATATTATATTTTACGAGTTGGCCTTAACATTAAAGCCTTAAGAGCGAGTTTTATTCGAAAACATTTCGGTGCCAGTCCGTCTGATGGGCTTAGATTGAAATATGCATAGAAATTGCGTGGTAAAATAAAAATAAATAAAAAAACGCTATTTATGTTTTACCAAGCATAAAAGTCTATATTTTAAAATCGTCAAATAACAATATTGTACGAACACTATTGTTGAAACTTAATAATAGTCAATCCAAACAGATGAAATATTCTAATTGTTTTCTTGAGATTTTTTAAAATAGTACATTGTATTAAATAATCTTGTTGTGCTATTGTTATTCAATCAATTTGCATTTTGTATATAGTTATTTAGTAAGATTTGCTTGCAGCATTATTCATAAGCTCGCTTATACCATTATTACAATAATATTATAGTAGGTTTTACATTTTTGTGAACTTATTTCTTTCTGAATCCTTGGTGTATTATATCCGATCGCAATATCTTTTACTTTATCATTTTAGTGTACAATGTTAAAAGTACGAAGGGCTTATTTTTGCGAATTCAGAGCTTGCAATACTCATATTTTATATTTATTCTATAATTATCAGACACATTTCGTTCATTTTTTTAAATATCATTGTAACGAAATATATTAAACACAATAATCCATATGCGAAGGAGCAACGATTTTAAATGATTAATTAATTAATTTACTAAGAAATTAAAAATTCTTTTTACAGTACCCGGTCCTCCTGCTGGCATTAAAGCATTGGCATTATCGTCGGATTCTATTCTAGTTTCCTGGCTTCCACCGTTGCAGCCAAATGGTCGAGTTTCAAAATATACCGTATATTTTAGAGAGGCAGGTTCGAGCAGGCACAACACTTACACGATAAATGAGCCCCCAGTGTCTTCATCCGACACACTAACAAAGGAATTACGCGAATTTAATGAACGGTAAATACAGATGATCTTTTTTATTCTAACGATACTTTTTTCAGTACAATAAAATGCCCAAATACATTGTCAGGCAACTGTACGAATTTTGGGTAACTGCCTCAACGGCCCCTGGAGAAGGAGAGGCAACTTTTGTAGTTTCGCAAAAAACGGACACGCAAGGTAATGCAGGTAATGAAACATCGTTATATAAGTTTAAAGAGAAAAAATACAAACAGTAAAGTACGAAATTTAACTTTAGCTCCAGCCAGAGTAGCCTCATTTTCCCAAATTCTGAGAAAGCCAATTAAATCGTCAGTAACGCTGTCTTGCATTGTTGTTGGCAATCCATTACCCAGACCATTATGGACGTACAAAAATAGTCAAGTTACTAAAAGCAAGCATCATGAAATTACCTCGGATGGCCATTTGAAAATTCACGGTATACTTTTTTTATGTGCCTGATACCGTTGAATCGGGGTAAAAGAATAACAATACAATATAACTAATGATGTAAAAAAAATTCCCCTTTACAGCGTTAGAGCAGTCGGTTGCTGGCAACTACACGTGCTCAGTTAGTAATACTTACGGAGATGATTCGATAACTTACACGTTAATTGTTGTTATGACACCGAGAGCGCCTATTATAGAATTACAATATACTACTATTGACAGTATTAAGCTCTATTGGAATCACCCAGACAATGGTGGTGCCAACATTCAAGGTTCGATATTATACGAAACAACATCTATTACGTAAAAAAACATCTTCATTTCCGTAGAACTAATTGCCAGCCAATGAAGCTAGACTTATTTTAACATTTTTTTTTTTGCATAAATGTAATTTTCCTAGATAAAAATTTTACGAAAAGTCGAGTTTGAATGTTTTGATGTATTAATAATTTTTAACTCATCATAGGTTTAATTTTTTACGAATATCAAAAAATTTTTAGCTTAATCTGTATTTGTGAATTTTAATTACATAGGTTATGTATTAAGCTATAAGAAGGATAAGGGCGGATGGGAGGAAATCGCCTTATCACCGGAACATACAGAGCTAACTTTAACTGGGCTAAAATGTGGGTCATCATACGTTGCGCACCTTACAGCTCAGAATAGAGTTGGTACTGGAGATCCTAGTCCAGTGATAAGCGCCACCACTAAAGGAACAGGTAATTATCAAATAATGTGCCGTATAAAACTTTTTTTTTAATTTAAAACATAATGCATAAATGCAAATATTTTTTTTTTAAATTAAATATTTTTAAATATTATATTGTGTAATATAAAGTATAATCAAGTATTATATTAATTTTAATTTAAACAACTCTATCGTATAAAATATTTACGATATATTATATATATATATATATATATTATCATATATTTAATAAATATTTGTAAAAAAAATTTTAAATAAATTTAATATAAATGAAATCACTCTTTTACGTCTCTACGGATTACATTAAATTAGCAACAGAATCGAACCCTTAAAAACTGATTGGGTATTCAAACTTACTAATGAAAGTTAAACTAAATTTAAACGAAAGTTAAACTAAATATTCAATTTCAGCACCGCTAATACCAAAAGAAAGAGACACTTTGAATGCCAATGCAACATCAGTGCGACTGTACCTACTAAATTGGCCGAACGGCGATTGTCCAATTGATTACTATACAGTAGAATTTCGGAAAAAAATGGGCTCAGAGCAATGGAATCTCGTAACTAGTCAGGCAACGGACAACATCGTCATACGGGATTTGAAACCTGCAACTTGGTATAGCTTAAGACTGACAGCGCATAATGACGCCGGTTCAACCCAAGCACTTATGGATTTCGCAACAACAACTTTAAGTGGCATAAGCATCGGACCACCTAACGATTTAATCATGGATGACAACTCAATAAGTTCGAGTTCTAATCATAAAATTGTTTACGTTATTATCCCACTG
This sequence comes from Kradibia gibbosae, assembly GCA_018907135.1. Lineage (NCBI taxonomy): Eukaryota > Metazoa > Arthropoda > Insecta > Hymenoptera > Agaonidae > Kradibia > Kradibia gibbosae. The sequence goes on along the minus strand of JACCHX010000006.1, from coordinate 4,318,900 downwards.
GTCTGCGCTATTATCCTTATCATATCCGCCGTAGTCCTCGGTTACGTCATGCTAAAGCGCAACGGCAGGTTCGTTGTCATTTTAGTTCTTATTAAAATTTAAGGATTGACGATAATTAGAGAAAAATTAACAATAAAAGCAAATTGAGCTTTATTTTCTTTATTTCTTAATATATGTGAAATTTTTATTTTATTTTTTAGAGGCTCTTATTTAGCAGATATTTTGCCTGGGCAACAACAAATCGGATTGGGCATAAACCCACAACATCAATCGCATAATCACATGTCAACTTGTATGTCCACTGTTCAAATGAAATCAACAGCTGAAAGAGATAATAGACGAAATCATCAAGTGTATACTAGTTCGCCAGTTAAACAAGATAATCATAAGCCAACTGTAGATCATGGATCAGGTAAAATCATGTTCGAGCTAATATATATATTTTTAATCAAGTAAGCCATTAAATTATGAATTGTGATATCCAAAACTTATAAAAATAATCCATCCTCAATTTAAATGCATATTGCATGTTCTCATTTTGTAAAATTTTTGCAACTAAAGAGAACGTTTATATCGAACGATATGTTTAGAAATGTATGAAATCAGCCCGTACGCAACATTTAGCGTGCCCGGACGAGAAAATCGATCTGTTACCACTGCCACCTTGGACTACACGATGCAGTTTAAGACATTTGGCCATTTGGAAAATGAGGATATCAATACTATCGATTACGAACGCTCGAGCGTCGATTTTGAAAGGTAAAGCGTGCCGAATTAACTTCGATTAATTCTGTGATCTTAAAGCAAAAGAATAAACTCCTATATTACTTAGATCAAAAACTCCAAGATGGCACAAACAAAGATACTTCCCAAGTATTGCTGAAACAGAGAGTAAAATGAGGAACAATCGCCAAGGTTCGGGTAGTGACACCTCGGGTAGCCCTTGTGGAGATTGCGCTGGGCCTAGTTACAGGGTCCCCGTCAAGCCATGCAGAGGTAATATTTCCAAGTTGTGCTTGAAAAAAGGATTTAAGTTATTAACATAATTGTCAAATTTCAAATCTATTTAATATTAATTTAGTTGATGAGTACTATAAATGAACTTATTCACAATTTACTTAATACAATACTTTATCGTAACAGTCGTGCAAGGGCATAATATAAGACAGCATTAATCATTGTTTTTAAAGTTATCTAAGCTTTTTGAAAAATACATTAGATGTGTTTTCGCGTGGTGTGGAGTCGAGCACCGAATCGAACAACGAAGGCTCACCATCATTGGGAAGGCGTCGCAATCGCCAGCCTAGTGGACGTTCGAGTCGAAGGTAGCCAAGGTTTGTTTGACATCACATAGCACTCACATTGTATTAGTGTGTCGGTTTATGCTAATTTTCATATACTTTTATCGTCTTTCAATGTATCTCTTACTCTTCGTTGTCTTTAGAAAAATGCTAAGCATTAACGATAAATTGCAATTTTTAATGTATTTCGTTATCATTTTTAGCTAACGTGTAATTTACATGTTTAATTACATTAAATTTATTAGCTAATTAATTTATAATTAATATGAGAAAACAAAAAATCTAATCGGATTCCAACGTCAATTACTCTGTGAATATTTTTTTAATTAATATTATGTGCATTGTCAAAGCTTTTTTAAACGGCTTCCATGTTTCGATAGAATACGAATCTCTCAGTTTTACTGTGATTCGCGTAGAAAAAGCAAAATTGTAAGAACGTACATTGACTACACGAAGAAAAAAAAATCAATAACCGCGTTTAAATTTGTATCAAACAAACTTCCGGAAACGATAGACACGAACGTACTTTAAAATGTAATGCTACACGACAGTCTCGGATTAAAGCATAAACGGAATCCACACGTTTTCTTAATCCATCATACCTTACCTTATGCATAAAAGTGCAGTGGCGTACGTATAAGTAAAGTAGCATGGTTGAATGGACGCCATAAGAATGCGAAAGCTTAAACAAATTAACGAGGATATTTTTATTTGTTCTCGCATCGACCATGTGCAGTTCCGTAGAGGACGTAAGACTGTTGCCGCCCCGCGGCTTCAGCGATAGCCGCGAACTGATAGAAGGAGAATGCAAACTAAGTAATGGGAATCGCGATTGGTACGGGCAGTCCATCGGTATTCGTCACGGTGGTAGCCTCGGCAGACTACCCATCGAGACCGTAGAAAGTATGCTTGCTAGGTAATGCCCCTTGAAATCATCGCCTTCACCGAGCTTCGAGCATGCTGTTTAACGAAAAAGCTTTCACACGATCAGCTGAGAACTCCGTAGCTCTAGTCCTTCTATTGTATTTGCGATACAAGTCTCCTGTGAAGGCCAGTCCCGATTTGCAAATTAAATTTCTTTCCATTGGGCAGTCGAACGGATAATTCGTTTATAAATTTTATTGGCAATACGGATTGTAAAGTTTTGGCAAAACTTCTTTTCTATCCTTAGTGCTTTATGTGTCTTCTTGTGCCCGTATCTTGAGATTTATTTAATTTTTTTGTGATTATGCGTAAGAATTAAAATATAACCTTTTATTTTATTCCTTTATTAGAAATTATCCCAAAGCACGTATAAGCAAGTTAATGTTTCAGCATACCGATGTATATTTCTAAGCTCCGAAATTTATTAAAATTTATTATGCCATAAGGACAATTTCAATATTCAATATTATGTAATTTATAACTCTCGAAAAGGACATTCATTTATTTTTGTTTCTTTTATTATTTACGTTACCTGAGAAAACTTTTAAATAAATACATGATTGTTTTTTGAATGAGAACAAGAAATATACATTATCATTAGAAATTACTGTCACTATTTTCTCCATTACTTTAATCATTAAAAAGAATGAAGCAACTGTTATATTGTTTTATATCATTGAAACGACTAAATGGTAATAGTAGGAAAGAGTGAATAATAAATTGAAAAGTATATAAAATATTAAAAATTTCAGGCATCAGCAGCGGAATCAACAGGAAAGACAAGAATTTACAATACACGTATGATCGCCTATTCAACGATTACAAATCTACTCATTTTGAGCTACACACTCAACAAAGATAAACATTTGTTTATGGTATAGTCAGTATAAAAAGATGCTAAAAATGAGTCCTTAAAAATGTCTGCACTATTTTTCAATGATAGATCATTTTGATTACCGATGAACTGTCTCGAATTTATAAAAAAAAAATTAAGTTCGTGTATAAAAATTTATTAACTAAGTAAGGAAATTTAATGAACTATTGCATTTGATATATCTTTTAATAAATTAAAATTTATTAAACAGTTTATACAATTGTTTGATATTTATTTCTTAAACGTGCAAAATTAGTCAATAACATAGTCTTCGTAAATAAAATTAAAACATAATGATGATAATAAATAACGACTACATTACGTATGCCAAATTTATATAAATTTCAAGCATGCTGCCATTTAAGAAAAAATTCTTATTTAGTATATTATATTTTTTTACTTTTTTACGTATTATTAAATACAGTGTCCAATTATAAATTGATTAAAAATATAATGTGACTTTAGTTGCGTATATAAAAGCATGTTTTGTATTCGTAATATTCTTATGAAATAACAATTTTTACAAATGACTTATAATTTTTCGTTGTTTTAATAAGTCTCTACTGAATTATATTGAATAAAAATTTTATTCTAGATTTTAAATATTTTTTTGTTTTGTATATAAAATGTCGATAAAATGTTTTAACTGTAAAAAAATTATTTGTAGGATATACATTAAAATTCTTTTAACATTTAAAGAATTGTTATGTAGAACTAAAAGTTCTAGAAAGAAAAAAGCATATCCATTTGGTTATTATATTATATTTTACACGTAAGGTATTTAAAATGATATATTGAAGATATTTAAATCTCTGTATGTTTTTTACAATAATGCAACTTTATATAAATTAAGCAAATATGTTTTTTTTAAAAAAAGAAAAACAATAAAATAATTTAAACAAATTTATGAATACTTCGTTGTACAAAAATTTATGATAAATAAATCATTTAAAGATTTAATTTCTTTGAGCTATATTTTGTATGTTTTTTCTATTATGTTTATTTCCTCACCCTAAGAAGTTATTTTTAATAATAATTACAAATAGTGCCATGGGTAAGCAAATATAGTTATTATATTAAAATTAAATTCTTTTTCAATTAATTTTATTTATAAATTACCTTATACAATAAAATAATTAATATGATTGTTCTTTAAAAAAATTTAAGAATATAGTTATTAAAGTATTTGAAATTGAGCATTACTTATTGAAACGGGGATTTTTTTATTGAAACAATATCTTTAAATTCTTTTTCATATTATATCTTACTTTTTAACTAACATATCTGTACTTTTTTGTGTAGAATTTATAAAATTAATAAAAAATAAATAAATCAATTAATGTTGCAGATAATAAATTACTTCTTTAAACCTAGAAAATACATTATCATCCATGACTAATAAATAACGCTCCATAAATAAAAAAAATCGGAGAATGTGAACCTGAGATTTATCTGGTTCGATAATTATTTAATGGCTGATTGTATTTACTAATGGTCCAGTAACCGATAATGAGACTTTTTAATATATCCTCAGTAGTCATATAAAAATTTCAGTTATATTAATACTAGTTTTTACTAATACTCTTACTAATACTCGTAAACATTATTTAATACAGTATTTAAGTTATACAAATAATACAAAAATGTTATGTAAGTCAAATGCATCTCACTGCATTTTTTGGCGATTAATCGAATTAACTGACATATATGATTGTACAAATTCATAGCGCGCGGAATCGTTGCGCAGTCGCAAAGCAAAATGAAAGAAGTGCGCAATTTTCGACGCATAGTGACAAATTCAGGGTTGTACACCGAACCTGCGCAAAAGTCTCACCTAAGGGTAAGAAAGGAGCATGGTTTGTGTTTTTATTTACTTTTCTAGTCAATGAAATGCTCCGAGGCAGTTTCTTATTTCTAGTTAATAGTGTTGTTGTCATATGCACCAGTTAAGGAAAAAAATTAAAATGTGCTTTACGTGCTACCTCAAAATCTATAATCTTTTTGACCGGGTTTTTCTTTTGGTAGATACGTGTACTCGTTAGATCTTTCTTGTTTTTGACGACTACTTTACAACACATTTGCATTACCTGTTAAATTGCAATCAAATTCGAATACATAATTTAAATAATCTTGTTTGTGATCAGCCTATAAATATTTACGTACTTATAAATTTTTTATTTATTAATGAAATAGGAGCTCGCAAAGTATTACTCTAAAAAATTATGTATGCTATTAAAAATGAACATATATACTTTTTTCAATTACAATAATCTAAATGGAAGCCCGATACCGAACTTAAAAGAAACAATTTTAGTGTCAATAATGTAGGATTTATCGTAGATGCAAAGTATATTCTTACATAACAAAACAACATGAATTATTAACCTTGAACCTTAATTATATCAGAATTATCAATTTCTTTTAGCGTTTCATTATTGATAAAGTCGATATTTATTAAATGAATATATTATTTTTCACGTCTTTAAATTCATCTTTACAATTTTGTTATAATAAATAAAGAAATAAATAAATACATCATTTCTAATGTTGATACATTCATATATAAGATTGATTGAAATGTCTACTTTTATAATGTTGAATTTTTTCCTTCATGACGATTTCTGCCATAAATATTTGATAAAATTATTTACGTTAATTTCTAATTAACAGATAATAAATTTAAGTTTATATCTACTAACATACATATATAGAAGCATTTATTAATCTTATAATTAATAAATTTCTTTCGAGTATTTAAAACATATGTATAAATACATTTGAATTAAGTTTTTATGTTGTTTTTTTTATATATATATTCATATTATCAGCGATCATGAGAAAAAAAAAATTTGAAATTACTTGAATTACAAACGGGATTGCCACATAATAGTTACGTATGCATACTTTGTTGGAAATAGTAAATTACAAAATGCTTTTTGAATGTATGTGACTGTTTTACTTCAGAAATCTTTTTTATAAAATACATTGCATTTATTTGAATTCAATGATAAAATTATCTCTGGATCTCTTAAATGAATAATGATTTTCGTAGCTATTCATAAAATCATGATTTCATTATTTATAAATTACCTATTTGTAAAAAACACCTCATTTTGAACTATTTTTAATTTATAGTAAGCGAATTAAATATATGAATATATACTAAAATAATTCAAACTACATCTGCGTATTCAGCAAAAAAGAGGAAAACTTATTGTATAAGAAAATTAATCAAAAAAATATATGGATGTTAAAAGGATAACGGAATTACTGTGCACAATTGAATTTAAAGTCGTGTGAATTGAAAGTTTTACTCTAACGCTAGAAAAACTTAATATTGAACTCATACGTATAAAAAACCGAATATCGAATTCGTAGGTTGCACCTGACGTGTCTGAAAACTCGGATCGAGCTGGTGTAATTTGCACAGATATAATGCCTAATAACGAGTTACATTGTGCTCGTACACATATCGATCAAACTCCCAGTTCGCAGCGACTATACTAGAGCCAGATTTGTCGACTTAGGTGCGACTCGGTTACACCATCAGTCATGGACGCGTGTTTCACCGCATTCGATGAAGATAAAGACGGCTTCATTTCACTGCCGGAATTCGAGCTCATTTGCAAAGCATTGTTTCGCAATAATAACGGTAAAGTATACTGCTTGGAAGAGGATCGATTGAAAGAGATCTTTGACGTGTTCGATATCGATGGCAATGGTTTGATCGACAGGAAGGAATTCGAGGTACGTTGCGTGACCGCGTGCACACTATCACTCGTAACTGTAAAGTCATATATTCTACTCATTTAATAGTAGTTTTCAGAAGAACATTTATATTTTAATTAAGTAAACAATAATATTTTGCTTCCATTCATTAGCATTTAACACTATGCTCTATTCAATGACATGCGATTTAAATTTGTAACGATTTCAGATTAACTTCATTGGTTAATTCAAAACATTTGATGTAAGCATCTTTTCCCCATTCTTAAATATCATAAATTTAGGGTATATTTTAAATATTCCGAAATTTATGTTTAAAATCGTCTTTAGAGTCATGACAAAAACCCATGAGCAACATGATTTCTTACTAATATACATAAATTTAGAATCGCTTTGAAATAGCACAAAATATATGTTTAAAATCGATTTTAGAATTGTGTGAAAACCTAAAAGCAACATGATTTTACATTATTATTCGTAATAAATTATAAAATGTAAATTCATTGTCGTGATAGAGTAAAAAACGACTCAATGAGAGCATCTCAAATAGTAATCCTTAAATACTTGATAAGGTATTGTATAGATTACTTGCGGTAATTGAATTCATATTTAATTATTTTTTTTATTTTCTTAACGTAATTCATAGACTCCTATGATTGCGTATAATTACTACAAAAATAATTTTAATATTAATTTTTTTTCAATAAAGCCATTTCTAGCAATAATGAAATTACATATACCATAAGGTATACAAAACTTATTAATACTCCATATAAATAAAAAAGTACCCTTCGATAGCAGAAATTTTGTTCATTTAAAAGTTATTACGATACGTAATTAAGTAAATTCTAAAAATTGAAAAATATATACTTTTTTTTTAACAAATTCAACAGTTAGCTAGTTAATTATTTTGATTAAGAACTAATAATTATTTTTATTTTTAACTATTTTTTTACTATTTCATTTCTTTTAAATAGTTTTACTGAAAATAATTTGAAAAAATTACATAATGCTATAAACTACACTGTGTGCCTTTCAAAGCATTCTATTTAGTTATTACGGAACTGACGGGACAAATAGGAAGTTAAAGACAAATCTAACGAAATTTTCAGTCCTTTTTTTAAATTGTCAGTCACATTAAATCAAATGAAATTAAAAAATTGAATTAGACGTGAACAATTAAATTCTAGGCTTGTTGGAATGACTGGATTAAAATTTGTACCAGACCAAAAAGCGCATTCTTGATCGTGGATGTGCAAAATGACTTTATTTCCGGCTCGCTGAACATCAAAAAGTGCGCAGCCAAACACGATGGCTCAGAAGTAATTGAACCCATAAATAATCTTTTAGATAGCGTACCGTTCGACGCAGTATTTTATTCCCTTGATTGGCATCCTAGCGATCATGTATCTTTCATTGATAATCTACATATGCGGTACGTATGACGAAAGTAATAAAAATACGAATGAACTTTACTTAGAAATGTGCTTGTAAGACTTTGAGTTCCCGGCTTATTTACTAAGGATAAGTTCAGTCAAATTTATAAGAATCGATTTAACAAGTTATACACGAGGAATTTATATTCCATAATTAATATTCGCAAGCCAGTAAATATATGTATAAGAAAATAAAAATAGGAAAGCTCTTTAGCCAGCCGTGAACTGACAGTAGTGTACCACGTTTAGAGAATTGGACGAGTCGAGCTGCGTTAAAAAGGAGGAGGCACGAGTCTACGACACGGTTACCTTTAAGGGCCCGCCAATGCTAAAGCAGCGCCTCTGGCCTCGGCACTGCGTCCAAGACTCATGGGGTGCGGAGCTGCACAAGGAGCTAAAGCTCGTCGAGCACGGGGTGAAAATCTACAAGGGGACGAATCCCGAGGTCGATTCGTATTCCGTGTTCTGGGACAACAAGAAGCTCACCGAGACCTCACTGTCCTCGCAATTGCAAGAGAAAGGGGCTACGGACATATACGTTTGCGGGGTCGCGTACGACGTGTGCGTTGGCGCGACAGCCATCGATGCCTTGACCAGTGGCTACCGCACTATTCTTATCGACGATTGCAGCCGAGGAGTCGATCTCATCGATATCGAAAAGACGAAGGGCACCGTAGCGGCCAGCAGTGGCGTCATTGTCACCTCAGGCCAAGTCAAGGCCATGGTCGAGGGCCGAGACCGCAGACCCGAGCTAGGGTATAAGCTTGCCATGGAAATCAAGAGAAAGGCTCTGAAGCTCGAGCCCGATATCAAACATATCGATCACTGAGTTGACCACGCGACTGTCCGGTGCTTTACAGACGAGGTCCTTTTCACCTATCGCTCGTTCAAGTGTACTTTTTGCTTTTGGGAAAAAAAAAACTATCTCAAATCTCTAACTAGCTACTCTATTCTGAATTGGCACTTGTATTTCAGTATTTTTTAATACCACAGTCGACGGAATTCAAGTTTCAGCTTTAAACGAAGATTACATAGTTGCGTTTTAATAATTCTGCTGCAGACATAAAACTCATTTTATTCAATTGATTGCTTACTTACATGCTAAATCACATCGAAAATTGAAATAAATTAATTTTAGTAAAACTTTCAATTAAACAATGATTAATGAAAAAATTAATAAGATAACATATTTACCGGTAATCTTCATTTCTATTTATTTTAGAAATATTATAATTTCAACTGAGTTAGACAATTACATCATGCTTTACTGAAATTATTAATTAATAATATAATTATTTTTTAATTTATCATAAAAGACTCAGATAGACTATACAAATTAATTTTAAAAAATATTCTAAGTCATTTTTTTGCTCCAAGTACATTTATATCAAAAATTTTTGCTGGACTCTTTGATAAAGATTTCAAAGCAATTTAATTTTTAAAACTTTTTTTTTAGTTGTGAATTGATAATATTTATGAAAAAGTTTCAAAAATGCGTAAAATAATTTTTCTTACATTAAATGTTGAAATTTTTATGTTATCATTGGTATGTAAATATGTAATTTTCATGTTACAAATAAAAATAAAACATGTTAACAATGTCTTAAATGAGTTACGTTTTTTTTCAAATAAAAATGAAAAAATTATAAATATCAATTCAAACAAATTTAGATAAAATATTTTAAATATTACAAATCAACAATAATGAATAAATATAATAATAATTTATCAAGTAAGTATACTTCAATTAAAAATCATTTAAAACATTATTCAAATATATGGTAAGTTTTTTTAAATGACATCATGAATTTCAAAACAATAAAATTATACATTTATAATATAAATTTTGATTTTAAACACTTTTTTTATTTTATTTTCGTAAGCTGATTATAAAATTAAGCACAGAATAAAAGACTTTCTTACATTAAAAAAATGGTACTCTTTCCAAATCACTACCTTAATTTGAGATCAATAACGTTCTAGATTTTTTTAAATAAAAATCTGTTTAAATCCTGTTATACAATTTATAATTAGTCGCTGTAAAATAATATTGTAAAAGCTTGTTATTATTTAGACACCATAAATCAAAATTACCTAAAGTGAAACTGTATTTTGACGCATTTATTCGATTATACCTTTATAATTACCAATAAATATCATGTTTTTATGAAAAATTAAAATAAAATAATATTTGTACAATATTTATAACAAATAATTTTATTTAAATAAAAAAAATATATAATTGACAGTACCACAAATGATACACAATTAAATAGGAAATGGTAAAAATTATTGTTCATAATATCAATTCAAATAGCAATACTAATGTTGAAAGTTAAGAATTGAACACTGAAAAATATTCTGTCTAATATTTTACAAATCAAAAACAATAAACATTTTAACTTTCGTGTTGTAAATATTTCTGAACCATGATCCAGAAAGTTATAAAATTTCAAACTTAATCAATTTTTTATAAAATTAATCAAAAAATTTGTGAAATATCACTAGGTTAATTGAACTTTCGACAACCTGATACAGTTGTGCAAAGAAGTAAGTAAATATTTACACTTATAACTTGCAAATGAAAGTTCTGAAGTTATATCAGATTTTGGTTTATCATCTATATTACTATCAGGCATCATTTTATCAGCAATGTGTTTAAAAATTAATCCATCTTCTCCAACATAAAACGTAGAATAACCATCATACCAACTAAAATTAGATGAGAAATGGTTAATACTTAAAAATGAATTACGATAAGGGGAAGACTGTGAAATTTATTTACGTCTCAGATTGTTGCAAAGTTTCGCGAATCTTCCAAAGCTTGAATTTCCAAAAGGAAAATATTACATTCAGTCCAGTTATACCATTTATACGCCAACGTACTCTAACAGTATTATCTTCAGGGTGTTTTGTTATTTTGAGAATCTCCAACTTAACATAGGCAAACTTAAGATGACCAATTAGCCTTAACATAGCTAACTGCTTGATGTAATTGTAGAGACCTCTAAAATGTTTAATAATTATTATATTGAACTAAAATAGTTTAGATATTTTAAGGCATTAAAAATATACAAACATAGAAACCGATCCTCTTAGATTATTTACAAATTCTACATTTTGGTGGTAGATTTTGTAATCCACTGATTTTGCAAAGAATTGTGGTAACTAAAATATATAAATTGAGTATAAGGTAAATAAATTGCTTATTTTTTAACAGATTAATAAAAACTAAGATATTAAGAGTAGTGATTAATTTTAAAAAAACTTACATCTAAGCTCAGTGTCCCATAAACGTGATCAAGATTACTATTAGATGGTTTTTTATCTACACTTTTTTCTACTATCATTGAAGCATTTGTATTTTTCTGTCTAACAGGTAAATTATTGTTTGATATAATATAATCCATCATTTTGGTTTTATCTTTGGTACATACATTTACATTTATCATACTTTTAGCATTGATATAAATCCAACTTTTCTTAGGTATTGACATTTGAGATTCATAGTTTATGGGATTATTATAAAAACTTAATTGATTTCTTGTTGAACTTACATATACACTTTGTCTAATATTTTCAGCAATATAATTATTACTGCTTACATTGTTATCAATATTATTTTTACACCCGTGATCATTAAACAAAATACTGGTGCATGCAAAACTGTACTGTGGATATATGCAATTTTCTAATATTTTTAAACTTGAAACGTTTGACTTGTTTTTAATTTTATAAGATGAGCTCGATGTTCCAGTGTGCCCCAAATACTAAAACAATATCATCGTTATTTAATAAAATCAATTATTTCCTCATTAATAAATACAATTCAATAAATACATTGAAATCAAATCAGCAAATTTATTCATACGATTTTTATACTAGCATGGTTTTTCGTTATGTAACAGGCGCTATTGAAATTCAACCAATGATAATTAATATTCCAATGAAACATTAGTTTCTACGATTGCGGAAAAAAATAGTTGATATAACATTAACAATAAGCTTTAATAACATTTTACCTCGACGACGATTTTCGACGTAACTATTGGCTCCACGCGTTTCAGCAATTGCCGGCTATTGAATTCCCGCATGGTAGATTGTGTACTTGAAAAAAATGTGGGAACGTATCTGGTAGTAGTCTTAACGCTTCTTACACCAAGAGACATGATTAGCCGCTATATTCTTGATAACTAACACAGATAGCTTGTCTTCAATGAAATATCAAAACAAACGGATTTCTATTTACTCTACGCTATATTTGTAATATGTACAGCTGACCAGCAGCAGTGCCAAAAGTCATCCTGGAATATGGGCGTTACGAATCTCAAAAAATCAAAACCGTTGAAGGTTACAGTCACTTGCAACATTGTGCGGCAGCTCTCGTCGCCTCCCCATTCAAGTCTGCTGTGGAACTTAGAAGACAAAAAAAAATATTAACGAATCTCCCCCAATGCGATAGGACGTAATTTGATTATTACTTTCGGAGTAGGTGACCGAATGTTTTTATATTATTTACGATCGAATTAAGGATTTTTGGACCCCGATTACAGGGAGCTTCCGCAATTCCATATTACCTCGTCCAATCCGAATCAGTCCCAAACACACGCATCACTAAGAATACCTAATGGCATTTCGTTACTCACCGCGTCCTTCCAATCGCACCGCAACGATTATTAAACCTTAATGGCCATTGGTCGTTGCGAGCGCGCTTGTTTCGAATACCGAAGAGATAAATGAAGGACTGATTGGCCCATTAATCGTAGTTAACAAGGCAGGTGAAAATCCAAGCATACTCGGCAAATGTTCAATAAAGATATCTGCGTACTTTCGAGTCCTGTGAAATTTTTAGGCTAGGTAATATTGAGGTCGCGGTTGGACTGCCATTCGTTGCAGCAGTAGCAACTGATTTTTGTAACGATGAAAACGCTCCAAGGCGTATCGCATATTCGCTGATAAAAATATAAATTATCGCTTATTGATTGCAAGAGCATTGATCGACTTTAAGAGCTTATCGGTAGCGTACAAATGAATGAAAATGAATTTTCAAAATTTTGAATACTTGAAAAATAAAAATTTATTTGCAGGTTTTTCGTTTACAAGGAAGGTCTGATTATTCTGATTTAATACGGTGATCAATAGCTAGCGAATGCATTTTAATGAAGATAAGTAACGAAGAATTACTGGACATATAATTAGTATTTAAAAATATCATCACATTGTATTGTACATAAAATACAATAAATTCAAAAGTCTTTAAAAATTACGACTTATTTCTTCCTCCTTATTATTAAAGTTTAAATTTAGACTTAAAAATTATTTTTTATATCTAAAATGAAGTTTCCATAGAAGCTAACTGTTAAATGAATGTTTACTTTATCTGGATGAAATTGTCTATCAAATATTGGACATACTCCTTTATTAACAGCAATAATGGTATTGTAGTACAGAAGTGGACCACCACTATCCCCCTAAAATATAAAAAATTAATATCTAATTTTTTTTTATAAATACATGGAAAATTTAAAAACATATAATATAAATTTCCCGGTAGAATTAGTTTTGATATAGTACAAATAACAATAGAAATACATTTTTAATAATATTTCACAATTTCCGTACTATTATGATCAAATTATTTTGTCATAAGCAGATATGTTGTAAAAGTAATTATAACCATGCTCGAAAATTTTAATACTTTTCGATCTTTCCAGCCATCAAGTTTTGTATTACCTATTTTTACGCGACTTATACGTACGTAACACGAACTTCGATGTAATATAACTTCGATATTTATTCAATTATATATTCGCAGCGTTCTATGATTTTTTAGTCGGTGTGTAATGGTATTAATTTCTAATTGATTATTATGGTAGTGTGTACTGAGATACGTTGTACGGAAGCTTGATGTTTTATTAACTCCTTGGCATTCCCTTTTAATCTTAATGAAAAAATTTTTATTTAATAATCGCGTTATTAATGTATATGAAACAATCAATCTTGAGCTTGAAAAGTTAAAAAGGAGCTAAAAAATTATATAATTGATTAATATGACAATCATGCATTTGATGTGTGCGAAAGCTTTAGCTTCACCATAATTGACTCTCGTTAAGAAAAAAAGAAAGAAATCACTAAAGAAAGTATTTGTTTTATGAAGATGATTAACAACTCATATATTATAAAAAAAGAGATATTCTTAGATATTTCATAACATCTGTAAGATCAGTAGCTTTTATTGTCTGTTTTCGTTTTGTCTTCAGCAGTCCGAGGATTAAAGATTCTAGGAAGGACGAATCCTACGAGAGTTACCAGTATATCATAGGTTCGTTATATTTGTAAAGAAAAATAGCCAACTAACTAAGTAAATTACCTAGTAAATTGACTAAGTGGAGTAATCAGTCATTGTTGTTATCTTATTTATAACTTGTCGTACAATGAAAAGTAGTACTCTATAAAACAATGCAATAGTTATTTTAACTACATAACTGTGTTCTCGGGATACACAATGATTTTATTCATCAGAGGCAAATAAGTTTACTTTGGCTCATATATTTATTTAGCAGCAGGCTTTTGTTCTTTTTTTTCCACCTTTCTGTATCCCTACTTCTAATGTATATTTATCTGTCTTCTCGCTCTGTCCCTTTGCGTCTCTCTATCTATCTCCCTCTATCTATCTTCCTTCTGCTTCATACCAATCCGACATTTCACTTATAAATAATTTAATAATTGACTTTATTAAAATCATTAAGCGATATTTGATCATTTCCATGGATACGAAATATTAAGTAAACAAACTAGTACTTGCCGAGCCTAATTGTATAAATGGATATGCGATTGTGCATAGAGCTCTTGATTCAAAAGAAATCTGATGTCCAGCGATGAAACTGATTCTAGATTCACATGCCTCCGGGCTTAAGGTTATGACATTAGACGTCTGTATATACCTGGTAGATGAGCCATTATTTGTTATACCCCAACCTGCTAATCGAGTAGGTAAATTATATAGCCTATAGAATGATACGGATGTCAAAATTCTAGTTTCAACATATTGAAGCACATCTGTAATTAACTAAAAAACAATCCTACGTTATTCATTTTGTTGGCTTTAAGCTTTCATGCAAAAAATATGAAAATATGATATAAGTAGGGTCATCTTATTATTATTATTGTTTTTGTCGTTACTGTTGTTATTATTGAAATGAAGTATGATTTTACGATTTCAAATTATTATATTTTTATATTTGATTTACAGTTTTTTTGTATAATTATTTCTTTTTTGAGATCTTAATAGTATTTTAATATTATATTTACCCGCAACATAAGAACGTCATTATCTAAATATTGAATATTAAGCCTGTTTCTTACAGACCATTGATCAAATGAAATCCACCAGAGTGCATAATATCTTCTGGCTTGTAATAAATCATTTGACCCAGCTAATATTAGAATGCCATTACGTGGTGCATTTTCAAGACAGTGCTCGGCAGTTAGAACATCTGATTTCGTAACAAGACTTCCACTACATACAAGGTCTCTTTCTGGAATAAAAACCTCAACATTTCTCACAATGGCTACGAGAAAAGGGAATTCGTCTACCCCTGCATTTGTAATCCTTTCACCAAGCAATGCTTTTGAAGTTACAAAGATATATTCCCAATCTAAATATTACGCAAATAAAAAGACTACGTAAATAAAATATTTTATTTATTTGAAATTTATGACATATAATAGGTGTTTAATAGATAGATACGTATCACACATTGAAATTTGAGTACTCTATATTACTACATATTCTGATATTAGTTTTTATATAATTCTGCATACTTTATCTATTTAATATATAATTAATAAAATCTATTGTAACAACCAGAAATAACGAGTGCGATCTATGAATAATGACGCATAAAGAGGTACTACTAAATGTCCTCGCATAAATTACTACCTTTTTTGTATAGTAATTTTACAGTTACATATATATATATATATATATATATATATTTACTTATATAACATTTACAATTTTCAAATTCAAATTCAAAATTTTTAATTATAAGCTTAAATTAATAATATGCAGCCCTTTAATAAACGTCTAATTTATATTTTTATTTATATTTAACTAAACCTAAATAAATTAATTTATTATTTAACTTAAAATTCGAGTATTGATTTCTAAAATATAATATCCATTTTGTTATAATATTTTCAATATGAAAAAATGTACTTTTACTGTATATTTTACGATTTTTGGTTAAGAATTATAAAGATTTTTTATTTAGAATATAAATCGAACAATCATGATTACTTACAATCTATTACATGTTGCCCAAGAATGAAATATATAAGCAGCCGCATACTAAAAAATTGATTTGAAAAATTGAAAAATTATTATTAAATCTTAAGATATTTATAATTACTTATTGCTTAATACTCTTATTAAAATTTTATCTTACATATTTAATTTCTTGAATTGATAATAAATAATAATTACATTTTATTAGGTATATCACTGATGATTCAATAGATAATGTGGGAAACTATTATAGTTTAACAATATTTTCAATATTTACAATGACAATTTTAAATACGGTCTTATTATACTGTACATAAGTTAAATACACATCTTGTAATTGGTATGGTGATACGTAATTCAGAGGTTTACTTAAAAGTTCAATTGTGTACTTAGATAAGCTTTTGATAAATTATTTAGTTATTATTCATGTGATAAGTGAAATGAACTAACATTTAAATTAATATAATTTTTAATCATTATTAAAAGTTAATTGAAATTATATTATAAACATATACAATTTGTGCACGCATTGTCAATAATCTACACTGGAAAAATGTTAAAAGATAAATCATTTTTAATTCAAATTTATATTTACAAAGAATTCGAGTTTTAAACATATTTTATTAAAATAACAGGTATCTAATTGACTACATGACATAAATTAATGATTGTTGTATTAATTAATTAATGGATGTTAATTTTCCATATGCTGCTTACAATGTAGGAGATTGAAACGATAACTATAATGATAAACATTTCAAATTAAAATAGTATTACGATTTTTAAAAAATTAAAAAAAACAGAAATAAGAAAACGTAATAATACAAAGAACATAATTTATATCTTACAAAAATATTGTCATTTAATAAATAATTAAAAATCGGATTTTAATTATAATAAGCAAATTATTATAAATACTTAAAAATAATACACATTTTTTATTTACAAGTTTTTTTACGAGTCTTTTTTTTTAAAGAAACAGTCTTTAAATAGAACTTCATAATATTTTGATTTTCTAAAACTTCTATTAAAATATTAAAATATTAGTTTACTTATTTTTTTTTACAAAATTGACGAGGAAGACGATGATTGGCATCTAACAGAAAACATTTTAAATTGAATTGTGAAAAATATTACCAATTACATTGAGGTATCTAAACAAAAACATATATAAATGCTTGCATTACTCACATTATATTTTTGTGATACTGCACTTTTCTATTATTTTCTATATACTTTTATTTCATTTTTATACTACAAATCTATATTAATTTCAAATCTACTTAGTAGCAACAAAATTATTAGACTTTTTTCCAACAATTTTAATTTTTGCTTAAAACTTAAGATAATCCGTATTATGCATTATTTAAAAATGTTCATCTTATTACACCTGCACATTTGCATATTCGAGGTTGTTTATCCAAATATATATTTTTTGCAATGAAAATGAATGTCTGCTTACAAAAATATATATTAAATAACTTATTTTCACACAAATACGAAATTAATGTTGAAAACGTCTAAAATACTAAGAGTATTTTCATCTAAATAAAATCAATGTTTTCAAATAATAATTGAAAACATAAGTTTTAAAAAATTGTTTGAATAAAATGTATACTTACAAATATACTATGTCCATTTGCATTTAAAGATGCACTAATATACTCAACAATAATCTAACAAATTTAATTCATTATACCAAATACATTTGTGATTAAGTGTTTTTCTTGATTACATAATCATTATCTAAAATCAACACTATATTTTTCGAATTTCTTTTAAAGAGTTGTGCTTTTTCAGCTTTTTTAAATATTTAACCGTACATGAATGTACTTAAATATATATTACGTTAAACAGCTTATATAGGATATGTTCTACAAATCTGTAGATTTAAAGCTATCGATATGCATAAATCGATATATATATATATAATCTTTTAAAATACTATATTTACAAATGATATTATTACAAATCTAATGGCTTTCAAGTATTGCAGGAATAGGTTCAAAATTATAAATATCATATTTTTACAGTCGTATATAATTTACTCTATTATAAATTAAAATTAAATTCTTCTATGAGTTTATTCATAACTAATTAAATATATGTATTCACGTATATATATATGTATATAATTCAAATTTTACAAATTAGATTTAAAAAATGTGCAGTTTCTTGATTGCGAATTTCTTAATAGGTATTCGCTCTAATTAAAGTATATTCACATCTTCAGCACGTTCAACTTTTAATATAACAGTTTTTTCTTTATCAAGTAAGTACCAATTAATAAATAATTCATTGATTTTACATTATATTTCGTAATTTCTATAATAATTAATATTATGATTCATTCTCTCTCTCTCTATTTATATATATAAATGATATATATCATTATTAAAATTTTATAATTAATAATGATTTTATCACAAATAAATGTTATCCATTAAGCAAAAATTATATACTTAAAATACTAGTTAAAATTATGATAAATGGGAATATAGTATTTGCTGCTATATCATACATAAATTGTTATATTTATGAATACACTTACTTTATTAAAAAGCATAATGAAACACAGAAATGCATAAGCAGTTAAATGACTATTATAAATAATGAATAAAAAATCATATTTGAAAACAGCCACATTCTTTGGTATTTGAATACATTTGTACTGGTTAAAAAAAACTTGAACTTTTTATAACAAAAGGAAACAATACGTTGTGAACGTAAATAAATAAATATATATATATATATATATATATGTTCATACAACTTTTAGCTTAAGCAATATTAAATAGTAAACTGTAAAACGTTATATAAGTATTTAAATTTCATCAAAATTTTATTCACGAAAATAAAAAATTATATTATAATTTATAAAAATACAGAAGATACGCAACTAAAACTAATAATATAATATACTATTAAGGCTACGAAACGACATTTTTTATTAATTACACTTATTATTCAAAATAAGTTTAACAATAATACATCACATGTAAGATAAAATTTCCATAATACTCAATACCTAAATGGGCATTTATTTCATTTATATTATATTCTGATTCTACTAGCCGTCTTGGACAAGTACCTTTATTAACTGCTACAATCTTATCTTCATAAATAAGTGGACCACCACTGTCACCCTAAAATTTATAATTAATAAATAACAATAATATTATTATTTTTTATTAAATAAATTATATAAAGATCCTAATTGCTTTCACTGAATATAAGTAAACCAAATATAACTTTGATATGTATGTTAATAGTCAAAGTTAAATACGTATTAAAAGTAATTCAAGAATGGATGTGAATTATCTAAAAATTATTTAATTAGTTGTTATAACATTATTACTATGGTAATCAAATAGCTGAATTTAAACATCAATAAAGGAATTATCTAATAATTAATTAACAATAATTAGTTATTGTAAAGAATGCTGACTATTTATGTTTACCTTTATATTTAGTTACTTAAAAAAAAATGTATATTATAAATGGTAAATTAGATACGTATAAAAATGCTTTATAAAGATAACTTTATCAAATAAGATACAAATTAAAATTAAATAAAGTTGATATTTACAAAGTTTAAGAATACGTATGGTTCTGCAACACTGCATAAATATCTCTCATCAAGTTTGAGTTGTTCATTAACTGCTCTACTTATTCTAGCATCACAATTTTCTTTTAGTAAGACAGTCGTAGTTGCAGTTTGCAACATCCGAGAAACTTCATTATTATTATTTTTTCCCCATCCTGCTACGATTACATTTCTTTCGTAAAAACTTATAGTAGGTTCTGTTGACAGCATAGCAGGACGTGTTTCATCGGGCAAACTGTTCAACAACTACAATGTTTTAAATGTTAAGTTTATTAATATTATAAATGAATCTTACCTTTTTAAAAATAATGTTTATAATTAAAAAAATATTGCATAAATAAAATATTATTTTACATAGTATATGATTTACAATTTCAATTTCTTAATCTTGTTTAACAAAATCTAGTGTATTCATAAATAATAAAACATTAGGGCGGCAAATGATAAACATTTCCCTAAAAACATTTTGATTCCTAATGCGTATGAACTTTTAGAGCTTCTCTATAATTATCGAAAGAAAATTTGAAGTATATTGAAGACATTGATTGAATATTTTCTTATGAATTATGTAGAATATTTCAATCATCAAAAAAAACTAACAATATACTAAAAATTAACTCCTGCAGTAAAAAGTAACGAAAGTTGTGCGATTTCAGTTATATCTAAATGTTTATCAGTGAATTATAAATGCACTGAACTAAATATTACTGCAGTGCATTATAAATAAAAAAAAATTAAAATAAAATTGTTTTAAAAACTTAATTTCTTATATTTAATTTATTTTATAATATTATTTCAATATGAATTAATTAAACTCATGATTCTTTTTATTTGTCAAATTTATCATTTGTGTACATATTTTTTCTAAATATTTGACGAAAGAATTAATAAGTACTTTAGAACTGGAAATTGTCTAATCATATAATAGGAATGAATTTTTTATTTGATACTTACGAATAAAATACCTAATACTTATATATTTTAAAAACTTCGATGGTTTCGAATATTTTTCCTTGAAAAAAATAATCGAAAGAATTGTCATTTTGTTAAATTAGCAGTTCAATCTTAAAGCGCTGTACGTATATTGCGTCTTATAAAGAATACATGAAATCAGATAAACAAAGCAACGAATATGACTTTTGTTTTCAATATTAATAGTTATTTTCAATTTTAGTTTAATAATTTTATGCATTCAATCAAAACAATCTATATCGGGAAAAAATGTATTGTGACATATCACGCAGGAATACTTAGAAAAGCATCGCTAATTATACGCAATGAATGAAAACTTTAAAAAAAATACTGCAAATATAACTGCATGGATGAATGATTAAACAATTGCAACAGTTCAGAGAAAGAAAAATATCAGTGATTCTTCAGAGGAGATCAATATTGCAAAATTAATTTGGTTATGCTGTTAGAGCACAAATTGCTAGAGTCATCATTAACAAGAACAAGGATATGCTCATAAAAATTAGAGAAGAAAACATATAATTATGTCATAATGAGTAATTAATTAAAAATAATAATCTTGTGCAGTAAATTACCCTTATTATAGCTATATCATTTTGTGCGTATTGTATATGTGTTCTGGATGCAACAGCCCACTGATCATACGTTATCCACCAATTCGCGAAATACTTACTGCCTCCAAATAAATCTATCGATCCAATAAGTATTTGGATACCAGTATCACTGTTTACTTGATTAAAACAATGTTCAGCGGTCAATACATCTTCTTGAGAAATTAGCGTTCCAGAGCATACAAGATCTCTTGATAATACAAGATTTCCCGGAGGAATGTATGTAATGGCTACGATATAGGGAAATTCTTCTACTAATGCTTGTCTAACGTTTTGTCCCATTATAGGTTCTCCATTTAAAAAGTAATATTGATTGTCTGAATAAAATCTCATGTTATAATATTCCAATATAATGGAAGGCTTAAATTATTTTTTTAACATCAAGTTAATGATCGATGGCCAATTTTTTACTTACAAAATATTCCATACTGAATAAGTAAACTGTATATTGTGAACATCATAATGCACCATTGATACTAGAAAATACGAAAATTATTTTAAAAAGTACAATTTAGGATAAAATTTATCTAATAATATAAAAGAACCCGATTCTTTTGATCAATAATTGTAAATAAAAATCCACTAAGTATAAAAAACACCAGTAATACAAATATTTTGATATAATAATTTTTTTATCCAATCACGAACAATTGTAATACACTTATTAGCAAATTGTTTTTATTTTGTTATTTAAATAAACTTTTGAATTTATAAAATACTTAAATTTAATATCTGCATAAAAAATTTATTATAATTTTACAAATTTAAATAAATTATAATATAAAATTCTCTTATTAATAAATTTTACACTAATATTTAATAAAAACTTTTGTAAACAAATTACAGTATTAATATAATTATATAATATTAATTTTTAATTTAAAAATTATTTAAAAATTAGAAAAACTAATGAAAATGTTAATGTAAGCTTATTTAAATATTTACATGAGTCGTGCAACAAAACTTAACTAATCAGTTTTTGCGCTCTATGAAGTATAAAAAAACGAATGGACAGCCTTGTAGTTACTGACGATTCTTTGTATGGGTGAACTCGAAAGTGCCGTAACACAATACGCGATGGATTATTCTCTACAATAATTAAACTTAAAAAGATAACTCTTTATTTTCATTACTTACATTCTTCGTGTGTCTTATATAACTAATTTTCTAATACTACATCAGTTATGATATTCGAAAGATTAGAAAGAGGAGATATGTTAATAATTATTAAAAAGTTGTTACAGATGGTTGTTTCATCCAGTTGTTCAGTAAATGTGTTGCAATTTAAATTATAAAATTAGATTAGATAAAATACATAATATATAATATGTATACAAAAAAATATTTTAATAAAAGTAGAGTTTGAATTTCACTGATAGAATAATTATTATTTTATTGAAAATACTAAAATTCTTATTTTTATATGAATCCTTAGACATTATACATTAGATTTAACAGAATGAAGATGTATAAAAATTTGGAATTATAAATAAAATAAATAATTATTATGAAATAAATTTTGAAGTGCCATAATTCTGAATCGATTACTTAATAACAACAATAATAAATCGTGATATTATTTAATACAATTATAATAAAAATATCAGACAGTATATGAAAAAAATTCTTTTATTTTTATGTGATTATAACTATATTTTATATTAGTATTTCAATGAAACTTGTAATTGATTGAAAAAATAAAGCGACAATAATTTTAAAAAGCATAAGAAACTTTTCGAACCTGAATTATAAAATTTCATATAACATGAGATACTACTACAAGTGAACAAATCAATGTGCTGAATAAAAGGTTGATAAGAGGAATTGAAAACGGCAGTACACAAATTAAAAACTCAAAACCTTTCTTTTCATGATATCTGAATAAATATATTAAGCTGAATAAATACATCAATTTTTAATTGGCCTCCATATTTTACAGGTTAAGTAGACGTGGCTTTCTTTATGATTGTTGTATTCGATATATACTTGTAATATCCAGGTATTTATATTTGTATTAAATTATTAGAAATCTTCTATTAAAAAAAAAATTCTATAAAAACTTAAAATTAAATAATAAGAATTTTTTCGATAAAGTTAAGATTAAGTTCGATTAATTGATTGATTATCTTTTTAATAATTTAATTTCTCGAACTCATTAAAACTAATTTTTTGTACATCCGAAAAATAATGATTTGATGTATTTATACAATAGTCATCTTTATCAATTTATACAAGATCAATAGTTCTATATTTAAAAAAAAAATTATTTTTAATCACTTCTGATATGTATATATATGTGTATATAAATATATGTATATGTATGTGTATATGTATATATTTAATTAATATAGATAAAAAAACATTCAATAATAAAAAAATATTCTATTCACCTACTTTAAAGAAAAAAATGTAATACAATGATATAAAGTTCAAATATAAGAAAAATATTTAACAAAATAGTATCATAAACTCTATCACATATTGTAAGAAAAACATTAATTTTAATGTATAATAATAATTTATGCATAATTAAATTTATCTATTTGTAAGTTTCTATTTTCTGTGTGAAATTTAAAAAATATTTACTATAAAATAAAACTACAAAATAATTCATTTATAAAATTGTTCTTTCGCTTTCAATAAACATTTTAAGAAAGTGTAAAGCAAATATAATTACATTAATTTAAACTAAATTAGCTATTGCGTAATTAAGCATTAAATAAAATATACATAATTACTATAGTGATAAAAGTAAAATTACGTTCTTATATCTCACAGTTTTCAAATTTGTTCAGGGTGTGTATTGATATGTAAAACAATACAAACAGATTTTCGCAATGAAAATAACCTGTAACATAATTATGATATATACTGATTTTTTTGTGACGTAAATAAGGAATACTCTTGCATGTAAGAGTGATAACCATGTTGATCGTGATTATAATAAAAGTTACTCTAATGTAAATTATTTTACTGGTCGAAAGAAAAATTAAAAAAAAAATATATATTTTGCAACACAAAAATTACATTCTACAAATCACACAGTCTAATACATTGCATAATACCCATGATCTATTGATTTAGATTTCTCGAATTTGACACTCAGAAACGGAAAATATTTTCTAGATAAAGATGATTTGACATTTTTTTTATTAGAATTCAGTTCGAAAACATCGATGGACTTTTCTTTAAGCAAGTAATTATATATAAATGTCCGATCTACGTGTGTTTAAACATACGCAACTTGGGCTCGTTTATTTATGTTCGTCAAAATATTTAATTATTCTAATAAAGGTAATGAATTTTAAAAATACTAAAATATAAGTATAAATGCATTATTACGAATGACCCTGACCTAGGTAAGAAGAGGCATACAATCAAAAAAATATCACATACGCTGGAATTAAGTAATTACGAGTATCAATTATAAAATCATTATACAATCCAATAGGTCGGACATTATATATTCAAAAAATTGACTACTAGGTTAATTTTTAACAAAAACCACACTGTTATTGTAAAGGATAAGATCAATTACTAAGTATAAAAAATTCAAAGAAAAAGACGAACGGTAAGCATATCCAGATTTTGAGTAAATATAGTAAGATCATATCATTTTTTATATTAATAAGAATATAATTATATGAAGATTATTCTTATTTAAGTAAATAAATAAAAATGTTACAGAAGCTTGTAGTTCCTGTTAGGTTTTGTTGAATAAATGTTTCATAAATGACAAAACGATTATAAATTTGGATTCTACTTCCTAAGAACTAAAAATGCTTAAGAAAAGAATGGAGTAAAATAGATGTTTAAATTTTAACTTTAAATATTACACCTTTTTTAATCAAAATAAAATTACTCATTTGATCGTAAAAAATATAATATTTTGTACTTTTTATTAGAATATTATGTGATTTTCTGTACTATCAGTCCTTACAATTCCTTATAATTTTTTGAGCTTGATATATAGACGAGAATTCGCTTAAAAACAATTGCTTTTATATTGATGGAAATAATGATTATACACATAATCATTTAGTTAGAAGCAATTCATCATATTTTAAAACTAACTTTTTCCAGATACCAATTAACTATATCCAAATAGTCACTATTAAAAATCTGTATGCTGGTACAATCATAAAACAGTTTCAAAATTGATTTCACAAAAGGGTAATATAACATTTTTATAATCTGGCACAATTTTTCTATCGCATTTAATATAAACGCATTATGTAAACTTAAATCTGGTTATTTATGATATTTACTTTTAATATTTATGAAATATAAAAATTATTTTCAAAATCCTCACTAATTATAGTTTGATTGATTTTAATTAAAAAATAATGTATGCATAATATTCATATAGTTTTATTTCTTTTCGTTTCCTTAAAAGCTATAAATACACATGATGAATTTTTTAAATTATATAAATTCATTATTAAGTAATTTTAATTTTAAAAAAAACTGAAAATCTTAAAAACTTTTTCAAGGAAAAACATTGTACTTCAGTTTTATTTTTTTTTTTTGTTAATTTTGTATTCAATATATATATGTAACCATTTGTAGTTTCGTACCTCATACAACATTGATACATGTGAAATATTTAAATAGAAAATTTTTATCAATATTTTGATAATTGATATTACATAAAATCTTTCACTTTGATCCATTCATTAGAACAATAAATCTTTGTAAATTGTTAATAACAAATAAATAACAAGTAGTAAAATAATATCTCTGTAAAATCTAAAATCTCTCTAGCTGATATAATGCATCGGTACTGTTCGTGTCAGTAATATTTGTTTGTTCAACATTTTGAAACCATATAAATCAATGGCCAAAGCTTCCGACAACAATGCGCAGATAACAACAAAATAAATGGTTCTTAATATCGTTGTATACTATTTTCGTCCGAGGATGATTCAATCGAATGCAGCAGCGGTCGGTGCCACCTCAAGTAACATTTGGAGGAAAACGTTTACGCCTTCTGTAAATGCAAGCTCAAGATAGGATTATTAAAATTAATGCAAGAAGGGTACAAGAAAAGCAATCTTCACGGGAAGTAGGCTTAAAAAAAATAGGATTATCATCAGAACAAGGATGCAATCCTCGATGAGATCGCAATGGGGATGGGGAGCAAGTGCAAAGGAAGAGGAGAAGAACAATCGGCCTCTAATTCTTACCCATGAACTTAGGAACGTATCTGTACTTGACGAACGGGAGGTAAAAAAGCATGCCGGCAGCTATGAAGCCCGCCGCGTACAGGTACTCGATCTGAGGCTTGTCGATGATGGGCGCGACAATCAGATAGACAGAGATGAGCAGGACCAGCACCGGTATGACGAGCGGGCACCTGTAGGGCCGCGGATGGTTGGGCCTGGTGCGCCGCATGACAAGTAGGGCGAGCATCGCCCCGCCGTAGAATATCCAGGCGGTGAAGGAGAAGAAGTCGATGAGGGAGTCGATGCTGCCGGAGAGCACCATGGCCCCGGCGACGAGGGAGTGGAATATTAGGCCCGGGGCCGGCGTGAAGCGGCGCACGTGGACGTAGCTCAGGCAGTCCATGAGGTGGCCCTCTCGGGAGGCCGCGAAGCAGAGCCGACCGGCCGCGAAAAGGGTCCCGTTGGCCGAGCCGAAGGTGCTCACGGCTACGGAGACCGGCATCAGCCAGGCCATAACCCCGAGGATCCGATTCCCGAACGTCTGTCATCATGAGAATGGTCGTCGGTAAGGCCCCTTATATCAGCAGAGCCAGATCAGAAGTACGCCGTACTTCTTTACTCCTGCCCTTTAGGAGCACTTCAACCTTCGGTTGGCGCAGCCCCTTCGGCCCATCCCAAACATCGCGCTTCTCTCATTCGCAAAGGCAATTTTTGCCCACTTTTCTTTTCCCTCCCCCCGAGCTAGCCTCGATCCCTTCACCGAAGCTCCCCTTGGCGGGTGTTCTTTTTAATCGATTAATGCTACGAATTAAAGAGCCATGGAAATGTTTTGCCTTCGCGATCGTTTCCTACTTCATGCATGAAACGTGCATTAAAGTGCTCTCACTTTTAATTTTTCGTACAGCGAGTCCTCCTCGGCTAAAACATTTAACGGCTGAATAGAAATATTATAAAAGTTGTAGAAGTTTTTTTTTTTAAACCCTTTCTTAAACCCTTCGAGTGCTTTCAACGGATCGGTCATTTTAATCTCACCGCGAGCGATAAACCGCGAGAAATAATAGAATGAAGTAATTACCACAGCAACAGCCTCGCTGTCGATCATTTCAAGAGGTGACATGACCGCCAAATACGAGACGTTGATAAGGGCGTAGCAGAGTGTCACCAGAGGTATTCCAATCATGATGGACCTCGGCAAGTTTTTCGACGGGTCCTTGATTTCCTCGGTTACGTAATTCAAATTATTCCAGCCGTCGTAGGCCCAGAGGCCGGTGTAAAAGGCCGTGGCTAGCTTACCGACGTTGAAGACCGTTTTAGCCACGTCCTCCGTCGTCTCCTCGACACTATCAAATACATTGTGCAGATGCTGGGTATTGCCTTGGGCGAGCTTGTAAGAGCCCCCAGCTACGATCACCAATATTGCGAATAGTTTGCCAGCCGTGAAGGCGTTTTGCACGCCGGTCGCGAGATTAACGCTGTAACAATTAACGAGAAGAATCAGGACAATGGCCAAAAGAGCAACGAGCTTGACGATCTCCTCGGGCGGATCGCACTCGGCGGCAAAGGCCTCGACGGCGTACTGGGCAAACGATAGGCAAATAATGGCCATTTGCGAGGGCTTAAGTACAAGGGTGGATACCCAGGAAAACAGGAATGCTGGCGGTGCGCCGAAGGCGTCCATGAAGTAGGCGTACTCGGCCCCGCTGCTCGTGTTCATGGTACCGAGCTCGGCGTACGCCAAGGCACCGCAGAGGCTGAGCAGACCACAACCCGTCCATACGACGAAACTCATACCCACGCTGCCGGTTCGTATCTGCATCATTCAATGTACGTTCTTTTTATGTTTAGATCTCTCTCTCTCTCTCTCTCTCTCTATCTATCTCTATCTTTCGCTCTTTCCCTCGTTCCCAACATGACAGCGTCTACATGGGCGCGTGTTTAAACGAGGACAGTTTGACGGCTAAGCAAGTGTGGGTGTATCCGAGCACTTTTTCCTCGACTGTATTGTTACAACCTCGATATTATTTTTAGAGAAAAAATTATAGACCTTATATTTTTGCATTCATTATTATGTCTTGGTTCTTTTTTTTTTTTTTTTTCTTCTTTTTTAGCGCATTACTAAGGTCAAAATGAATTAAGCACATACTTATAAGAAACAAAAAGAGAATTCCATACTTCCTATTATGATTTATTGATTTATTGAAACATTATTGCGAGTATTGCCGGTAGACGGAAAACAATTGTTTGCCTCAACAATGAATCCTTATTACTTTTGAAATGTTCCTACTGATTCGCTCATCATTAATGCGTAACGCCAATGATTTATTATTTTTTTCTGGTTAACTTTTATTTTGATTTATTCATAAGACAGTACGTTTTTACTTTAAACGAAATACTTTGTTTTACTACACGAGTTATTATAAAATTTACGTAAAAAATAGATCTCTAAAAAAATGTCTCCGGAAATTAAACAATACGACAGGTAATTGAAGAAAAAAAATTAGAAGTTCGAATTAGTTTGCGGAGCAGATCAAATCTTTTGATAAGTAAATCGTTGAACGATTAGTCAAGTGTCGATTGAAAGAATTTTCAAACGATTATTTAAAGTGAATTGCGGTTGTTCCGTTAAACCGTAAGAAAGCGAGAGACTCACCAAGAGACCGGAGGGCGATACAAATATTCCCGAGCCGATCATAGTGCCGACGATTAGAGCCACCCCACTGACGAGTCCCACCCGTCTCTTGAGGTGAATAGGGTCGTCCTTCTCTGGGTCCTGCCCCTCCACCCCTCGGTTCCCTTCGCCCCGGTCTTCGTCATTCCCCAAGGCCCTCGGCGATTGCTGCTGCTGCTGCTGTTGCTGGAGCTGTTGCTGCTGCTGCTGCTGCTGCTGCTGCTGCTGGTTGATTTCTTCAGAACTCTGTAGTGGTTCGCCCTTCTGCGAAAGGTTACCGCGCATGCGTAGGCTCGGTCGGTTCGACGTCGACACAGGGAGTCCTTTTTCATTTGCTTCTTGATGATTTGACGCATTTCCTTCTGGCTCTGATTGTTCGTCATTGTGTGAGACGGCTGCAAAATATTCAACATTATCAGCGAGCTGGCTCAATCCAACGATTATTCTTATTTAGACGAAAATATTCCGATACACGTTCATTTCTATATTCGCATTGCATCAATCGCGTGACATGTACCTGATGACGAATAAAGCAATTTCTTCTTATCGAAAATAGAAATTCACTCTTAATTCTTTTTTCATACATCTTATTTGTAAATATTCAATTTTGCACGTTTCCCGTTGTCAATATATTGATATCTAAATTGCACACTACAATTTTCTACGAAAGAAAATTATGTAATACTTGTATTTTATAAATTTTAAAAATTAGCCTTTAATACATTATTATTAATTAGTAATAATGAATAGTAAGAAAAAAAGTTTTAATTCTAGCTACTTGTATTTAGTTTTTATATTTAAGATTTTTTAATTTTTTTTTAAATCTAAGGAGTGTGATTACGGTTATAAAAATTTCTATCAATTTGCTTATGAAATAAATTTTTTAAAACATATTATCATTTAAAATTATTTTATTATACATTAAGTTTTATTTATATTAAACTTTTTATTAGAAATTCTATCGTTTGTCTTCAAATATTTTATTTATAAAACATTACTTAATATATTCATTTCATAAATTAATGTTTACAATAATAAATAAAAATCGTAGATTAAAACAAAACAGGATTAATTGTATTTAACGATTTGAAAATTAATGATATAAAAACATATCGAATGCAATAAAAAATGTTAGGAATAGATGTTTTTATGTACAGACGATTTCTAACGCTATATTCATTCCGTGCCTGCGCTTACATTATAGACCCTGTTTAACACTATTTAATGCCACAAGCTCGATAACTACTTATAAGTTCTGCTGAAAGCTATACTGATTTAATCACACATTTGTGTTTTTATAATGCTTTTAACATGTACGTTTACATTAAAAAATTAGAAGCAATACCTGATTCGAGATCAAATGACGCAGTAATATTGACATACTAATGCAAGTATAAATAGTCGATAAAAACTGCATATATACTTGTCTGTGTGCTGTATTTTTCCTTAAAATATAAAATGATAAATGAATAAGTCGAACGTCATTATTATTTGGTA
Organism: Kradibia gibbosae; assembly: GCA_018907135.1. Classification (NCBI taxonomy): domain Eukaryota; kingdom Metazoa; phylum Arthropoda; class Insecta; order Hymenoptera; family Agaonidae; genus Kradibia; species Kradibia gibbosae. Next base: position 4,287,829 of record JACCHX010000006.1, on the reverse strand, counting down.
TGCATGACAATTGTACTTTAAAACAAGGTCTTTAAAACGGTATAAGATATGTCTGTTGGTGGTATATGTTTTGTACTGTTGCATAAAGGCCATATTTAAACAACTTTCATCGACCATTGGCATTAGTCAATATACCGTCTGTTCTTTAATATTAAAAATTTTAGAGAATCATTAAACCGAAGAACAGTGACTATAATCCTAATTATATCCGTTATAATACTACACTAATCAGGAAGACAAATATGTATTTATTGTGTAAACTAAAAAACAATGTGCAATTGCAACAAAAACTAGGCTAAGTTAATGATTTTCTAATTGCTATGTTTTATTTATTATTTATTTAAAATCAATTTTTTATGATTTCATTTTTATTATTATGTCATAATATATTTTTATTTTAAATCATTTTTAATTTTTCTTACTATGTTTATTATAAATTATTTTTTTTTTAATAAATCATTAATATGAATAGATCTTTTAAGTATATTTTTATTTGAAATAAATATTTTTCTTTTATTAATTTCCTTCGAAATTTCAGTTTTTTTTAATTTCAGTCTTTTGATTAACTTTAAATAATAGAAAAAAAACACCACAAGGAATTCTAATTTATCATGCCTGACTTCAGAGTTTTTTTTAGAGTTACTAAGATAGTATTCAATAAATTTTAACATTCTTGTTTACTTTATCAAATTTTTTTAATAATAGAAATATAAGAAAATATATAAAATATATATCCCCTTACATTCTCTTAATCTACTTAATTTTGCCTTAAAAAACAAAATATATAATAATTTCACGTAAAATACTTTTATATTAATTTTCTATTTATAAATTTATTAACTAATATACTTTGAAAAATTTATTTTCTAAAATAAAAGATTTTGAATATTTTTTTAATATCCTATAGTAGTTACATATAGAAGTTACATACAAAGAAATGCATTTCTTTATGAAAAATTTAACTTTAAGTTCAGTTTTCATTTACATATTATAATATAACGATTATAAACCATCATAAAAACAATACTGGATAATGAACTAATTGAATTTTAAAATATATAATATTTGTACTTTTATTAATAAACAAAGAATTTTTATAAATTTGTACAAGAATATTAATTTATAACAAATAGATTTGAAATAGAACAGAAAATAATCTCTTTTAATAATTTCAGGCGATTTTCAAACTTGATAATTTGATTAATTTTTTTCAAAAAAATTAAAACTGTATTGATATAAAAAAACATTATATAAATATACGTAATAAGTCTTTATTAATAGAATTTTTACTTAAAGTAAGTTGAATTAACAAATTTTTCAATTTTTAATAAATTTCAATTGTTTCTATTATTTTATTAAAGATATTGAGAGGAAAATTTATTTACTCAATTATTTTCACAAACAAATTGTTAATACTTTGCTTTTTTATTTAATTTTACAAATGATTTTTCATTCAATTTTCAAGTTTAGTTTTTTTATTTAAATTAAAAACAATACATTATAAATAATAATATATCTTAAAGTTTCATGTTATAGAATATTATCTTAAGATTTCTAAAAATGTAAAAACTAACAACGGACAATACAATCATTTCTATGCACTGCCATATAAAAGCACACAGTTTTTTTAAATTAATAATCATTATTTCATTTATCTGAGACACATGTATATTACAAAAATGTTTTTTTTTAATATTCATTAAAATATGATAATTGAGTAACTGTTTTATTAATATCCACAAGGCTTGATGAAGAATGTATAAAAACTAATAAATATCTTGCCAAAAATGTGTTAAAAACACAAATAAATAATTATATTTCAGCTTAAATATATCATTATAGAATAAATGAAAGAATTTTTTACTGACTTTATAACTTATAAAGCGCGTGGGGTATAAAAAACCCTTATATATAAATGCTATAAAACTCTTATACGTGCATCTTATTAATTAAAATTAGAAATTGAGGAGGAAAAATTTTAATTAAATAGAAAATAATTTTCAGCTGCTACAAATGGAAGTAAGTAATTTGTATCGAACGCTGCTTAGACTATGTGTTTTTATTTAATTTACTTTATGGTATAGTTGAGCGAGGTCCTTTTATCTCTCTTTCTCCAATCAATTAACACTCTGGCGCGCAATTGCATAATTATCATTGTTGATGGATCAGTAGTCATTTTGAGCTCGAAGGCGTAACGCTTGTTAGGATCCACGTTTAACCACTTGCTCGTGTGGCACTTTCCTGCGTCGTTTTTTCTTGTTCGCGCGTCAGTCACGCGCACACCCTACCATTTCGTTCGGATGTCGGCACCTTCGTTAACAGTATTTTCCTCGCACTGCGGCCGATCGAAGTCAGTGTCGGCATCACTGCTCACGAGGAAAAACGTGATCGTATACCATAACCACAAGCGTAAACATACTTTATCGACACTGCACCTACGGCTCTACAGCATTCCCCTATCCATTTGTCAATGGACGCTAGTCTTTCCGTTTTAGATACATGAGAATTGCCGAATTTTTATCGCTTGAGAGGAACTGTGTCGATTATTTTTCTATATCCATTGACGAAAGCCACGCCTCCAGCGACCAACCCCGCAAAGTTGTACACGCGGACATAATAGACCTTTCCCTTTCGTCAGTCGGACGAGGGTCGAATTAAATCACCGAGCATTGCAATGACTTCGTCCTTTACGCCGTACATGGCTTCGTATTGAGTACAGATAATATAGGAGTTCGTTGATAATATAGTAATTCGTCATCCGTTGAGCTGTGAAAATTTTTTTCCATCGCTTTGGTGGTAAAAAACGGAAGGGGAAAAAAACGTAAAAATGCACAATTATGTGGTCTTCTTGACTAAATGCCTCGCAAAAATAGCGGGTCAGTTTTATTTTTGACCAAAAAATAAAACACGAAGCTTTACTTTACAGTATATAAAGCTACTGTTTAAACAGTACCTGCAGATTTGGTTACATATAATGATCAATTTACGAATTAATAATTGCGGCTTATTGTTAATAATGAATTTTATGAAGATAACTGTGTTGAAAATTATGTTGAAATCTTAATTATAATATAGAGCTAAATATGCCTTAAGCATGTTCAAATGTAAAAAAAAAGAGTGTTAAAAAATTGTATTACAGCCAATCGTTTTTGAAGAATGATGAAATTGATACATCTACCGCAGCTTCTTCCATTTTTCATGAATGGGCTATGGATTTATAATCGCGAGATAAAAATAATACCGTAGATCCAATGGAGCGTCAAAAATTTCCGAATAGACCAGTCAATGAAAAGATTTTTCAAACTGGGAAAGCGAGAGGGAGGGAGGGAGGGAGGGAGGGAGAGAGAGAGAGAAGCGGGAAAGAAGAAGAAGAAGAAGGGGAGCCGAGAGAGCGCGCACATTATAGATGTAAAGTGATATTTTTGGAGAGTAAAAGCATGGGCCAACGGATAGGAGAACAAGATAGGGTACGTCTGTCAAAATACGGCTAGATCTACTTACGCACGAGATAACATTACGTCTAGTGCACGGGCTCGATCATCCTTCTTCTGCTCGGGTTCGAACGCTATTTCGAAGAATAATAAACGCAAATGACGAAAGCGAGAATCCAGCATCGCGTGGAGCCGAGCCGAGTTATTATCCTACGTATCTGGTTCGGAAGAGCTTGCGGCTCGCGGGTCGAAGCATAAATAGCCCGACGCACAAGAGAACCCGTGGTTGTAAAAGACAAGGGTGAAGCAGGAAACGGCAAGAGGTCATATAATTAGCTCCTGCTGGCTAAGTAAGGCGCTGGGATGTCTGGCTCGGCGAGGGGAGCACCCGGCCCAGTGCTTACCTTGGTCAAAGGGCGCGACATGCATGACTCTAGAAGGGGCCGACGATAAGGGCGGATCGTTGTAAAGCTGCCTCTCATGACACTTCGACGGCTTATCCGTAAGGAGCAGTTGCCGCAGTTATAGCTTTTGTCCGGACTGCCGCCGCCGTTGGCACTACTGCTCTGCTCGGCGAACCTCGCTTAGGTCTCCCTCGACCTGGACTCCCGGGCCCTGGGTCCTCTATTGGCTATTAAAGCGCGCGACCGCGGTTCCTCTTTACCTCCCACCCCCCCTGGGGACGTGGAAGCGCGGCTCCGAGGGCCGGACCGACGACTCCGACACGTGTCTGTGCTATCGCTTTTACTCAAGGCTACTGCGCGGACAGCATCGCGCGCGCGGCCAGGAAGCTCGGTGGGACACTTTGTTGTGCCTCTCTCGATATAATCGACCTGCGAACGAGCCGTGTCAGGATGGACTGAGTCGAATGCTCGAAAGGCATGTAGGAGCGTGCGGCGGTACCTCGGCTCTAAGCGCCCTCTTCTTCTCCTACTCGCTTTTCCTTTACGTTCATTACGGCGCGATCAGTCGCCTCTTTCGCTTCCTACACTGCGGCCAGCTATTTGGCTTTTCCTCCTTTGTAATTTCCAGCTTTTCCCACTCGCGTGCTGCCTCTTAGGCGCTTCCTCCTCGAGCACCACTTGCTCGCACTCACAAGTGGCTTCTTCGTTAAGCTCGATTCTCCATTTCACCCTTCTCTATGAGTCTACCTGAGCTATTCAGCGCTTTGCTTCTTAATCTGTATATATGTGTGTGTGTATATATATATATATATATACATGCAAAAATTTGCGTAGGACTTACTCGCATATTTTAAAATACGTTTATATTCAAAGAGAATTATTGTATTAAAGAACCAAGTTTTGGCAATTTGTTCCTTACGCGGTAATACAGTTTGCTATATTCTTAATAGTGTGTTGCGTTTCATTCAAATAGAAATGCGAATAAGCAGAAGCATACGTACGTACGCTTATCCGCATCTCCGTCTTGCTCTAGATACAAAGGAAGGCTTACCTTGTGCGCAGTTTACGAGCTGAAATAACTTTAAAAAAAAAATCATTTTGACGCCGGCGCCTATGTTCTAGAATTATTCAGAGTACACCCAATACATGTAAATCTTAATTCGTACAAATCGAAATCTAATCGACTTGTATTTAATAAATTTCCAAAACCTTATAATTAAAATCAATTGCGGACAGTATGAGTTATAAAAATCGAATGTAATCCACACACGAATTCGGTAATAAATTTCAGCCCCTACATTCACTCATTGAGACTTCTTATGTATTACATTGTTTAGAAAATTACCTTACTGGTACTTTAACTGCTTTTATTAATTACAATAAACCATTAAGCTTTTACTGAAAGTACAAGTCAATAAATATTTTTCATTTAAATTTTATTAATTAAATTCGCGAACGCAATTTGACATACATATATTTCTAGACTCACGATAATTAAGGTCATTTAAGACTTTTTCAATGTTAATTGATTGCGCATGTACGTAGACTTTTTCTATTATGAACCAGCGTGTGTCATGAAATTTATGAAGACAATTTTTTAGCATAATAACGCCGTTTCTATGGGTAAAAATATTAATTCTTTCAATATACATGTTTTGACATAAACATAAGGTGAAATATCCAACCAAAATAAATTTTTTAATAAAAATAGTTGATTTTGATTTTTTCATTTTTAAAGAAACAGATGACATTTCATTTACTTTTTATTAATATAATTTAATACTAAACATTTTATAATCAAATATATTGAATTGCGAATATTAAAAAAAAATAAACTGTTCAAACCTTTATTAAATTTACAACTCGTATCATTCGTTATTATTACTTAGACTTTATGTTTTTAATTCATAGTTTTTTTAATCGAAATAAACCATGCAAAATACACTTGCGTCAGAAGATGTTAATTATCTCAAATTTAAAAGGGCTTTATTAACGATAAAGTCTCTGTATTTTTAATAAGCCCCAATTGATTCATGATGCTACAATAAGTCTTTGAAGATGAGCTTTATAAGCTTGATTGCTTTAATTATAAGATGCTAATTGTGTTTATTTCTTAATTTACTTTTATTTTTTATTAATCAATTATATAAATTAGATTTATATTTTAATAAATTATAACTTACAAATTGTAAATTACAGCAATTTTTTACAATGTAATACCTGAAGATTTTTGAGATTTTCGTAAACTTTTTGTAAATATTAAGTAAAGAACTAAAATAAAAATCTTATTTTATTAACATTGATTTATAATAACGTTCAATAAATTTAAGTAATAAATAACAAAAAAACTTTTTTAGGTAAGCAAACATAACATTCTTAAAAAAATTCAGTGATTTTAAAATTAAAAAATTTTAATATTAGATTACTTGTGTACAGTAAATTATACATTCAGTAAAAAATGATTAATATGTTTAATATAAAAGGAAGGGCCTTAATATTTTTTAAAATTTGATGTATTGTTCTTTTAAAATTGTTTTATTATTCATCGTATAAAATATAGTTATATAACTATAATTTATAGTACTTATAAATGTAACATTATTAATACACAGGTCAGGTTTATTCATTAAAATATTAAATCTCCAAAAACTATCTAAACAATTTGGTCTTAATATTTTAAAAAGACATTGACTTAAAAATTACAATAAAATATTTCTAGATTTATTAAAATGCAATTGTAAAATCATTATTCACATGATCTGAAGTTGTAAAAACTTTTGAATAATAAATAATATTTATTTATTTTTTATATATATTCTGCAACAAAATTGTTACGCAACATGATTGATCCTAATAAAATGAAATTCCAAAAGAATTTTCTTCTTGTTAATGTGTGTTGATGACGTAGCGGTAAACAAGCGTTGCTAGTATTCCCAATGCAATTGGAATCACCCAGGATCTCCAAGAGTCACTACAATTGTTAATTATCATATCACCACGCAAAAACTAATACAATTTGCTTACATTACGATATGCATTCAAAATAAATTAAATAATAAATAAACAAATTTAATTAAATGATAGATTCACAAAAAATTCAAAAATTACTCTTTATACTCGAGCTCTTAGAATATAGTAAATTTAATTTGCCATTTCAATTATTTTTTTATAAATAACTTTGCTATAAAATTAATAAATAATTTCTATAGATACCTAGAATCTTGATTTCTGGAATCAGTTGATGGGTCAGGAGAACCTTTTGAGTTCACTTGCTTCCTCTCCTCCTGTTTATCATAACAGAGAATGTACTTTGTATAATTACATTTATAACACTTATAAATACATTAATAAATTTTTTTTAAATTTATAAGATATTAAACATTTTAAAAACTAACTTCAACAATTTCTCCTATTTTATATGGTTCCATTAATTTTCTTGCATCCGTCGAATGTCCAACATCTTCAAATGGCTCTGTAGCATCTCTTCCACCTTGGTCTAAAAGTAATTCAGCACCGCCAGGATGCTAAGAATAATAAAGAAAATTAATTTGAAAAATTTTTTTCAAATTCAACTAATTTATTTGAATATACTAGAGTGGAAAAACATAAACACTCAGGTTATGTTTGTAAGCCTGTAATGTATACAGTTTGCAAAGGAATTGATCAATGCTTTGAAGAAGTACCTTAGACAGAAAATCCGTGAGATCATAAACATTATAATGAATTATTGTCCAAAGTTGTTCCGCAGAATTTTTTAATGCAACTTCTGCGTGCGTAAAGAATTTCGTATTAGTTGCAGCAGAATCATTGGAGGCCATTTTTTTAATGATAATAACAGCCACTGATAGCAGTAACTTTACCGCATGCACGTATACTTTCACTACATATTGAAGTTTTAACTTGTTACTGGTTACTAGTGTTACTACCTGTAGAGAGAAAAATCCGGTTTGTTACAGAAAACCTGATTCAATACACATGAAAATCATATGTAGAACTAGACTAACATGAAACACTGATGTATATATATATATATATATATGTAGACAGTATTATTTAAAAAAAACAATAAAGAAACTTCAAAGATAATAAATAATCTTTAATAAAGTAATACACTGTGAATTTACTTTGCTTTACATATGTATATACAGAAAAAGTATACTAACTTAAAGTTTTAAACTGATATTATCGATTCCCATAGTGTCCGCATTGTCTGTTTCAATTCAAAACAAGTATACATTACTGTATGCCATAGTAGAGTAATTAGTGTAGTTACGCTGTGTTTTTCTTCTATGATATCATATTAGCATGGCACCACGACGTAATATTGTAGGCCATAAGGCGTTTGGTACATCAATGGTCAAACAAAATTATTAATTATCATTCATTTACAAAACAATGACGAAAACAATGACATATTGCATCATTCATTTACTGCAATCGCTAGAATTTGCAATCTAAGTTTTATAAAACGAATAGTTAAATACAGGCTGAATGATATTAAAATAGGAGAAATTAAATACCAAATTTACATTAAACATTCGCATCTTAATAAAACTTTAAAAAGAAGGTCTAAATGTTTTTAATGAAAAAAAATCTTAACGTAATTATTCTTTTATGAGCTTGAATGTATTGAGCAAAATACAAAATGTCAATTTATTTTATCTTAATCTAGTGGAATCATTTTTTGATTAATCTTTGATTGATCTTTTTGATTAAAAACTTCATTAGAATATTGTTTATTATTCATAAGGAATTATAATTAATTAAAGAACACTCTATGATTGTTTGGGTAAATTTTTTTAATCTTTAATTGGCACAATTGAAGAACAGTTTTTAAAAGTTAATAATAATAAAGTTTTTCATTTTCTAACAGTAAAAATATCGATTTTTATCTTAAAATAAGCGTATAATTACATTTACATGTATCCTTATTTAATATAGATATTTTATAATTTATTATACATAAATCTATATACATATGCATACATATATAGCTTTAATTTTTAACGTTTCCATATAAGAGTGATTTTCTCGCCTTTTCTACAAATTATAAAATGTCGTGAATGAATTGTTGAACAAATTACATTTATAAACTTAAATCTAAACCAGATAAAAAATAAGTAGATAATAGAATAGACTACTTTTAAATGATAAAGCAAACATAAAGTGATACAAAATTTTAGATAAGTAAATTTATATATATTATTCAATAAGATGCAATGGTTTGTTGAGTATTCTTTTCTGTGAACATAGTAGATTGTACTGATTGTAATTACTTGAAGCAAAAGATTTAAATATAGTACTTCTGCATAATAATTATATATAATTTTATAACTATTCTATATCATTGCCTCGGCAAGTCTATTTATGTATGTATGCATTTATGTATATAGACGTATTAATGCGTATGTATTTTAATCTTTGTTTCACTAATAGCATTTTACAATGAAAATAGATTATTCTTATGATAATACGTCTTTTCTTTCTATATTATCTTTTAGTAAATTTAATTCAATTAAAGGGATCAAATCAAAATCCATTGCTAAAAATGGATTTGTTTAAAATTTAAGAATATATTGCTATTTTATAAATATATATATATATATACCAAAATAAACATAACGACGTATATAAAATATATAAACAACTAAATTAAGTAAAATATTTTTGCGAAAAGAGGGGATTGACATTTATAAAACGCTCAGTTTTTGTCATTTTACAGTTTCCTTTTGTGTGAAAATAATATAAATGATTTACGAGGCATCTAACTACGTATACGTTACAAGCAAGATATTAGTTTACATATTTGCAGTACTTTATAACAATAAATTTAAAAATTAATATTGAGAATACAAAATTTTGTTGTACAATAAGTTTACCTAAATGAGCTAAAAAATTTATTTATAAAATATACTATTTACAATCAAAATTTACTTCAGTACACTGAATTTGGTGTTGCTAATTAAAACTTATACAAATATGGTATATTAGTAGTTATTCATTTTTGTAAAAAATAAATAATGAAATGGTTGAAATTTTGTATGCTAGAGCCAATTAACAATTTATTCAGTCTAACTTTATTTTTTTGGTAATATAAAGATATTTAGCTACTTACATCATTTTTAAACAAAATTTGATAGGCAAGCAGTTTTTGGCATTTATATTATAATAACGACCCTTATTTTAAAAACAAAATATGAGACAATTACATATAATTTAGCATAATGTTTTCTTGTAAAAATACCCATATCAAAATTAAATAAATATACAAAGAAATAACCTTCAAATATTCATACTTTACACATTACCCTCTTCTAAAGTGATATCAAACTTTTTATTCATCTACAACTCGAAATTTCATTGATCTGATATCGTTATCATACCTGACTTTATATAAATAATTGAAACTTAATAACATAAAAGTCTTATATCTTATAACGCACAATGAAATTATAAATATTATTTACATATTTATTTTTTAGATATGAATGAAAAAAAACTAGGGCATAGATTCAAAGAAGTTCTATAAACATTTCATGCTTATAAAATAATTGGATATTTCATTTGCCGATTCTATAAATTTTTAATCCCTTCATACATTTATTTATTTTTAGGGAAGTTCTACCTGTAACTTTAGATTTCTGATAAATCGAATTTCCGATTTAATTTATAGAGAAACACAAAGTCGAAAAAACAGTAATTAGAAGTAGTGTATCTCTACTATGACTTTATATTTCTGTATTAAATACATTTAAGTGCTGATAATGTATGATTAATTATACATTATCAATTATCATTCTTCTTCTACGTATTCTTTAGGAAAAAAGCCGACTTGATCACCAATTTTCCCTTTCCACCAACCGTTGGCATCACCTTCTTTACTTAAGACAACTACACGACAGCCCTTGCGCAGACTAAGCTGATTTAATTCGTCACCTCGAAAGTCAAACAAGGCTTTGACTAAGACACGCCTGAATGGCCAAAGGAGACGTTGATCTAATTTCTCAAAATTTTCTGATAATGATACGCACTTGTAGTACTCGATCAATTCGATGACACTCTTGAAAAATCGAGATTCGCTCAAATAGTAGAGATCAGCTCCATCCACTTCACGTTTAAATATTCTAATATGTTTTACAGCTCCGTCATCCCTATAAATAATATTATTTATGTTTTTAGTGCAACTATATTGTATAAAGTAATATTGATAATTATATATAATTATTAACGAATATATATATATATATTTTTTTCTTCTTGAAGTATTGATCGACATCAATTTTTTTAAAACAATTAATGAAATATAAAAAATTGCTTCTCTCTCTCATTCTCTCTATGCATATATATGTACATATACATATGTATAATAGATTTTAAAAAATAAGCAACAAAGTTTTTCCTAATATATTTTAACTAATATTTTGAATATTTTGCATTTACTTAACATTAACAAAAATCTAAAATTTTATAATTAATTATATAAATTGAAAGCCAGATTATACAAAATTAACTTACTTTATACTTAAAGCATAATTTGTTTCATGCTGAAGGCGAGGTTGTCCAGATGGTGGACGAAGTCTGACCATGTATGTTCCATTTTCGCGAGGTTCCAACTTGTGGGCTGCTGCATCTCGACCCATTTCACCTACGTACCAAAGCTTAGCAAATAATTCTCGTTCAAATGGTAACGGCGGAGGCGGCGGTGGTGGCGGCGGAGGAGGTGGTACGGGCATGCAGCGCCCAGAATATGTGATGCATTGCTTATGGACTGACAATCGACAAATTTCGCATCTATAACCCTACGAATGAAAATAAAAGTACATTAGATTAAAATTAATTTTCCATTCATTGTGTAAAACAAAACCCAAAAATTTAAGAATGTTTGAATATATATTTAAAAGTGCAGATGCAATTGGAAATGACTTGACCAATTAAAAAGCAACTTACTTGAAAAATTCGCCCTTTGAGAAACTTTCCACATCGTTCACAACTTCGTGCATTGTCAAAAGTAGTGAGCTTAAATTTATGATTTGTATTACGACAAGCAGCGGGGGCAATATTATCAATGGCATCTTGTAGAGATTTAATCCATAGCTGCTTGTGCTCTTCGGTACGTGCATACAAAGTGTAAGCTTTGTAGCCCTTATTGTGTACGAGCAGCCATTGAAACGACCAGCGTGAATCTCTCCCAAGTGTTCTTTTACTCGTGTGATCCTCCACACGATATTCATCTAATCTTATGGTCTCTCTGTAACAATATTGATCACCTCTACCAGCTTTACACACTAAAACGACCTGTTCAAAGATGAATGCATATCGTGCCTTTATTCGTTGATCTCCGTGAGCTTTAACCTACAAGAATTCACTTGATTATTGTATCTATCGATAGTAAGTTTTTCGAAATAATTTCCACGTTTGTCTTAACGTGAATAAACGTGTATAAGAATCTTTTTTTTTTTTTTTGTAAAATATTTGATCCAGTACCTTCAGCTCTCCGTCTTTTAAAAGTCTTCCATAATCTTTCAATTGAATATCCTCCGATCGATCCCAATCCACAATGGAGCGTTGAAAATCCTTGATAATGTCCAACGTATCGGAATCGCGCTTAACTTCATTAATATATTGAGCAACATCCACCATGACTTCGCGAGCTTGCATAAGTTGGCGCCTATCTTCAATCCATTCGCGTGGCGTTTCCTCGACTAATTTATCAAGTAACAAATGGTATTTCAGTACCCTTTGCATCGGCACGGATAAAATGTCTCGTAATTTGAATTTTCCATTGTTTGCTTCTTGCTGGCACCTCTGCAAAAGTCGCCAAGCACAAAGCAACAAACGTATTTACAAAAGAGCTTGAATTTCAAATTCAGCATTTGCCATTGTAATTATTCTTCAGTACTTACGATAACTTCTTGGCTGACGGCGTCGTTGTTTGTGCAAACTTCGTGAAGCGTGTTCTGTGCGGTGGTAAGATTTGCACAGTAATCACCGTAAATAAGAAACTTTTCTCGCCAATCCAGAAACACTTGGCCGAGAGCGGCGCTATCCCTTGCCTTCCTTAATTGGCTGTGAAATCCGGCATGAATCTCAGCTAAATCCTTGATGCCGAAAAATATACGAGTCGAGTCCTCGGGTCGCAGGTGGGCCGATAGCGGCCTTGCAAAATGCTTCAATAAACTATTTAGCACTTCGGAATAGTTGCGCTCCGTCTCAACGAGTTCCTGTACGACGTAGTCGCGCTTTTCGCCTCCGGTCGCCGCAGCTGCCTCTCCCTGGCAAATTATCACCAAAGTAGTACAAAAGTAAAGTAACATTCTACAGTGGACCGGATAAATAATGTAACGTACACACAATGTGCTGATAACGTTTTTATCCTACGCTTGTCATGTTAAGTTTTGCAAAAATACATTACTTCCTCATGCTATTAAGTAGAATGCTTGAGATGCTTTTGATTTTTGAGAATTGGATTCTTTGCGATTACCGTGTGTTTTCAATTTTTTTAATCATTTACTTAATCATCTGTACAGTATTGGATACACGCGAGGTGTTTACTAACGGAACTTACTTTGAACAAATCTTGATTGACAATCATCTTTATTAAAATTGCCTTTTACCGCGATCAAGATAATAAATAAAACTAAAATTCAAGAAAGTAGATGGTAGTATTTGTGTCGCGTAACGTCATTTGAAAACATTTTTCGGCTTCATTTTTTTTCGAAACGAAAGCTCAGGATGCTTCAGCTGTTTTAGCAATGCCATAAGAAAGCGTTTGAAAGTCGTCGTATTTATAGTTTTAATGTATTTTTGCCCTCATCAACGAGAAAATTCATAAAAGCAACGCACGTAAGATTGACGTTCAAAGTAACGAAAAGAAAAAAGAAAAGAAACAAGATCTGAGCTGTACAATCTTAAGCAGAATATCGAACAAAAATCAATGTACAACAAGCTTCTATGCCCTTCAGAATAGGTCTTGCAGTAAGAAGCACGGATAAACCGCATGATGGCCAAAATAATTATTTTGAATGGAAGTCTTTTAAACAAACGTGTAGAACGAATGGAAAAAGAAAAAAAAACAAAACACAAAAGTAACCTGCGAAATCGACGAAGGAGGTGGCAGATGCAAGCTACAGAGATCGTGGTAAATTTCTTCGCTACGAGCTTGGCTGCAGAAGGCCCCGTAGCCGTCCTCCTCGGCGACCGGATCGCTGCTCCCGATATCGCTGGTGTGCCCGTCGGTTGTGGCCCCGCCGTCGCGCCTCCTAAATCGCCTACGGCGACTCTCGTCCTCTCGCCTTTAGATGCACATAAACATGAATAGCCATGCAGCGTAACTAAGCGCAAGACCATTGCGCGAGACCAATGACATTTTCATCGTACGTCACGCACAGTAAATTAAAAAATAAGGAACAAAAATCTGCGCAAATTTCCAGAACACTTTTTGAATAAAAAAAAATTCCCACCTCCAGCGAGAAGTCGATGTACGTGCTAAGATTTTTATTCAGCTTGTAAGTAATATTCTAATGACACTTCGACGGACTGCGCGCGGTCGACTTTCATTTCTGGAGTTAAGGAATTTTTGTTGTAACTCTTCTTTTACTCTACTATGTGTATGCGCGAGCACGCATATATTAAAAGTGCAAAGCAATAAAAACATGATAAACATTGAATAATTCCTTGATTGGTTTTGGCTTCGTGTAGCGAACTGACTAATGTTTTTTGTACGAGCCAATAAATACAGACATGAGCATCTTCCGCTGCTTTTCCAACAGTCCATTTATTTAAAGGTACTCTTAATGACAATAGTAACATTCATTGCTTATAGAGTTACTCACCCTGAACTTTAGTAAATGAATTATGAAAAATGCCATGTCTGAATTCATTATTAATTCGTCGTATCTTTCACTACAGCCTTAAAATAACAAAAATATCATGCATGTAAAAGTTTCATCAGTATAAATAAAAATTTTTGTTCACAGAATATTTAAATATTTTAATTTAACAAACGGGTGTTGATATTTTTACTTGAATAGTTTAAAGTTATATTAGTTCCATTTTTATCTATACTGTTGAATTATATAAGACATCTTTAATTAAAATAAATTAAAAATCTCATTAATAACACAGCCCTTTTGACATTAAAAAGCTCTGCTCTTTTATCAATAATACAAATAATTATTGAAGTAACATAAATTACAAAACTTAGGAAATATTTTGATTGAGTGCTACATCTTATATACTTGTTCTGTCTAAAATACTTAAAACCGTCAACAACACGTAAAAACTACAAGGAGTGATTTATAACGCGTACCTCCTCCTTGGAACAAGTAGACCAGTTGTGTCGAGGAGTTGTTTGCGAAAAGCAGAGTAACTCGTGATAAATTTTCGATTCACCTAGGTCCATGACCCTAGGTTTAATCGTAAATGCAATCATTGGTGCCATGGGGCTAAATGCATAAAAGTTACCAGACACGTTTGACATTTCATTTTGTCTGTTATTTATTTAAATTTTTATCTTAGTTCAATACGAGCAGTCGTTAAAGGACACGATTTTCTTCATTGTTTTTTTTTCTGATTAATTGTATCAAAAATATTGACTTTTTTAGTCATAAAAAATTATTCAACATTTAAAATATGCCCTTTAATGAAATATCACGGAAAATATTTAAAAAAAGTTCTTACCCTACTCCAGCACTTTGTAAATATTTGTAAATATCTTCCTGAGATCGCCCTCGCTTTACGGTAAAACCTCTAAAAAATAATTAAAGTCCGTAATAGAATCAAATAATTCAAAAATTAATATAGATTCATAAATAATTATACATACTCTATACTCTTATTTCTAAAAGGTGCTGAATTCGATAATGCAGATAAAGTACATAAAACTTTATGAAAATTGGAAAGGTCAAAAAGCATTGATGGTTCAAAAAGGTCAGATTCAGATAAGCCAAATACAGTTGTACAGGTAGACAAAAATGTGTTTATATTACGTAGGCATAAAAATTGAGCCATTTGAGGCTTTTGGTTAACATCTTTACTATCTATACATCCTTTTTCAATAGTATTCAAAAGATTACAAAGCAGAACCCCATCTCTCAAAATATATGCAAGATCTACAGCTGTAGCAGTTGGCCAGTTAGCTTTATGATCAGCTCTTAATGCTCCACATCTTATAAGCCAACTAGCACATTCTTGCCACCCATTTCCAACAATTTCTGCTCCACCATCTATTATACTCATTTTGCACTGATTATCAATTAACTTTTTAGTAAACACGAATTAGACAGCAATGAATTTTTTAGTTTGCAAATGAATAAAATCATTTTCTTTTAACTACAATATCAATGTAACTGTCTAAATAACAGCCCTGTAAAGTAAAACATACCAGTTATCTTTATTTTATAAATATAAGATTTCATTTTATGCTTATTTAAAAAAAAATTTTTTACAAGAATATCACACATCAAAGTATTTACGAGACTTCCAAAACAATACAATATATATTCATAAAAAAATTTTTAAATTTCTGTATTATAAATATTTTAAATTTAAATAAATAGAATTGATAGGTAATTGAAAAATTATATTTGAAAATACAGCAAACACAAGTCCAAGTTTTTAATACGTACCAAAGAACACATATATATTCATATTAGTAATAAATAAATTATTTATTCTAAAACAGGTAATTGAAGTTTGATTTTAATAAGTTCTAACGAAGGTTATGTACTTTGTAAATAAATTATTATCCAGTTCATTGATGTATTTTTTATCAAATTTGCCAACCGCATTTCCACTGTAACAAAAATAAATCAATGTAGGTGATTTAATTATGTTGATAACGACAATCGAAGCGAACACTAGATAATCGCATAACAAAAATAAAGGCGATGGAAAGAAGAAAAAAAATACTTCGTTTAAATACACATTTACACGCACGATAGCAATTCCATTAATCTCGTGACAATTCACTTATACTTACCAACAATAAAGCAATCACAGTTTTATCTTTACTTTAGTTTTTATTTTAAAATGTGCTCCTTTACACAGTCAAAATATTATTTAATTTAAAATTATTAAATGTATTTATCATCACAATTGTGATATTTTAATTTTCTTGATAATTCGTTCGAACACTGGACGTACGCCATGTTGAATTTCCTTGTTCTGAAGCTTGACTGCTGTTATGCTGCACTTGCAATCTTAAGCATTCTTCTACAGACTATATAACTTGATATAAGGATCTCTTTCTCTCTCTATCACTCACTCTGTCTGTACACGTTATACAAATCTATATACGCATATATATATATATATATATATATATAAATATATATGTATATTGTATATTCCACTATATACATGCAGATTGTAGACTATAATAATATAGCATAGAGAAACTATAGAAAATTGAATTCTTTACGAAGTAAACATTTAAAAATATTATAAAATGATATTTATGCAATAGTGCTGTAACTGTTTATAATAAAAACACTTTCTTTCCATAAGTGTTATACAGTAAGAAAATTAGTGTGATTATATGTTAATTTAATTTTTTTTTAATTTTTATTTAACATAAAAAAAAGATCTAAAAAATTAATTTAAAAACTTCAACGATTAATGATTGATTTTTTTCTAAGACTAAACAATTAAGCACAAACTTTAATGTAAGATACAAAGCATAATAACGAAGACATTACTTTAATTGTTTATTAAAAATTAACATATGTAGCAGTATATAATTGGCATATTTAAAAATTAACAATTTAGTTAATACGTTTCATTTTTCTTTAAAAAGATAAGAGATTTCATTTTTCTATAAAAAGATTGAGTTATAAAAAAATTCTTTTTTTTTTATAAAGTTTTAAAAAATGTTTTATACTGGCATCAAAACGATAAAAAAATGGTTATTTTAATTAATTTAGCATAAAAATAAATAAGTAATACAATATAAAAATAGGGTAATTATTTTATTATACACAATACTTTTATTTTCAGTTTACTTTATACAATAATCTTATCGATTAAATATACTGTCAATAACTTTGTAAAACATTTTATATAGCAAAACATAGTATTTTCAGGTATTTAGAAAAATATTTAAAATAAATTATGTTTAAAATTGAAAAACTTTATATAAATATAACAGTCTTATTACAGTTTTAAATCTTTTTTTTTTTAAATACTTATATTTTTTTAATCTACATATGAAAATAGTGACTATTTACATTAGTTTGAATTAACTATTATAAGCATAATTTTATTGACAAGAATTTCAATTTTTTTAATATAATTATATAATTTATATAATTTGAATATGTATAGTCAAACTAATATTTTTAATTATGATTATTTTATAATCTAAAACGAAAATTTTTAAACGTTTCGAATGAAATTTTAATGATGAAATTTGGATTTATAAATATAAGATAAATATGAAGTAAATTTATCAAAGTCTTTAATTTAGTCAGTCTTATCTTGTTTTATAATATAATGCTAAATTGATACAAATATACAACAAATATAAATATATTCAAAACGTAAGTTGAATATTTTCAGTTGAATAGTTTCAGTTGAATAGTTTTATAAGTATTATAAAAAAATATAACGTTATAAAATGAGAATTATAATTATCATCTGATCACTGAAACCAAGATCTTATTCGGTTGAAAATATTCTTGAAATTTGTTGTTGGACAAGGTTCAACTTCATAAACTGAATTTTTGTAGCTTTCCCAAACTTGAGTGTTATTGAAACAAACAGTTCCACCGCCTCTTTCAAATTGAGTGTGCTATAAATATATTTTATTATATTTTAGATAAGTATATAGATAATAAAAAAGAACTTACAGCTCGATTAATGTCTCCCACGCAGACCCAAAAATTTTTATTATTACTTTTAATAGATACAGCCCATTTAGAATGATCATGGGTATTGTGAAAATTAATTTCAGCTAATGGTAGAGAAATTGATTCTATATTCATAATTCTGTAATAAAGTTAAATATCTTTAAACTATTAAGCTCAAATTATGTAACTTTAATTATATTACCTAGATCCATTACAATCAGAAGGCAATCTACCACGTCCATTAAGCCAAGTTTCAGTATATAAATCAGTATCTAATTGTGGTGCTACAAAATCATCATATAAATCTGAAAAAGTTAAAAATCTACTTGTAATATGTAAAGCTTATTAATTTGTACTTTTTTACGTACCTTTTCCCCATTTACTAGTTTTAGCAAATGAAGTAAATTTGTGTTCACTTTTTGAATACACATTAATTTTATTATTAAAAGGCTCATTTTTTATGTAAACTTCATTTGAAGCATCAACAAGATCAGAGTATTCCTCTAAGAAATAATTTGGTATATTTTTGTTGTAAACATTAATTTCATTGTACTTTAACTGTTTACCAATATTATTAAAATCAGTTTTATTTAACGATATACACAGAAAGCTCTGTCCATTAACTTTTCCTGATGAAGGATAAGAGTAGGCACCTATTGGTAAATTCAAAATTTTTAACTTTTCAGTCTTATTCTTGTTCTCTTGTGTTTCCAATTTACTATGCTTGGATTCATTATTTACTCTTGGTGGAAAATTAGGAACACTGTGTATTAACCAAAGTCCCTCATTGTCATTACTAATAAAAACTCCCTTTGTGTGTCCACCATGTAAGTTTGCAGGTTCATTCGGAGGTTGATCATTGTATAATATCCATAACAAATTTTTAGAATCATTCTAAAACATTTAATAAAACATTGGGATAAAATTGAGTCGCTTTAACTTCAATCTTAATTAATTAATAAGAAATCTATACATAGTACAGTGGAGCTAAAGTGTACCCAAGAATAGACTGTTTTGAAGTGATATTATTTTTAGATAAAGTCCATCCATTTTGATAATTTTTGTTATCCATATATAAATATGCAACTCCTTGTTGTATCGTTTCAATTTTATTTTGCTTTATCTTTGGTATTTTGTATAAAAAAAACCTACAAATACAAATATCTCATAAGCATATGTATGCTTTGGTATTAAATGTGAAAATAAAATGTTGAAAAAACTGTACATTACCAATCTACATCTTGATTATCTTCTCCTTTACATTGTAAAGTTAATACTTCTGTACATTTATTACAACAAATAATAAAAAATAATAAACCATAAAAATTAACTATTTGTTGTGAAACCATAGTAGAATATAAGGGTTTTAAGCTTTATACTTAATTGTTAAGTAAATATAATTTCAATTATACGATTGTCTACATAAGTATAAATTTATAAGCAAATACGAAATGATTATCATCTGTCAGATGTTATTGTATAAATTTGTTCTCTCGGCATTGTTATGTAAATTTCGAGTAATTTTAACAAACTAATCCACGAAATGTACACGTTATGTAGATGCTAACCCCACACCTACTTAAGAAAATTTTCTGATTCTTCTCTCCGGATATTATCCATTGGTTAGGATCTAAATTTGGATATTTGGAATATTTGGATACAATACACGTTCGGCCATTCTTCATAAATTCAGCTAAACGACAATTTTTTCTTCGATTGTACCAGCAATACAATTTCTATGCTTAGTCAATATTTTTGAATATAGATAATAATTAAAACGCCATACATTGTTTTATTAATATAATAATATATATTATCACCTAGTGATAATTAGTATAATTAGTATTGTCAGTGCGAAAAAATAATGGGATAACAACAAAATATTTTACAGGAAAACAGCATTTATAATCAACGAGATGTGCATTAAAAGCGTATGGATAATTGATTTTAAACGAGATTACTGGATACGTTATTGTTAATTAATTAGGTTCCTGTAAAAAAATAAAATTTAAATAATATAATTGAACTATCTTTGTATTAGAGATAATAATTTACAAATTTTAGCATTGTATTTATTAAGAGTTCTTTCATAATGCTTTGTAAGTATAGCAATGATGCTATGGATAATTATTTAAGTACAGTATCTTTTTCATACTTATAATTGCATATTTACATATTGAAATTATCATTTATGCGACTCTTATAAACAACTAACTATCTTGACTATCACTCTACAGCGTATTCATAACAAATCTGCCACATAACAGTAGTTCGTGTTAAAATATGATAATGTTAAAATTGTAATTCAATTCAATCCTTTGAGAATCTATTTAAAAAAATGTCTTTTCATTTTGAACAAGTTGATTGCTATAATTTTGTACAATAAAGTAAATATATTTTATCCATGTGCGAGATTAGAGGCTACTACTCATTAATTGTAGATTCTTCAATAAGATTTATAAATTTCAATGCAGTTAAAATTAGTTGTGTTTTCTAAAATTATATTTTTTTTATTTCAAGTTCATTGTGACCAGAACTGCACCTCAATAATTTCTTTTCTTAACTAAATATATTTTTACTTTTTTGTTATATCTAATTAGTTAGAATTACAGCTACGAATCAATTATTTTGAACATAAAACATCAAACTGTGGTAAAAAAATATCTTTACCCTTCAATGATCTTGCACACTCAAGAAAAGACTAACATTCCTAAGAAGTCGATTAATTTATCGTTAGTAATGAATTTTTAATATAATTTGACACTTGTTGTTTATTTGTTTTGAGGCAGATGTGAAATATGTGAGTATAGCTACTCTATGAAATAAATAATAAATTGTCTTGACTTTTTCCTGTACTATTAATAATACATCAGTACATAGATATAAGCATCCTTCATGATGCACGGCCACGTATTTTATGAAAATGTAAAGGGAACGTGAGCAAAGTAAAGATGACTACGTATGAAAAATAAAATCTTTTTATTATTTCGCTGCAATCGTAAGCGAGTGAACTAAACGGTAGGGATTGGTCGTTTATATACGTATATCGTACGTGTTATACGGGTATGTTGCATTACTTATATCTGACGTGCTAACCCATTTGCGCATATATTAAAATGGACACTCCGGGTTCATATATTTTTTTCTTCTTTATAAAACCGACTACTTGCAGCTTTCCGAATCTCTGACTTCGCCAAGTTTTTACAGTACTTTGAGCAACTTTGAAATTGACGAATTTCCCGAATTTTCAAATACTACAATCGAGTTTTTCACCGGAAACTTAAGCATTAATACAATCCGGAGAAAATGTTTTTTTTTCTCTGCACTATATTTATTCAAAAAAGTTCTCATATTATGATCAAAACATCTAGTTTTTTAATGTCACTTGATTTTGTTTCTTTATCATTGAAATTTCACTTTTATAATACTTTCATAAAATATTGCACATTATTGAAGTATCATATTAATTAAAAATAATTATTAATATTTATTGGACAACTAAATTAATTATTAAACAATTTTATTTTTATTTTTTTTTTAATTAAGGGAAAAACAATACTTTTGAAACATTTTCGTCTTTATTACATAAATATACAAATTTTTAGGTAATGTTGTATTAAGCTAGTGGACATATATATTGCTAGTATTATATTAAGGTAAACTACGAAAGAACTGATCTTTGAAAAAATTTGTAAAATAAATAGTAGTAAATAGTAATCGGACTGGTTGAGGAGCAATAGCGCGTATATAATAATAATACAACTGAATATAGGTAGCAACATATTTATTTCACCTTAAAACTACGCAATATAAGATCTGCCATTATTACAAAATTCACAGGATTTGAATTATTATCAATACAGTGATAGTCGCGCGTATCGCTAAAAGAAAAATCCACCTTTAAATCGGTACAAACAGATCGGATTATTATGCTAAGAATAAACGGACGCGAGGGAAAGCTCAAGCTTTCTTGCATGCATTAGTAACAGATTCGCATAGCAACAAGTCTGATGCACGTCGGCAATCCTAATTTAAAATTACTACGGTAAGAAAAATATAGGCTAGAGAGACATATATATATACAAAGAGCAAGAGGGAGAGGAAAGTGAGTAAGAGAGTGACTATCACTAGATAGCCGAAATACTGGGCCAGGGCTAAGGAGGCTAACCAAACGCTTTCGCTTCGAAAAAAGATCGAGACCCGATTAGCCAAACTACTTCAGCAAAGGCGGAGGGAAGCCTGTTAAGAAAGAGCGAGATGTATATTCCCTTCGATTCCTCAACCGTAGCGGGAGGGCTGGAATAGCAGTCCCAAATTGCCGCGTAAATCGACTTTTATATCCAGGAAAAGCACTGATTTCCCGTAGCGATTAGTGTCGCGAAGGGGCGCGAATAAGCCCACGGAAAATAGGGATTAAAACTAGTGCCCAACTCGCGACGAGAGCGGCATAAGCTGCAGCGGCGGCGTAAGCCGCAGCGGCAACGCGCCCTATATAAGTTATAAGTATAAGAGACTCCTTTCGCCCACCGCAGCATCCACCGGAGCCCTGGTATAGTGGCTATGCATGGTACTGTGCTCAAGCCTACGCGCGCTCCCCCCTTGCGTTGCCGCGCCGCCCGCGCCCGCGAACCGACGCGGGCTCCCCTCCTCCCGGCGCCCGTCAATTTCACTCCCGCACACCATCGGACCACATGCACGTCGGGCATCCGGATTTTTTTCATATAGCATCCTTAAGCGAATTTTGCATCCATTCATATTAGCCCCCGCCCCCGTTCGCTTTCGCTGCGGTCCCCTTCTCAACGAAACGCACATTCGCGCGCCCTTACGCACGCCCTCGTCTATTCGTGGTACACAAGCGGACGCCCCTCGCTCTATTCACACGCATTCGCGCACAGACCCGCGCACGCACGCAAAAAGACAAAACCACGCAGAGACTCGCAACGACGTAGACACGTGACAATGACACGCGTAAGCATCTCTCGCTTGCGTTCGCACTCGCATATTCTTATATATATATATATATATATATATATTTAGCACTCGTCTCCTACGCACTCATCCCTTGACATTAACGACGGCACCCGCCGTCACACGTCTAATAAAATACATCCGCATTTAAGTTTAAAAAATATACGTATTTAAATTGATAAGTATTTTTACTACAAGAATTATCGAGCATTCAATTACACGATATGCCTATAACTAAGGCAACGAAAAATATTTGTAAATTTATTTGCTCAATAATTTAAAAAAAAAAATATTTATATATATATATGAAAACACGCATTGATAAATTGTAAAGAAGGATTACTAGTAATAAAATTATAAGTGATTACTAATATCATTGCTAGAATTATTAGTATTACTAGTATAATTATTTTAACACAAGTAGTTTTTATAATAAAAAATTCTCATAAATCCAAGATTATTTATTATTCAACTTTTTATGGAACTTTAACATATTAAAAATTATGATGTCTTAATTAGTTTTATTATTTATTTTATTAATTATTACTATTTTTTAAAAATCATTAAAGCTAAAATCGGCAACGTTTATATTAATATATTAGTTATGAAAACCGAAAAAACATTCTTTATATTTTCCAAACGTTGAAGAAGACTTGGAAGCGTGAATTTCATGCACTCGTCGTCAGTATGGGAACAGGGATGTTGGAGAGAAATAGAGAAAATAAAGAGTGAAGTAACGCGTTTCATTCCAGTTTATCCGTAACAGTCGGAGGAGGATCATCTGGAGAGAAATTTGTGAATAGAGGGAAGTAGAAAGAGAATGAGAAAGTAACTCAATCGAAATTTGAGCGCAACTTCGCGTATTTACAAAAGGAAACTGAAGTGTAAGCGTAAACACGAATTACCATGCCGGGAAAGGGTGAAAGAGCTTTTCAGTGTAGTAACATCCGTATGCGTTCTCTACTTCCGTTTCTGATGCGTTTGATAGGTACATTAACGTTCTACTAGTTAGTTATGAAAGACAAGCCTCAGTTACAACCATGACTCAATCTTGCACGTGTACAAGTTTATAGAAGCTTTAAAAATAAACAAGATTCAAATTAGCTGCCAAGAACTGTGTAACTATTCGTTTTTATCTTAAAAAAATTGTATTTTCATTCATTTATTAACGCATTGTGAAAATTTTAATAGTAATATTATTGAGTCTGTATTGAAACAAAAATTATGTAAAATATAAGCGTAAAAGAACTAGTAAAAAAAGACGTTTTTTGCAATCGAATCTGTTATTTATTAAAATAATTAGTATGCGCCAAGCAAAAATTCGATTATCTATAAAATAATAATAACGAAAACTGGACTGTATAAATAAGGATTGCATATCGATAATTTTATCTTAATTTTGTATGTCGATGACGAAAATTCAAATAAGCATTTCATTTTAATAAAGTAATTTAAATAAATGAATATGATTTTAAGGCTGGTAATAAAAAAATGAGTTCTTTGTAAATGTATAGATTTACTGTGAGTGTAAATCAAGGAGTCGTCATTACGTGATAAACCACTAGCAGTATGCAATTACAGGAGCCAACGACGATCGGCTTTAACACCGAATCGTATTTTAAGTAAATATATGTCTATCATTCACTCTGTCACTACTTATAAAGAATTACGCATAACTATGTAGATCTGTGCTTAACTGGAATATTTCCTATCAAAAAAACCAATTCAAATTGGAATGAATATTTCTTACTTTTATGATTATTTATACTTTACGTACCCAAAATAAAAATTTTCGTTTTATTGAAAATGGCTAAATTAACAAAATAAGCATTTTATATAAGTTGACTTCTTTAAAAAATATTTTTAATTTCAATTTTCTCAATTTCAGAATGCAAATGTTAATAATACTTCTTAGAAATCAAAATAAATAAATACTTACGAATAATAATAGCTAGTATAGTAAATATTATAATAAATACATAATATTTTTATAACGCCTATTTAGATATAAAAAAAATCTACTAGTCAATTGTATTTATTTATGTACAATGATAATAATAAATATATAATAATTTAATCGTAGAGAGAATTGTTTCTATTATTGTTGTTTTATATACCCTTATATAAATACGATTATATCTATTTACTACAAAATGCGGTTACATATGAGCTAAATTTTCTAGTCAAGGTATGCCAGTGGCGCGAAGTTCTGCTTGAAGGACTACATTTAAATAGTAGTTAAGTTTGTATATGCGTTGGTAATAAAATCATAGGAGAAATATCGCGATAGCAGGGATTGTATTGGTGGCATCACAGTACGAACGACCCATTGCGCAGATGGGGTTGTGGTGTTATAAGCAGTCTAGGGCGGAGTCTGTGGATGCGGTTAACACTCAATCTTCTCGAAGAGTCAAACTGGGAAACTGGAGAATGGGAAACTGTCAGCTTTTTTAAAGGTGCAAACTTGCGTTATGGAGTGAACCAAGTGACAGAGAAGCAAATTTAGCGGTACGTGTAACGGCTATGAGCATAAGGGTAGGTGTGCAATTGCCGCTTATGATTAGGTATTAAAAAGTAATTTTTTTGTATTTTTTATGTATACAAGTGCTATATAAAGCCTATTGCTTTTGCGAAGGCTCCTGGAATGAAGTTACTTTTTTCCATTCTTTCTCGCTCTCTTCAAAATTCAAAATAATCAAACTTTCACAAACCAATTACCATCGAGATTATCGCAGGTTCTTTAATAAGGATTTTCTGAATAAAACATCACTTCGATGTCTCGACCAGTCAACACTCAAGAGAGCTAAGAAAATTAAAATTAAAATTGATTGTATTCTTTTAATTGTTTCACGAAAAATATGATGATGCATCAGTCTTGTTAATAAAACTTTGATGATAAATTCGTTAAGAAGTTTTTTGAGCAATTAATAAAACGCTAAATGAATAAAATATTTCATAAGATCAATCTAATAACCAGCTGTTATCATTTTCCCTTTATATACGTCAATGTATATAAAGTGAATTTCAATTTTTGTACTGCTTTTCCTGGTGATCTCGAAATAACTCTTTTTCAAAAAAACGAAGATCTTACTTTTGACTTGTTGGAAAAAATATCACCGGTTCGTATAAATGTAATCAATAATGTAACAGTAATAACTCAAGTTCAATTGTTCAGGATACTACGAAAGCACTTGTATTGTTCACATTTTAGTTCGTGGCTATACAAGTTATGCTTTTATGAATATCTGTATATAAACATTTAATGAAATACATTTACGATCAAGCTCATCTATTATTCTTAGGCAAATTCAATTTGAGTTATACCAAATGTATGCATTTATTACATTTACTAACTCTAATCGCCATTCAGAAACAAAGATAAATTGTTAGCCTAGTGCTGAACAGGTAGATAAGTTTAGTGGACATTTCAGAATACACACTTATACATGATGGGATAGTAAGTAAATTCGTAGCGAATAAGAGTTGAAAACTGAGTTAAGCAGTTAGGCTTCGATAAATTGCAATAGCCCAATATCATTATATAACAATGGGTTACGTTGGAAAAATCAATTTTCTTGTTGAACACAACTCTACCTCACACATTATACAAACCATTATCGAATAGAACATATTATATTCCAGGACACGATCAGTAATACTGCACGCATTCACGAGTTCGAGGAACTGTTTACCGACGAGCATGACACAATTTAAATCAGAAAGTTTGTTTATTGAACACATAATTGGAATCAAAAATTGATTTTGTACGTCCATTGAATTTAGAATAGATTTTACAACTGAAAACTTTTTTATATCATGTTTAAAAAATATTAAAACTTATGCAATGTAATAACTATAGAAATAAGAAGTTTAATGTACAGACCAACTTACTGAGAAATTTTTTTTTGTATTGAAACATTTTTTACACATAATATTTTTCAAACGACAATTGATAATGAGAGTAATGTGTTATATATTTTACTTAATCTGCTTTTCTAATTACTTTTATGAAAATAAAAATTTTAGATGTATTTACAAAACACGAGCATATAAAAATTTTCATTTACAAAAATTGTAAATTATATAAATCATGCGCTTCTACTCAATAGAATGTACTATTTTTTCAAAATTAAAAATTCTAATTATTCATTTACAAATTCGTTTACAAATGAAGTATTGAAGCAAAATTTTATGGTTTATTATTACAACGTAATATTTATGTTAATAAATGTAGATTGCAATTTTATGAAAATAAGGAGTATAAAATACATATTTTATTTATGCATAGCTTAAAAAGCGTTAATCTAAAATTTATATTGGAAGCTGTAATAATAATAGCGTATCATAATTATTTGAAAAATTATTTATAAAACCAAAGATTGAGATCATTTGTACCAAAAATTATATTTATTAATGAAATGTAGGAAAAAATAATTTAAGAATTATATTTGATAGTAACATACTAATTAATCAATTTGCATATTAATACGAAATTCAAATAACCTTATTAAAGTATCAACTGAATTTTTTTAATTATTTAGTTTTTTTTAATTATATAATTCTAATAACTTATATATAGTAGCTTACAATATAGGAATAGATTTTAATAAAATAAGTTTTAAAAATTAATATTTAAAAAACTGATTTTTCAAAGCTTTAAAAGTAACTGATGTAAATGAATGTTAGATCGCCTCAACTATTGTGAGTTTTCAAAAATTTAGTTTAAAATTTATTACATTTTATTTACAGATCATATTTGCTATGAATGTAAAATCTCTCTTTTATTGCGTTGAATGAAAACGTAGTTCACGGCTTCTTGAATATGTAAATTACGTGAATACTTGGTAACATTTTAATAAATTGATGTAATACTTACATTCACTCAAATATTTATACTGAATAATTAATTGAAATAAAATTATACGAATTTGTTCAAATTCAGCAAAATTGCTCAAGTACTTTGTAATTATAGAGTTGTTTGAATTCGTATGTGACAAATTTATAATAGTACTGAATTCAAATATCTTTGAAATTAAAATTTAAATATTACATTAGTTTTTGCTTGCTTGCATTGTAAATATATTAGAAGGATGCTTCTCTAAAATGATTTTTATTTCAAGCTTAAAAGGCAATATACTATGATTTAGTAACATAAATATTTTAGCAAAAGAAAATAACACCATATTTTTGCTTTTCTCAATAAATAAATTTTCATTACACTCGCATTATTTAATTTTATTTTTTAAGATGTAAAAAACCAATTATTTTAAATTAAGTTCATTTTTCAATTTCTCATGTTGTTTAAAATAAGATTTTTCTAATGCACTCGTTCACATCTTTATATTAGAAACCATTATAACACTATAGTATAGAAAATTTATTATTACCAGTGAAATTATCGATAACACATTGAAAAATGTGACCCATCTTCTATATATGCTTCAATTTCTGTACATTTGATCGAGATAATTTGTTATTTCAAAACCTTTATCCAGTATTCTTTTATGTTCTGAACTCTTATTTGTGAACTGAAATTAGATTTTTCTGTAAATAAAGGCATTCAACAGACTTTTTATTATTTAGAATTTGTATGATCCGTTTTAAAAAAGCACTTTTGATCCAATGTTCATCCATTTTAAATCAAATGCTAGTATTGAAACAAGGATCTCGGAAAATACGATTTAACAATATTTAAAATTATATTACAATTTAAAAAATTTTTTCAAGTAGAAAATATTAATCGTTAGTCTAGAATATATGGATTAAAGTGTTTCATAGCTTAAAAAGCCAAGCCTATCCTTATTCTATCGAAATTGAAAATGAAAAATTACCTCTTAAAAAAAGGGTTTTAAAAAACATTTTTAATATTAAAAAAAAACATTTAAATACAAATATATATAAAAAAGAAGATTTTAAAAATAATTAGACATACAAAAATGTATAATTAAGTATTGAAATATGTATACTAATGCTAAAATTTCTATTTAACTAATTTCAATGCTTGTAAATTGTATTTTAATGTATATATATATATATATATATATATATATATGTAATTATTAAACTCAAAAAAATATATACAATCCCGTGTGTTCAGTTATGTCAAATATTTTGATTCAATATTTATATTTAAATAATAATATTTTTTCTAAGATCTATGATATTTTTAATTATTAAAACAAATGTGAACAAAATGATTTTAAAAATTATAAAAGTTTTCCTAACTGCTTAAAATCATGAGACTTGACTATTTTGAAGAATATGATTTAAAACTACTCAAAGTAGTATTAAAAAATGAAACTCTATGAATAAATCGCTATTAATTGTAGTACCAAATTTTTATAATTATGGTCAACTTATTTAATTGTTGTAGATAGATGATTATAGATAGAATAAGTTGTAAATTTTAAATCCAGGAGTCTAAAATAGATTGTTAACAAAATTTACGAGGCCTGAAAAAATTGTTTACAAGCTCTACTGCATTAAAGGGTCTTTTAGAAATTTCCTGATTACCTTTTGCGATTTACAGATCCGTTTGACTTCAAGATAGTACAATAAAACTAAGTAGAAACTATTCCCCAATAGTACTTTCTTATTGTCTACATTTATTTTACTTTCATACATCTATTTTCCACCTATAATACATTATCCCTTTTTCACTATGAATTATAAATATTCTGAATAGTATAAATATGCAAATCTTTTAATAGATCTTTATGTACGAATGCTTAGCATTTTAAAAATAATTTTCAAGTACTCAAGAATTGAATAATTTAACTAAAAATCTGCTGATATTATTCGTCTATTGTATTCAAGACTTAAAATAAAATAAAAGGTACCAATGAAACTTATTAACTATTATTCATTAATTATTACGAATTTATTGCACTTACATTGTGATTTCAACGCAAAGACTACTCGTAAAAAGACTTTTGTAAGTACCAATAGTAGTGATGAAGTTTTCAGTAAAAAAATAAAATTTCCCAACTTTTAAATGCCAGAAAGTTTAATAAATTTATCTTCTGTTTTTTACATCAGCTAAACAAAAAAATATTGTAGATTAAAAACTATCATATTAATATTAAAATAAATAAGGAATTAAAATATTTGCCATAATAAACATTAATTGAATGATGTATTATAATTTATATTAATTTTTCATTA
Source organism: Kradibia gibbosae (assembly GCA_018907135.1). Lineage (NCBI taxonomy): Eukaryota > Metazoa > Arthropoda > Insecta > Hymenoptera > Agaonidae > Kradibia > Kradibia gibbosae. The sequence continues at coordinate 4,257,016 of JACCHX010000006.1, read as the reverse complement.
TTTTAAGTTCTAAATAGAATTAAAAATTAAAGTAATGATAACAATAAAAAATATTTTTTAATTATTTTTTATTGAATACTTAAATTAAAATGAATAATTTCAATTAAGATATACAGACCTGTTTTGTTGCGTGATAATAATAATACTGTATGAAAATTAATTAATTATAAATTGAATTAAGCATCTCACATTTATCAAATTTTTTAAAAACAAAATAGTAGTTAAAATTTTTTTAATATAAGTAATTTTTTAATTCTTATTATTAAAATATAAAAAGTAAAGTGAAATTTTTTTTTATTTTAGGGTTCGAAGACCGTTAAATATATTACAATTTTCATTATTTATTTCCTTAAAATTAAATTATCAATAATATTAAATATTCTTAACATTTGTAAATGTAGATAATTTAAGACATGTAAAAATAATTTATTATTCTGTGTTAGTATATTTGTAAAAAAAAGTCAGTAATTGAATATTGGCAGATAAGGACTTTTTACAATAATAAAGTAGTAAATAATTTTTTATTAAATGTATAATTATAGTTCATAAGCATTTTAATAGAATATTTAAAAATATATTTAAGTAATCATAATTTTCTAATATTATTAGAGCATATACGTATTATTAATTCATATTGTACAAGCCTACAGAAATAGAATAATAGTAAATAATAAATATTGAATGTACAATGAAGTTGATGACACGTAGTTTATAAGTTTAAAACATGTTATTTGTTGAATTAATAAAAAAACATTTTGATTAAACTAAAATTTAAGAAAGATAATTGATAAACATAGATGTGTGCCAGAAAATTTGAAAAACAAAAAATGGAAAGGATATTTCAACAACCAGAATTACCAGGACGTAAATAGCAAAAGAACTCAGAGGATTTTGCTTTACAATGTCTTCTAGTTGGGAATTAATTATTCCTAAAGCTTCGAGAGATCAAGCAAACTTACTCTACCATCTCTCATTTCCTCATGCTTTTCTCTTTTTTCCTTGTATTTTTTTACTTGCCCATACCGTACCTGGCGTCCTTCTTTTTCGCATTCCTCACCTCGGATGTACGCTTTACTACTCATCGCTATTTCCTTGCGTTAAAAATAAAGCTGGTTTCAGGAGGTGGAAAACTTCTGTGTTACTTCTCTTTACTGTACATAAAGTAGCCGCCGGCTACAACCTACCGGAAATAGCTTGAATGGATAGATAAAGGGATTTTTTCTTCACTTGGATCCTTTTTCCCTCTTGTTTTTAAGACTTTTATACGTATAATTTTTCCCTATCGACTTTCTAGCGCCACTTGCTCATTCATCGCGTCAAATACATTCTATTATACTTAAGAATGAGAAGATGCCACTATCCTTCTTATTTTACAATTGCCAGCTTGCAGTCTGGCTTTGTGAAGGAGAGCCTTTTTCTTTTATCGCAGTCATGCTTGATGGATTCGCGTGCAGTCATTGGAAATGAATAAAAGTGCCTTAAGAGATAAATTTAAAGTATCGTTAGATAAAAACATCTCTTTTTTGGCTTAATTTTATTATGATATATGAATTTTTAAACAAAAATTCATTTTAATACAAAAAAACTGTTTCGATTCAATTTCTAAAATATGATATTCGTATAAAATTACTTAATCGTTGTAAAAAGTATTTATTACTTTAAAACATTATCCTTTTTTTATACCACGTTTATATCACAGTGTACATTCTATTTACTTTTTACGTATCAAGAAAAATAAGCTTTCATATTTTTATAGATTGTAAGAAAACATTAGAATAGTCAGTTTTACAGTTTACAAATATATTGTAAATAAACATTAACATTCATAAAACTTTTCACTAGAATATATTCACTAGAATATATGTTAATTATTGTTTTTTTTTAGAATTTTAGTCCATTATAGTATTGATTTTAATAAATTTTTAATGGATGCAAGATAAATAATTTATTAACCTACATTTATTATTTTAACAATAAAATGTATAATCTGAATCATGAAATATTAAAACTTATTTTTTATAAGAATATATGCATAAATGAAAAATGAAAATTTATCGTTCTCAATTAAAATCAAATGTTTAGATTCAGAAGAATAACCTATTATAATAAAAATTATTATAATACTTTTTTACAGCTCCATAAAATTAACGAGATTTATAATACAAAATTGACTTACTACATGGTAAAAATTCATAAAAATGTTATTAATATGAAGTGCATAAAAAGACAAACTTATTTTTATTGCTATACTTACCCTGAGAATTGTAATTCTATATCGGTAATGCTGATGAAATAATTGATACTAATATTACTCAACTTTATATAAAAATGATTTTACAACATTGTTTTGCAAAGAAACACGAGAAACACTTTATTACATATTTTATAATTTACTTTGAGCTATCGTAATAATGTTTTTAATTAGTTTACTTTTGACTCTTTATTCGTTAGATTTTATATTTTTTTATAGTTTTTTTGATAAATGAAGACAATGATTTTGTTAATAATAATATGGAAGAAGAGGGTATAAATAAAATTATATTTAAAATTATAAACGACTGTTTTTTTATTATATTCGTTGTCAGTATATATATCTACACTCATTTTAATTTTTATATAATAGTCTTATCATGAACTCAAATGCAACTCAATGTGAAACTCAATTTTTGTGTATAAGTGTAATTTGTAAAAATTAAAATGTTTTTAATATGATAATCGAGCATCTCCAACTATTTTATGATTTCATCTGTTTCTTTCACCTTTTAATAAATAAACTTATCTCATTTATTCATTTACATGATTCCGTAAGTTTAAATTTATTCAGCTATCAATTTTTGCTAGACCTTACAATTAATATTAATATTATCGTCGAATTATAATATGTCAGCTTTCAATTTTTTTGCTATTTAGTATATAATTGTTCGAATTTTAAATTACTTTTTTATATTATGTAACATAATCATTTACATTTCTTTCATTCATGACAACTATTTATTTACAAAAATTACTAAAATCAATAACTATATAAATATTAAAGTATTTAACTTATCAGATTTTTGTCAATCAATTAATACTAAATATGCAACTATTATATTATACGATAAATACTTTTTAATTTAAAAATTATAATGTAATGTCTTTGTATTGAGGATTTGTTTAACAAAATTATTTATATATAATTAAAGTAAAAATAAATTTTAATCACTTATAGATTTTATTTTATTGCTTAAAAATGAATTTAATCAATACACCAAATTCAATCATAAATAATTTGATTATATAATAATTTAAATATAGAAAAAATCGAGGATCTTTTTGTAGTTATTATTACTATTAGAATTTTACTATCATTATAATTATACATCTCCAGTTATAATATAATTGCTATTATTATTATTAGAATTGTTGATTTTGTTGTCACTGCTATTGTTTTATTTTAATAAATACCTGTTCTAGTAGTACGTTGAACATTATTATTATCGATGATTATATATTTAATAGTATCAATACGTTAATATTATAAAAAGAATTTATACAAAGCAATATTTTGTCTGCTAATACTCAATCCAAACGATAGATATGTATTACCTGACATTTTTAAAAGCTTTATAAAATCTTAAAAAGGATTCAAATATCTGTTTGAAAATGCGCTTAAAATATATCATTTTATTACAAAGTTCCCATTATTTACCGTATACCTCACCAGTCTACTTACTTTATACAATTATACTAATAAAAGTTCCTATGAATTAATTTTATATTCATACAATCTTAGGTATAAACACAATTTTTATACAAACGATTGATCGCATAAAAAACAGACGATTTTTTCTGTCAAGTGACATTAGTAATATTTAAAAAATAAATTGAAAATATACTACAAAAAGTTTATAGAATATTTTCCAGATAAATTAATTGTGAATTAAATTATAATTTTCATAAAATAAATTAGACAACTATTGATAGCATATTAACTCAATAAATCCAGTCATTTCAATATTAATGGTTATTACTATTGATAATTGTTAGCATTGCCTTGAGAGAAATTATGTCAACAAAGACTCCATTAATATAGAAATGGAAGGGTGGTCCCAAATAAGTAGGAATGCATGCGAAAATTTTTTATCAGTTCACTTGGAACATATTAAGATGAGATCAAACAAAATGGATGTGAGAGATATATTGTGTTATGTATCGGTGTTAGGCGCATTACAATACCCGACAAATAAACACCTGCTGCGATACTTAACATTACTGATTAGAAAGTCTAACATATTTCTCAGGTGCTCTGTTACTCTCTTAAGTCTGGGGCCTGCACTAGCAATCATCTTGCGTCGAAGAACTCGAGTGTACAAGTGTCGCAACATATTCAGCTATAGTCAAGTCACACTGCAACAGATGAATGAACAATAATTTATTAAGATTTTCCTTAATTTATATGAAATTACTTATATAATTAGAAAAATATTTTTCTCTTTACTTTAAGATCATTATTTACTAGTTTTTATTGTGGAAATTCTAATCATATAGCTATTAAATAATTCTTAACTTTATAACGATACAATCTTTGTAATGCTATCTGATGCATATTTTTTTATATAATATTTTAAAATTCAGTAAATTATAATTTTTCGAACTAATATCTATATTTTTAACTTATACCTAGTATTTATGTTATAATAATTATAATAAAAATAAAATCCTCTACGATTCCTTCACTAGAAGAAATCATTTTTTTTATCTTGTAAAATTATTCTGCATTTTAATATTTCGAAACAATTTGGCCAGGACTTAAAAATTATATACCATTTTCAGTAAACACAACAGCACATTCACTTCTTTATCCCTCTTTATTATTTACGAATGCTTATATAATATGATATCATCTGGTGGCTTTAGTGTCAAAGTATTTTTGCAACAAAATAAGGCAGAATGCACATGTGTGAATCATGAATCGTGAAAATTTGGACCGTCAACTTGTCATAAGGGGTCCATCATAAATTGAACACATGCATTTGCCAAGTTATAATAATATTTTAACCATAAGTATATTTAAAAGCAGAATTTATCAGATCATCATTTAGTGTGCATTAATAGTAGACAATATATAAGGAATATTAATTGAAGGGGTGCATACTGTATTATTTTCATAGTTTGAGCTATTAAAAATTAACGAAATTCGGAATGTCTATAATTATACTTACGAGTAAATATTTGATTATATATATATATATATATATATATTTATTCAAAGAATAATGGTTGAATAATAGTTGAATTTTATGAACTATATCCTTATTTATAAATTAATGTTATCATTTTTTTTAATTATCAACAATAGAATTAGAACAATGAAATAATCACTAAGTAACAAATTTAAAATAAATACTTTATAAGACACAAGTGAATATTGTTTTTTAATGTATTTAATATTTAACTTTTTTAATTTTTTTAATTTATCCGCGGTAAGTGCTAAATAATACCTGATGCTTTATTTGTTCTGATAATAAATAATGTTGTATTTTATTAAACTATTAAAATAATTTGACTTCTACATCAATAAGTAAACAATATTTTTATGCATATTGAACTAGTTGAATGTTTTGTTGAAAACATATTATCTATATTACTCTGTATTCGCAATGTTTTTTTACAAAAAATTTAATATTCAAAATCTCTTTACAATAGAAATTAATAAACTGTATTTTGATGGTGCACTTAGTTTGTGTAGGCATTTAGTATGTATATATATTTTCCTTGAGTACCTCTTAAATTCATATTACGATCGTTATCCAGAACTTCAAACTTATAATAATCCGCTTTTCTGATACTGACGCATATTCAAATAAATCTGTTTTAATTATTCGAAATACTCAGTCTTTGAATGAATGGAATATCAGAAAGTATATTTGTGCTGATGAGGACTTAGGAACAAGATAAAAGACATAAATAAGAGGACAATAATTTCGCTCGGTGACTTTGCACCGACATCACACAAGGGTATTTTTGTTTTGTAGTTGTGAGACGCAATGCGGCGAATCATGGGTGTGATTCTCCCACCGCTTGAAATTGTAAAGGAGCTCACACAATTTGAAGTGTAGACGGAGCAGACTAGAATAAAAGCAACCTCAAGAGACATTCAAAATAAAAATTATTATTAATTAGGAGTGAAAAGAGGGTATTTTTCTGAATATAAGCAGATTTTTTTATATAATACAATCTTCTAATTAGATGCTTCCATATTTTTACGAGTGGTTTTTAGTACATAAGCATTCCGTATTAAAAATGTGTTCTTTTCCTATTTCATCTAAATGATTTAAATTTTAAATTTCTAAATTTTATTTTATAATACTTATTTTATTAAATCAAATATAAGATGTATTATTAAAATTACTAAAACCTTTTATTTAGTCCATAAATGAGCAGCATATTTCTTTCCAATTGAATGGGTTTTTTTTAATAATGTTATATAAATCTCTTTTTTAGTTATGTACTCTATACCCTCGTATATTTTTTCATAAAAATATTAACATCTTTTAATTTTTATACGATTGAGCCTGCTTATGAATTGTAATATATATACCAATTGATAAAGCTACCTTATCTAAACGTAGGCATTCAAAATTATAAACTAGTGTAATATCTTACGCACGTTCACAATTCGTTCGCTATCATCAAAAGCATGACAACGTGAATTTCCCGACGGGCGTCATAGCCCATCTATAATTTTTAAGTGTATTATCAATTTACCTACAACACTGTATCTTTCCCTATTTATCTCCCTCCTCTTCTATTTTCTTTTGAACTGTACTTTTTTATTTAATGAAAAACTAAGCCAAGCATAGTCGTTTTCATTTTTTTTTTCTCAAGCTCTCAATTAAATTATACAGATTTATTGAATAATGTTTGCACGACGTAGCTGTAAAAAATTATAAAAAATGAATCGGGAAAGTAAAAGTTTTCTTTTATGCATATTTTAATATAAAATATAAGCTCTCAGCCTGTTCCATAAAAATGTTTATGTATTATTATTTTATAATGGCTCTTTTAAAGTAATCAATATTAAAAAAGATTTTAATAACTTTTCGAGTAAAGTTTGTTCATAACAACGATACCTGAAAACAGCTTTTCATTTTATTTAATTTTCGGAAATTTGAAATCCCTCCCTTCTTTTACAATCATGTTTTCCAAATAACATACTTCATATCCTACTTTTTTCAATTTTACGCGAAGTATTGTTTATTGAGTTATCACATACCAAAACAATTTTAACCAATTTTTAATGAATTCGCCTTATTTTAACAATTATTCATTATATAGATCAATTATACAATAATTATTAAAGCCTTTATACTTATTTGCTGTTAAATGCATCATGTCGATATACCAGAAATAATTCCTTAAAAGTTGAGTATGTTGTTTCCAATGTTGTAATTAACTAAGATCGCGTTAGAAAAAGGAATTCATGCCCTAAGTCGCTATCAATTCCTCTACCTTGAGTCAAAGTACATCGTTCGGTCTAAGAAAAATTCGCTTTTCTACCACACTCATTGGTACGGAGCTACTGAAAAACATTCCAGAGACATGTTACCCGCAATTGCTTAAGGCAAGTTTTTAGGAATTCTATGCTTAATTCGACACAGATGGTACAATCCACAGAGAGGAACAGTACAAGTACGGAGAACTACCAAAAACAATCTTCACTCGTTTCCTCTACCGACACGCATGACATTTGGACTATTATTGTACCAGCTATGCATTAAAGTTCTATTAAAATATTGTTTTAATTTATCATTGAACAAATACTAGGGATTTAAAATAGGATAAAGAGAAATAAGTGTAAAATATTTAAATTTTTATAAAATAAATATAATTACATATGATACCTAGCAACCAAACTAACATTTCAATGTTTAATGCAATCAAAAGTAGTGACAAACGTTTTATGTTAAAAATAAAAATAAGACTAGCTTAATTTAGTTAAGCTTGGATGTATAATCGATATTTTATTCGATAACGTATCAAGTTAATTTTATATTTTGAATATGAAACATAAATCATTCGGAATTGACAGTTATTTCACCCCATGATTTTTTCACGTAATGCCTCGTAATTATATCTACTATGTAAATTTAGAAGAAAAAAAAATAAACGTTTAAATAATTTGATAAGTTCGTTAAAAAGACAGTAATATATAAGTAATAAATAGATATATGATTAATTACAAGAAGGACAACTACATTGAAATTCTCATTGTTCTTTAGTTCTTTTTTCATATGATAAATGTATAGCTTTATACCAGAGAATAAAAGAAGAAAATAGGTGATTGATTAACTTTTAATAATTTATTATGAAAGTAACTGCTATCGTATAAAAATATTTAATAACGTTCAAATGATTACTGTTTAGTACTGCGTCAGTTGAATTCAATGTACAATTGTAAGTATGACGTTCATCTGTTTGGACAATGTAAGTTTGAACTACGTGATTTATAGATTTAAAGCATATATGTTTTGTAAATTACATATAATAGTATAAGCTAAACTTTAGAAATCAGAATTTAAACAATACTATGTATTATTTCAGGGAATAGCGTTACGCGTTTATTGAATAATTTAATAACCTTTTTTTTTTTAAATTGTGAGCAATATAATATAAAACATAATAGTCGTTGCAAAACGTATGTAAAAGCTCAAAGAAATGCTGTTGGCCGAGAGATACGCCCTAGTTGATGAATTGATCGGCTTATTTTCGGTAAAATTTTAAAAACGTAAATTGGATAGCTTAAGTGAAAAATGGCGACGCGTTGATTTAAATGTCGAAGGGCTGGCTCTATCTTCAGTGATAAAAAACGGTCGATCTGTAGTCCTGATTCCAGGAAATAGAGTTCCTCGTCCGATATAACGGAGTGCGGCCAATCGAGGCCGATAAGTTTCGGCCGAGCTCCCGAGTGCTCCCGTATCCCGATCGACCGTATAAGACAATTTTACGGCTCTTGCGAGTGATGAGAATCGGCAAAACGGACAACTGTGATCGAAGACAATCTCATTACTTGGTGCCCGCCTCGGTAACTGGAGCCGGGTGTGATAACCGCAGCGAAATAGTTTCCGCGGCTAGTAAAGCTCCCGCTCCGACCTTGCCTTAAGGTGCTCCTGGCAAAGATTATTTCACGTACAACGTAATACCCTGTACGACCATCCCACACTATCGTAAAAATATATCCGATCATTATGGTATGAGTTATTTCACATGTCGTACATTCTATCTTCTTTTATTTCTTATAGAAATAATTCCCGACCTACAAGTACGTGAGGAAAATAAATAGCCAACTGCTGTAAACACGTCAGGCGCCTAACCCGACGTCACGGGCTCTGAACGACAATTTCACTTTCCGAAAAATTGAACAAGAAAATTACGCTTTTTTGGGAATTTCAAAAACATTTTATCAACGCTTTCTTGCACCACATGGCTTAATATTAATTTATTTTGCAAATGCAAAACAATGATTTAGATATTAATTAAATCGCAATGAAAAACCATCCCTAAAATGAAGCTATGTAATATCAATATTCTATATATACATTCATAAATCATAATCGGATTATCTATTGCGATTTTGACATTCAACAGAAGCTACGTAATTTAACTATCTTTTAAATAAAATTACTCTCGTTTATGTACATTTCAAAATTAAAAAAAATTTTTTAACAAAAATAAATTGACATAATTCAATTTCATAATTTTTTTGGTTTGTTAAAAACTTTCTTAGCAGTCATTTCGTATTAAATAAATATGGTATCATAAAATCAGGCTATAATCGAACGATCTAACTAAAAAAAATTCATCTTTATTTTTATTCTACTATTTATTTCTCAAAAATCTCTTATCAGGGACGAACGAGTTCGTATAAAAAATAACAAATTACGAGGTTTGACATTTTATTGAACATCCAAACATGTTGTTTCGAAATGAATTAAAGAATTTATTATATTTTTTATTTATTTATAATGGCTCCTATTAATATTCTTTTAATACCTTTCGATTTTGTATTACACACGAAGGCATTTCATGACTTAAAGTCAACATATACATGGAATATAAAGTATTATTGGATAATAAAAAAAAAACCAACACTTGTGATAAATGAGTATTAATGAACTGTTAAACTTTTGATAGACAGTTTTGAGATAAAATAATGCTAAAATTAATGTTTGAGTAAAATTATTTTTAGCATTATTAAAAATGTATCTCAACTGCACAAAGTTATACAAAATTTTAATACCAATAGATACAATAATTATATTAAAAATACAAAATGGCATAAATAGTTGATTTAAAAATCAAACATTCGTATATAATGTATTTGTAAGTTTGTTATATTCTCGAGTATAGTGGAGAATTATATTGTCTGCTCGTTTATCTAGACTAACCATAAACTGTCTTAACAGATTGCTGGAACAGTTTATAAGCCTTATAAAATCCGCTTTTATAGACGTAATATTTAAAACATCCTTCTTTTACCCTCAATTATATTAAGCATAGTAACGCGACGCAGAATGTGAAATGCCAAAGGTTAGTAGAAAAGTATCCAATCAAGGTTGCCAAAATCTAGTACTCACGTTTGACAAATCCCTGTTTGCGTCGAAGATTAAGTGTTACACCATGACGCTACTAATGGTGACTATTAGATCCGACCCATCAGTAGTGTTTTTCTGAAGCAAAGCTGCGACGTTCGTGAAAATTTAGGTTAACTTAATCTTGCGATTGCTCTGACGTACCGCAAACGTTGGAGAGTAAAATCATTGGAGTACATTCACATGTAAAAATAAATTGATCAAAATTAAATACTTGATTGGCATTGTTTTTCAAATTATGGTATTTCGGATTCTTTTTTATTATTCAATAAATTTCATTTAATGTATATTAAATAATCTTTGCTAGCGGCAAATATTTCTCATATCTCTCATAATATTTTTCTTATTTACAGTTAATACAAGGAATATAGAAATATGAAATAACTATAATTCTATAGTCGTTTTTACATAAAGAACACAATCCAGCACTTTAATTATACGATACAAAGGCAATATTTTGAATTATTACAGCTCCATTACAGCTACTTTATTACAGCAACACTACTCTATTCTATGTATACAAACAAATGGTGAAAATTAATTGTTTTCATTAAGATAGTAGAGTTAAGAACGTAAAATACAATCTATGACAATTAAAACTGTAATAAAAAACATTTGTGAAAAGCGATAATTGTAAAAAAGTTTCAAAAAAGAAATAGTCGATACGTGGCTTGCACGAAAACAGGCATTTTTCCTCCAACTTTTGTTTTTCCAATGTTTTCCACTAATCGGATTGTTGATAATGCATATTGATAATTCGATTTCGAACATTAGAAGGAATATTCTTAATGAAGTGTTAGAGCTCCTCGGTGTCCCTTTAGCCGGAGTATTTATATTTATAATTAAGCCCTCCGAATAGAGCGTGCGTTATAAATCGAGTACCTTCTTCCGTTCAATATATAAAATTGAATAATATAACGCATAAGCCAAAGACCATGCATAGATGAATTATTTACTTCCTTTTATTTATTCAACACCTTGACCCGTAAGAAGTAGAATATACATCATCGTATGCTTCAAATTATGGATGATTAAAATTTGATAATCTTTACGCAATATTTATACGTTAATTTATTATATTTCCAGATCTTCTTTGCCAAAGAATAATATATGTATATATATATATATATATTACTATAATATTAGAATTCTGCAAGACAGGGATTGCGATACTTTTACTTTTACGGAAAGCTATAACCGCAATATAAAATTATGCATAGTAGCATAAAACATTATTCTTCTACATACGTGGTACTGCAAATGCGTGTTAAGTAATCTATATCATTTTTATATTAAATATTTTTATTCCCTTTTATAAAATTTTTCTCAATGTGATGTATGTAATTACATTTAAAACAATCGAATACATCGAAAACATATTTATTTTTATTCCCAAAAGAATATATAGTTACGGCGTGCTTTTATAAAAAATTTATTTACATTTTTATATCAATACTAACTCCACACTATCGATACAATTCTGCTTTTCATTTGTAAACTTATTTCTCAAAGTATTCATAAGTCTTAATATTTATTATTTTGCATAATTCCCTAGAAAAATCTTTAATTATTGACAGCAGCATATATAACACATTCATGATAATTGCCTTAATTGAGTGCTCTTTTTAGTGCATTTTATTGACAATTATAAATAAAAATGAATGGTTTAATCGTATATTTTTATTTATGAATTATACTTCTACAAATACAATTTAGATTGTTAAATTATTTGCATTGCTATTAAATTATTGATTGTTTCATTTTTAAAAATGTTTAATATCCTAATTAAGGTTTTTATAAATATTTTCGCTCGATAAAACCAAATTAGGGTGTCATTGAACAAAATTTTTAAATAATAAATTCTATTCGATAAATTATTAGGCATTTTATATTGTAACTCTCAACATGATTTTCATTGTAGAAATTATTACTCAACTTAAATACATTACGCAATTAATTTATATTTTTAAAAAATACGGTAAGAATAGAAATTTTGCAAAATACTATTAAAACTACCCAAAATAGATAATTTCTTCTAACTGTATAACAATGCGTCCATTTCTAGGCGGGTGTTTTACCCTCTCAAAGCTTGATATTATCTTCCTCTTAACACTGTCTTTTGGTTTTACTTAGATATTAGCCAAGTGTTCCACTGCTTCGATACTTCATAATACTATCGTTATGAAAATACGAACATGTGAAGCCGAAATCGTAGTAGTTGTGCGCGCCCTTATACTGTCACCAGCTACATTTTTTAAGCTCTACAATGTGAAATAGAAATTTGTTAAATGGAAATCAAGAGGCTTTTTCGTTTATCCTTTGCTAATGCGCTACTGAATTAATTAATTTTCTTAATGAGTCTATTATTGTGTTAGTCAATGTCATACTATATGACAACATTAGCATGGTATGGATTTTTGTGATGAGGCCGCAGAAAACGGCGCGTGTCTCATGGCAATTGGTTTACATGGTAATGGTTTACATTAGTTAATTGAATAATTCGAACTGAAAAATAGGATAAAAAACAAATATTTTTATATAAAATATGAGGAAAATTTTACAAATCCTAATTTATATTGATATTTTTATCAGATGTGTACCTTTGAAAACAATTTTAGACACATTTTTTTTAAGATACATCAAAATGTCTGTTAAGTACAGCGAATCACAATTAAATTTTTTATTATAATGCATACAATAACATTAATAAATTTCTTAATTACATTAATATTAGGCCCTATGAAATTTAACAAGCCAATATAAAAATAACAATATATTTGTCTCAAGTATATCATTATACTTTAAAATAAAAAATTCTTAAAATTATAAATGTTGTCAAGAACTAACAAATAAGGTTAATCAATTCCTTTTAATTCCATTGTAATCAATAAAGAAATATCAACTGATAAAATGAGCGTAGCAATTATAGAAATACCTTATACGTCCTTATTATAGTAAATGATCAAAATGTAGTAATGAAATCTTCAAAATAAAAATTTGTCTAATCTATTGAAAATAGGTATAAAAGTAATGCGAAGCGATATTTTGACTAACTCAAATTAATCTAAATACACTAAATACAAATTGTCCCACAATATTATATAGAATGTTAATTCATTTACCTTTTCCAAATTGTGAGTAATCATTGCGTTAGCGTAATTTGTATAAAAATTTTCACATAGATATGTAGATGGTCAATGATAAATCAAACAATGTTTTTCGAATACATTTACACATCAGATAAGCTTATAGAATAGTGTATATACTATAGGCTGACACTTTGCCTAGGACTATTTATTCTTAAACGTTAATGTATGTTTCTCTTAACTTCTTGCATTCAGTATTGCAGTATGGAATTCCTATCTTACAAATACATTGCGATGCCACTTTAGTTAATTCACAAGAAGAGTTTACATTTTCTGTGATATATATGGTACTATAGATATATATATATCGTGAAACTTTAATGAAATTCGTTCGCTTAAACAACGAAAATACGACATTTGTAAATAAATTAATAGAATGGGCTGATATTTATTACACACGGATCTAAATTTTTATAAAAAAAATCAAATTTTTAAGTATTTATGATGTAAGAAATACTTAAAACTTTATAATTTAATAAATAATACAGCTAATTTTATAGGCAAAAATTAATTTACAATGCATCAGAAGCACTAGTATTTTACTTATTTTAAATTCATTTTTATTACAAAATATATTAGACAATATTTTTCAGATATACTTTTATACATTACTTTATATATATTATCAAAAGAAATTGTTTTGTTTTGAGTACTAAATTTTTTAAAATACTGTATTGAACCTTATTCCAAATGAAATATTAAATTTGCTTTAAATAAAAAATCGTGATCTTATATTATAAACGTAAATATTTATATATACAGTTTAAAAAGTATTTTTATAATAATATAGCTGAACATTAATTTTAATTTAAAATATAATAACAATATAGAATAAATAAAAAGGTGTCTAATTATAGTCTATGAATTATTACAAACACATATGAACTACTTTTGAAAATAAAAACACCTACATAATCAAGAAATAACTAGAGGCTCTAGCATTACAAACCATTAAGAAAAGAAAATGGCTTTAAAAAAGAATATGTAAGCCGATAATACTGTGCAAATACTACAATCGAAAATACTTTATCCTTCAAAGGACGAAGCACTAGATACGGAAAAATTTTGAAGTGTAATTGGAGTATTCCACTAGTAATATTCTCCTCCTTCTCTGCTATTGTTTTGTTGCCCAACGTGACAATCGAATTTAATTCAACAATACTTACCGAAGACAGAGATGATATTTAAAATTCATTGAAAATCGAGGTGATTGATCCACCAACCAATAGATGGTAAATAGCATCTTTATTTTTACCGCAACTTTACCTTAGCATTTAGTTCAAATTCTTTCCTCTAATCTAATTTGGCTAACGCCAAATCATATTGGAAATCAAAGTCCTACGGATATGATTATTTATTTATGCATTTGGTTACTGTTCGCACAACTAGATGATATCAGTGAATTCAGATTCCATTTGGAAACAGAAATATATACTATCTGCTCGGTTCTGGAATGCTATGTAAATTTAAATCTCAGGTATGAACTCTGTCTTTCGATTCTTTTGATTGAGATTATGAATTTTTAAAATATCGTTTAGATGATATATCTATTGTTGGCCAACGTAGAATAAGTCCGTAGCTTAGCTAATATCATACTGTACATTCAAGTTTTAGTTCAAAAGCGCTGGATTTTCATCATTCGCTATATTTTCCGAATGCTTGGGCATCATCATGAATTGCTTATATTGTACATTTGGCAGAAAAATCTTTTCTATAACATCATGAAAGATTTACTTAAATTTTTTTCCTTAAAGCAAACGATACATACTTTATAGATATAGAAACAGTTGTACTACGGTGTTAATTTATGTAACATAATTATGCATAATATGTATAAATGTTCAGTTAATCGCTTTCACTGGCCAACACGCTAAATTTCTCAATGTCCTTAAGGCTTATTAAATTTCGGATCAAATCAGCTACTATTCCCTTTCTAACCTTCTTTGAATTGTTTTCTGACTGAAACACCTTCCGTCTTATGTTCTCTGGTTTCATAGTTATTGAATCGTGAGCTAATCAACACGCAGAAGTTGCGCTACCTTAAGAGCAGTTATTGAGATTTCATCGATCGTCTCGAATCTATTGTGATCACTATGGAAAATTTTGAGTACACTTGGCACTGTGTTTTTACGAATTATGACGACAAGCGATCACATTTCTAGGCTTTTATAGAGATCTTATAAAAAAGTTTTTATATTTTTTTAAATTCAATGGATATTCTGTTTATAGTAATGTAGTTTTGTTTTCTTTTTTGTTATTTTTGTTTAATTATATGTAAGTTGAACATTATCGGGATTTCAGAAAGAAATTTCTTTATTAAATTTAAATCATACAGAATATAAAGTTGACGCCGTATCTCCACGACATAATAATTATATTACGAATTATATTTAATGAAATTTAAAAAATGCAAGATACGATTTAAATCTTATGCTTACTTTCTTTGAAACTATAATAATAATTTATTAATGGTCTCAATAATTATTTACCAAGAATTAAATAAAAGTTATTCCGATGATCATTAATACTTTCATGCTCTTATTGTCACTGAGTCATTTTGTTGAAACTCTATTTTTCTGGTAACGAAAGAATCATAAAGAACTACTAAGAATATGTAAGTTGAAAAATACACGGTGTTAGTGAATAGAAAGGCAAAAGAGCCAAGGTGATAAAGCAAAATAAAACAATAAAGAGTTAGCAACTAGAGTCAATGTGATCGACGTGTATCGATATGATATGTGAATAAAATTATTCATTGTAGTGCATAATATTTTTCTCTTTTCATTATGAAAAAAATGTCTTTGTAATCGTATAGATAAAATATCTCTATGAATTTTTTTTATTGCATTTTTTATAGCCTTATTCCGATCTATCCACGTCTGTACTGCCCATCAAGTTGATTAATCGGAAATGGAGTATGAGGCGTACAAGAGGGAAATTCACAGGTAATTAATTGGTGGTAAAATGGGATACATGTGATCTCTCTCGTATTTGCGCTGCGAAATCATCAGCACGAGCAGTTACAATATAAACATATATATATATATATATATAAATTAATAAAATAAAAATATATACATTCTCTTTTATATTGATAATCAAATTAATTTAAATATAAAATTATTTTACCAGAAAACTTATATTTATTTTGTTTGAGCTTTTTAATACATAATTAAAGTCAATTATGTTTATTTAGTTTAAAAACTAAATTTAATATCTAAATTCAATTATGAGGTATAAAATAAAAAATTTATTTAAATAATAATAATTATGCGCATACGTTATTAATCAAATTATATATTGATTTTACGATAAAGGTCATATCTCTATTATTATTTTTTAGTATTTAAAAAAAATATTTGTAATTTATAAAGTTTATTTACTAACCCCTTTACTTAATTAGAACTGCAGTTAATATAATGACTAAATTATTCATTCAAAATAGTAGTAGCATATGTCTATATTGGTTTATCCAACAAATCGGATTAAGTTACAATGTCAACAACTACGAATATTCAGCAAAGATGCGCATTCAAGAGAAACATTTGAATTTCTTGGTATGAACAAACTGTTAATAACAATTTGATACTTTGTGGATAGGTTAATCTGAGAACGGCTCAATTCTACTAAAGACGGTTCTATTAATAATCTCTGTTGCTACTTTACTTGAGTAGCACCCCAAATCTGAACAAAGAAGAGAATTGAGCTTGGGCGTGAATTGTATAGTCAAGTATTCTGGGTCTGAATTTTAAGACGTACTAAAGAAAACAATTTCTTGTAATATATGTCATGTATGGTTTTTTTAAAGTCATAAAATATGTAAATTTGAATAATAATAAGAAAATACACAATGTTGATGAATAGATCTTCAATTGTTATTTAAAAATTTCTATTATTTTAGATAATAAACTAAAATAAAGAATTTATTTTTTTTTTTTTGACTTTAATTTGATAAAATCTAATATTTAAAATATTGTGAAAAAAAAATATCAAACCTAATTTAAGGAATTTGTCTGTATATTTATTAAATATTCATTTCATTTGTTGGTGCAAGATATTTTTTTTATTTTGAAAACAAATTAAGAGTTTACAAATAATAAACATGAGTGAATACGTAAAAAGAAACTTTTCTTTAAAATTATTATATTTTATATATGAAATATCAGTTATTAAAAATAAGGTGAGATATAAATCGAAAAATAATATTTTTTTTAAATTCGTGAATAAAAATGACTATTAAAAGTTAATTATTATTAATTTCTTTCTTTTAAGAGTTCCACTATTAACTACAGATTCTCACATAAATACATTTTAATTATAAGGTAAAAACAGAGTGCAAAAGTGAGAGGAAGTTTGAGAAGGCTAGTCAGTATTAATTTGGCAAAGTATTAAAATCACAGATAAATTAATTGGGCTTAACTATATTACTTTCTTTCTCGCACTCTCTCTCTCTCTCTCTCTCTCTCTTTCCCTCTTAATGCCGGCACCTCTTTATTTATATGGTAACTGTAATACAAGAATGACTAAGCTATTAGATCTTTAATAGCTATGCACACTATGTGCACTAGGCGGACGCGAATAGTGAAACACTACTTGCACTTGATCGTTCGTTGATCTCCTTCATGTACTCGAGATATCTGTCTAAAGCTGAAGTACAGCTGAGTTTCCGCACTTAATGCGCTTATATGAAGGAATACAAAGTTCATAAGGGCCGAGTCCAAGAGCTTTATAAGGCTAGTTGTCCCATAAAATATTCCTCAATATGGCTCGACTCGAAAGTTGGTTCCGGATGAATCCTATACTTTAGATAAGATGAAGAAGTCTGATGAAACTAAAACAAAACTGTCGTGACTTATAGCCGGAATCATTTCATTAGCCAGTGTAAAATTACGATTAAAATTTAAGTGCAGAATTCTGTCTAACCTCGTATTACATATTTACTTCTGTGAGAATGTTTACAAACACAAGTCATTACGCTGATATTATAATCACTATCAATAACACAAATATAAAAGTAAGGATAAAACGTAAGAAACAAACATATCCAATTTATTGATATCATTGATAAGCAGTTTGAAATTAATTTCATTTTAGAAGCAAAAATTTTTTTATTTTATGAATAATTAATATTTATAACAAGAAAATAAATTTTCGTATTCCTGCTACAATTCACACTAATTCGGCAATAATAAAAATTTATTAAGACTACTTTGTTAGGGAAAAAACCTCTATGATCTATGAATATGCTTTCGATATTTACAACTTTATACCCAGAAATTCTTATGCCATTAAGATGATATAATGTATTTATGTTTTATCGTAACAATCGTTATTATTCGCTTTTCTTTGTATACGAATAAGATCAAATTGTCGTGGATAACTTTAGATCTTATATAATATGATACAATTACATTTTTTTTATTCTATTATAATCTTTAACTGAGTTCTTCACTTTTCCAAATAAATATAATACACTATATAAGTATCCTTGATTTTCCGTTCATGAATTTCTAAATCTCTTGAAAGTGCAACGAGTTATAACCTCCTTCAAATGTATTGCAGAACTACCATCTTGAGAAGGCGTGAATGATAAATCCTTGTGGCTTATGAGGATGAGAGCCTTATCAAGATTACGAAGTGGCTTCGAAGGCTTGAAAGTTTGAAAGACATGTAATAAGCGCCAGACACTCGAAATAAAAAGTTACTCTATTTATGATATCTGCATCCTTCGAAATTTATGTAAGAGTAAACTATTATTATTAAGGTAACATTTATTTCAATTATTCCATAATTTGCTTGATTTGTAATTGATAATTGGTATATATTTATTGAATAAAGTAATTTAAGATTCCTTTATCTTAATTAATATTTACTAAAATTTATTTTTAATGTATTATCTGCTGTGTGATTGAAACCAAAAAACCTATTGTTAACATTTTATCTATTTAAATATTTAATATTTTATTAATTTGATAAATAGATACAATATTACGATTGATTATCTTGCTTTTTAATAAATGGTAAATAAAGACGTATGTCATATTACATAAATACTTATTAAGTAACCTTAAAAGCTCTAATTTGACTCAGACATAAAATGACTGTGAAAACTTTATCACTTTTATTGCTAACATAACTCATTCTTTTCTTCTCTTTGGGGAAAAGTTCGTGTCATGTCGCGAATAAATGAACGAGTCTTCTCTTTAAGGCAGAATATTCCATGGATGTCATCGAATTTTACATTTAGTATTTCCCATGTGGTTTTTATAAACGCTAAAAGATTCAACACTTTGGAGCTTTGCACCTCGATAAATTGAACGTTGAACCTTGAAGATTTCTTTTCGTGATAAAGTTATTTCTTGTTATTGCTACAAGTAATACTCCATATCGGAGGATAAGAAGATTAAAAAAACTTTTTCTGTAAAAATGATATTTATTAAATGTAATAATGTATAAAAACATTATAAAAATATTAATTACCGTACTCTCATTAAGAGTGTTGCAAGTATGGAATCATTATAAATTGAAAAATCTTCATTGAGTTAATAATAATAATTACAAAAATTTTTAACAATAAAAAGGCATTTTATATTTTTGATCGAATGAGTTTTAAATCAGAAGTATTCCAATAAATTTTTTAACAGAATTATATAATTATATATTTCTTTAAAATTAAGATATAATAAATGAACATAACTGTTTATTATTGTTATATTCATTTTTATAAGATAGATTATTTTATTAGCCGGGGCAACAATACAGAAGGAAAAATTACCAAATATATGTTTAATGTCAACTGGTAACTTGTTTATAAATGCTATTCTACGTACAAAGTTTTTTAAGAAAATACGAACCGTAGATTATTCGTTTTTTTTTCCTTTTGATTAATACTAAAGTAAATATATAAGGTATATGTTCATATTCATATTCCAGTAAAAAGTAGACTCAGTAGATTTTTTAAATTTAAATTTGATAATGTTTATGAAAACAGTTTTTTTAATTTATTACAGTATAACATATGTATTACTATACTCAAGCTTAAAAGAAATATTTCATAATATTGTATCTATATTACCTGTGATAACAAAAACAATCTTGCACTCTTTCTATAAAGGTAAAAACCGTAATCCATGATTTCTAAGAACTTGAGCGTTTAAATTATATTATATTAATAAACTAATAATAGTAAAAGTTTAGAAAATAAAAAGAAATAAATATATAATTATTTTTATGATTAATATGAATAAAATAATAAACAGATCTATACGAACCATACTTATAGTTT
The DNA here is from genome assembly GCA_018907135.1 of Kradibia gibbosae. NCBI lineage: Eukaryota > Metazoa > Arthropoda > Insecta > Hymenoptera > Agaonidae > Kradibia > Kradibia gibbosae. Next base: position 4,235,951 of record JACCHX010000006.1, on the reverse strand, counting down.
CATATATATATCTGTGTAATTTTATTAATTTATTCGATTTTAAATTGACCGAAAATTTATTTCCACAAATCAGAGTCTATAAATACAGTTTGAATATATCGATAACTATACAAAACTTATTTTCATTGATAACTTTTTCTATTTCGCCCCACTCTAAAACTTGGAGTACTCTCATCTGCAAACTGGAAAAATTTAATTGGATTCTTTAAAGTAATAAGGCTACATTTCTTAGCAGTAATTTTAAGGTATTAAGAAATTCTTTGTCTTAGAACATACTTTACGTTAAATGGACTTTTGCCTTAGTTTTATATATAATATTAGGCATTCAAAAGATAGAATTTAAAAAAAAACTAATATAAATAAAAATATAAATAAATCGTAATAAAATGTTTTATTGTTTACATGAATATGTATGGATTATTAAATTCATAGATCTCCATTAAAAAAAGGAAAAAACTGACAATGACTAAATACCATGATTTCAATAAAATATTTTTTAAACGAAAAATAAATATATCTATATTAAAAGATACATTTTTTTTAATTATTTAAGTTTTAAGACCAATAAATAGACATATGTAAAATAATTTAGTTTTAAAAAAAAAACTTTGCTTTTATAAGATTATTAGTTTTAATTTAATTAAAAAGAACTTAAAAATTAATTAATAATTTATACACTATTATATTTAAAAGAACATACTTTTATCCTGGAACGTGTAAAGTTTATCTTATACAATAATAATTATGTTTAAACACTCTTTTAAATAATTTTAAAATAATTTAGGTCATACAATTATAATTGAAAAAATCAAATTTTGTTAGTTGTGATGTAAGGTATGCATTGATGAATATTTTCAAAATACCCAAAATCATAATTACACTCATTAAATATTTTTTTTACTAATAAAATACTAACTAGCTTATGTATCGAGTTTCTTCTTTCGTCATTAAGGGGATGTACTGATCGAATTTTTTGATATTATACCATAAAACGAATAAATATATTTGCGCAAAATAGTTTAATAACCACTTATATCAAACATTGCTGTTTTCAATAATTTAATTACATTCTTGTTGTATACAGAATATCACTAGCTGATATATTGAACATATTTGAGTTTTTTTTTTAATTTTATTTATATTGATTACGGGATAAAATTTACATTTGTTTTATTTATTTTTAGTTCCTTCACAATTGGCTTTTTCCAAAACAGAATATTTTTAATTAAAAATCAACTTTATATTCATTTGATCGGAATAAAAATGAATGTTTATAATAAAAAAGAAAAATCTAAAAATGCCTAAATTCAAAGAAATTTTTAATGTAAAAAAGTACTTTAGAAAGTTTTGATTAATTTTTTCGCATAAATAACATAATAATGTTGCTTAAACAAATGATTTTTATCATATCAAAAAAGAGCATTTATTTAGACAAATATTTTTTATAATTATATGTACAAATATTTAAATGATACTGCATTTTTTTATAATGCAAATAATTTTTTCAGAGAACATTTTTTTACCTATCCACAACCTTATAGTATATATTGAAATCAGATTTTTAATCTTTAATTTATTGTTTATACCGAATTCTCCTTTAAGTTGTTTGTTTCGGTAATTATGAATGCCAACAAAATAATAATGAGTAAAATAATAAAAATGAATGATTTTATAAGGCCACCCGATAAATGCAATTTTTGAAAATATTGTGCTAAAACGATCATAGCATGAAGTATAGTGATTAAGAAATTTTAGCAACAATGAACTTCGAATCAGAGAATAACGTACTGAAAAGGAAATGCTGATAAAACAAAATTTACTTTATAAAGCTTTATGGAAGCAAAATCAGTATGAAAATATTTTAAAAAGAGGAAGTGTCTTCTTTGTATTTGTTGCTTTGGTTTTTACTTAACCAATATAGAGAAAATTATTTAATACCAGGGGTAACTTGTATGAGTATGAATTAATTTTCATGGGAAATATTGATTTATTGTACAATAATCGCATGAGTTGTAGAGTCATCGGTTGTAAACGATGATAAGAAAACTTATTTAAAGGAAACTTTTTATAATACATTGCACCAGAGTATCGATTCTACAAACGAATCGGAAAAACAATAAATATGATTCAAAACATAAACTTATATATGCATACGGAGCTGTAAATTATCTATGTTTTCGAATAAGGGAAATAGTAAAGAAAATAACAATTTTCGACTTCACAATTAATGGCATAAGTTTTAAATAAAACGCGACTAATGTAAGCTTAAAAAATTGCAAGTTATAATGTACAATACATAAAATTAGCATCGAATGGAAACTTTTAAAACTTTACTGATTTTACTGAACAGTAAAAAAATCTTTATAATCATAGTTAATCCCAAATTAAATTTACCAATTTTACCCACATCCCTTACTACAAATTAAAATCTTTATTTCATACGATTTTTTACATCTTATAAAACACTTGGATACACTATATACTGATTTTTTCATGCTTGTCGTATTTGAACAAAGAAGTTAATAAAAGTCAACTAGGGAATACATAGCATGGCATAGTCAGATATCACATCGATCTATCTCGATTTCCGACGTCCCTCAAGGAAATTTTAAAGTACATTTTATCTTATTTTTCATCGATGAAACATTATTCCACATATCTTCTCAATCTTTTTCAAAAAAGTAAGATTCGTTATATTATTTTCTTAAATTCAATACCTTCATTTTTATGACGTATATATGATGTCTGACTTACCATAAAACCTGTCCAAATTATTGAATAGTTACAATTATTTAATATTTCATATTAATAAAGTATAAATGGGATAATAAAAATAATACATTGATATACATGATCTATCAACTTATAATGCAAAATAATTGAGAGGATCAACTATATTGAGAAATCTAACCAAATACTTATATTAAGAACTACAACAATATTGGAAATTGTAATTTGAGTTATAATTGTAAAATCGTAATATTGAGAAATTATACACTGTTCTTTACGAATTCATATTAAACGTTTTTGGAACATATTGAGATTACATTTATAAAGTCTAAAAAGTTGAAGGAATAATATTAAATGGATTTCAAAAAGTCAATTTTTCAATACAAATCTTGGAATATTGTTAAGTAAGTAATATATTTTAAGAAAATTAAAAAAATATATAATAATTTAATTACAACTAATGTATTCATTTTCGTATCTTATTTAATGAAAAACTTGTTAATTCAACGAATTCTTTCTCCTAATCAAAATAATCTTAAATGTTGAATGTAACTTAGTCACTGCCTCGTTTATTGAAGATCACCAAGTTTAAGTATCTTAACTCATGTCATTAAAGCATGAAGAATAAATATTTTAAGTAAAAGAGGCTCGACCTTTGTTTATCTCGTCTATTGAAGGTGGAAGCTTGCCTCGATGTCATAATAAAGCTGAATGTCTTCATTATTACTTCTACATCTTTCTTTAAGATATCAAAGTACTCTGTTTATAATGCTTAATAGACACAAACAGCATGAAAAATATCAAGTGGATGATTTTGTAGTTCAACTTCTTTGGTATATATTAAAAGTCAATCAATTTATGTTTATTAAATAAATTAATTTTTCGACTCCTGATTTCTAAAATGAACCAATATTTTTTAAATCCAAATAGTGAATTGTAAAATTTTATTCATTTTTAGCATTTTTATCTAAATTTATTTCATTTTTCTTAAAAAAAACTATGTTTAAAAGAAGGAAAAAATTAGATCTTCCCTTTTCACGGAATTTTAGGATGTTACAAACTAATTAATAATGAAAAAATTTATCTTTTTTAAAGTATTGTAAATATTTATCGTTAAAATTTATTTGCGGTGTCATCGTCGCTTCTCTTCCATCTGTGGGTGAAAAATCAAGTTTAATTTAATTTAATTTTACTTTTAATTTGTAATTGTTTATTCTTCGAATCTTTCCACTCTTTGATATCTCTATTAAGCGACCAGGACAAAGGGACAAGGGGAGAATAATAGGTTTTCGACCGCGACGCGATCGCCCCTATGAGTGTCAAAGAAACCCGTCCTTGCCGCTACCAGTGCAATTATGAAAGCGACCAACAGGATGGCCCCTTTGCTTGTATTTGTCTTAGAAATGGAAGTTTTCCTCGCAAATTGCGAGACAACCCCCAATTAAAATTTGCAAAGCGTATTTACTCGAGAGATAAGTACGCACTGCGAGCACTTACCACTAAACGGAGGTAGTCAAACGACGAGCAATCCGTGCCTAAAGGCCAACCATCGTCATACACCTACCGAAAAAAAAAAAACAAGAGACTTCAGTTAAACGGAGTCAACGCCGACATGTTCGGAGTCCGACGCAGAAGTGCCAAAGGCAGTGAAGAACCGTAGGAAGGAGCTCCTTTCCCCCGGTACCTGCACTTCTCAACGATGCTTCGACATACCGCTCGATCGTGTTATTATATTATATATGATGAGTGCCTGGAGGAGTGGCCGATATAATTTGAAACTTAATTCAGCGTTTCTCTAACCATAAGTCTACAATTGAAAGCTCTTACACGTAAAGCACCCGAAAAGATTAATTAGGATTTTAGAGACCCGTGGACGACTGGAGAAAAAATCCAAAGGGGTCGGCATTATAAAGGTACTACAGCCTGCGAGCACGCAATTGCGTAGTCCACAAATTTATAAAGGTTTTGCGACTGCGAGTACGGGAAAGCAGAGCATACAAAGAGCAAATGCGTTTAAAGTTATTAATAAAGCAAAAAGGATTAGCAAAGGGAGACTATGGGTGAAAATAAAAAATATATATGTAATTAGCAATAGTAATATTAATTCTGTGTAACGTTTAAAAACTGAATGCGTGACAATTTAAAAATTTTTTTCCAAGTGTCGAGAAACAGAAAGTTCGTTAAACGATCGCCAGAGGGCGAACGGCAATAATCAGAATGTACAAGGCTGATGCTTAAATATAACAGAGGCGCTAAGTATACTAATATAGGTTTCTAGCGGACAAATGTTTGCTCGTATTTTGCCTTGAATGATATTGAATTACGAGGGATTTAAAAGCGATGTAATTTTTCCTCGCTCTAAATTATATATATTCTTTAATATTTAATACCTTATCATAAAGTATTGGAATATTCTTTAATTTTTTAAACCTCCATTATAATCTTTTATTAAAAATTACGAAACCTTACTGATTGCCTAGGTTTGCCTGAAACCAATTCGATGGATATTGTAACAACGGAAGTATTTAATATATGAGTCGATGTCTTGATCCATTGAAAAGTTATAGATGAATCTTTGTATATTTTATTAATTTTTTTTATGCAAAGCCTTTTTTTAATTAACGTACTGACAATAAGGCACCACACAATTGGAAGTTTAAATATTATTATTATTTTAAATTGGTCTATCCCTATTTTTTAGCATAATAATTTAACATGAATTTCTCCTTCCATACATATATGGATTTTACATACATGTATGCGCCATATGCAGCTTCTAATGTATTAGGAAAACCATGTAGTTCGATATAATGAGCTAATTTTACTAATATCTTTCTATTGAATTCCATGTTTTTCGATGAAATTAATTTTCTTTCTTAAACTTTGTCCAGTTTGTGTAAACAGCATGCGGTATGACCTCATTCCATTTAATGTTGCTTTTTCACAATGCTTGGATTATTAATTTGGCGGTACAATAATTAGACCTAACAATCCTATGGGATTGTACGGTTTCACTATGTTCAATAATATAGTTCTCTTCGTTACGTTTCCATCGTTTATCAATTGGGCCTTATATTTTTATCCTATCCCCGGTGGAGTCCCATATGAGCCCTAAAATTCCTAACGTATCTTGCTTTGAGAATAGATCGGATCGTCCTCTTTTGTAAATAATTTCCGTCATTGGATGCCCATTTTCTCAAAAAGAATTTGCCTGTTCCCAAAAATTTAATCAATTCGTTTTTTAGAATAATAGCTTCTTCTATTGTCTCTGCACCAGTGGAAAAATCGCCTACATAAAAATCACGTTTAATAATTCGTACTATATCTGGGTACTCTGTATTAACATCTGCTAAGTGATCTGCTAAGAGATCAAGTGTACGAATTGCTAAAAAAAGGTGCAGAAGTCGTAACGTAGGTAATCGTATTAGCACGATATATTTTGATTCTTTCACAGGGGTTTTCACTGTACAATAACAATTGATAATTGGCATCCTGAAAATTCATCCGTATTTGCCTATACATTTTCTCAATATCTTCGATGAGTGTGTATATTGGTGCGTTCGGAAGCGTAATAAAATGGTAAGTATATAGTCTTGAATAGTAAGTCCTGTTTTAAACCAATCATTCAATGAAATCTCTGACAGAGTTTTTTCCAATGCTTCAAATACTACTCTTAATTATGTGGTTTGGCTGTCCATTTTTTAAATCGTATGGTGAGGCATAAAAAAGCTTTCGTGAATTATACTTCTTTTGATTTCTGCAATATGATTCAATTTGAGATATCCCCAAATAAATGTATTATAACCGACCTTTAAATCATTATTTTTACTTAATTTTCTTTAAAGTGCTAAAAATCTATGATGTGCCATTTCATGAGTCACCAAGACGATTGATTTTTTCATTAAATGGTACTTTAACCACAATTTAGGTTTTCGATATTTCCTCTCGAAGCATTATTTCCTTATAATGTTTTTCAACTGATATTTCTTCTTCAAATAAAAATCTTTTTCTACAATTGCTACCGATTTCCAAAAATTGGAAATTTATTTATTTATAGCATTGGTTGACATAAAACGGTTATTTTTATTTTATTTAGTAAAATTATCAATTTTATCTGAAACAGCCTATCGTAGTTTTGTTGTATTTAATTTTGCTCCACAATAAATTGTGTCAGTTTGACCTATACACATTAAATTGTAAAATATTTCGATACCTAATAATGCATCTATTTGTGATGGTTTGTATAACCCGGAATCTGCAAGTTTTTTGGAACAGTAATATTTTGTTATAAATATTTTGATTTAGCAATGGATCACATGTACGTGGTATCACTAAAAAATCTTAATTAGCTTCCAATTTAGAACATATGGATCTAAAACTTGCATTAACAAGATTTTTTATCTTTAATTTTATGGCATTTTTAAGCCTTCTATGGAAACTTCTGCAAATCTTTTTATTATGAAGTTTGATTGAGATACACTATCTACAATCACACGTGCTGTTAGTAATTCTCCCACATTATTTTCAAATTTAATGGTGTACACGGTAGGTAATACTTCGGTGTTTAAAGTGGACTTTAGTGATGTTTTTATTGGTAGCTCTATACCTAAATTCTTATTATGAATCTTTTGAATTTCATTTTTATCATGGTGCAATAAATTATTATTTTTTAATGAATTTTTACAAATTTTTACCTTTACATTCATCGTTGTGATTTTCTGATCGCAAACAATTAAAACGCAATTTTAGTAATTTAAAGGCATTAAGCTTATCTCGTGGTGTCTTTTTAAGAAATTGCTCACTGTTCGCGCGATTTCAGGCCTCGGCAGGCCGCGATTTCGCGAGTAGGTGAAGGAGCGGAGGATCTGGTACGAAATAATCAAGATTCAATTTGGGCTTTTTAATAATCATTTATTGGCCCACGCGGTTTACATGTGGCATAAAAAAACCCCTTGGTATAGGGGGAAAAAGCCTCGCTAATATGTAAGAAAGGCGCCGCCACCCTCGCAATATCATACACACTCACACACACACATACACACATACCATATCTCGCTGCCCCATATACCCCTCGCACCTGTTCTACCTTTCACGGTTGACCAACCGCTCGCTCTTCGCGTCCGCCGTTCGCCGTGGACAGAACACCTGGGGATCGCCGTTGCTCGTCGTGGGCCGATCGCAGAGATCGCCACGCACCGAGTTTTCCGTTGCCAGGCCTCTCGGCGTTATCACACGCACCTGGTTGTGGATTGATCGTCCTGATCCAGCCACTCTTCTCCCTTTCTCTTTTCTCTTTCTCTCCTCGCGAAATCCATTCGTTGCACTCTTCCCTTAGCGGCATCGGAGGTCAACTGCCTCCTCTCTTGCGGGCCCTATGGTGCGAGACTAACCCTTCCACGCATCCTTCGGACCCTTCCCGCTTCCGCAATTTTCCGATTTCCCTCCCATTACTTCCTTCCGCAGCGGCGCTTTCCCTTGCGTCGCCGCCGCCCGCTGTTCACGCGCATCTCGGGCCACAATGGCCCGAACACTCGCCAAAATAAGTTCTGTAAGAACCATTGCGGATTTCGCGTACAACATTATCCATAGTTGACGCCATAGTTGACCATAGTCCATTGTCATTATCCATAGTTGACGTTGAAGTTTTTTTTTAAAGCTAAAAATTGATTATTTTGACTATTTATTTCCCATAAGTGCCCTTATATGAATTTGTAAATTTTAAATTATTTTCTTTAATTCTATTGCAAAATTTTTATTCATATGCACCAAATTTAGAATAGCATTTGTGTGTTTTTTAACTATTACACTTCGAATGTTGAATTGCATTTTTAATATCTGCCATGCCTGCATGAAATTTTTTGTTGCCTCTAGTGAATCTCTAACGGATGCGGCATCGTCCTTCAAACACAAAAGTAAATACTGTAGTTTTCCGAATAAATTTTCGTTATCAAGTATCGTCCATTTAAAAGAGTGACATTCTAACCAATTCTCAAAACTTCCATTAAAAGTCATTAATTCAATTTTAGGTAGATGAATGCATGCGTATATAGTAGGCGCCTCATCTAGGACCGATACATTAGAAATCGATGTTACCGAAACCGCTTTAATGATTTGTCTTGATTAAATTGGGCAAAATCTAAATTTCAAACTCATGTAATTAATTTTTAATTCTTCCCGACAACCCTCAAAATATCATGTACCACACCTCAAATTCTCATACATCAATCATTTTATATTATCTGATAAAAACATTTTCTTTCGCACACAGTTTTTCTCTTAACATTTTATAATTTTTAATATTTTAGTAATTTTATTTTGAGTGACACATTTTTTATTTTACTTCTATTTCACGCCATTCATGAATCAACGCTTTTTTTCTAGTACTTTTCATTTGCCCATGATGATTCATCCAGGACACATGTTTTGTCGCGAAGCTATGGCAAATACACCATAGATCATTATTTGTCGCGAATCTGATACGATGCAAGTATACAGATGCTGTATAAATATCTCGTATTGATCTCGTTGCAATTAACAAAGAGATCCGTTATTCAATTATATCTATGAATAAATAAACTTATAAATTCTTCGTATGAGGTGCGTTTTATTTGATCTCCACGGTGGGACTGGCTTTTGACAGACTACACTACATTATAATGTTCAAGCTTGACGTACATAATAGTAATTATTTATAAAAGTTGAGCAAATTTTATGTTTAAGCGGCGCATAATGAAACAAAAGACAGAACAACGCAATTTTCAATGAGGCTAATATCAATGCAACGCGATATACGATACCGTTTAAAATTACAGAAAGGAATGGCGACATTGACTCAAAATAATGTATATATTTTACAAATAGTTTCATTCAGTTATCGTTATGTTGCCTGTTTGGCTTGTCAGTTTCGTTTATTTTAATATATTTTTTATCTGTTATAGTAATTTTTTAAATTCAAATTATAGTAATTTAATATTATAATTTAATATTATAAGTTCCTTTATATTTCTATTACTACGCACTTTGAAACGTTTACACATTGTTTCATATATTTTTTTTATTACATATTTAATGTAAATTCAAGTACTCCCACTAAAATTGAAAAAAATTAACAAAAATTTGTATAAACAACTCAGTTGCACTGCAATGTTCCAGAAGTAATGAATTTTAAACATTGTCTGTGTATATTTTTATCAAGCCAAAATAACAGATTTTTTTAATAATTAAACGAAGTCGGTACAGTTTTTCTAATAACTATAATTATTTAATAATTATAGTTTTTAAATATGGTATAAAATATATTGAATTTACAGTTTTTATAAGTATAATTGTATAAGAAAATATTAAAAAATTTATTTCATAGCTTGTACTTTAAGAAATAAAAAAATGTTTACGTAGATTCCTTGTAATATTTAGAATTCCAATTTTTTAATAATAGATTGAAAAAATTTTAATCCCTGTTTCAATTGATTCAGATTATGAATGTATAAAATGTACAAAAATTTGAAGAATGATTTTATTAAAAAGTTTTTTTACAATTTTAAATAATAGCCTGCCATCTCATCTAATTTTAATCATATTTTAAAGTTTTGTATTTTATATGAAACTTAATATATCTGTATACAGGCAAACATTTAATCTGAATATTGGATTTCTGGACTACAAATTGTAATGACGCTTCTTCAAAAAGCTGATTTTATACCTCCAAGTTTGGAAGCATGAAAAGCTTAACCCAATAGTAGCAATGAAAAAACTATTAGATACTACATTACTTTGTATAATTGCAACTGATCAAAAAAGATCTATTGCAATTCTAATATATCTCTTCACAATTACGTGTATTTCCTTACCGTAGTTTGATTAAATAGCATTAGATTTTGATCCCAAAGTAGTAGCTCTATTTACTTGATTTACTTTATTTACTTTATTTGTTTTCATTTGAAAATAATTTAATAAGCAACGAAAGACGGACTTATTTTATCCATTCTCACTCCTAGAAAATGCTTATATAACAACTGCAGATATGAGAGCTGGTTGAGCAGCCCAGAACTCTAATTCGCCAGATTCTGCATTTATCAAATGGAGGGAATTGCGTTTGAGTAAGTGGGCGTTACAATTATATCATTTGGTATAAAAGGCATGTGGATCCAAATTAGGCGTAACAATTTCATCGATTAATCTTTTAAAGACCGCGGGGCCATGCGTTGGAGCACGAGACAAAGATTCATTCGTAGCACTTCCACCCTGTTGGCGTTTCTCGGGAGCTGGTTAATGTATTCTCTTTTCAACAAAAACGACAAAATTTTCCTTCTTTATTCCTGCAATTTTCCCAACGGTGACTTTGTGGTTGCAGCTATATCAGCATTCTCGACCAAGGTAATGTTCTGTTACTGCGTTAATGCTCGCCGAGATTCGGGGAGTTCCTTCCAAGGATAAAATAAGGATAAATTTTTTTCCCTACTTATTCCTAATGCTTTATAAAATCACCATTATTTAACATGGTATTTAAGTGAAATATGCCCTCTAATATGTGGAGAGGGATTACCATAAATTTGTTCAAGCTGGCCTTGCTCTCTATAGCCTCCACGACAGTGAACCATGATAGTCTTCAATGATGCACAATAAGTTCAGCCACTTTCTTTTTATTTCTGCTTTTTGTTCAAAATCTGCCAGGACAAACTCTATCTTTGAGCCCTATTGAAAAAAGATAGACGTGAGTTTTATTTCGCATTATCTTCATGTGTAAGGCGGTGCCTTATCTCTGTACCGCAATAAAGCCTCTCTACAAAGTAACTCTAGCGGGCTTTGTAAAAGCTGATTTCAGGTAAAACAATATCCTTTCCATAGTTTTTTAACACGCTCAAGAAACATAAACGACTAAGCCATATATTCTATTTGCTGTCCATATCTAGCGTATTTAATCCTAACTACGTAAAAGTTGGACGTTATCCATCTTGATTTACCAAAGCGCAAGCTATAGACGTTCGTCTCTACTAAGGCCGATCGTAAGATGGATAAAGTGTCAGATCTTCCTCAAAGTCCGCCGTAATGTCAATTTCCTTATTATAATGCAATGAGGCAAGTTCTCGATTTCGATAAACCTTCGGATTTTTAGTACAAAATCGTAAAATTCGTCGCCGTATCTAAGATAATATTTTTCCAATAGGTTTGTATTGTTTAATAAATATCTTCTCGACTTTTCATGGTCATCTAATTAAATACAATTTTTTCTTCTAATTCTATTAACGAATTGCTAATAGTTTATGCAATAACAGACTAAAATTATTCATTAATTTTTTAAGCAAACAATGAAGTTTATCACGATTAACAACTTTTATGGCTTAATGCGGTATAATTATCATAAAAATAGTTCATAATTTTAACATATTTATTTTTTTAATTACACGATAAAAGAAACAATAAATAAAGTTTTTATATATGCGTATTTTTTGGGGTTATTATAATACGATCGGACGACATTTTAACTACGAAAAATAATATTTTCTTAATACAGTCATGTAATAACGATATATCACTATTGGTATGGCTACATGATATGTTTGGATTTGGTTCGATCTTTTAACTATGGCTACACGATGATCAATAATCAAAACTGAGATCCTTCTTAAGATCTGTACTTGCTGAATGACTTTGCCTAGGTCCTTTGCTCTAGGTTTCTGGAAATTTTTAGCCACATTGACCACGAAATCGAATGGTTTAGAATTTCCTCGCGGGTCCAGCTTTTTAAAAATTTTATGTAAGTCTAATATTTTTCTAAAAACAATGAAATATTTATTACTCTTATACTTTAAATGGAGGAAATCATAAATAGAAAAAAATGTATAAATTGATTTATAAGTTGGTCGTTATAGTTTTGCAACTTATTTCTACGACAAACTGTTGTCTGTTAAAACTTGTTATTTTATTTAGATTTAAAGAAATTTTAAAATATAAAAGTTTAGTCTTCTGATTCGAATCTTTTTTATATCCAACATTGCTTTCATTGATGCGAATATAGTAGTAATAATCAATAACCTCATAGCATTCAAATTTATTTTAAAGCAATACCCTTAATATATTAGTAATTCTTACAGTAAATACAATTGAGTTTAATAATTTAAGTAAACTCTTTCAATGTCTCCTGTACGTATATTCTACCATTAAAACTGTAATATATTGATAAAAATTAATAGACATTATTCACAGGATATTTATCGCCCATATGCCACACATGATGTTTGGAAAAAAAAATCAGATAAAAGAATACACCGTCAAGAAAAATCAAAGGTTATAAATACACATTTAATAATAAATTTACTGAGATAAGTTTGATTCGAACAGTTCATTGTAAGAGTTCATATTTGAAACTTCTTTAAATCCTCGATTGTTGTGCGTACCGAAAATTTTTATAATTGGCATACGAAAAATAATTAAATCTAATAGCATCGGCATCGCATGAAATATAATATTGGCTGAATGAATAAGATCGGACTCATTTGAAAATATCACTTTTTTTGAGAAAAGAAAGTTTCGAATATGTTTCGGTTAAAATTGAGGAACTAACTCCTGAAGCAATTCCTGTTGCAATAATAACGACGATCGATTTAATGGAAGTGGTAAAAATTTCTCATTGAAAAAATGGAAACACAACTTTCAATTTTCAAAGTATGAATTTTGTATTTTAAATTTTTCTTGTAATTATAATATGTTTATTTAATGTTATATTGAAGAATTTTATTTTTGATCCTATAAAATATATGAAAGCTGAAATTTAATTCAATTATAATCGAATTATTTATTGTATTTACAATTTTTATTTAATAATCTTAAATTAATTATTATGAGTATTATTAACATTATTTTTAAGAGTTCAACATATATATCTAATAAAAAAAAACGTTTTAAATTAATTTATTCAAAAATTAAAATCTATATTACTTTTAATAAAACTGGATTATCTTGTTTTAACCTTTAAAAAAAATCTTATAAAATTATCATTTTTTAATGTAAATATTACTATTACCATTTATAATAATGGAACTAAATTGTTATTTCAAACTAATCATAAACTCTTTTACTTAAAGTACTTTATATATTATTATGCATTTAATACAATATAATTAATACACATAACAATATTACAGACTTCATTACACGCTAAGTAATTGCTTTGATATGATTAAAATGTTTATATATAATAGCTTACGTTATAAATGTATTTATAAATTTTAATCATATTTTTATTAATGCAAATATTATGTATAAATATACAATCGTATTCAATATTTGTAAGAAAAAATATCTTTAATTTCTTCTGTAATTTCAAATACTTAAAATAAATATTTTAGAAGAATCTATCGACTATTATAAGAATTAATTTCTTTAGAATATTTTTAAGATATTTTAAAAATGATATAAAATATGTTTTGAAAGTTATTTTTAAGTTGATTTCAGTTACTAAATTGTTTTATTAACAATTTATAAAGTAAAATATTCTAAATATAATTTAGAAATACATTACGGGTATTCTTCTTCGACGTATTTTTGATATTAATGTTATCCATTAATTTTTAAAAGGTAATATTATAGAAATTTTTTTAGATTTATAAGAGTTTAATCCGATATAGATGCTAGTAATAAAGAAGAAAATATGCTAGTAATAAAGAAAAAATAAAAAAAATCAGTCATATGATTCATGGTTACCGATTCTTCGTATATGACATAATGCATCATATAATGTAAATTATATAATAAAATTTATAAAAGAAATAATAATTTTTAATTCATTGAATAACTGCTTTACCGAATATACGAAAAAAATTAGACCCATTTTAGCATTATATTATGATATTATACTAAAATAATAATTTTTAGTTTTTCAATATACCTCAACACCATTCGCTTTTATGTATTATAATTTGGTTAACCATTAAAATAATCGATATTACTTTAATTCACAGTTTACATTAATAGCTGTAAAATAAAGGGGTCTCTTAGAGAATTTAGTTTGATGCAATCAGAGATTGAGGCGTAAATTATATAAACTAATTTAATGATACTCTATTTTTTACGAAAAAGCAGATATCTGAGAGTTCTGGAAAAATATAGAAAGGTTCATCAAGATTAAGACAGCATAGGAGTTCTGCCGGAATAGTACAACGAAGCTCTGAACGTGACAACCTTTTCAGCCTTCTTGTTCACTCTCTTCATCAACAATGGACGAAGCAAAGGTAGACGTAAAACGGCGGAGCAGAAGGAGAGAGAAAGCGAAAGGGAGATAGAATTAGTATGTAACTGCGGCTCGAAAACTAGTTGCATTCAGTTACCTGACGAACCTCGTTTAAAATTGGGATGGGTGAGCCTCATGGTGGAAAGGTTTCGGTAGCCTGTGTAATCTACATACATAATTAAGCGCACACAACTATTCGCAAGGCTTATATGTAGATGTGTGGATACGTTTGTGAAGCCTGTACTTCCTTCTACAATATGAATTGGTATTGAGTATAAAATTGAGTGAATTTTGCAAAAGAAACTCAGATCTATAGATAAGAGCTGATAGAATGAGATATATCTCTTTCAATTGAACAGAAACTAAAATAGTTACTAGAGATGAGTTAAATATCCGAAAAAAGTCCGATGGCTGGCAAAGTATATTTATATGAAATCAACTATTGAATCAACTAATGAATAGAATGTAAATTATAGTATGTGGGTGCTCTCGAGCCCGCGTACAGCTGTATATTTATCAAGTTTTGAGAATTTCTTTTTATTTACTCGGAATATAGTAACTAGCTGTTATGAAAAATAATTTACTTAATAAATTATACAATAACTTGCTTGGGCTTAAAGGACTGTTTCATACTTTAATTGAATGAATTATTAAAAGTGATATGTAATTCATTCATCTATATCATAATTGTTAAATATAATAAATTTTTCATATACTATGTAGTTTTTAGAAATTAAAAACAGGTATTTGCTTATAATTTTCTATTATATTAACAAAGTACACAAATTCGGCAAAAATTAAAAAACTAATTAATTCCGTGTAATTGAATCTAAATTTTTTTACACCTGAAAATAATCTTATATGTTGATAAAAATTAATAAAATAAATATCAAATATTTATGCATAACAATAATGTCAACTAAAGTAGACAATATTTATAATCTAAAAGAACTATTTTTTCTAAAGCTTAACGCGTAGCTTTAAAGTGAATGTAAGTTATACAATTGTAAAGTATTTTTATATTACATTTTTTATGTATATTATAATCCACTTTTTGTAAAGACGCAATAACATTCTACGAGTAACATAGAAATAAATACTAAAATTTTAAATTATACATGAAAAGTATATTCTACAATATATTTCCTTCAAACTTAAACTCATCTCAGTCGCATGCAGCTTTCTCGATCATTGCCCTATTTTTTTTTGTATCCACTCAGCATTATTTTTTAAAGAATTTTTTACTGCTGCTTTGTTTTTTAAGAAAAATTCTTTACTATTCTAAGTATTATATTTTTTACCCACGAATAGGATATGAAAAATCAACTGTAACTGTCTAGGTAATTGTAATTAATTTTTTCAATATATTTAGACAACTAGTCCTAAATATTTTACCTAAAATACAACAAGTAGGAAAATTTTAAAAAACATACTTTTATATAATTCACTAATTGCAATTGTATTCTTCTTAGTGGTTACAACAAAAAAGTTTTAATTAATATCATAATTTTGATTAAAACTTAAATGATTAAAATGCAGTAATTAATACAAAATATAAACATACAAGTATATAAGAAAAGTTAATTTTCTCTCTTTTTCATACGCAAAATGAATGAGAAAATTTTTA
The DNA here is from genome assembly GCA_018907135.1 of Kradibia gibbosae. Taxonomy (NCBI): domain Eukaryota; kingdom Metazoa; phylum Arthropoda; class Insecta; order Hymenoptera; family Agaonidae; genus Kradibia; species Kradibia gibbosae. The sequence goes on along the minus strand of JACCHX010000006.1, from coordinate 4,219,368 downwards.
TTAAGCTTTACTAAAGCATTAGACAATGCTTTGAATAATATATGTGTCTGTACATAATGAGCTATGAGTTAAAATTTAAGTTCAATGTATTAATGCTAAAAATAATTCTGCATTTATAGGTACTCCGGCATCATAGTTATTTATAAAAATGTTAAAAAATAAAAACAGTATTTATTAATATTTATGAAACTCCAGTTTTTTCTATTAGCTTTTTAAAAGGTGATACGATCAAGTATTTTTGTATCCTAGAATTTTATTCTATCTCTAGTTTTGCGTTCTCGACATCTCGAGGCAGTAGTACAAATAAAACAGCATAAGCTTTTATCGATAACTTTTTCTTTATAACATAATGTCATATATTTTCCGAACTATAGTATATTACTTAAGTATTTATAATATTTATTGTTTAGTTCTTAAAAAAAAAATTATTTAAAAGGCAACTTTTTTTATTATTTTTTTTTATTTTAATGTATAATTTTTTTTATAAATATTTATTATACATTAATGAATAATATTAAGTTCATTTTAATTTTAAAGTTTACGGAAGGAATTAAAAAAATCTTATATAAGAACTTAAACCACTATCTTTTTAACATTATACAAATTAATACTCTATATCAATTATTTTGTGCACACGGAATACATACCTAATAAACCATAGTTACTACTTTACTTTTTTGATTCAAGTGCATAAATAAGCCACTGCTAGACCTTTTCTTTCAAAATATAATTTACATTTCAAGGATTTAAAATATTTTCTAATATATGTGCTTTTAAAAGTACGTCTAGGAGTTTTCATCACCTTACTAATTCAAGGTTTATTGGTACAAATTTATTTAAATAAAGCAACGGATTTATTAAACACATACAATAACAATACATTATTAATAATTTTAACTAGAAACTATTATTTATAAAGAAGACTTAATCAGCTTAGGTTAAACCTTATATCGACAGAAAATATTTATTAATACAAAAACTTTTTTAAATGTTTTGAAAACATTTTTATAAAGACAAGGTCTTAGTTGTCACTGCATCGTTGAAACGATTACCGAAATATTTAATTTTTCAAGACACTCGATCATTTTTGTAAGCATACTATTCTGCACTAGGAATTTAAAAATTGAGTCTTTTAATTTTCTTTATGTTTACTCACGTTTCTACAACGAATTAAATGAAGTCGGCAACGAGGTATATAAAAAAAAACAGAGTAAATGAGAAAGTGATAAAGAACGATAAACGGGACGACGGAACAGTGCAAGCGAAAAGAAAAAGTAACCGTGTGGAAAAACCAAGACTATATATCATGAGTGGACTTTTGGGAGGAAGTTTTGGTAGTTATGCAGCCTGCGCATGCAAAAATTTATAACATCTACCTTTGTTCTCCATTCACTGCTTCGCATCAGCACCGTAAACAAAGTTTAGCCTATATGTCGCTGTGAGACCTGTTACGATTTATCGCAAAGTCAGCTGATAGATTATACATACACCTTTATTGAGAATTACGATGAATACAAACCATTGCTTTATTGTGTAAAGAGCCCATAAATATACTAGGACCGTAATTGTAAATTAATTTTCCATTATATAATATTAAAATATGATACACTAATTACATAAATCACTTCGAGTAAATTACTCCAAGCGAACGTATTTTCTGAAATTATAGTTAATAAAATTTACCTTCGCGACCTAATTTTTATTTTATACCACTACTCTTTAAAAAAAAAATTTAATCATTAGTCATTTATGCCTTTTTATGATATTGCTACGGGTTAAAAATAACATAAATAATATCAATAATTTTTTCACCCGAACGACTACTAATTATATTATATGTAATCACTAAATTTACTCCGTATTACACCAATACGAATAAAGACTACAAATAATAAAAAAAGAAAAAGAGTATTTAAAATAAGTACTTCTAATAAAGAAAATAATAAAATAGTAATAAAAGAAATTATCTGCTAAACATTATCGGGCCATAAATGTGAAGAAAAGATAAATAGCTCTTAATGGTATTCAATTTATCCAATTTTTTACTAGCTGATGTTATTTCTGAAAGGTAGAAAATTAATTTTCGTATTCGGCTTCAAAATTTCCTCGACATGCATTAAAATTGACTTGCAATCTAACCGTAAGGCTTCAGCGGATACATTGAATTCGGAGCATAAATCATAAAAAGAATTGTGTATTATAAGATAGTCTATTAAAATTTGATATAAACTACAAGAAGTTGCATTATCCAAATACTACATGTAATAAAATATAAATAAAGAAAATTCACAAACAAAAGTTTTAAAAACCAATAACATTTTTTACAGAAAATGAATAATATTAAAAACAAAAGTTTATGATTATTTGCTTAAAATATAAAAGGTACTTCAGTGATTACGACTTTCCTATAAAACTGAAATGAATTATTAAAACAGTATTTTTAAAGTAATTTTATTTTTATATATATAAAAAATTTTATACGTGTTTCATGTGTGTTTGATTATCAGAATATTCAAGTATATATTCATGTGAATAAGCTCGGATGAATATTCCTGTAGATAAATGTCATAAATTATATTAACAATTCACAGGATTTTTTTTATCCATAAGGGTAAACACAATTAATTTCATACGAGCTTTTAAAATATTTTTAAAAATATTAAATGTTATATAAAATATGCATACACACATAGTTTCAAGTATTAATAAAATTAGCAATTAATTCAATGTATAATTATTGAAAATGTTACTAAAACAGAACAAGAGTATTTTGTTGATTATGGAATAGAATATTAAATTTATGTTTTATTATATTTAGTATCTGATGCACGAAAGGAATGCATAAAAGAACGAAGAAGATTAATAATTATTGAAAAAAGAGTTAGAATAATATAGAAATATTTATTAATATAATATTAGGGTAACTTATAATAATATCTAATTAAATTTAATATAGTTAAATTGTAATAAAAACATCAACCCAAGTATATTGTTTAATTACTTTCGATGCATATTAAAGTTAGCCATAAAAGCTATAGAAGCATTAAACACTATTGCCACTATTTTCCAATAGAAAGAAAATGCTTAGCTTTGTTGTAAAAAATTCGTCTAGATTTTCAATTTGATATCCATACATAATTAGCATGCATAATCGATCATTGATCGGCAGATAAAGAGGGCAGCCGTTCGGAAATGTAGGACCGACGTAAACGACGGGAATAATAATTTTTCAGCGCCGCTCGAACGAAGCAAGCCGAGGCCCGATAAAGGCCTCAGGACCAACGTCCCTGGATAATACGATGATAAATCGCAAATCTAGAATGGCCCGTGGGGCCGGGGTAAGCCAGAAGAGCAGAGCTCACCGTTTTGTTAATCGCCGTTTTGGCGGTCTCGAGCTCCAGGGTGGGCCAGCGCGCGTACACGTAGAGGCCAGCGAGCACGAGGGCGAGGAGTCCGAGCCTGAGGGGGCAGTGGCCGAAGGCGCCGCTCGTCCTCTCGATGAGCCTCCGCGCGGGCCTCGTCCGGAGGAGCTCCTCGCTCGTCAGCTCGAGCTTCGCCGCCTTGTGGAGGATCTCGCCCAGGCGAAGCCTCGCCTGCTCCCTCGCCTCGGCGGAGGGCATCGCTCGCGCGTGCCGGCTCTGTCCGGCGACTGGCTGCCGCTTCCTCGTCCTCCAGGTGCCCGCGGCGCCCCGGACTCGGGATCCGACTGAGCGGCCTCGCGACGCGAGTCCGCACTCGGGGCCACCCCTCGGACGCCTGCGCCCGGGGGCTGCGCACTCGGCCCGCCGACCTGCGCCCGAAGGGGGCGCCCATGAGTCGCTAATCCCTCGCCGCGCTGATCGCTCTCGGCTTTGTTCCCGGTGGAGCCCTCGACTGCTCGGCCCGTAGCCCTCGGCCTCTTTGGCCCTCGCTTTTTTATCTCGACGCCCGCTCGGCCCGATCGCGGGCCAATCCCCTTTGTTCGCCGGCACCTGTTAGCCGACTCCTCGTAAACAATGCGTGAATTCCCCGCTCGCGCCAACTGTTGCCAATCCTGCGATTCAATGCCGTAGCGCCAATGCGATGATCGTTGCTGCTCTCGCCACTGTCGATTGAATATTTTCATCCGCATTTCGGTGCAATAAGGAGCTCTGGATGAGTATGCTCAGAATTTAGGGCTCGGAGGAAGATTAAAGTCCGGGATAAATTATGATTAGGGTGCAATTAGTCTGAAGTTTCTGAGAATCTTTTTTTTTTTTTTTTTTTTTTTCTAGATTTTAGCCTTGACAGATGAATGTAATAAATAACAGAATACCTTAAGGGCATAAATAATTCTTATATACGGTTTATCTTCTTAGCTTAATTTTTCAACAAACGCCTTTTTTCCATAGCTTTTATCCTGGGTTTCATTTCCCGGTTTTTCATTCTGTTTCTCATGCCGCTTAATTGCCTACGCGATTGAATTTTTCACCACCCATTGTATATTACCTACGTAAGAATACTTTCTTTGTAAATAACGTATTTGCGCATCATATAGGAAATAAATCTTGTCCTTTTAAAAGCTTTCGATTTTTTCAATCGCTTAAACTACGCTGACAATCACTACTAAAGATCTGCAGCAACGAGAATTTATATATGCAAAAGTAATGTTTTCCGTTATCTGCAATTACAATATATATATATGATAATCACGGAAAATGTATTGGTTTCGTGTATTTCTCTTTTGAAATTACATTTTAATTTTTATTTTGCAACTTTATACATAATGATTTTTTATTTTATGGAAAATCTTTAATATTAATATTTCCCGACTGTGATAATAGGTTAACGTAAATTTATTTTTATTAGAAATCCTATTTATCTTAATTAATTCACTCTAATATGATTACAAAAACTAAATAAAACCTATAACTTTTTTCCTTAAAATTGTAATGAATAGGATGAACTAACTACATTGGACTTTTTATTCTTGCCAGTAACAATAAAGTATCTTCACTAAATTTAGCAGGTTACAAAATATAATAAAACAACTTTAGTTAAAAAATGCTCTAAAAATGTATTTTCTCAATAGTGATAAATACTATGTTTCTAAACGTTCTCTTAATTAATAAATCACTGAGTAAATTCTATTAATGCAAGGATGGGATAAAGTTACATAGGAAAGAGATTTTTTATTTTATTTCATTTTTACCAGTTTGTTAAACGATTATTAGTAGTCTATTCATCATTAACAATAGACGATTATTGCTTTGTAATAAATTCACTACCGTTTGCAATATACTCCAATTATGATACTTTTTTAGAGAAGTTTATCATGAAAATTAAAAATTTTTTCATAAAAATTAAGATTACCTATTAATAATGTTATCGAATTATGAGAATTAGTGAAAATCTATGAGCTATTACAAAAAATAATATTCATAGCATAATTATAGAAAAATTGGATTCCTATAGCATTAATTGGTAAACTTGAGTTTTAAAATATTGAGCTTTTAAAAATTCACACCCTTGAAATCTATTTTAGAATAATAGGGTGTCATTTTAAGGGATCAGAATTTTTTCTATTTATATATTTAATTTCTAATAATTAGCGTTTTTTGCATGAAATTCATATTTTAAATAATAGATTTATATAATGTAATTGGAATTTAGAAATTGATTTATAAAACAATGTAATATAATATGTAAGTATATTATAGCTATTAAAAATGATGTATGTATAATAAATCGACTTTGAAATACACTTCAGATATTATATGTATTGATTATTATAATATTATAATTTATATACAATATATATTGAGTATTTTCACGATATATTTTTTTATGCAAACTTTTAATACTTACTTAATTATTTTAATGATAATACCAATATAAAAAAAATATAACTATAAATTGCAAAGTAAAAAATTGGTTGCCAAAAGAATATTTTCTTTTAACTTTTTATATCAAACAAAAATTTCTACATAAATTTTTAAAAGCGTAAAGTAGTTGGAAACCAAGGCTATTTTGTATTATGCGTTGATGCCTTGAATACAAAAACGTCGATACATTTGTTGCATTCGATTGTATTTAGATTAATCTGCATTTTGATTCTTTTCGTACCTCTAGAAAATGCGAGTAAACTAAATTTAGCCATCCACTGTCTCATATCTTATAATTTGTGGTTACATTACGGCTAATTAAAGGGGTCAAGAAATTAAAAAATGATTAGTTATAAGAGTGCCCAACTGAAAATGATTACTGGCATCGACTTTTTTTTGATACTTATTTGCATTACGTTTGCATTACGGTATTTAGTTCATTATAGTAAATTGATGTACAATGAATTTCATTTAGGTACCTTAAATCAGTTCTTAAATCATTTGAAACTTACGACTTGAAAATGAAAATTACAATATTTAGCAGTAATCGTCGGTGGTATGCGATGAAAACCTTCTAATCTAAATCAATGTCTATCCATTCTTGTAATGTATATAAATTATAAAAGTTTATTAACATTAATATTATTAACAAAATTTATTTGAATTTTATTATTTCACATTTTTTTTGAATATATTAAATATTGTTTTTAGTTATTTACTACCAAATTAGTTAAAAAATGCATGTTTCCTATACTTAATTTTTGCATTCATATAAATATTTTATAACAACATACTCTTTAAAAAAATCTTTGTATCGAATGTTTTGTATATTTGACATATCTATATTTAATATTTTAAAAATATTAATTATTGTTATTTACTAAAAGGACTTCTTCATTGGTTGTATATAATTAAATAAGAACCTGGAATGGATAAATATCTATTAACTATGCAGTTGTCAAAAAATGCTATAATAGTGTAATCTTGTTAATAAAAGTAATGTAAAGAGTATAAAAAATATTTTAATCATATATCATTTGTTTATCATAAAATCTATGAGTTTTTGAGAGTTTAAAGAGAAGATAATACTACTATTCTCAAAACTTGCTCTAATGACTTTCCTTACCTGAAAATCGTACTCCAGGAGATTTTATTATCTTAAAAATGACCATGCGATATCACCCGTCGTTCATAAAAATCCGTGACTACGAGAGAGAGAGAGAGAGAGAGAGAGAGAGAGAGAGAGAGAGAGAGGACGAATGCATGCGAATAGTATACGTGTGCGTATGAATCGGGCTGCGCGTAGGTGCGTGAACGTGTGCATATGAGTATGTGGAGGCATGCTAATTTTTCGATAGGATTTTTGGTGTCGACCCGAAAGTTAACGTTAGTATGATGGATGAGAATTGTGTGTGTAATAATAGTTATATGGAAAAAGTTCTGGGGCTTTGCATAATGGGAAACGGCGCGTGTGCACGTGCGAAATTTGAGGACGCCTCGGCTCGACGGCGCACCGCGGCGGGGCGGAGAGAGCGAACGCACTCGATGCCGCAGCGGGGGCTTAGAAACGGTGGAATGCACCGCGGTTGACTCGGCCTAGGCGACGGAAAGGGGAGCGCGGCGGCGTAGGGGAAAGCGCCCGTGCGTTTGGACAGGGGGTGGCGGGGGCGGGAGCCCTAATACACGGGCTGTACGGGCCTCGTTGGTGCCGGGGTTTCGTCACCTCCACCGCGAGTTGCGCACTCGGAGTTTCTCAAATACGTCACGGGCTAATAGCTGCCTTCCGCAGTACCACCGATCGTAACGCAAATTCGCCGATAAATGCGACTCTAAAGGCTGTGATGCCCGCGCAATAAAATCGGGGCTGCCTTTTCAGCCTTCCCGATCCCCGGCTAAGCCGAAAGGAATCTTGGTCTTCTTGCTTCCGAGCTTGACTCCTCCGGCTAGCCTACTATCTTACCCACCCTGATGAACTCATTCGGCTAATCGGGGCCTGTTCCGTCCTCGGTGGCCTGGCCGTTTGCCAGGCCTCCCTCTGCCCCCAGAGAACTCGCCCGCCTATACGGAAGTCGCTCTGTTTTCCGAGGTCTTTTCCTTTGGCTAACCGCCCTCCCTTGGCGATATCGTTCGGCTTACCATGGCTACTATCACCTGCCCCTTTTCATCGCTGCACACAAGTACAAAGGACTAAGGCTTCTCATTGTTTGTAAGGGCTCAGATTGCGCCGCGATTCCCGCCGGAAAGGGTAGGATCTCATACCGCTTATGACAATTCAACGTATCGCGATTAGTGCCAGAAGGGAAAAGTTTTACACTATTATTCGGAGCGCCCCGTGAATAATACCGGTAGGGAATTAATGACTAGTGTCAATGTCGCAATAAAATAACGCGTTGGATAAAGTCCGCGTACAGGTAACTAATGGGGGTCAGTAGCGTTGCGAAGTATTGCTTCATAAATCCTATAGCATAAGAGAAACACGCGAGCAAAATAGTCAAATTGTAAAATGTATTGTGACTATTATGACATGTATAGAACGAGGGAATATATACCGGTAATAATTCGACCCGAGGTTGCGAAAAATGAGGTCCTGAGAAAAAGGGGAGGAAAATCCGACCTAGAAAGGCTACGTCAAGGAGGTGGAGCGTGGAGAAGCGTTGCCTCCGGTGGGCAGACAGTGAGCCAAGGGGGTGAGCCGGAATGCGAGCTTCGCGAGGAGAAAATGACTGGGGAGGGGACCGGGGATGACAATCCCTTCGCGAGGCGTGAATCAGGTGTTATTTTGACCGATGAGCAAGGCAGTGCAAGTTTTCGCGAAGTCGAGCCTCTGCCTCGGCCTTGTAGACTCCGGGGGACATCGATTAGGCCAGCCATTACCTGAATCTCTCTTCAGTAGGGGTCTTCAGGGCAACTCGCGGTCCGTTGCCCCACGAACTCGCACCCCCGGAAACTAAGGCGCATGCTCCAAAATGCCCTGCGCTCGCGACCACAGAGCTGGGGCTTATGTAGGCCTAAGTCCTGAGCCCTTGGGTAAGAAAAGAGATTTCCCTTGTGCGATCAATGCGTTCTAGATAAAATGGTCCACAGTACCGCGGCGAATTAACTTATCATCGCGACCTCGGCTAACATAATGTATAGGCGTTGGACGATTTTTTCCCCCATCCAGGAAACGAGTTTTTATGCCATTAGGCGTTGGGGCTGCGTAATGTTAAATTATAATTTTTTTGTAGTTCTAAATTGTTTTTGAGTTTGAATCAAAATTTGCCAGACCTCTAAGCATAACACCCGTTTCATTATTTCGCGAAACTTCACCGCACCGGACCGACTCCAACTTAGAACTATACGCATCTATTGTCACTTAAAAGATGAAAATCACGAATCACTATTATAGATTGGCTCGTTAATTATTATTTCCCTTTATGCGCGTATCATTTCCCCTTAGGATTGTTAATAGCAGATACTGAGTTAGATTTAAGCCGTATGTTGTATTTTGTATAATATTTCACGTAATTTTCTTTACTATTATATTAGTTCTACATTGTTTTTAGCTTAAAAATAAAACTCCGACTGTCGTCGCGCCGACGCAACAGAGCAGCGGGAACGTGGAAAATTTAATTATTTTGTTTAAGATTATTTTCAATGCGCCTCCTCGTCCTCCCCGCACCCAAACCCGGCTTCCTCCTGGATCCGGCGAGCTCCATCCTAGCAGCCCCCTCCCCCCGCTCCAACGCGGGTGCACCAACCCGCTTCACAAATGTTAATGATAATGCTATTAACGTAACTGAAATGTAAATGCAAATACAACTGCTAAAACAGCAGTTTCCCGAATTAACAGCACGAATATAAAAGATGGAGAGCAGCAGGAAGACTGTCGATTTTGCGGAGTCCGCCGACAGTTTAAACCTTGTTTTCACCCGATTATAGCTCTAACGCGAATGAGGTCAGCCCGAGCCTTGAGATAAAGCATCGACTCCCACGACGAGAGCCATAGTTTTATATTCGAGCCGTAATAATGCTAGAGCATTAAAACTATAAAGGCATAGAAATAAAAATTGAATTGTTCGATAATTCGACTCTATCGTTCTAATAAAAAAAAAAATTGTCTTCTGGACGGTTAATTGAGTAGTTGACGTATATTCTCGATTGTTTGTGTAAAATGAGGCCGATCCTTTCTTACGTTTGCTTCTCTTGTTTTTTGACTTAGTAACACGAGTGATAAACTTTTCAAAATCATTAGACCTACAAGGTTGAAGAAATATGCTTTACAGTTAAGTAGATTGCCTGAGACGTAAGTTGATCATTAACGTATTTTTAAATTTTTAGCAAGAGATTTGTTAAAATATATTTATATCCGTCATAAAATTTACGTTTCATCAACAACATGCCTCAATTTTATAATTATATTTGGACGTAAGTCATTTTTTTTTATTAATTCAGGTACTAATAACTATCTCCCGGCATAAACAATGTTAATTAAAAACATCAAAGATAAAATCTTTCTATAAATAATAAAAAAAATTTTCAATAAAAAAATCTTATATTAAAACGAACAAAAGAGAAAAACTTACTTAAAAATTTACTTTTAGATGCAGTAACCATTTGTATTTATATACAAAAAATCATTAAGAAATTTAATGGTACATGATCAAGTATACATAAAACGTAAACGTTTACATAATGATTTTCACAAATAGACTGACAGTAAAAATTCAAATTTTTTTGTAATCTTTTCAAAAACAATTCTTTAGCAGACAAAGTAATATTTTTTACGTTCTTTCATTCTCATTACGCTCTCAATCCTTACTAAATTTCACACCTCAATGTCTGTTCTATTGTCTGTTTTCATTTCACAACGTCCTAATTACAAATACTCATTTCAAAAGCAAAAATTTACTAATTAAGTAATATTCAGTTTACTTTTTATAAAAATTTTATTGTAGGAAAAACATAATATAACTCAAGTACTATGCATACTTTCAAACGTTTCACTTTTTAAAATTAAACTTTTTAAAGAAGGTACTGTCATTTTAATAATGGCACAATAAATAAAATCAAAAAGCTTTGAAAAATGCACTAAAAATATTAAGGATAATTAAAAAGTTAGAAAATCCCATTGTTTACAATTATTTTATTAACTATCATTTCCAAAAGTTTAACAAATAGAAATAAGAAAATAATTTGTGGAAAGTCTTGATTTAAAGGAACATCTAGTTCTAGGTTGAAAAATTAATTAACGTAAGAACTGACTAATGATATTACGAAACATAAAAAATATTATGGAATTTCTTACTCAAATGCATAAATATTATTTTTTTTAAAAGTTTAAAAGAACTAGCTGTGAATATATTACATTTTTGTATTTATAAAAAAAACTGAGTAAAGACAAAATGTATGAAAACAGGATTATGGAAGTAATAACTTTTTGGTAGTGATTTTTGACTGTAAGAAAAAAGTAGTAAGTATTAAAACCAGTGTTATAAAGAGATCTTTTTCATAAACAAGACGAATAGTTCGCCATAGAGGTAATTTAACATACAGAATAATATAAATTGTATAAAAACTAATATGTTTTCTAAAACAAAGAAATTTAAAGACTTACGTGAGCTATTTTGAAGATTCATTCGATAAAACTTTAATGTTTTAACGGACTAATGGCCGGTAATATTTCATAACCATGTCATCTTATAAATCTCAATTATAAAAAGATTCAGGTGAATACTACAATGACGAAGTATCTGTATAAATATAATCATATACTGTGCCAACGTTAAACTAGAATCCGTTTATTAGGAAGAATATGGATAATTAACTGACACTATTTCAGTATGACTTTTTACCTAATTTTTTATTTAAAAATATGTTCAAAAATATTACAATTACGCATTTCTGTGCGTATATCTTTATTTCCAGACTTTTTCTACTGATATCATTAAAAAAATTTATGGGTTTAATTAAGATCATTGAACAGATCTTAATGCAGTTGTTAATGCAGAAAATCAATATAGAACTTTTTGTAGAAATTATCCTTGACCAAATAAAAACAAAATTTTAATAACATGAATTTCAGAATATTAGTACTTTGCATACGGAAAATATAGAATGTTTATAGAAGTTTGTAGTCATTAAATAGTCAACACAGTTTTATAGATCTTGAGGAACTGTCTTAATTTAAATGAATTATTAAATGAAGATTATACGAACATTAAATTGAGGTTGGAACTTGAACTTCATTTTTTTTAATTAATACTATTTATTTTATGCAATAGGCTTGTAGGAAATGAATTGCAAAGAATAATTTTACATTCTAAATAATATTGGAATTTTTTTAATAATTTGTATTAGATACCATTTATATTGAGTTTCTTTTATGTGAAATATATTTACAAAGTCAATGTAACCATATTTTTTTTTTCATAATATTTAAATCTGTATTTTTATCAATTAACAATTTAAAATAAATAAAAGAATTTATTAATTATTTTGTAATGTTGTGATAATAGTACAAACAGTATAAATAGGAAATATAAAATTTAATTATACGTGAACAACTAAAAAAATTTTCATGAATTCCTACGTACTAGACATAGTACGAGACAAGCCTTTAATATGTCAAAAATATATTTTTTACGGCATTAAATTTGAACGAATTTGAGTAACAAAGTTTAAATAATAATCACAGCACGAATCTTTTATACAATGAATAAATAAAGCGGTTATTAAGCTGGTAGAAAATTTATCCTATTTTTGAAATTTTCATTTAACATACATTATTATGCCTTATCTTATAAAACGATAGCATTGTACACATATGAATTAAAAATTGTCTGCATGAATTAATTTCAATCATCAACCGTTACTAAAGTGTATAAACATTTAGTCGAGAGTCTTGTTACTAGACCGACTTTGCTATCCCATTGGGGATATAAAATAAATGACCGAATTGCGATCTGTCAACAGAGGAACAGTCCAATTCAGAAGTTAACCGGTCAATACCTCACGGCCAGTAGAATTCTTACTGCAGGGTAATCGTTGGTGTGTACAAAAGAGTGCACCCAACCCAGTGCTGAGACACTATTCAGAGTTGATCCTCGACCAAGTGCAATAGCTTACGCCGACAAAGTTGGCTCGAGCACGTTTTTCGTCAATACGCAAAACTACTCGGCAACCAAGGTGACCAAGGCATCCTTTGCATTTCGTATGACGGGCTCATGGTTTGTATAATTCATCGTTATGCCAACCAGACTTTAACCCTTCCTCGACATTGTGCAATAGCTCATGCTGGCCCGCGACCGTCGAAGGGTACATTATGTGCAAAACAATGCCACGATCGAGACCTATTTCGAAGAAGTAGCTATGCATCCGTGTACTTCTCGATGTAAGGCAGTATCATGCGATGGTTAAGACGATCGAAGATTTTGAAAGTAATTATTCAAGTCTGAGCCAACAATGCTCGTTATAGACCAGCACTGCACATTGATCATATCTTACGTGCGGTTTGTCCGACATTCCTCAAATAGCATTTCTCACACTGACATCAGCGTCTCTCGTGAAAAATTCTAGCCACGAGTTCTGATTTATGCATCGGTAATTTTTTTATCGACAGCATTCAGAAATAAGCGAACAAAGATGTATTAAAATAAATGCAGACACGAGCTTCTCGTTGACTCTTAAACAATGAACCATCAAATGTACAAACACGTCACTTCTACCTTTCCAACTTCGAGATGTTCAAGCCAAAGCGTTTTGATGCTCGTAAAGAAAAATGAAATACAACTGAAACGCCAGGGCTAAAAAAAATATAAATTTTCGTAATAAAAAAATAATAATTTTCATAAATTTTGTAAAAGAAATAAGAGCCATACATTTTTTACGTAGTTTTCGTCACTGACTATGTACTAATATCTTGTTAATTTAAACAGTACAACTTTCTTAATATTTTCTCTATTTCTGCATATCTGACGTATTACTAATCATTATTATCGTTGTAAATCACGTTATATATACATATATATATATATATATATAATGTATTACATAAACAGCGTTATAAGTTAATCTACTCAAAGTTCGTACAAAATTGTTTTAAAAAATTAAGGAGATTTTAACTCGTTAATACTTTTATATATATTATAATTTATCAATGCAATAAATCATCATCATAAAAAACACAGAATAATTTCAACAAAGAAGTTCTTATAATTACTATTACAAGCACTGCAATTATTAGAACAAGCTTCTATTATAGAGAAACTATTTAAGAAGAATAATACAATTGAATTACTTGGTTCATATATATCATTGAACAGTAAGAGGCGCTTTATAAACTTTACTCACCACCTAACATGTCTTAGCACCACCGCAGGGAGCAATAATTCCACAAATATCTCCTACATTTACATTTCAAAGATAGCCTAAGCGGTAGAACACTAACCATAATAGTTAATTATCAATTACTTAATACTTATTAAGTAGTAATTCTTGCTCTAATAATATAACTAACAAATCATAAAATCTGCACCATTAATCGCTATTTGACGTCGTACTGACAAACCCAATTTTTTGTCAACAATTTTTTTTCTTAAAATACAACTCATATATCATAATAAAAATATTAAATTAAATATTAATAAATTTTAAAAATTCAAAAATTGTTTGACATGAATGCGTTTAATTCTGCAATGCAATATACTTTTTTAAAATAATATTGATAAAGTATATCTAAATAATTTTTTTACTTACCATTCTTCTAGATCATGTAATAAAATTAATTTTATTACTTTAGTTACATAAAAAAAGATTCAACTCAAAATATGTACAATACTTCTACAAGATAGTAATGGTTCACTTATTATATTCTACTAAAATATTTGCCAATTTTTGTAGTAAAAAAAATCTGAAGACTATTATGATTATTGAATAACTATTAATAAGAATTATTGAATAAACTTATTAATTTGGATATTAATAATTATGAAAACATTAAAATTCATTCATTAAATAGAAATGGAAATTATTGTCTTGAAATATGCAGTTTATCAGAATTGCAACTTATCAGAGCAGGATAATATTTATTAAATTATTTTAAAATATTACTAAATATGATATAATATAAAAATTAAAGATTAAAGCTTTTTATCTCGACTCTGATTGGTTTTTAATCTAAAAAAGAAGTTTTACGTTACGTTTTTAAGTAATAAAATTAAGAGTCAATATTTTTTCAATAAACACTATGTTTTACCAATAACTGTTACGTAATGTATAAAGTAATGTATAAAATATAAAAATATTTTTTTTATATTATGTATAAACGTCTGTAGATTTTAGCAGTTAATTTTGTCTTTTTTTGAAATATTAGTAAAAATTAAAATTACACTTAAAAATTTGTATTCAATTGAAATAGAAAACTCTTCATTTGTTTGGCAATTAAAATTATTATATAAAATATATAAGTTTTTTAACTATTTATATGGATTGTTTCAATAAAAATAAGATTTTTGTCATAAATACAGAAGTGGTAGGATAAATCAAATAAGAACAAGTAAGTATTGGAAACTACGAGATCGTTCGATCTTTCAATAAATTTTATTGGTGAAAAAGCATTGTTTCAAACAACCGATTTTACATACAATTCTCAATAACAAATTTGCATTGACCTCAGTTTATCCAGATGATTTCTTATTTTAAACAATTTCATTTTAATTTTCATTAAAATTTGTTCTATTATGATGAGACATTCTGGCTAAAATGATCGAAAAGCGGATGTGACAATTTTGATTGTGCTTATGTGCCATAAAGTAGAAAGAACATTTGGTACTGTTAATTAAAAAAGAAAAATGGATGATATAGTTAATACTTACTTATTTATGAAATTCTTTTATTTATTTATATGAAAAAAATAATTATGATATATCAGCTAAAGCGTATATGGCTTAAATGAAAGGTAAAAATCAATTTAAGAATTTCTAGCGTGATTTATTAATAATTGACTAAATTTATCATTATTTTACTTTGTTTTTTTATTTTTTCTTGATTCTTCCATTTCATATCCTTATTTGAACAAGGAATCATTGAGTATGGCAAAATTTTCGATTAAAATGTAAACGAATGCCTTATCATGACAGTAGGCGCGTATAATTTCTATATATACTTGATATCTTTATATTTTATTCAAATATGAGTTTTTAATTTTATTAATGAATATTACATAACATCATTCTTATATACAAAATATGTTTCATTTACTCGATTGTGACAATTTGAAATTTCGCTACCTACATATTTTTATCTACAAAAGTTATGTTCAGTCCGAACGTGACAGCAATCTTCCTCTTGTTATCTCTTTCATCACCTTTTACTCTGTCCCTCACTCGCTCACTCTTCCCTCCCCCCCTACAATTATGTCTCTCATTTAAACGCGTGCGCGCGCACACACACACATACACACACACACTCTCTCTCTCTCTCTCTCTCTCTATCTCTCTTTAACACTCTCACTTTATATTACTTACTTACGTTATATTTTTCTATCTTATTATATGCTGCTTAAATACTAGTTTATCTCTTGAAACAATTTTTTTCTGTATCCTATTGATTTTATTCATCAGTCATTCTCTCTTTTTCTCTGCCATTCAGTCGTTAGACTTCTCATTCACTCGACTTTTCTCTTTCAGTCTCAATTTTCCAATTCATCACTATTTCACTTTCGTACATTCTCTTAAATTATTTATCCTTAAGAACACCATTTCAATTACAGTATCTGGTGCGCATGTGTAAACAAATGCTTTTAAACGCCCATTAGCGATCGCTTTATTTTTCATTTTGATAAAATTCTAAATTTATGAAAACAAAATTCCTTCACCTATTAACCGCATATGATTGCATTAATATACAAACCCGTATGTGCCAATTATTTTATTGTACAAATGTCTTATTTATTAATCAATATCGTTACATCGATAGTTTTTTTCTCCTCTAATAATTATCGGTCAGTAAGAAAGCAACGCGATTCATAAGAAATTTATTAAAATTTTCTTATACTTGTTTTTTCTGATTGATTTTTAAGATCTCTTCTTTTTATATTTTCTTGATTAATAAATATTCTTATTAACTTTTACTAAAAACTGCGATTTAATCAGGCCGGCAACAATTTGAAACTTGGCTCGCATACTTGCATAAGTATTACTAAAAAATTTTAATACCTAATGTAATACAATTGACAGAGATAAAAATTTTAGTACATATGTTCGATTTCCCGTATTATAGCCTACCAACCATTCATCGATTTCAATGATTCTCAGATTCTTTATATAAACTTCAATATATCTTATAATGTTTATTATTCTTTCTTTGCGTGACTTATTTTTACTATCGTTATCCATCACTACTCGATATTAAGTGCTTAATAATCATCTATATTGCATTTCAATATTTTTTACTACGAATGTATTTCAATAAAGGTTTCACAAAAGTACATAGAGGAATAGAAAAAGTTTAGTTTGTCGTTGATGAACACTTCTTTCATAACAGTTTTTTCGTGTGTTTACGTATGTTAGCATACTTTTGAATCAGACTTCTGTTGTTTGGATCAAATGTATGGTAATAAATAGTTTTTATGACAAATTACATGTAATAAAATTCTGATTTAAAAGTTTAAATCTTCGGAGTATTATTGAATTGTCTTCTGATGATGGTTTTTTCTTTTCTAAAAAACGTTTAGAATTTTTAATTCAAGATTTAAACTCATTTTTGAAAATCCACAAATATTTCACCTAAAATACTGTTATTTAAAAACAGTTCTCACTTATGATTTCATGGTACACTTAGGAAATAATTATTGCAACTTATTTCATGTTATTATACGTTAGTCTTACTATCAAACAGTTCATGTTTACTTAAACAAAAAAATTCATGTTCAAATGCTACAGAACAAGAATTTTTTCATAAAATGTATTTTTTTAGTTTCATTTTTATGATTCAGAGATTCTTTATCAAATTCTTGCGTGCACACTAAAAAATGCAAGTTTCGTTTCAAAATTTTAGATATATTATAAATACGACCGCAACAGATATAGATAAAAATTTTATTTACACGTGAAGATTCGATATTTTTATATTTTAAGTATACGATTTTTATCATCTATTTTTTGCTTTTTATGTTTAAAAATTGGATAACTGTGGACTTTAATTGATATATGATCATTGCTACAATTAATTTACTTGTAATTTAAAAAATCTCGCAACGACAATGCATTTTTTATTTGTTTTAAATTAAAAAATTGCCATATATTTATCATTAAAAAATTCATGTACCTACTAATGGCGTTAAACAAATTGAACGCAAAATCATTATTTACAAAATATGGTAACGTTATATTACTGTCGAGTGTGAGAATGTAACTGCCGAGCATACACATTACTAGAAAGCAAAATTAATGAATTCAAATTGAATGCAAAGTAATTAAATTATGAAAAAATAAATAAAGAGATATACACCCTCATTTCATAACAATACTCGAACGAATTTCTACTATTTATTCTATACTGGACTTAAATTAACCAACGAGTGTCCCAAAAACGAAGCGAATCTTATCATGCCTCTCTAAAACATCTTTATTCGCAGCACCAATATCGTTAAATAACAGTTATTTTTTGGACCATAACTAGACAAACTCTAAACTCTTTAACTCAGTAATTTGCGAATCGCATGGCATTGCCTATTCAATCGCCGGAATTTTGTTGGTCGTAATGCGAGAACTTGAGAAAGACTTGCTCCAAAGTTGTCTGGCTAAAACTGTACTCTTCAATGTCCAATTCTAATTTAGCTGTAAATAGATATTTAACAGTAGTCACATGCTATACACCCAGCGAATATCGAGCAAATAAGGAAGCAAAAGAAATCACTCACCTTTTTCAAGCTGCGTAAAACATTCGGCCAGCGAATGTACCGACTGCTGGGGAACGGCGAAGACAAGTCTATCGGCGAAGCTTTCCTCTAGGGTCGCGTCGGTAAACATTCCCGTGACGAAGTCCTTGAGTCCGCTCACACGATTACCGGATGGAGTAGTTGGTGTACAGTCGCCACCAAGTAGCTTCATCTCTAATGTGTAACCAGCCCCATAAAGATTCTTCAAATGCTGCGTCGAGCCAATACATCGAAGTTCACCCTTTACCATAATGCCAACGCGAGAACATAAGGCATCAGCTTCTTCCATTGAGTGCGTCGTCAAAATTGCCCCTCTGCCGCCCTTTTGGAAATATTGCCGCATTTGGTTATTGATGTTATCGGTGCCAATTGTATAATTATAATAATAATTATAATAACAATAATTCAATTTTACGAAATCGAAGTCAATGCCATCGTCATTGAAATATTTTACCTGGAAACTAGCGAGAATTGTATCCCACAGGAATCTCTTTGAACGCGGGTCCATTCCTGTGCTAGGCTCATCCATGAGAACAACTTTAGGACCCCCGATCATAGCCATGGCAAAGCTCAATTTTCTCCGTGTGCCGCCAGAACATTCTTGGGTTTGTTTATCTGCGTGCTCATGTATTTGCAAACCAGATAGATATAAATCTACAATCCTGAAGAGAAAAATGAAAAATATCTTCAAGATTTTTTATAGAATGCACGGAACATTATAAGCAATTAATATAGAAATTTGATAATAAATTAATTCGATTTAATTTAGCATTTTGCGGGCCCGAAGTCAAAGCGAGACACAATAATCTTTCAACGGCCAGCATCCATTAGGACGATTCGCAGTTTTATTAAGACTAAAAAAGGTGAATTCTAAACGCTCGCTTGTAAAGCTTCTTCATTAAACGAAATAAAAAAAAAAAAAAGAGGATCTCTAATCGAACAATTAATCCTACGGAATGCATACCTGTTGATCTCGCGCCAAGGAACACCTCGAATAGCCGCGTAGCACTCGAGATGCTCCCTGACAGTGATATTCTTCCACTGAGCGTCGTGCTGGGGACAATAGCCCATCTGCCTGAAGGCGTCGGACATATGAGAATTGATGCTATGGCCACCGATGTGTACTCTACCCCGAGTCGCCGTCTCTTCCGCTATTATAATCTTCATCGTTGTCGTTTTTCCGGCCCCGTTGTGACCTAAAAGACCGAGTACTTCACCGGGTTCAACAGCCAACGAGAGATTGCGTACAGCGATTTTCTTCGTCGGAGCTGGCTGCTCCTCCTCGTTCTTCGAGCAATTGCACGTTGTCATTTCATGCTGGTGGTACTCTTTTCTCAAGTTCTAAGAAGACCATTCAATGAGCAGATTAGATTTATTGACCAAGATGCACACGGGGCTATTATGTAGAATAAAGGCAACACTGTCTTCGCGATGAGCCTATTCATCTTATTTTGTAAAAAAAGGTCTATCTCTAAAATAATATGTACTTAACGATATATCTTACAATACAAAACTTCCTTATCTATTGTAGGTTTGTATTAAAAAATTATGATATTGGGATACGAAATAATATACAATGTCCTTTTTCGTGCCATGATAAAATTGAGATAATTCTGACTAGAACTTTTTCCACTCCCTTCTTTCAAAAATCAAAAACGTAAATTTTCAATTACTTTAAAGAAAAATGGGGTTGGTTTTTTAAAATATTTCTCAATTTCAAAAATGTCTTACAACTGAGCAAATACATAATGAATAACTATTAAATTTAAGATTTTACCTGGACCATAACAACCGGAGGCTCTTGCACAGGTGTTGAATTTACCAAGTTAAAAACTTTTTGCCTCTCATTTTTAACATCCACATCTTCGTGTTCGCCAACATCAGGATTTTCCAGAATTTCTTCAACATTTTGATCCGCATTACGCTAATGAAAATATTTTTAAACTGTTAAGTATAATAATCTAGTTGACGATTAAAATAATTATTGTTATTTACAAAAGTATTAAGATAAAGAATTTTATATTCGCAAAGAATTAAGGAATATAAAATCTGCGGATTGAGACAGTATTGAATGATAACAGTTTACCCTAAGGAATTTGAAAATGTCTTTGATATTTCTGCCGCTCTTCTTGGTGTCCAGCAATACTAAGACGAAAAACCAAACTGGACAGTGCAACATCACCCCAAGTGCCATAACAATTATTTCACTCGTTAAATAATCCGATATACTCAGGTGATGGCAGGCTGCGTTAATTGAACACATGAGATGTACGCGATCGATGTAATATAAGGCAGCATACGGTACGTACATAGTATTACAGAGTGAAAAGACTACGTGTAGTGCAAATGCTGCTATTCCTCCTGAAATTGAGAATAAAATTACTTATTAAAACTTTCATTTAAATAGATACTTTTTTTGTTGAAATTTTTGCTATTAACCCTATTAAATCTTGTATTAAATGTATTAATAATACATAACTTGCATGCAAATCGCATAAAATAAATAATTATTCACATTAAATGTAAAGCTTTGTGGGATGAAACCCACATATTTAATATTATTTGTTTTTTTTTTTAATTTAACTGGAATTAGCTTTCATACTTATTAATATTAATATAAACGAATTACTTTTAATACAAAATATGTATGCAATGCATAATACTCACCAACTCCAAGCATATCTAATATCATAACTAAGAGAAACGGTATGAGCCCAAAAAATGTTGCAATGTTCGGTAAAAAGCTTTGCGCCGAGTCCATTTTATCGAACATATATGCAAGACAAGTGGAAAAAAATATTGAAGATGGACAGTAAAGTATGATCAAGCCTCCCAGAGTCAATAGGGCTGGCACTTCCTGAAGTGACGGTACATCAAATAGACAGATGATCCCGAGAATACAAAGACATATGAATGACATGAGACCAAGAAGTACCACAAAGTACGTAAAGAAGTACATTGTGAAGGAAAGTCCATTGACTCTTAACTGATTCTTCGCCTTAATCTATAATAAATTAAATATTTCAGAATGTTAAATAAATTATGATATAAATAGAAAAGGCAATTGGTTTTTTATTGTTTTATATATTTCGTTTGGAAAAATTTTTACGTTTCGTTGTTATTTGGAAGATACTACGTTTAAATTTAACTGACTTTTGTAATGCTTCCAAAAGTATGAACTTTTAAATTATTTATAATGATATTTTAATGCAAGTAAGTATTTTTTAAGTAATCAACTACAGCATTAAGGAATTTAATTAACCCTAAATAACACTAAATAATACGTCCAATAATCTAAATAACGGATTTAATTATTCATAATGAATAAAATTTTATCCTCAAAATGAAACAGCTGATTAATTTATCTGGCTATTATATGGTCAATGTTTATAAGTATTACTTAAATAAATTGTTAATGTTGGTATTAGCATTCGTTGAATAATATTAATACACCGATAGGAATGGTAATAAAAATAAATCTTATTATTAATTATCATATAGTCATCCGAGGCAATTTTAAAAATTCATTTAATTATTTTTTACGTACTTCTCTATCATAAACCATGTCGACAGCTAGAGTAATAGGTACAAGAACGAGGTCCATTCCGATAAATAATGCTGAACTGGCTATTCCGATATTGAATTCTTGCGGTTGAGAAGTTTGTTGGAATGGATGTGTTTTCACTTGAATTGGTAAAGTTTCTCGAGTACTGTGTAATCTACAATACAAAGAGTATTTTTAAATCAATACTTTATTTTCTTCACTATTTTGTATAAATCTTTCAAATTTTTTATGAAAAATCATTTTACAAATCATGCACTTCCAATTAATGAATAATTAAAGTATTGACGTTTAAAATAGTAATGTGATTATAAATATATATTGCAAGTTCTTATTAATGCTAACTTATGAATTAAAATTAATAATTTCATACATTCATATATAAATAGAGGTAAATTGATGATTTTGTAAATATATATTGTATATATGTGTGTATTATCTTAACAATGGTTTTCACAATAAATTTTAAAACATTTATTCATCAGTAATTATTTTATTATTAAAAGACACGTTAATTAAACTTTCAATTTTATTTTGGATAAACAATTAATGAATCGTAAAATATATATGATAGATTTGTTATTAAATTTTTAACTATTTTAAAATTATGTAGCTACAAGTTTGCCTTATTTTAAGATCAACTCTAGTCTTTAATTATACCCTCATATACATTAATAACGATGGTGACTCGTAATTATTAAAAAATACGAAAAATGTATATTTATAGGGACATAAATTTTTTCAATAAAACTGCAAGAATTCTCACTTTTGGAATGCATTTGTAAAAACATTCAGCAAGATCGGCAATGAATGTTGCATGGTGTCATTGTACATAATCGTGAAGTTCATCCTTGAAATATTATAGTCCGTAATGTTTAAAATAGCCATGTGTGGAGCATTTTGAAGTAAATCAACAAAGGTTCCGTCATATTCATCCATATGCCTAACCATTTTACTAACATTATTTATGAACGGAGAAATATCATCACTTGTGCTGTTAATATACATAATTTTTGTATCTTCACCATAACTATCTGAAATATTAAGAATTCAATACTTATTCACGTATTCAGTCTGTAAATCATATAATATTATTTATAAAAAATGATAAACATAATTTTATTCATAATGAGCTGTCAATGCTTAATTCATATTTTTAAATACTATTAGATAGTATAATTTATGTATGAAATAAATTAACTACTTTGATTTATTAAATAATTAAACAGTATGTCTAATATACTTAAGATCTTATTCACTACCGTATTAAATATTTAATAGTAGTTATATACTGAAATAAAACTATAACAAGTTTTCATTCAAAAAAAATTTTAATTTTAAAAATTAATTTTTAAATTTTATACAAAAAACTACTTACCGTTATTTAACCCAAGACTTTGCATTCTGTTCTCAACCGTTTGTATGCTGTTTAAATAAAGTCCGAGAACAACAAGAGCTAAAGGTGCTACGATTGTAAAATATAGTAGTTGAATACTCCTAAAAAGTCGCAGAACCCTAAGCCGCAACATTGCATAAAAAGTCTGTATAACATTGGGACGTATTTTGATTGGGTCCAAACCGAGACCAAGAATCGCTGGGCTTTTGTCAGTATGAACTGTTCCATCCAGCAATTCATTTGTGCCAGCTATAAATAGCAAGGAAAAAAGCAATTTTATAAATAAAGGCAAAATAAAAGAATATGTACAAAAGAATTCAACGGTGAGATTTTATTTTTTACATAATTTTGTAGAAACATGGTTTCATATTGAAATTTTATGACATCGATAAGTGGATACTATAAAAAGCATTTAAAATTTTATCAAGCTCGAGCCATTTTCCACAATCGCGTACATTGATAGATTATTTTTTAATTTAGATAAAATTTTATTTTTGGGATTTTTTAAAAAATTTGGATTAAATTTAAAAATACAATACGAAGTAAAATAATAAATTGTAGTATTGAACAATCTGATAGAACGCATATATGTAATTAAGTTGAATTGCCTTTTAATGCGTTAAATTATACAGCTTAAAATTATGTTTGGCTACAGTTAAGTTTAATGGTCTAAAGATCATTGGATATTAGTTAATTAATATTTCCTGCACTTTCTCATAAAAGCCGTATAATAATTATTAATTTAATGTTACAAAAGTGACTGAATGGATTTTAATCAAAGCTTTGGTGTTTGGGCAGCATATAAATTTGAGCTAACCTTTGAGCTGAGCATCATTTTGTGCTGTGGTGCCTTCGTTCTGTAAGCTTTGATAGGACGTGCTCTTGGACTGCAGGGACAGAGATCTACTGAGCGCACGATTCCTAACCATCTTTTTCGACAGATTGTCCATCGTGCACTCAGTCTCCTCGTCCTTCTCCAGGTGCAAGAACACCTCCTCCAAAGTAGTCATTGACACTCCGTAACTGCTAATACCTAATCGCAGAGCCTTGGTCTTTATTTCTTGCTCTATTGCAGAAAACAGCGGAGCGAAGTTCTCCACTGAATTATGTGGAAGAATGAAGCTCAGCTCGCGGCCGTGGCGTCGAGCTTTTTCAGCTTTCGTCACGTGGGACGAGACTAAGCGAGTTATTGCGTTTTCTCGAACGTTACCCTCTAAAACGAGCCTGCAACGTAACATGATTTGTACAAGTGGAAGAGAGACGATTATTTAAAATTACAGAAGTTTGACTATTTGTTTTTTATTTATTTTTTTTTTTTTTTCTTAAACAAAATATTTTACAAAAAATAAAGCCACAATTTTAGCCTAAGGGAACAATTTTGGCTTCAATATACTTTTATACTAATATCACTTTCAAGTAATTTAATAATAATTTCTGGTTAATCAAATTTATTAAAAAATTAATCTTTTTTAAAAGTAATGGAAATCTCCTTTGATATCTTTTGCAAAATTATTTATTAAACTAGTCAGTGTTTAGCTTTTATACGTCCATCATTAATATGTAAATGTCGTGGTTTTTAAAATGGTAACATTTTTGTATTTTTAAATACAGATAATAAATATAAATTCTAAGCAAAAACTTTTTAATAAAACATAATTTCATTTAACGACAAAAGCCAAAGAATGATGTGCGTTAAAATAATTTCTTCGACTTTATCTATTGTAATAATTTCATAAACTACAATATAAAAATTAACGTAACCAGCAAAAATAAATTTATCTCTTTTAAATTTTAATTTTTAAATATAAGAATAATTATTTACGTGAGATGATATCCGATTCCGAATTTATTTTTAAGGAAGAGCGAGCTTCCGCAACACCGTAATTTTCCTTTGCTAATCACAGCCTTCCTATCAGCTAGAATGTCGGCCTCATCCATAAAATGAGTCGTCAGTAATATAACTTTTCCATGACGACGCGACTGTAGAAACGACCACATCTGACGTCGGGAGTATGGATCGACACCAGCTGTCGGTTCATCAAGAATAATAATTTTTGGGTCGCCAATTATGGCTATACCTACGGACAATTTTCTTTTTTGCCCTCCACTCAGGTACTTTGCAAAGGTGTCGGCCTTTTCGAGCAGATCTATGTCTTTTAATGTCTTCTTCACCTGAACAAAAATTATTGCAATATTAACGGCTCTTGTCATATAATAAAATCAATACTTAATAATCATACGTGGGCGTATTTATGCGAAAGCATTTATTTATATCCTAAGTTATACAACTTTCAAAAAAAATGTAAATGAATATTAAGAATTTTGCCGGAAGCTGATAGGGCTATTTATAAGCTAAATATTTGAGAGCTAATACAAGTAAAGTATACACCGAACAGGGCTCTGGCCAACGCGTGCTTTTTTTCGTCTAAATAAACACAAGCGCGCTCACCTCGTGTTCTATCATGTTGCGGGGTATGCCGCGGACCGCCGCGAAGAACTCGAGATGCTCCCGGGGAGTCAGCAAATCGAAGAGAATATCGTGCTGCGGGCACACTCCAGTCATACTGCGGATCATGTGCATGTCGTTGGAGTCTCTGACGTCGTAGCCGAAAATGAGGGCTGTGCCGGCCGTCGGAGCAGTCAGCCCCGTGAGGATGTTGAAGAGGGTCGTTTTGCCGGCTCCGTTGTGCCCGAGTATCGCCGTTATCTGTCCCTCGTAGATTGTCAGATTGATCCCGTTGACGGCTTTGACCTCCGAGCGCCGGCACTTGCTGTAGGACTTGTACAGGTCGACGATGCGAATGGCCTCGCGGCCCTTCATTTCCCGGACCACGGGCTCGACGTCGCGGTTGGCCTCTTCCCCAGGAATGAAGGAGTTCGACTCGCCGTTTACCGCGGGAGCCTGACAACCACCAGGGCCGATTCGAATCGTCGGCTTTATTACTTGTGCATGCTCGGCCGCGTCTATTGACGCAGTTGTAGTGCTATTTAAACAGTCTACGGAACTTACTCTTGGAACTTTGCTCTTTTTGCACCAGAAGCCGGGTGTGAAGCAGAACCAGGCTGGACGTTTTGTCCCGTATTCGCCTACAATGTCGATAAAAAACAAAAGACGCTTACGTTACTTTGGGATATTTATCATCTTTGTCGCTTCTCGCATTCCAAAGGCTATAGAGATTAATAAAAAAAACATTGCGTAACAATTATGGGTTAAGTCAAACGTTACGAGCGATGCACGGATAAATTCTTTAAATAATTATACCACTGTATCAACTACAGTATCCACCTGGTGTTACAGTTAAACCAGATTTAAGCCAGTCTCATTTTGATCATTCTTAATTGAAACAATAATATAATAATGTGCACTGTCTTGAAAAAATAAAAATATATAAAATGCAAACCATTAAAATTTATTATTTTGTAATAAATAGATTTTTTTTACTTATTCTAAAGGTATTCGTTATAGAATATACGCAAATTCTTATTAAAAATAGTAGTAAAGTGTTAAAACGATAGTAAGTAAACTAAAATTTTTCTGATAATTAATTTAGACTACAAATATGCCTTACCTTATTTAACATAAGTATTGCTACTAAATCCATCGGAAATTTAAAACAATATTTTTTGTCAACAATATTTAAAAAGTAAATTATAATAATTAATATTAAAAAGTATTTTCAGAATTTTTCAGTAAAATTCATTAAGTATAACGTATTGCTATAATATAGTTACATTTTAAAATATCTTTCACAGTCAAATTTATATTGAATTTTTAAAAAAAAACTTTCTAATACAAAATACGTTGCTATTAAAATATTTTCTTTTTTAAATCATAATATCTTTGGAAATTAACTAATGTGGTTTCAATTATTTTATTTAGAAAAATCTAGCATATAACTACGAATATTTGTCATATTGTATCTACTTCAGTTACGAATCGTTCATTCTTATACAATAATGTTAGTAGTAAATGAAATGACAATTTTTATTAGCCCATAATTTTTAAAAACTGTCGATAAAAAAATAGAATATCACTAAATATTTGAAAACTTATGCTGCTTTTTGATTATTTTTTAAAAAATAATCATTTTTTTCTCAACCCCATGTAAAAACAATGCATAAGCTAATTATTGATTTATAAATTTTTTTCTATCTCCATGAATAATCAATTCAATATATTAATATCTAAAAACTCATAAATAAGATGCCTATTTTCTTACATACTTATAAATATTAATTATTTTGGAATCTCAAAAATGGATATAATTTTATGAATTTATGTAAAGAAAATTACTATTAATAATAAATTATTATTAAGTAACTTTTTTCGATCATATGTGGTTTTTATCATTTAATTAAATTTCAATATTATATTTGTACATAATTAGTTATTTTTGTGTAGATAAAAGTCTTTATAATTAAAATTTTGACTGAAAAACTATATGGCTACTGTATAAGCTTACCCTATTTCAAAAAAATTTGTAATTCTAAACAATTATGCTTTTTAATGTGAATATAGTTCAATGATTTTTAAAAAATTAAAAAACTACAAAAAGAACTATAAAATTTGAAAATAAATTGTAATATCTAATTAGTTATCAGTACCATATATTTAAACTTATAACAAATTTTTTAAAACACTTTATTCTGAAATTTTACAAAAATTATCTATTTTATGACTATGAGTCTATTAAATGAAAGTATTCACTAGAGGCGGTTTATACCCATTTTACGAACTATTACATACTTACTTTAAAAATGTACAAATGGTTTTTGTCTCTTTAAAATACTTTATATTTTGTTATTTTTCATCAAAAGGCATATTGCTCAATTTTACGAAATTGGAATGGTTAAGTGAAAACAAATTTTAATTTTAATTACATTAATAAAAATTAAAAATTATAAATACTGAATGTTTTTTAGAAAAAGTCATTATTTCAATGAAAATAAATTAATAAGATGTCAAAATACTTAGATACGAATATAAAGTTCAAAAACTTAGTTTTTTATAGCAGAAAATTGTTTTAGCAAAAAATTAAGCAATACTGAGAGTAGGTTTTAAAAAAAAATAACGTACTTGGAATGACAGAGTCAAGATAATATGCTAGTAGGCCATAAAGAAATATGTCTAGAGTCATCATTATGAGACTTCCACCAAATGGAATTCCAGGTCCTGACCAAAGATTGTCGAAATTGACTCCTTCGCCTTGTAAATCTAATACGAGTGCCTGGCATAAAAATGTTTAATAACTTTTTAATTTCAATTTTACAAAAACAATGACAAATTAATAGCATATTAATAAATGCACAAATTAGCTTTTAATAATTACAGGTACACAAAAAATTTGATTTTCATAACTATTTAAATATTTATTATTATATCAATTATGAATGAATTATGTCATTTATTCAAACATGAAATATGAATATCCAATTATGAAAATAATATATACCTTGTCCATAGCAAGGGCTACACCAGTGGGACTTAATAACGATACAAGCCAGAAAGATATTGAGCTAGAATCGTCAACAAAAACTTGAATAAAAT
The DNA here is from genome assembly GCA_018907135.1 of Kradibia gibbosae. Classification (NCBI taxonomy): domain Eukaryota; kingdom Metazoa; phylum Arthropoda; class Insecta; order Hymenoptera; family Agaonidae; genus Kradibia; species Kradibia gibbosae. The sequence goes on along the minus strand of JACCHX010000006.1, from coordinate 4,190,100 downwards.
ACATAAGGCTCAAAATTGTGACTGCAAAATTTCCTAATACTCCAGCAGTCTGAAATAATTTAATAGCTCTTTGAACATTTTTCTATTTTTTTTTTTAACGAAAAATTTAAAAACTTACACGTGATTTATCAAAGAAAGGCGTTATCATAAAGGCAAACATAATAACTGAAAAACTATATAGAACGACCAATAAAAATATTGGTAAAAAATGCGTATGTTGAAACATTTGTAATGTAAAAAGTAAAACAACTGCAACTGCTGATAGTAGCAGCACGAAAATCGCATATATAATGAACCAGGATAACCTGTCAATATAAACAATAGTATTAACAACAGTTTAATGGAAGTATCAAGTATAAAATTTTAACAGTTAAGTATTAAAGCACGATTTCAATAATATATATAAATAAAATTTCAAAAATTTTATACCAAAAAATGGAATCCTTTAGACCCATTATCTTCATTCCTTCCTTAATTTTATTTTCTTTTTCTCCAACGATTAAAATTAATAAATAAGTTATAAACTGTGAAAGTGCTATCACCATATATAAAGGAATCACAACTCTGAAGGCGAGCATCCAATCTAAAAAATTAAAGTCAATGCACTTGTTAAAGTATTAGCATATAAAATATAATATTACGAAAATGCTGTTGTGCAAATGCTTAAAAGAAAATAAATTAAATGATTTACCTGCTGTATAGGGTCCTTTGGGGAACATTTCAAGCTTAATTTCTGGTATCGTAATATCACTGTTTCCAGTTTCAATCTGAAATAATTAATAAGTGGCTTATTTTTTAATGGCTTGTTGGGTGTTAGCAAAGCCCAATTAATAAAAACTAATTTTACTATAAATATTAATTTGGACAATTTTTTTATTAATAATTATTAAGGATTACCCGAATCTTTGTAATATCTATTATTAATTGCAAGGCCATAAAGCCAGATAAAAAATAGTTATTGACAGGGCAAGAGCCTCCAGTTTCTATAGATAACACGCCTCCCATCCAATGACTGGTGTCTTTCCGACAGGTCACCGAAGAAGAAAACATTTCAGTCGGTGATGGAGGCGATGTGTAAGAAGGATTCGTTCGTATTTCATATCTATAAATAAGTTAAAAATATGTAGCTCGTTTTCCAAATTTTTACATTAAAAAATCCTATTTTTCATTCGACCTATTTCACACGGATGTGCGAATACGAGGTAAACGATAGTGCACAGCTCTTCGCTTACTCAACAGTTGTATTATTGGCTAAACGAAGTTACACGAGCATTAATAAAATATCACTTAAATAATTAACTCACAATAAGCGGCGAGAGATCGGTTGAGGATCTTCGAAAATGACCGCTAATGGTATGCTGTAGGGTTCTCTCCAGTAAGCGGCCTGCAAATCGTCCTTCGTATCGTAAACGATAAAATTAAGAGGATGCTTGTTTGGATAATTCCACATTGACAACCACAAGACATTCATGGAATTTAGGAAAGCCTGAAATTGCATTTTTGTTGTCGCATTCAATATTATTAATATAATAGAGGCGGTAGTCGTGCAAAAAGCTATTATTATTAATAAATTTCTTAAATACTTACAATGGTTTCTGACGAATTGGGTACCACAGCAATGGTATTATTTTTATAGCCATTAAAGAATTCAAAAATATCACCCTCTTGTCTCTGAGTAATGATTGCTGGATAACTTGGATTGGGTATCAAAATTTTTACCACAATTAATATTCCAAGAATATACAGAGGCAGAAATATCTCCTATAAAATATTAATATTATTTCTTATTGGAAAATGTATTTTTCGATGGCATTTTCTTCGATGCGTGAAAACGCTTATGAAATATTTGTATATTTGTAATTGATTTAGCAGTATTCGAAGATAGAATGATCATAAACTACAATGTGCAGAAAGTAATAAGAACGCGCGTTCGAATTTTTTTTTAATTCCATTGCTGTGCGTTTGAGTGTACGAACATAATTTTCTTGAGATTGTAAGTGTGTATATTCATGTAAAGGAAATAAAAAGAAAAAAAGGCTGTACACACGTGTACAGGAATTCATCAATAAAGTGAAAAAAGTGAAATGTTAATTTTAAAAAGTATAGCATTTCATTTGAAAAAATATTGTTCGCGTGTGAATAAAATCCTTCGAATCCTAACTTTTGAATCAGAACTTTTGAGGCTATAACCAATGAATAAATGAAGAAACTAAATAAACAACCTAATTACAAAGAATGGATAAATCAAATTGAATGTAATTTAAAGGCACGCTCGTGGAAACAGCCAGGAAGGTAGGCTCGACCTTCAGCTTAATCCGAAATTTGTTTTCCGTGCTCCGACGTTACCATGGAGCTGTGAGCAAACTTGCACTAGCGAGTACACAATGTCTCTCACCCACAAGGAAATTATTCCAATTTAGGCTTTTAGTCAAACTCGACGTTAAACCCGATATACTACTAAGTATCCCTATAAATTATCAGTGTTCTCCGCTTATCTAACGTAAAATGTCTTTCTTCGTGGATGTAGTGAGCGAGGACTCGTTTTATGAGAATTTAACGCTCGGTGTTTGCAAGCTATTAGAAGCCAACCTATGCGTAAAGAACGTACAATTGGAGAGGAGAAATGGGTGTAATAGACTAGCCTTGTCCGCATGGGAACAAAAGCATTGCTGTCTATTAACAGAGGATCTAAGGAACTTTTATTCCTCGACTGATGGATTTCTGCTCACCTGGAGCCTTGATATTGCAGGTGAAACATAATTGGTGTATTGCATAGGATATTCAAATTATTTTTAAAATATATATGCTTTTGGAATACAATTTTTAAAAAATCTCATGTCGATTCAAATCTTTATTAGCTTAATTAATTTTATAGATATTTATAAAAAAATATATATATATATGTATATATATATATATAGCTGTCACTATTATGTATCATCTAATAGTAATATTATGTACATCATCTGATAATGTTATAAAGTGTACGATTTATATAATTGAAAAAGTACGTGTAATTGATAAAAAATATGTGGCTGAGTCGATAATTAAGAATAAGAAATATTAATGCACAATTCTACGAAAGTTTTAAACGAAATATTGTTATAAAACTTGCCGTTCATTATCGCAAATTGTCGTATTATTGCTTGTACTCAGCGAGTCAAATAATCATTAAATTTTATGACGTTCTTATTAGCATCAATAAGTATACAAAATAGTGTACATAATTATTGAGTACCAAATTATAATATTTTTTATTATATAATTATTTATAATTATAATTATTTTTAGATTACTTTTATTATATAATTGAGATATAATTATTGCACTCGTAGAATGGCAAAGTAAAACTTTATGCAACTTAAAAATAATAAATTTGGAATTCTTCATAGCGTTTCTTTAAAACGCCAAATTGAGGCAATTCAAAATTTTTTTTTTTATACTTTTATTTTACGAGAAAAATGTGAAACCTACGTTTCTTTGAATGTACAGTTGTTTAAACCTAATAAATTACACCTTAAGAATGCGAATCAATATTGCATTCATTGAATTTTATAGCAATCGATTGTGCAATACAATTATTCATGAGCATCTGCAAAATAATAAATCTTTTTTATTTTTAACGTATCTTTCTATAAATAATTTTAATTTTCAATGTAAATTATTACATTATTAACTTGATATAACTCTTCTATATTGATTACTAATATAATTCTACCAATTCAAAAATACGGCAATTCAATATTATATAAATTTATAAATTTAAATGTAGATGCATTGTAAGTTTGCTTTTTTAAATGCAATCAAATAAACTCCAATATTTCTATTAATTATCAATAAATTATTACTCATTTAAAATTTGTTAAATATTAAACCATACATTATAAGAACGAAAAATGAATCAGTAACTTATATCAGTTACTTATTTATAATTGTAAGTTTGCTAAAACTAAGTTAAATTTATCTAGAGTTGTAAATTATATTATAAATATTTAAATAATTATCCGCTACTAAAACATAAATAAAATATACCTAAAACCAATACTGGCAGACAAAATTTGGTTTGATTTATATGTTATACTAAAATTGCGTAAGAACATATTTTTAATAAAAGAAATATTTCACTGCAGCAAGTAAAATAAAAATTTTAAACTTCTAAATCTGCTAATGTAAATAATTTATAGCTGATAGCTGTTTTACTAAAAATAGTACTTAAAAGAAAGTACTATTTAATAAGCATGAATAAAGTACTTTATTTCATTTTCTCGAATATGTTAACAAAAATGTCGATACGTATTCATTTCTACGATACAATCTATTAATTTACGAGCCGATTTCATAATCTCCAAATCATCTAGGGGAGGAGTTCCCGATTGGTCGAATGGAGATAGCAGAGCTGAGTAACTTAAAACGTCACGATCTTTCCTCGATCAACAATGATACCAAGGATCAAGAAACCACGAATAACGAACTTACAGATCAGCAGATCCTCGAGCTCAATTTCAGTAACACTCGGTGCAAACTATTTGAACTTAGCGAGTGCACCGATTACCGGGTTTTTCTAGTCTATCAATTTCAGCCTGATCAGGACGAACCCTCGGTCTGGTTACACAAGACTACGACAAATCAATGGTATCTCTTGGCTGAAAATTTTTCTAAGTACTTCCGTTTAATGCTAGTACACCTTGGCTTACCATTATGGCAAATATGTGCAGCTGGATTACAACTGCCCTCTTGGCCAGAACAGGTTTGTCGCTCGCTTTTTTTTATTTTCATTTTAAGTTCCCCAAGGTTTCTTTTCTTTCTACATATTGTATACTGCCAGGTTTATTTTTTATGACACAATTTTTATAGCAGTAAAAGCTTATAGCATACATTTAATTACTAATTATTACGATACTTCTATGATTTAATTACATTAATACTTCAAACATTTTTATGGTAATACAATTTTATTGACGACAAATCAAATTTTAAACAATTGAAAAGCATAGTACCAAATTATCAAAAGTCCGTGCAAGTCTGCGTACGTTCATCTTATGTCTTTTTTCATTGATGCTTACATTCCAATTTATTAAATTTAAAAATAAAAAATTCTATTCGATTAATCAAAAAAAATACCTTTTTAAAATTTATTTGAAAAAATAATGAAATTTGCATAAAAATTATTTACATAATTCAAATGTTCTTGCGATGGAATTTTATAGCCAATTGTATTTGTTCAATAACAAACTTTGAAAAGAAATATGTACAAATTTAATTTGAAAATTAATTTTTCTCTATTTTCAAAAATTTAATACTTCACAATTTTTTTTTATTATATTGTTCCAAATTCAATCAATAAATAATAAAATACTTTCATTAGGCAGAGTGTCCTTAATGAAATTCTGTCGCAAATAATCATATTGTTTAATTAATTATAAATTCTAACTGATTATTATAGCATATCACGAAATAAAACATTTTCTTTTTAATTAATTGTAGACGATGAGTCGAACATGAATATTTAGTTGAAATAAATGACAAAAATGTAAATTTGGTAAAATTTGCCTTTAAATCACTCTTGTGTGCTATGTGGGTGTGGGTGTGTGTGGGTGTGCGAGTACATATAAACTGCAATCGACTTTGAAGATCTGTACGTACAATGTAATATTCAGGGAATGTCCCGTTAGTATTTACAAATGCAGATAAGAATCAGTTCCTTCCTTGAGTCACAACTACTTTGCCACCTCTATACTATTGAGAGCAGCTTGGCAAAAAGGCGAGCTTCGCCCCCCGTCCTCCACGAAACATTGAATGACTCATTTTGAAACCAGGTATATTTACTCGTGGGTCCGCACTTGCTGGAGGCTAGAAACGCCACAGATCAAAATGCAAGCGACTCGGCGGACACGAGCCTTTGGAGCCTAAATAACCATATCGACCCGGTCATATTCCGGAACAAGGAGCACCATTACAATGGCGCTAGACAAAAGGCCAACGGGAGCATCTCGGGTACGCCGACCTCCTCGGGGAGCAGCAGGAAGAAGTCCTCGTCTCACTGATGCGCCCGAAGCGGCGACTACGGGCCTCCTTGGCCCGATTGGCAAGCATTGGTTTTCGGCGTCACAGTGCAAAGCCCCGCGCGCGCGCTACTACTCCGAGAGGGTGGGTGGGTGGGTGGTTGTGAGGAAGGGGGAGAGAGAGAGAGAGAGAGAGCTAGCGACACATGGTTGACGCTGACCGTTAGCGACGGCCCCGCGGGGGAGGGGGGCGGCGCCGGGGGCGGGGCAGAGCGGGGCCGAGGGTTAGACCGAGCACTCGAGAGAGAAAAAACGGGTGCACTTTTTTGCCCGCTCATCACTCAGCGCTGTGCGACGGCACATGTACATGCGCGAAGACACGCATCGCACGCGTGACTTGTGTTATTCTGGGTCAGTTTCGATGTAGAATCGATTTCTTTGTGACTTCGCTCGTAAGAAAAAGACATGGTCGACAGTGGCTTACAAGGACGGATTTACAGTGGCACTTACCTCGCGTAACAGTAATTAAATTTACATTTTCTTAATTAAGTTTTCTAAATACATACACAGCCGGTTTATACGAGTGCAAGTTTGCCCAACAAACTTTACATTTGCGGATGCGAACGCGCATTTATGTGAACTTGCGTGGCTTTTAATCTGCACGCAGCCTGTGTGTGGATTTACGCGCGCGCCCGCGTGTCTGTGTGTGTCAATCGCATGAAAAAATGGCATTTGCATATGCACGTGAATGAGCGCATACGCGAGCCTAGGATATATGTTCGAAAATACGTACCGCCATTGTCTTTCTCTTTTCTCGCTTCTTCAGGAGGAGATTCCTAATGAGCATGGCTCGTAATTGAGATAAGTACACCCCACAGGAACCCATTTTGAATCCTTCGGTTACTGTCAGTATCTGAAATTGGAAAAAAAAACCAAGCTTTGGGAAAAGTTTTTGACGTTAAAATATTTCATCTGCTTCTTTTCAATTGTCTAGCTCAAGCCATCTTTTACGTAAATCAATAACATTTTCTAATCGAATACGGTAATTGTAGTACACCACTCAAATTTCTTAATAAATTATTATTTTTATATTCGATATTGTAAGAAGCCCTAAATAATCAAAGTAACTTACTTCCTCGTGGAACTAAAAATCATTCGGGGTAAGATATAAATTTTGAATTCAATTTTATTGCCATTATGCGTATATAGCAAAGCGGAGACTATTTTTAAGACATTTTTTAAAAAGTGACATCAATTCCCATAAATCAGCAATATTTTTTTGTTATCATAAACACAGACTTGTACTTATTTATAACTATCTTTCTCTCTTTCTCTTGATTTTCTCATTGTTTCATTTTGTACCGAGTATATTCTTTTATTTCACCAGAACTTATAAAATTACTTTAAATTAAACAAAACACTAATGATTGTAGGATTTAATAATATTTAATGGAATGTGATGTCTATCAGACATCATATATACGTATATCCTATAGTGATATGCTATAGAAAATTTTCACGCCCAGTTATTTTGTTTCATTCGTGTGTTCAATATCATTTTTATTTCGTTCACACCTCAGTATTTGACCCTCCTTTACAATCAAATTTAAAAAAGATATGCATCGATTTATGAATTACTGCAATAAAAAGAAACTACTTTTAAATTATTTACTACAAATTTCTGCGCTTTAAACATGACAAGGCTAAAGCAGGTAATTCTCTATTCAAATGAAGTGATAACTTATTAAAAATTTAAGTTATTTTTGTTTTCATAGTAAGCAAATTTATCTTTTTCTTCTTGTGTAAACGTTATAACAACAAGTAAATATTATAATAATAGTGTGTCTTTACTACATTTATATTTAAGAATTCATTTAAAAATTAATGATTTAATTAAATTATTGTTTTTTTTTATATATAAATATCATATTTTAATACACTATCACTTAAAGCAGCAATTATTTTATAGCCTTATAAAATGCCGGATTTTTTATTTCAAATATTATTCATAAATAACCTCTCTATATAATTCATCTGTGTGTTTTTAAATCGTTAATTGAAATAAAATTTAAAATATTCGCTTCAGAAGACAATATGAAAAATATAAATCGCAAGTGTTTTTAATGCTTATATTCAGTGTACGAAGATTAAATTTTTCAAACTCATTAAAATGGGTTAAAAGCCACACAAATAAACTATTTTCATTAAAAAATTCAATTTTTTGCAATCAATCTAATATTCTTCTAAATACAATACAACTAATTATATAATGTATATATAATTTCGTAATAATATATGAAACCTGACTGTTAGGAATATATAAAATAAAAATTTCTAGTATATTAAAAGATCAAAGAATTTTATAAAAAAAATTTTATTTTAAAACTTATTAATGTTAAAATATTATAATCTTAAATTATTTCTATAGAAATAGTTATTTAATATATACTTATACCAATACACGTTTGTACATTAAGCATGCTCTTGTAATATATTTTACACGAATATTTTGCGTTTATATAATTTCTATTATGATATTGTGTAGAAATTAATACATATAAACTGTAGGACAAATTTTTTTAATAAATTTATCTAAAAAATAAAATACAAAATATTTTTTGTCAAAATAATTTAAAAAAATAATTTTTTTACCCAATAAAATTTGTTCTCAAATAAATTTAAAAAAAAATCAATGAAAAATTGATATAAAATTGACAATTTCTTAAAAATCGTGTACATAAATGTATAATAAAAATCTGAAAATTTTTCGAAACCTGAATTATAAAAAATAAATTTTTTTTATACAAAATTGATCTAAAATTCACTTGAACTACACATTGAATGCTCTCACTTTTTCTGCATATAAAACTTAATAGAAGCTATTACATTATGTATATAAAAAATCAAGATTATATTATCAAGTAAAGGTATTTTCAATTAATAAAATTCATATTTTAAAAATTATTATTTTTTAATATTATAATTTAATATATTAACCATAAATGTAAAATCGATAATTATAAATTTTTAAAAATCATAAATTAATTTTAAAAAATTATACAAATATATTTTTATGTAAAAACAAAAATTTTTGATAGATTTCAAGAAATTTTTTTTATAGATTTAAAAAAAAAAACATTTTTACGTGTAAATTATACATAAAAAAATAATGAAATTAAAGATAAGTTCAACGTTGTTTACTTAAAACCTGCTTACAGGTATTGATAGGGTCACGTTTAAAAGAATATAGTATATATATTCTTTTATTTAAAATTAAAAACAATTAGCTTATAATATTTCAAAAAAGAAAAAAAGGTTTTTGTTTTAGCATATATATATTATATTAAAAGCCGTTTTATAAAGTCATTACAGATCTATTTTTCTGTTTTGAATTTTTATTCGTCAAAATTTTATTACATAAAAAAGAATAGAGATAAAGGAATTTATATAAAAATGTTGATATAAGAATTTATGATAAAAAAAGCAAATGATTTACTATAAAAAATGTATGTTTTAAATCACCTATTATCAAATATGTTTATTATAATTGTAAATTTTATATTTCACGAAAAAATTGATTAGGGCCTTAAAAAAGGACGATTAAAAAAAATATAATAGACTAAAAGAAGAATTTTTTATTTTATTGAAATCTCAATTAAAAATTTAAATGTACACATTATGAAATATTATAATACAATTACATTATAATACTATAATAGTATACAAATCACTAAATTTTTATACGATATCTAAATGAGTACATATTTGAAGTTCTTTTATTCAAATTGTACAATATTTAATATATACTATTGTCTATTAAATCTAATTTGTTTTATATAAATAAACCAACAATTACAATATTTTATAAGTTTTTCTTTATATGAGATTAATGAAATTATCACCAATGTGAAATTCAGTAAATTACCAACCACCATTTATAAATTTCTGATTCTCACCCAACAACATTTTTCTTTATATACGTATAAGATTTGTACATTATATTTGAAAACTTATATTTCTAATATATGTAATTTCATATTATAATTTAAAAGGAATTTATAAATAATAAATAATTCTACTAAATCATTATATAATAATTTATTTAATTTTAAATTATATAAATATGCTTAAGGATTTAAAACCTTTAAAATTTATGAAGAAATTTCTATTTTTATGAAACAAAAATATACGAAGAAAATCTATTGTGTCAATAAAAACTTATTTTAGATGATAATAAGATCAGGGATAATAAACCTTGTACAAGCCATCGATTTTACACCATTTAGTTATTTTATAATTTTTATGAATAATAAAAGCCAAAGTAATGGATTTTTGAAGATTTATGAATGGAATTTAATACGTTCTTGTTATGTTAATTTAATTTCATGCTCTAAATAATATTTTTTATCTATATATTCAATTAAAAATTCATTCCTTATTCACATAATCAAAAGTTAATATACCAATAATATTATTTAAACCAGTGGTTATTACACAAAATATATCACTATACAGTGTAAAAACATTTTATTAACTTAATTATTAATTTTTCTTAATTTCTTCTTAGTTTTTTGATTTCAAGAATTTTTAAAATAAAAAAAAACTTTGTCGTTTAAATAAAGAAGAAAACGAAAGAAAAATCATAAAAAATAAAATATTATAAAATAAACAGAGGAAATTTTTTCCTGGCTACTATGTAACATTTCTTCCTACGTAATGTTAGCAATATAAATTATAAATAAGATACTCGGTACAGTAATAAATGCCACTCGATCGAAGGGCCAATTGCAATTTATGTAAATCAGAACCTATTTGAAAATAATTTGTAGAGGACGAATTTTCAATAATAATTGATTTTAAATATATCAAATAAAATGATTGTTATTTTAAACGTAAACAACTAAATACTTTATACTTATTTGCATTATACATAAATTGGTGTAGTATCAATAACATTTTATCAAATGCGCAAGCAATAAAAAACAGTTTCATTTACTATTATATTATTTTATAAAAATAATGTCATGCTTTTTATTATTAAAAATTCTGACAAATAATATATAATATATCGTACAATAGATTAAAAATCAAAATAATGATTTATGTATCTTTGTATTTCTAACCTTATGCTATTACTAGTATTAATGAAATGAATAAAGACATTACAGATTAAAATATTGATTTTATTAAGGAGCTTCACATGATTGAAGAAAAGTAAATTTCAGATAATTCGTACAGATTTTTCGATAATATTTTTTGATTAAATTTTTAATAATACGCCTGATATTTTTATAATCAATTGCTTATGTCATATAAAAAAGTTTTGAAAATACTTTTAAAAAACTCCTTGTTAAATTGTTCACGTATTGTTAATGTACTTAATACGCAATAACATACTTTATATAAAATCTATTTTTTATTAAAAGTTTTCTATTATTTTCTAAAAATCTTAGCATAATTATTTAAGAAAGATTTTTAAAGTAATAAAAATGATTATATTTATTTGGCGAAATTCCGTGTATTGATTTACATATATTGAAAGCTTAAAAGTGTGTGCATACATAATGAAACCTAAACACCTTCTTCTAAACATCTTTATACCAATTAATTTATACTATACACCAAATATATTAATTATAAATATTTTTAATTGTTTTAATCACATGTAAATAAATAATTAGTCTGTACACCTGTGAGAAAATTTATTTTAATTAACCTTTCAAAAGACCATAAAAATAAAAATTAATCTGAATAGTTGTCACACTTTTTGCTCAATATTTTAAAGAATTAACCTATAAAACATACTATTAGATATTTTCAAAATTCAAAACAATGATTCAAAATAAGTAAATAAACAAACGTAGCTCTTAAGATTTTTAAATTTTATCAGTAAAATAAACTTTTATTACGAACTTCATTCAATTTTTAAGACTAACTCAAACAAAATTAGGCAATCTTTTATAATTAGATTTTATTATGTATTATAATTTTACGAGAAACTATATAACTACCATACACTTAGCAATATACTTTGATTAAATTATTTAAATAAAGAATTTTTACTTTACTTATAGATTTTTTGACTTCTGAAAAATTGTCTACTAATAAATTGGTTCTAACTTTCATAAAAAATTTGCCTAAAATGCTAAATGTAATGCACAAGCAAGAATTGTCATTAACTTTAAATTTATGTAAATATACATTCCATTGTTGCTATCCAAATAAAAAAATTATTTTACTAAAACCATTTTCTGAAATATAAAAAAAATGTCTTCTTACTTCAAATATAATAATTGATAGCATTGAAATATTCCAAATGCTTATGATAGCTTTAAAGATACTTTGAGGATTTAAAGTAAATTTTACAATTAAACATAGGTGTTCAAGAAAGTGAAAAAATAAACATTACTTTACCATTTCATGTAAAACAATAATCAACATAAAAAAGTATTAATATAAACAGTGAAAAAAAATTTACACAAAAAAAACTTTCTTCTTTTTCACAGATGAAGATAACGATAATATTGAATTTCAATATTGTACGACCAAATAAGATCTTTTCTTTATTTGTTTTTCAATATAAAATTCTTCGAATCATTTATGGCAATAATTTTTCGAGCGCATTTCAAACAATTGTAAAATAAAACCAAGAATCTACTCGTTGGTCATGAGTTGAGACAATTATGGATACACAGTTTTTTCTCAATCTGGTACGAATGAAAGTATATAAGTATATATATAAATCGGGTAAGTTGCGAATATTGTCTTAAAATCACCTCTTGAGGATCTTGAAAGTCCGATAGACGTATAATGCAAAAGGTATGAATGGACGCAAGGAAGTAGGATAAAAAATAGGGAGAAAGAGAAAATGCTTTTCGCGACAATGAAACATCAACGGAAGCTTACTTCGTCGGAGCCCAGCTGCAAGACGGCAAAGCTCTCAAGGAAGGTCAGAGAGGTAATTCGAGAAGAGCCTCGAGGACTTTACTCAATAAATAAAGTATACGTCTAATATCCTCGGAAGCATCGGCCGCGAGCGAGCGGAGGACGCGAGTAGCGACGCCGGCGAGCCGTTATGCAGCCCAGGTGAGGAGACGATAAAGTGAGGCGAACCGGGTGAGCCCCGTGTCCCCACTGGGGGTTCTCCATCCCCGGCGAGCGAGAGAAGGATGCGGAGTGCAGGTGGAATGAGCGCGTGCCTCGAGTATCGACCTAATCAACCACTGGACGAGGAAGAGGAGCCCCGCTCGGCTTCCCTGGCTCGTTCCCCATCAGCGAGCCTACTACTACGCCCTGTCAACGCATGCGCCTCGGCCAGGGTGGCGAGGAGCGCGCGCACGGAAACCACGTGAAAGACGAGGGACGACGCGCTGCGATATCACAATGCACTTGTCTCCCTGGTCGTCGCGCGCATCATTGTCCCGTCGTCCTCTTCCTCACCGGCCGACGGCGAGACGACTATTCACGTGACTCCTACGGCGGTCTGCCGAAATCGGCCTCGCACTACTCGCCCAGCGGAGGCGACCTCAACCCCCCCCCCCCCGCGAACCCCCGACCCACCCGCGAGCCCCTCTCCCTCGGCCAGCAGTCGATCGACTCTCGCGAGGGATCGTCCACCTCCTGCCGCTGAAGCGAGCACGAGGAGCTCTTCTCGGGATTATGCGCGAAAGCGAAATACAAGAGGCGCCAGACGCGAGCCGCTCGCTTTCTCTCGATGCCCAGCCGACGAATAACGAGTCGGGCCTCAGCCTCCGAGGGCACGCGAGACTAGCGAGATCGATTTCGTGCTCGGTGGATCTTGGGCCCAGGCGGGGGCTCGAGCCGATAATACGAAAATCGTCTATCAGGGGCTAATCGAGGGCTCGCAGTCGTGACCCAATTCCGGAGGAGGAACCGTCGGAGGAGTCGCGCGGCAGCGGCGCCGAGTCAGCCGCGGAAGTTGGACTCGATGTCCTAGGGTCGAGGCCGCGAGAGCCAAAGGCCGAACTCGCTGGATCGATGGCTCCGCACCTCCGCCGGGAAACGAAGGACGCCATCGATCATCCCACCTCCTGCCCCGGTGCCCGCAGCCCATCTCCCCCGGAAAATCGATGGGCGGCCGGCGGTGCGGCCGCTCCCGCGCGTGTACTCACGGAAAAGGGATCACCTTGGTCTTGGCCTCGGCATTTAACCTCCCAGGGGAGACGTCCATCGGGCTTGTCTGGGCTCAGGACGGCGGGGGCGGCGTGGACGATCGCCCGCGACCCGCTGCTGCTACTGCTCGAGCCTCCGGCAGCGCTGGCGGCGCGCTCATGACTCTTCCTCCTCTTCCTCCAACCTCGGCGTACGGCTATCGACGCTTCACCTGCGGGTCCTCATCCCGTACTCGACTACCGAGCGACTCTTTATCCCCGACCTCGTCGGCGCTTATTACACTCACGTGCTCGCGATTGAATGCAGGCGGCCGAGAGTCGAACGACGAGGAGACGGTGCGAACGCTAGAGCTGGAGTGTCGACGGGTGGGTGCGTTTGCGTGTGTACGTAAGAAAGAGCACAGGGAGAAATAGGGTTTGGCGGGTCGGGGCGGGGGCGGGCGGGCGGGCGGGCCGGGAGGTGGGGGCGGTAGGGGGAGGAGCAGGAAGAGACGGAGAGAGAGAGAGAGAGCAAGAGAGAGAGCAAGAGAGAGAGAGAGCGGTATATATAGAGAGCAGAGGGTAGAGAGAAGCGGCGAGCAAAATAATTTCGTGCGCGCTAGGAGTTACGCGATCCGCATACGTCGACCAGCGACGCCAGACTGCGGAACCCTCGCGACGTAGTTCTGCGGCTGCGTCGACACCGAGCGCCCAGTAAGCCGCGACGTCGCGCCGGAATGCACGAGCTCACGGCTTCTCGGAGCTTTCGAAAACGGCGCAGCGCCAACCCGCCCTACTCGCCGTATTCCTCCCCGGCCTCCCGAAGGGCCCCGCGCAGTCTGCGGCCTGGACGAGGATGCCTGGCCCTGTCGAGGATACCGATAACGGGTTCGGTGAGGCCACGCGCGACTTTGCAGAAGCGAACTTGACTTCGTCGAAAGCCCAAGCCGTAATGCTGCCACTATTGTGGCTCTTATGGGAAACCATCCTCTTGGCTAATATTCTTTCGAAAAATTCACAATCCCTATTAGGCTATTGCGATAAAAATTAGCTTCCTACGCTCGGTACTCGTTTCGTATTTAATAACTCCATGTATCGTTTCGGCAGCAATCTGTATTAATGCCACAATGGATTATATTTTTGATAAGATAGTTCTTTGATAAAGAGATACTAAAACGAAGGCTTACGTAGATGCCAACTGAGCTCACTCTGCTTCTGTCTTATAAATCATACGTGTGATACTTCGTTGAGTGAAATTTATTGCACCAAGCTCTAAATCGACGATGAAAAATCCTACCCAATAAAATGTTCTATTTTCAACTGAATGTAATCGATGTGCTAAAAATTATTATACAATGTTTCTTCTAATCTACTACGAATTTGACTCAGTAGATAACTCAACATATGCCATTAATTACTATTACATTTTATAAATATTATTTTATTTTCTTTTTAAATACATTATAATAATACAGTATAATAATACGTTTGAATCATCCTCTATGGTGCATCTTCCTTTTCAATAAGATATACATTTTTCGTAATTTGTATAAATAAATATACTGTACCAACGATATTTTTCAAAACTCTAAAATTTTCTTTTTATAATTTCACTGCATGGACTTAATATTTATAAAAAAAAAAAACAAGCTGAAGGAAAAAGCTTAAATATGAATATCATTTGTTCTCACATCAACGTAATCTTGTGAAAAATATTTTCTTAATTATCCAACTTTGTAATTTATATTATACTGTTCCTATAGATTTTAACAAAAATTTTTAAATGTGCTTAATACATAATTATCACAAAGTTGTATTTTTTATTGTTGTGAAATATTTTTAAATGAATAATCTCGTGTGTTTAAATTTAAAAATTAATAATCAAAAAAGTAAAAAAAAGTAACTATCTGAAATTTGAATATTGATTTGTCTGTAGATTAAAAATGTAAGTTTTTTCTTAATAACTCAATAAATTGCTGTTTATATATTTATTATTAATGTTAATTGAAAAATTACTTCTATATTATAAATATTACTTGTCTATATATGTGTATTTTTGTTCATTATTGTTTACAAATTAATTTTGTAAAATATTTCGATCTACCTTCACATCTTCAGAATCTATGTAGTTATTATGATTATTTTTTTTACAATTATCGTAATATTATGCTTTATAAAAATAGTAATACATTTTTTGACAATCAATAATGTTGCGTGCAGTGATAACCATTTGTGGAGTAAATTGCTAATAAATATTCCCAATTTCTTGTCTTCATTAAAAGCTCGTTAAACTCGCTTTCTATTTGGTTAATGCTAATTATTTCATAAATCATAGAAAGTATATACAAAAGTAAATTCTATACAAAGTATAACTATTCTTATCTAGAGACTAATATAATGAAATCTATTCGAAGCTTTAAATATACCTATACTAATTATATCTTACGTAAAATATTTAAATATAAATGTGTAGAGAACAAGTGCGTAATGTTGTGTTAATGTTACTTAGTATTATATTAAGAATAACATTGTTCCTGAAAAGTATTATGTTATTTGTAGATAACTACATATTTAAGTTAATTTAAAAGTTACTATATATAGATCTGCAAATAACAAAAATTAATAAATAAACATATATATATATATATACAATAAATCATGCGGGTAATTAAACAAGATTTTAAAAACAAATATTGTAATTATCTAATCACAGTTTTATGAAATATATATTTATAGAATTTTTTTTTAAATTAATAAAATTTTTAGTAGTTCTGTTTTTATTAGTATTCAAATTGGGCGTATAATTTCATTTATAAATATATATCTACTTTATTTGTACTTAGATTTGATTTTTTAATATATTTAATGTGTCTTTTTTAGTTAACGAGGAACTAATTAACCAAATGTCTGAAATATACAATCATTAATGCAGAATATATAGTATTTTTTAAAAAAAAGTATAAGTTAAACTAAGCTCGAAATGTATAAGAACATGTTTACCAAATTCAACATATTTAACTTTTAAAAATACTCTAAAATTAATAAAAATTTTCCAAATAATGCAGTAAAACGTACCATCTGTTAAAGTGTTTTTATTTATAAACAATTGAACAAATTTTAATTCAATTGACATATCTATCAAAATAATTTTTTTATCGTATGATTCATAAACTTTGTTAGAATAATTTTTAAGTTTATTATTTGAAAAATGAAAGCCTTTAGCTTTTAAATACTAATTACCTTTCAACTATTTTAAGGAATCCACTATGAATATATTTACTAAGTTGATAGGGTATTTCCTTGATTAATAAGAAATTACAAATCTGACATTCATTATAATTTCTTTAATGTTAAATAACTTATAAATTAATTTAATAATTAGCTTATTTTTGTAATGATATCTTTTTCGCTATTAGAATATGTATTAGTTTCTAAAACATTTTTTAAAAAAAATAAAAAATCACTGAAAAAATCAGGTATAATATCAGTACAATCAGTACAATCAGTAGGTTCAATAAAATATTCAAAAGATTTGGGACTTATATAAAATGTATTCTACCATATCGATAGCGACACAAAAAAGCTCCCGTAAGAGGCTAACATTAAAACTTTTTCTCTAATGTTTGTACATATTTTATTTTCATATCATTGTATAAACGTCACTTTCTTCCATATTTTATTGAATGACATTCGTAATATATATCCTGTGTCCTTACATGGACAAATGAAGTGACGCACAATTTAGCGTCATAATTATTGGCGCACATACAAAAATATCTCTATACATGCGGATCTTCATTTGTTATATCAGAAATTCAAATACATTGGAATGTTTTTTTTAATATTCACATTTATATTTATCGAAAGAAAATAATTGTTTTTTAATATTAGTATTGGATTTTACATTATATACATAGCGTTCGTAAAGCCTCATTCATAGTTCCGTTTAAATTCATCTTAGTTATTAATTCTATAAATTAATCTCTTACTACGATTAAAAGTATTCATTGTTGATAATATTAATTAAAAAGCACATTAATAATTCATTAAGAATTCATCAAAATGTATTACATGTTTTTCATATATATATTAAGATTTAATAATATTGCATACAAAGAAATACTATAAGCCACGCAATGGTTTATAATATTTAAATTGTAAAGGAATTTTACTAGTTAATATAAATTCTGCGGGAATTTCGGAATAATGGGAGCACTTACGAACGATAAGGCGAAGAAATTGGACAGCGCCGACTCGTGGAAGTGCCAGTTTGCGCGGGAAAAGCATTGCCTCAGTCTCAAAATATACCTTTCTATTCGAGTCAATATAGACCATCGCAATCAGTTTCTGAATATTTTCTTACCTGTGTGACAAAAATGTATCATCCTCTCTGTAATTCATCTTTTTTATTCAACATTATTTTTCCATTAGATCCATTAATTCAATATTACTCTTTCATATTTACAGCAGAATGGCTAAGCTAGTTGTATTAGATTTCATTATTAAAATACATACAAATATCACATATTAAGTCCTATAAAAAAAACTTCATTAAGATCAACTTGAAAGGTATTAGTCTGTAAATATCGTACATTATTGTAAAAAGACTCTTTAAGAAAATTCTATACAATAAAATTTAATTAAGCAAATTAAAAAAGTCGCATGAAAATGGATACTGTATTGTGTCAAAAAAGCTATTTATGTTAATGAAATATTTACGTAAAAACGTAGATACTGTAGTTATACCATAATAATAAAAATCATCTTTAATTATAGCACGTTTATGTAGGTATGAAAAAGAGGACACTGATGTGTACTTTGTTGATAGGTATTTTTTTCAACAGCTTTGAAATATAAGATTCCTTTCATACGCATTTTCAAATACATTTTTCGCATTTCAATTTACATTTTACAATTTAATATTATGAACGAAGATTTTTTTTTGTATTTTTAAAATTTATCTTTTTATTTTGCTTAAATCTAATTGATTTACCCTAAAATTACCTTCAACGTGTGTGTGGGTGTACGCGCGCGCGCGCGTGTATGTATAAATTGCAATTCTTTATTAAGATATAAACTAGCAAATACACAATGCTATTTTATAAATGTATTATTATTAAATCACTTTTACAAAATAGGGAAGCCATATTTCACTGTCGACATGTTTGACTGAAACCAATTGTAATCCGTTCGTTGCCCTGATATATACTTAATATTGATTACAAAATAATATTCTACATCATATTAAAAAATATTATGTAACTGCAATTTATTGAGCAGTATATTTATTATAGAAAATGCATTTTCATTAATTATATTTATATAAATCGAAACCGATTCTCATAATAACGATTAAATGTACAATCATTTTCATCTACATCTATATTGAAAATTTTTAATATTTATTTATATTGTAGAAATTATATATTTATTAACCGAACGGTTCTTGTTAGAATTTGCAATTTTAACATAAATAATACATAAATACAATATATATATATAAATAACAATTAAAATATGATATAAAAAATAAATTAACGCTGAAATTAAAACTTTTTTAAGAACTTTATGCTTTTTAATGCTTATATATTTCTATTTGACTAATTTCGTATTTATGAATGTTAATAAAAAAAATTTTTTTTACTGAAATAAATAAACATAATATTACATTTTCTTAATTATTCTTGGATAATAATTTAATTATAAAAAAATTAACAATTTGAATTTTGGAAAAAGACTTGGAAAGAGAATATTTACAATATGTATTTACACACCTACGTTTAATGTTAATAGCTGTACCATTTGCTTAAATTAGTTAATTAAAAATATTATTGCACAGAAAATTGAAAATTATATATAATATAAAATATCAATTGTAATAGCGTTTTAATACTTTCTATAGTTTCAATATAATATTATAAAATCATATCATTTTTATAAAATACAAAAACTCTGAAATTCTATTGTCAGATTTTATTATTTCATATAAGAAACCAGCAGTAATCAATATATTGCTTTAGTATATAATAAAATGTATTAGGAAGTGCACATTAATTTAATTATACGTTATTCAATTGGCTGTTTCGCGCTCCAGTTGTGTAGTGCAACATCGAAAAGGCTTTATTTCAATCCCCTTCAGTTACTGTATAATACAATTTTACCGTCCATAAAAATATTTTCACATTTCTTATTACTCATTACATAATACATTCTCAAACATACAATTATTTAGAAATTTTTAATAACTTCAGTAGATATTGTATTGTATAAATCGAAAATATAGCTTAAAATTCAAATGATTCCATGTGTAACGAAGGAAATCGTACAATACATCAATGTTTTACAAAATGAATATAAAAAAATTACGAAATTCATGAGTTATACATATTTTTTTTATTCTATAATTAAAACATTAATTTAAAAAAACTCACTCCTGTATTTATTTTTAACCCAAATCTGATCTAAATGTACAAGAAAATCTATCACTTGCGTTTATTATTTTTTCACAAAAATCAAAGGTCGATCTCACTTTGCATGATAATGTCAAATCACGAGTCTCCACGATTTATCAAATGCCAATCCCTTTACTGGATATAACAAAAGTTCAGGCAATCCTTTTACTAGTATGCTAAGATTTATTTTATAGGCACGACGAAAACATAATATTCCCAAAGTGAATATTGACGAAGCTATGGAATCAGTATTTTATTGGACGGCCTTTTTACGTAATAAACGATCTGAATTAAAATCAATGATAAATCTATTTTCGACCTAGTGCCTTAAAACAAAAACTTATTAAATACGTGTTGCAATAACTCCGTACGGATAAAATCTATCTACATCTGCATTTATGTAGATAATTTCATTTTTTCAAAATATATTACTTATAATTTATAATTATAAAATGATTACATATATGTTAACATATATATATAATATTAATTTCTTACAGTAAATATATATATAATGATTAGACAAATGATTCCTCTTGTTTTAAACCTTTTTATTAATAAATACAAATTGCAAGTTTATTGCTGCGTGTACAAATATTATAAAGAACTTATTCATTAATTTACATAAAAAATTTCGGTAAAATTATAATAGACAACATAGATAAAAAAATAAAACAATGAAATCCACGTTTGCAATTAAAATTTTTTATTATTACAGCTGCAGTTTTTAAATACAAAAGTAAAAGCAAAAAATATAATTTTTCACGATGCTTATTTAATGTCTATTCTATAAATTAAATAAATGAATTTTAATTAATATCAAATCACCTGTCCACTGAAATTAAAAAAAATATTAGCAGATATTAGAATGTATTAAAACTATATATTGTATTAAAACAGATTTATAAATGAGATCATACACGTATTTGTGTGTTTGTGTGTGTGTGTGTGCGCGCGCGCGAGTGTGTGTGTGTGTATGAATCTCAAAATAATTATTTCTTTATGAAACTAATTTATAACATGTTATGCATAAAATGCATATAATAATGGTGAATTTTATTTTAGACCACCAGTAAATATTCTTCTTAAACATAAACATCTATTTATTTATTTATGATACAAAGTCTAATTCAATAAAAACTATGTATTCTTTAAGCATAATAAAATGAACGTAGAATGCCAGTCATTTGACGTTGTATATTTATTAAACATGTTAAATTCATGTTCCATCAGTCGCACACAATGTATATAGATTAGAAAAAGCAAAAATTCCTTTATTTATGTTGGCGTGAATCTTCCCATCTGAGAATTTGAAGCTGTACCGCTGCCTGTAATAAAATACATTTAAATTTTAAATGTATCGCACACCTTCGATAGCTCAGTTGGTAGAGCGGTGGACTGTAGTTGGATATATGCAATATGGGAATCCATAGGTCGCTGGTTCAAATCCGGCTCGAAGGAATTATTTTATTTTTTTATATTGACTTTTTCTGACTCGGATGCACCTGTATTTATTGATTTGTAAATTTTACAATAAACAAATAGCCACAATTAATTTGCATTGATCTGGGTATTATCGTCGGTGTACACGTAAGAAAGTATATTATGACTAGAAACGTATTAATCATCCTAGAGGCATCCGCGACATCCGTTAGTGAAAATTTTAGTAAAATTATTACGAAATTCGTAATGCCCTAGTTGTTTGATTTACAAAATTATTTTAAATAATAATTTATATTTATGGAGTAATAATAATAATAATAATAACAGAGTTTAAGTAAAATTAAAAAAGAAAGGTTGTAAGAAGTATTTTAGGATAACCATTTCTTGTTTGGAATTCTAGTAATTATTTTAACGTAATGCCACTATCAATCTTCAGTCAGTTATGTATACGATACTTTCCAATAAAAATAATAAAATATAATTATTACAATGCATCTAATTGTAAATGAAAGGTAAAGGTAAAATTATCAATAAATATTCCTATCAAATTCAAAGTGTTGACAAATACAGTTATGTTGTACATTTTTCATAATTTATTCTAATGTAAGTATGTTTTTCAACGTTGGTTAGGGAACACGTCATTAATATTCGAAGCTTTGATGAAGAATCAATATAACGTGACGGTAGATTTAAAGTCAGTCGTGTTAGTAATATTACTTGGTGCGTGAAAGGGGGTTGGGCCGCCAACAAGTGCAGGGGATTTTCGAGACAATGCGTGATAAGACTCGGCTTACGTCGTATTCAATCATGAATAACCAATATAATGCGCAAGAACAAATGGAAAAAAAATTCTACCATGTCAACTGAAATTGGATGAGGTAGAATATTATTTTCTTGACACGCCAATAATAATTCAATTGCTTTATATACTCATACTCAAGTTTTTTTTTTTTAATTTTTAACTTGTATGAAATTAACGACTTACGCATAAATTAAAATACATTTGAAAGTACGTTTTTAAATGTAATGAAACGGTAAGGTTACGTGTATGGCATATATTATTCATATGACTCATAAACCGGTTGGCTTAAACGACTACCTGATACTACCTCGATTTTGACGACTCTGACGTATAAAAATTTTATTTTTATCCACCATTATACGCGTATCACGTTATTGTCGCGCCTTTATCATTCATTATATCTTATTAACAATCTTCGAAAATTAAAGTGCAATCTAAATCATAATTATGGTCGACATTATAAACTCATACATGTTATGATATACAAATATTATATTTATTTATAAAATATTTTTATGTACTGAAAAAAAACTTTATAAATTAAACCCATACCTTAAATAATAACATTCATTATTTTCATTACTTTTATTTTTTATGCTAAGAAAAACATAAAAATTTAAAATATGAAATTGATTTATAAAACCAAATGTATTTTTAAGCAAAATTTAATAGACAATATTAAAATACAAAAAAAATAAGTTTTCGACCGTGACAGGACTCGAACCTGCAATCTTCGGATCCGAAGTCCGACGCCTTATCCATTAGGCCACACGGTCAGTTGACAATATTTTATATTGTACTGGTATAGTAATTAATCATTAAATTTTTAAGAATATTCAAATATCTATAAAAATCTTTATTTAAATACATTTACCGTGTTTTTATCATTATAATTCATTAAAGTCAATTAATTCAATAACGACACGGAGTTTAATATTCCCCAAGAATTAATGAGCAATACTAATCCTGTCGGTAAGTACATGATAAAATTCCTTTCTTAACGACCGTACAACAATTACCTACACACAATTTGTCTATTTTACATTTCGTTAATATAATAAAAAAATACACGCGCTGCGTTCGATTTTTATGTAAAGTTTCACTCTTTAAAATATAAGTAATGAATTTTCTAAGCCTTTTTTTGGAAGTTTTTAATTCTCATTATTAATTAACAAATATTGTTAAAAAAGCACGTAGAACGTGATTTGAAAATTATTTCCAATGTGCACCACACACAACATTCACTTGGTAATTGTTTAAACACTAAAATATTTTTATTCTGTATATGCTATTTATTAATATGCAATTAAATTGATAAAATAAATTTTTTTAGCATAGATTATAAAAAAAGTAGGATATTTTGCACATTCGTAATTTTATTTAAATTTAAGGTTATATTTAATTTAATTTATAATGTAAAGTAACTTAAGTTTAGATTATAAGTATGTAGAAATAACGCAGCTAAATAAGCATTAAAATTGTTTTGTTTTCTAATAATTTCCATTCGTTTGATGCAACTGTAAACAATATTTTTCAGCCATAAATTAATTTTTTATAAACTCTTTAAAAGTTTATCGACAACGGAAGCGTTCGAAATTTACGCGTAAAGGAACTTGTTCGGAAAGTTGGATTTCTGTATTATTTCTTGACTGTGTATATACTTACATGTGGAGAGAGAGAGAGAGAGAGGGGTGTAAATTTCTAGGGGGTTTGTTAAAGTCTAATCCAAGATTTTACAGAATCCGATATGGGAATATCTTAAACGATAAATTTTGTCGATTATAAAATGTTGCGTTTTAGAAGAGTATAATCAGTGGATTTAGAATAACTCGTGAGTAGGGTAAAGCTAAGCTTAAGCTTACGAATGGTTCTGAAATCGATGCCATTATCATTAATAAGGATCCACGGTAGTGGACGCAGGTTCGGAAAGTAGATACTCCGACGGGGAAGAAGTTAGCCTAGAAAGAAGCTCGACAATGGAGTACCCGAGCGAGTCCCCGGAGTCTAGTCGTTGTTGCTGACGCGTAATACGGCAGAGTGTAAAACGAGCCGCCGGCAACGGGGCAGCGCCAGAGGAAGGGTAAGGAAGCCGGGGCTCGAGCTCCACTGGACTCCTCGGGAGGCCGCGCGACATTGGCGTCCTCCGCGGCACCGGAGTCAAACGTGTGCGCGCGGCCGGTCGGATTCTCGCGGGCGCGTCCATCTTCCCCTCCGGGGCTGCGCGACGCGACTCCCAATCGAGGCCTCGGGACTCCGGTGCACCTGGCCGGGGGCTCTCAGCTGTCGCGGTCGGCGCTCCTCGGCCGATCGATATCGCCGATACGAGCGCATTGGCCGCAGCCCCTCAGTCCGCACTCGCCCGCCGCGCTCGGTCATTGATAAAGATGAAGGCACAACACCGCGCCGCGTTCCAGACTGGAGCAGCAGATGCGCCTCCGCTCGGGGAGGACGGACTACCAGCGGAGGCTCCCGCGGCCGCTGCCCACCCCTGAATCGAGCCCCGGCGCGTCTCGCGGCCTTATGCCAATGCTCGCGTCAAACGTAGCTCGCTCTATCAAGGGCAATAGGAGACCTAGCTGGGACCGTCTTGTCCTCTCCCACCTCTAGTCTGCCGCCAACCCTTTCTAGCTCTTCGCAGCCCCTAGTAGCCATCCGAGCACTTGCGTCGACGAATCGAGCATTAACGTCGTGAATAAAGTGCTTGCACCGCTCCAAAACTCTTCATGAGTTGCTGTCCATTATTGTGAGTTTTTAATTCAAGCCTTCTTTTTATCTCTATCTCTCTCTCTCTCTCTCTCTCTATCTATATCTCAATCTCTATCTCTCTCTCTCTCTCTCTATCTCTCTCCTTTTTTTAATTCTCTTCTCTACGGTTTTTGCTTTTCTTTTTTCTTTTTTTTTTCTTTTACATAAGCCTCTGCAGTGTGTACTGTTCTTCGCGGGTATTTTTTGCTTTCGTTTCATGAAAATAACAGATGTTACAATTACAGGCCGACATAATGAAGTATTTTTTTTTTTTTTTGATAATTACAATGTATATAATTTGCAGTCTTTTTTATGAAAATATATCCCTATTGAATTATGTTATCTCAAATATCAATCCTTTATTAATAATATAACTTTTGCTAATTTTAATTTACTTCACACAAATTTTATCATAATTATCAAATAATAAAGTTTCAATTAGATTTTTAAACATTTTCTTTTTTATTTTTCAGTGGTCAGTCAATGATTATTGATATATTATCCTAATTTATTTATTTTTAATTTATCTATTGTTCTCTTATAATTTTTATTAGTAATAAACAAATAATTAACAATTTACATGTAGGCAGTATATGTGCACATTTAATTATTTTTTTATTTTTAGTTTTAAAATAATAACGATTTTAATAAAAAACAAAAATAATCATGGTAAAAAAATGTACATTCGTTAAAATTAACTATTTTTTTACTTTAAATAAAAATCTAAAATTGTTACTTTGTACAAAACTTTGAACTATCTATAAATCATTACTCCAAAAACAAAATTATAATATTTTTTCAAGATAAATATTTTATTACAGATAGAATGAAAAATATAATTACAATGAAATGGCAAATTAATAATTTTCGTAAAATATGGTAAAAATAAAATTTTAATGATATAACTAAAAAACTGCATAACATTTTTACCGATTAAGAAAATAATGTCTTTTTTGTAATAAATAATATCCTATTCATGAGAACTTAAACATTTTGTTCAAAGAGCTAAAATCGTATTTCATAATACAAAATAAGGCTACTAGAACGCCATAAATTTATTCATATTCAAACATTTTGATTTTCATTTTATCAATAATCAGCCATTATAAAAATACAAATTAAAAGACACAATTACACGCATGGAATTGAACTTTTTTTAAAGCAAGAATACATTAGATAATTATTCGTTTTCTTATAAAAATTGCGTTTAATTATATATTTAAACAATATCAAGTGAACACTAAGAATCGAAATATATGACTCTTTTTTAAATTAAACATATAAAAATTAGGTTTAATTAATTAAAATACACAGTATTATACAGACCTATATATAAAAGAAGGATACAGTATAATTTATTAAATGATTAGATTCTTGATCCGTTCAATCGGTGATGTTTAATGATTTGATTTATAACAAAAAATTTTAATTTGACTTTAATGACATGAGTTTATTTCATGAATGACCTATGCACGTATATATTGTCCAAATTTTTACATGTATATAGCTTAGGCTTTTTGCACGTATAATCTAAAATCCCTGCGGTTCGCTTCAGACATTGATTAATGTAGAATCTTTTGCGCAATACTATAATTTGATTCGATAAGATCGTGCAGCAGAAGCTCCTTTGCTGATTATTCCGATCGCGCGAGTAACGTAGAATAGTTACCAGAACTATATAGGAGAGTTAAAACTTATTCAACGCTTTGCAAGGTCCTAACATATTTATCGAGCTTTGTCTGCAATTGATCATGAATTAACATATAGTGTGATCTATTGCGATACAGGATGATGCAAACCATATTAATTACGTGTGCGTAATTCAGAATCTTTCATGTTGAGCTTCAACGTTTACAAAAAGCGTCGAAACATTGAACTTATTTTACACAATCGTAAACATTAACTTGTTTACAAATGCCTTTTCCTTTTTTCTTACTCTAGTCTAAACTGTCGTAGTCGTTTTCTCAAATAATAAAGGTCAATATTCTCATAACGCGAAATAGTAAGAGTATCCAAATTTCATTCGGTTGACTGTAAACTCTTGACTTGAGTTGCTTCAATATTCATCCTGAAATTGAATTTTGGCTGCAAAGATACATAAATATTATTCTATAATATTTTACGTGTTCGTCTAACCACCAAATAAAAATCAATCGACATTAATCATGTCGCAACATTTTGAAAATGAATTTTACCGCTATATTCCGATAAAGCAGAATTAGCAAAAAGAAAATAACATTCCTTTATATCTTTCTCCTAGTTCATGTAGATCGACTGTTCTAATTTAGTTAATTTTTATAACATTATATTACAAATCTGTATAATTCCAATAGTATTTTCATCAGTTTACCCAATAATTGACGTCACTTTTATAGATTACTTAATCATTATAGCTACGATGATCCATGACCACGCGGATCTGTTTTTTTTTTTTTATATAGAGGATATTTTTGTAATGAATCGCCCTCAAGATGCTTAAAGTAATTTTGCACTTACAAGTATTTTTTAATATTATGTAAAGTCTGTAGATTAATTAAGTTATAATTTATCGTAAATATATACAGATTTTTATTAAGAGGTATTATTAAAAAATAATACCTCTTTAATAAAATAAGAATAATTTTTATTTTAATTTTATTAAATTAAATTTATTTAAATAGTTTATATAAAATATAACATTGAAGATATTAAGAAAATAAGTTTATTTTTAAATATTTTTAAAAATTAAAAATAATTATCTTTATATTAAAAATATAATATTTTTTAATAAACTATATAAAATGAGCAAATGACTTTATTCTAAAACCATAAAACTATTGGATTTTAATAGTTTATTTTTGGGATATGAGCAGGAATTACTGGAATAGTCTTACGATGCGAATTACAGCCGATAATTATTTAAAGCATTTGTAGTAGAAATAAATATTTTACAATGGTTATGAATATCGATACACTAGTGTTGATAAATTATTTGAATAGGTGATATATTCTTTTTATAAATTTGAAGTTCATATAATATAATTTTATTATTTTGTCGGTGCTAAGTACTAACTAATAACTGCAGAAAATTATTGGCTTATATAAAAATGAATGCATGAACTAAATTATAATAATTACTTTTATAAAATTTTACATGATCCAAAAACAATAGTTAAAGTAATCATAATTTTTATATTTCAAATAATTCTTAGCTTTTTATAATATCATTACGATTTTTTTTATTAAAGTTCAAGCAATTTAATAAGTTCATCTAATTACAATTTTACTTTTTTTTATTTCTTGACACACAATGAATGATTCATCAATCGAAAATGTTTCTTACACCAATTCACAAAAAATCTTGCGTACATTGTATTGAATATGATAATGACATATTTGTAATCTATAATAATACCCATAATCTTTGCAATAAGTATTTATGTTTATATACGAAGATAAATAAATGTAGGCACATTTATTTACATTTTATATTTTTATATTGTTTTTTGTTTTACATAATAATAAACTATAACTGTCGTAAACAGTTCCTTAAATACTTAAATATAGTTTTATCTGCTTAGTCTTGCACTTTTAATGTTTTCCCGTACTGCTGATCATATGAAAAATGCCATTTTATTGGCATTTGAATTTTATATAAAATTAAAAATTATTTTTTGAAAAAATAAACATTTAAACAGAAGCTCAACATTTATTGATTTGCAAATATTCTTAAAACTGTCTCTTTTGTTTTGTAATGATTTTGCACTTTATTAAATAGTTAAATTTAGAATTTATTTATCAATTATAAATTATTTACAATTTTTTGTCGGTAACAGTTCTTCAATGCGTATCCGATATTTACTTACTCTATTCATTTATGTCAGGACACTATTAAAGCTGACCTTAGTTACAAATAACAAAAATCTAATAAAAAAAATATATTTTAAATAAACTATTATGTAATCTCAGTGAATCTGTGGATTTACTATTTCGATTTACGATTTTTAATATTTGCCAACGAAAGAAAACAATTCTTATCATTTATTATGCTGATAGAGAACATCTATTTTTAATTAGAATACAAGAATATTTTTGAATTATCTATTTCAATACCGAGCGTTCAGTTTATATTGACAACGGCATTCCATTTCTTGCCAACTAAAGCTAGTAATTATTTATGACTTTGTCTTGCAAACTTCTTTAAAAGGTTGCAGAAGGTCGATGTATTCCTTCACGAAGACACCGTGCATACTGATAGAAACACCCACTAGTAAAATAATTTTATCATCTATTGTACTTGAGTAAAAAAAATATGTATATATATATTACAAAAATTAATACGTGGTTTAGATT
The DNA here is from genome assembly GCA_018907135.1 of Kradibia gibbosae. NCBI lineage: Eukaryota > Metazoa > Arthropoda > Insecta > Hymenoptera > Agaonidae > Kradibia > Kradibia gibbosae. The sequence goes on along the minus strand of JACCHX010000006.1, from coordinate 4,160,213 downwards.
TGATCAATTTTTTATTAAAAATTTTTGTGTTACGCGCGCACACAGTGGATAATCTAGTTTCTTGAAATTTAGAATGATTAAAATTGGCTTTATGTTCAATTATTTAAATATTTTGACTCCTTGTTCAAACACTCTTTTTCATGAAAAAAAGGTGATAAAATGTTAATTGTTGAAAATTGATCGCTCAATTGCCAAAGTATGCCGTAATTTATATGAATTCGTTATTCAAAATTAAGAATATATATTTAAAAGGATGTAGTAAATTGTAGCGTTAGCTTAAAAAAAGCGATGAGATAGAAGCAGATATTCTTTTTGCTTAGTGACATATTAATGTATACGGTCAGTGTATATTGGAGACAAGTATAAATAATCCATTAATTCTGTGAAATATTCATTCGCATGGTTCGCAATATTAATGCACAATGTTTCGTCATTGAATTCAATGGGAAATTGTTTTTTAACAATTTAATAAGGAAGGAAATTTTGTGCAAAAGACGATGCTCTCTTTGCTCTTTTAATTTTGTACGGTGCTTTTTATTCCCTGTAATGTACTTGGCTTTGCACTAAGACGTTCGTGCAGAAAAACGTGCGTAGCTGCGAAACGTGAGACGCCATGTACTCTCTGTCTTTTTTCTTCGTCCTCTTTCCCCCACCCTGCGCGGCTTCTCTTTCTAATAAAGTTTAGACTGCGATCCAGACCAGTCCAGACTGTGCTACGAACGTGTTAATGCATATCGTACTATTGCACATGTCGTCAATAATATAAGCAAGAGATAGGCAGAAGCATCGAAGGAAAAGGATGAGCGCGAAAACTATATAGTGTTGAGCAATTTTATATGCACGCATTGTGCATAAAACAATATTCTCCATAAGTGATCAAAATAAAATAGTTGTGCTTCACTGCAATCGTGCTCTACGGTTACACGGTTATTGGGTTCTGCTGCATGCTTGGCTCAGAGCCCATGCGAAGGAAGGCAAAAAATCCACGTTTATTTCGATTTTACACAAAGCAACGGATACTAATAAAGAGAGAGAGAGAAAATAATAATATACGCGGGCGCGCGTGTGTGCATGCGCGTGTGTATGGAGAGGAGGCTTTGTTATCTCTCGAGCAAATTGCTTCAGCTCATTCACATGCGAAATTGAAGAAGGGGAAAAACAAGATATAACGCGTACAGTACAGAACCTATTGTAGTCCGACAATCGAAGTTTTAGTTATTTACCTTGTTTATTTGGCACGACGTACAATGCGCACATAAAGTCGCTAGTATAACGTGTGGTATTAACTTAAATGGGAAGGAAACGAGTAAGAATTTACATTACGTTAACAAAGTGTAATTCTTTATATCTTTCCTATTTTCCTAATATCGAGGTGCACTGACGTGCATTATTACGCGCGCGAGAAGAGTCGCAAAGAACATTAGTGTGCAGTGCGAAAGACCTTAGGGGATCTAGATTGAAAAATGCCCAGAGCTATTGAAGAAAGGGAGATTATGTCAATGACGTCTTGATTACAGTTTGCGCCGAGCACGCGACATCCACGCGGAGTTTATTGGCCTGAGACCCGATTTCAACTTCTCGGTTCTCAATTCAATTACTCGCTTTGTGTAGCCTCCAACGTCTTTAGTGGCCCCCGAGCCTATGTTGCTAGCAGCCGCTTTACGTTCATTCAACTCTCGCATTGTTGCGAGATAATAGGCCGAAAATCGAGAGCCGCACGGCCGCACCGCCCGCTACTTTCCTTCTTCTCGTACATCTTTGTTTTAAAAGCTTCTCTCGTATGCAATTGCACGAGCCTATCTATTAATGGTCTTGTGCGTTCGTGACCACTTTGGATAAGAGATGGCCGATACCTAACAGTTTTAACCGCTGGATCCCGAGGCTTTTCGAAACTAAAAATTCAGTAGCTGATATGTCGCTATCGCAGAAGTTTTCTTCTTTCTGTACGTCCTCCTTGCCGAAATTGTTCACCATAACTGGCATCTTGTTTGAGAATTAGTGCCATTAGTGCTCGTAGAAGCACTTTGTTTGGTTATAAACAGTGTGTTTAAGATCTCTTAAAAATTTCCAGACAATAATTATTCATCGATAACTTTTCTCTTTATTACATCACTGTCTTTATATAAGATACGTTTATTCTCTTGCTTTGTGTCCTCATAATCGTTTTGTACTTATTAAGCTTCGCTTCACTATTTATCCACCTTCAATTTTCAGTTTTTTTTTCTTTTTGGCATTTTCACATCCGCTTCAATTTCTTCCAATTTTCTAAAAACATTTATTTGTGTATCTTTGCATATTTTTATTATTTATGCATCTACTTTTTAACAGTCGTGATGATGCTTAATTGTATACAATTATACACGAAAGAGAAGGTATTTTAATAAAATTTTGTTATGTATGAAATAATAAAGAAGAATGCTGATATAATTTATATGGAAAAAAGTGTTTTTTAGCCAAAGGATAAGTGGTTATTAAAGCATTAATAGCTCCACTGACAAACAGAATGCAAATATTCACATTCCAAAATATGTACGTAAATTGCCTTTCTACTGAAATTTCAAAATCATATGAAATTAAGTATGCTTACAATTTAGGATTTAATGACAAAAAGTTTTTGTTAAAAAAATGAATGATAAAAAGATTAATATTTTTAATTAAAATTTACAGATACATATATATGTACGTGTATGTGTATATATGTATATGTATGAATGTATGTGTTAATAATTTTAAAAAATTGACATTACGTTTACGAAGAACAATGTTAATATCTTAAAGTAAAAACTATGGTACTCTGTTGTAGGACTCGTTTGGGGGAGAGGATGGTCAGTATGAGCTCAATGCTTGTAGAAACAGTAAGCATCAATTATGAAGATTTTAATGAGAGCTTCTTGACATGCGGAACGTGCCTTTGTATGTACGATGGCAGTGAACATACACCAAAATTATTACCATGCTCCCATACAGTATGTACAGTAATTCCTTTATTTCAAGAATAGTGTCGGTTAAACAAAACTTAGACTTAAAGTTATTTTAAGTACTATTTGTAATTTGTTAACATAGCATTTAGAAATATTACAAAATAAAAAATGCTGCTCTTCTGTTTTCTAAAAGGTATGCCTGCATTGTCTTACAAGAATTGCAGCTTCGCAAACTCGAGAAGCTGGAGCCTTTAGATGTCCGATTTGTAGAGAATTGATTACGATTCCACGAGGTGGAGTACCAGCACTGCCTCCTAGTTTCCTGGTTAATCAATTGTTAGATTTAATGTCTAGACAACGCAGAGAGGTTCACATTTTAAAACTAAAAATACATTTTTATTTTTCAATGCCCTGAATTAAGATTTAATCACTATTTTCAGGTTATACCAAAATGTTCAATACACATTAATCAAGAGTTATTGTTTTGCGAAACATGTGACACAGTTTTTTGTACTGTATGTACTGGAGGTAGCCATGCTGGTACATCACCAGGATGTACCGAACATACTATAATTCCATTTAGTATAGCTATAAAACGTATGTCAGAGATACTTTTATACAAGGCAAATGAATGTATATCAAAGGTGAATTTAATAACTATTTAATGAGTATTATCTAAGATTAAAATAATAAAATTAATATGTTTTTAATTTGAAGTTAACCCAAGCACAAGATTCTGTAAGTACAGAACTTCAAAGGCTTGACACTACAAAACAAAAATGTTTGGAAGCTGTCGATGCTGAATTTGATTTCATTATTGAGAAAGTAGAGAGGCGGAAAGCAGAACTGCATGCTGCTGTTACTGCAGCAGCAAGGGATAAAAAGCGTGCTCTCGAAGAGCAACATGCACTCATTGAAGCTGAAAAAAATAAAGTTGAGCGTGAGTGCGAGGGCTTACAGTATCAGGTAATATCTACAATGTTACTTTTAATTTGGAAATCCTTATGAGAAGTTTATATTTTTAAGGTTGAAGTAAGAAATATTACTCAAAGAATTGGTAGCTTATCCGACCAGTTAGATGCTGCAGTTGCACTAAGTGAACCTAGAGAAAATGCTTTCATTACTTCAGAATTTAATCATAATGATGCGCTTTCAAATTTAGAACTTGCTCTTAATACTTTTGGAAGAGTGAGATCTAGCACAACATTACCAGGTATTTTGTCATAATTTATGTAAAAAATACTAATATGCTGATAAATAATTAAAAATTAAATAATGTATTTTTGCAGGTTTATGTCGGGCTAAATTGAAAGATTCAGCTGTGGTAAAGTTACAGATTGTTGTACTAGTTGAAACAGTTGATTATCATGGTCAACCTCGAAACGTAGGAGGTGATCCGATTGGAGCTAAATTGACCATAACAGATAATAACCAGTCACAAAGCCAAAATTCTTCTGTCGAAACAGAAGTTAAAGATCTTGAAAATGGAACATACGAAGTAAGATTCCGACCTACAGTAGCTGGTCGTTACGCTTTAAGAATATCTGTTTTTGAAAGAAGTATTAAAGATTATCCTTTATTCTTTGATGTAACTGAACACAATGAACCGATTAAATGTTATGGACATAGAGGTTCTGGTAAAGATGAGTTCCATCAACCAGTTGCAGTTGCTGTAGATGATGATGGGATTATATATGTCGTAGATACTGGAAATTCAAGAATAAAGGTATATTTTATAATTTCAATTTTATTTTCAGCACGCGTAAGAAATTTTAATTACAACAATTACTGTTAAAGGTACTTGATAATAATTTAGAATTTCAAAGGCATATTTTTAACGAAGGGTTGGAAGGACGAAGTTGTACAGGTATTGCAATTTCTGAACAAGGTTTAGTAATTGTAAATTGGAGGACAAAAACAGTCACAGAAATGACTACTCTTGGCAATACAATCCGATCTTTTTCACATAATGCCTTCCAAGTAAGCTAAATCATATAAATTAGATCTTTTTTTGAATATAATTTTATGATCTAATTTAGGAGCCCATTGACGTAGCAGTAGATAGAAGCTATGGACATATTTTAATTGCCGATAATGGTCAATGCTACGTTTTTGTATTTGACTGCGATGGAAAAATTCTCTTTCAGGTTATATAACAAATCTATTTTTTCTGTACATAAATATAAATGATATAAATGTACGTTAAGCAAGATATTCACGTAAGCATTTTTAGGTTGGAAAAAAAAATATGTTCAAGTTAATAATATCAGTTGCTGTCGGTCCTGCTGGTGAAATCTTAGTTGCTGGTTCGTGTATTCAAGTTTTTTCCGCTAAAGGAGATTTTACTGAAGAAATAAATACAGAGGGAAAAGGTATGCTTCTAACTGTAACTTTGTTTATCTTTACTGTATTCTTTACTGTAAAAATATTCGTTTTAATATAGGTAATGGTAGATACGGAGGAATCGCCATTGATAATGAAGGGAGAATATTAGCCTCTCGAACTGAAAAAGGACATACCGTAATTAAAGTTTTAAAACTTGGTGGTGGAACCTTCTTATCAGAAATCGATTCTTACAATTCAAAATTGCGTCGTCCATCAGGAATTGCCGTTTTACCCGATGAACATCTTGTTGTAGTGGATCTAGGCAATGATTGTATTAAAAAGTACAAGTATTGGTAAAAAAAAATTAGATCAATAATTAAAAGGTACATAAAAGTAGTCATATTTTGCATTTAATCATACATTGATAACATTTAAAAACTTAAATAGTATTCTCGAATCTCTGAAATACTGTTGTCTTGGTTAGTTTTGTTTTTTAGTAAACACTTCATAATAAATATGTATTTAGTGCTTCAGCAAATTATCATGACATGAATATTTTTTTTAATTTTTAAAAGATTAAAATACAATATATTCAAATTTGCATGGTTTTATTAAGCACTCGAAAATAGAATCTCATGTTAAAAACACCTTATTACATAAAAATATTTATTATGAATTCTTTAAAAATTACATGACAGATTAAACATAATAAAAACATAAATATATATGTCATATTTGCAGAGTTCCTTCTAGTGTATACTTTATTCAAAATGAAAGGTAACTTGTTATCCTTCTCGCGTCATTGGGACTGTTAACAACACCAAGAATGAGGAGAAGAGCAAGGGAGAGAGTGCAAATATTACAATATCATTAAAATAATTAATAAGCACTTATTTTCGGTTACATATAATTTTTGTAATGATTACTCTCCTGATTAGATAATACTAGCAGTTTCATTCTCTGAGATTGATGCATAAGCAATATCAGCAGTACTTCTATTTTTACATCATTTTATATCCAATTTCATTGATTTGAGTCAAATCCACATTCTAAATTGAAAAAAGTCATCTTTAATTAAGTTATGCATGAGCATTATTCTACAAGAAAAATTGAATTTAAAAAAAAAACTAAACAAGAACATTCCAGTTTTTCTTTATTCTGCTTTCATTAGCAATATATAAGTGTATGTTGAATATACATAGTCTGGAATTATTTTAATGACGATTTTAAAGATTAATGGCATACCGTATGCTTTTCTCACTTTACTCTATACAACTTTAGCCATTGGAACTCATTTAAGTGCATAAAAAAATTATCTTTATGCTAGTATTTAGTATACTGATACATTACGAATGATGCTCAAGGAGCTCACGAATATCTGAAAATAGTATATAATGAAATATTATGATCTTGGGTACTTGTCCTGTTTAATATTTTATCTTTTTTTACTTGACATTGGTATCCACGTAATTTAGAATTATATAGTGCCATTAAAATAATGAATTTCTAGTGCAATGTAGAACATTCTTTTCTAATAATACATATAATGTAAAATAACTTAAATGTATTTTATGGTATATGGTCTTCGTAAGGTATGAGCACATCATTTTGTAATTATATTTACTCGCAAAAAACTCCTTATTTAGCCTTATAATGTTACTACATGTAAATTTACTATACTATTTTTTATTGTATTTTGTTACTTTTTAATCAATATATTCTCAAAATAGTTTTATTGTGTAGATATATAATACACTATAGTGTTTAGTGTCTGGAACAATTTATTATCTTGCTTTAAACATTTTTTTTAATTATTTATACTTTAATTGGTTATTTAAAAATATACTTTTTTAGACTATACATAAATTGAAATGATCATATTTATTTATGACAGATGTCTTGTGCTCTAAAATAAGGATGATTAAAATTGAGATAAATTAGTTATTTATAAATGCAGAAAAATATCTCGGGTGTCTAATCGTCAATTTTAAAATGAATTTTAATATTTTAATTCCCTTTTCTCTGGATATTTTACACAATTTTTATTTTTAGTCTATACATTATTCTGAGTTACATATGCATTTTATTTTACAGAAATAATTTTTCTCAACCTTTTAATACCAGGTCAATTATTTAAAAGATAAAACTGAACATGATATCACATTTTACCTTTAAGAAATAGTTTTTCTTCCATTGAATAAATTGAAAACACGAGCTTAATACTCTTACAGATTTACTTGATCTTAAATTCTATTTTTCTGTACTGTGTCGGAAATTAACACTTATATTATTAGTGAATCAAATTACAAAACGTTCTGTTTCATATTGTAAATGTAACATAAGATGTTTTTATAATCTTTAGAAAGTACATTAGTCTTGTATAGTTTGGATTTCAAATAACGTAATGTTTAATATATTTGGTGCTTTTATTATATAACTAACCTTATTAATTATGCATACACTGACATATAATATTATTACTTATTCGAAACGAACGGGAAGCATAGATAATTGACTTTTAAACTTTCGCTATTTGATGTTAATTTTGTCTTCAGTAATCTTATTGAACCGCCGTTCCGAGGGCTTTATTATAATATAAATTATTAATCAAAATTGCACTGAAATTTAATTTGGCTATGTATTCTCAGCGTATCAAATTATTCTGTATATTTGAGTTATTTAATATTCAAATATTCTAGGGTAGGCCATTAGTAATCAAAATTTGACCCAAATCATAGATTTGTTTTGTATAAGTATGATTGTTTGTTTATACACGTATGAAAGAATTCAGATGTTTTTGCAATGAATCTGTACAAGATATTATTGACCATTTTCTCTGCAAATTTATGCTAAGCGTTTTAATATAGCTCCCTTACTAAGTAATTTTTTATCCATTTTATAAATCTTGCTTCATATTGGCTTAAGTTTTCTGTGATACAGCGAACGAAACTACTATTAACTTTTGAATACTAATCATATTAGACCATTCATCTGCATTACATATTGTAATGTTTATCGCAAGATTCAACTTTGGTAATTGAATAGCTATTACAAGTTTCTAATTTAGAGATTCGCTTAAAATTATATTTATATCATGTGAAAGTTTGTTTTACTGAATCTAATATATTACAAACTAAAATCATTTAGTAAAAATAGATTAGTTTCTTAAAACACTTCGATGCTATGACTTTTGCCTGAGCAAGGAGTAAACCTATTCTATCTCTTCTTCTTTGTGTAAGTCACTTGTTAAGAAGAAGCATAATTTTGATTTCGCGCATAATTAAATAAAGAAAATAACAATTATTTATAAAAAAAAAAATAAAAAAACTGTAAATAGTGTTAGTAAAATATAAATAATTGTAATCAAAATTTAGTTAGAATCTTCCTATTTTATTTAGTGCTCGGTACCGCGCTGGTACTTCGCATTTGTTATTATAAAATCGACACTTTTTAAATATAAAATTATAGCGATGATATTTACCTTTGAGTGGTGTAGGCCATAAATTGAATTATCTAACATTTGATAAAAACTTTAAGTAAAACTAACAATTGAATTTATTAGAATAGAATTGAAATCCATTGAACTAAACTCTACTCCTGAAAAATTTTCCGCCTTTTTGTATTATTTGTTAGGGTCTTCCCTTCAAATCCTTTATACTTTTGTACATAAGAATAAACATAACGTGCGTAGCGATTGGTCATAGATATGAACAATCTCATCCAATTAAAAATACTGTTCTTCGTGATAAATTTTAGAAATGCAGTCTTTGCAGCTGCATAGTATCGATGTTGTTTACCATGGCAATGATACGTGATTGTATGACCGTACGCAGCTTTGGTCGCAACTGAACATATTTCCTTCCTAAATCATTGCGGATATTATTTAACTTCGTTCGACTTATCTTATTTCGATTTAAAATATGTATATATACATAATGGACAGTAATAACTCATCTTTTAGTCTTTGAATCAGATTTCCTTCAATGTTAGAGGTACTTTGTTGTTTTTTGTTTACTTTATTTCTTTTATTCCTTCTCTCCTTTAGGGATAACCTTTTGCCCTTTTTAGTACACAATCCATTATTAATTTCTTTCTCTCTTTTGGAAACAGATATTGGAACCATTCCAGACCATCTTCTTTCTTCGGATATCTCCTTGGATCCACATCTGTCTCTTCGTAGTGATCTGTTGTAAGCCTAAATGCCGTTCTTAAATTAACCGATGAAGGGAAAGCTAAGGCCACTATTATCTTGGCACACTGTACGTTGTCAAATCGGTTTGAATCTGATGAGGGAAGTAGGAGTCCGACGCCTTAATTTCCGCCCCTGATTTCATCATTCGTAGTAGTTCATTCGCAATTGATTCATTGGATATCCAATTGATTAACGTGTTATAATTTTTTAAACTTGCTAGATCACTAAAATAACATACAGACAATAACCTTGCACAAATCTGGATCGGAATCTGGATCTGAATGTGCATATGTACGAAGATTACTTCTTTCGCGTTGACTAAATTTGAAAAGATATATGTCAATGGCTGCAGCCATCTTCATGTAAACAAAATCTAATGCTCATAATGCATAGACGACACTAGCTAGTATCGCTTGATTTTGAAAACCTACTGTCTTCAACAAGCTTGTGATCCCCTTTTTAACATCTTCCTAATAATGGATGACTTTTAGACTATTCAATCTTACTGGTGTTAATAACACTCCTGTTACCCATTACATTCCCTATTGAGATGATACGATGTCGATTTCTCTAAATCAGTCATGACTCCTTCCACTAGCTCAACATCAATGATCGAACAAAGTGTTACTTTTGTTTCAGCTTCTCCTTTCACTGCCACAAAACTTAACCACTGGGTTGCCAATTAAGCCTCCCATTTTTTGAATTATCAATGCAGAAAGTGCTTTACCGTATTTATATTCAGCTTAAAATGACTTATATCGTGTAGTGTTCTAACTATAATGCTTTTTCTCGATATGTCATTGTAAATATACCTAGCCTTCGGCTACAATCCTGCATTGTATTAGGCTTATAGTTTCAAGTGGTTCAATATGAACAGTATTACTTGGCAATGAATGAATAAATGAAATCTCTTTTCGATCAATTCTGCTACTTTCAGACATTTTCTCTTATTAGCTGTTTGTAAAGGCTTTGAATAGGTGCCCCCCCCTTTTGGTTGGTTTTTAAAGGGCTCGTAAGTCCTTGCTTCCATTGGACACCTAAGACCTCGAGACCACTTTATTTGGGCCCAGACGAATATAAATAACGCGTCGCTAGCGTGTTGTAATTTCCCCTTATTTTTAAAGTTCTTATCCTAGGCCAGGGTCTCTTGCAATTAAGCAAGAAACATCTTTGATGGTAGGAGAAGAAAAAAAAGTCAAATAAAAATATCTTAAAATTGCTTGCATGCACACACGCGCACACATGTATCTACATATATAATCTCCTAGATTTATGTATGTTTCATGATATTTGAAAAATGAAATTGAACAGTAACAAAAAAAAAATAATTTAATTATGGCAAAATTAAGGCCTTTTATATCCTGGACGAGCCCCCAATAAAATATTACTTCCGATGTTGATTATTCATTTAGACTAATTCATTGGACGCGGTCTTCTCCGTTTTGTGCCTTAAGCAAAATAGCACGGGAAGTAGATGGAAAAATTTTCCACGCTTAATTTACAAAAAAAAAGAAAAAGAAAAGAAATTTAAGAAAAATTATAATTATTTTTTAATAGAACAAAATAGTGTGCATTGAATTAGTAATAACAAAATTAATTACATTCAATAATTGAATCGAAATTGACATTTTACATTATCCCTTTCTATTTAGCGACCGGTACCGGGCGGGTATATTGTGTTCGTATTGTGGCGGTTCGCGTTTATTATTGTAGATCGACATTTTTTATTATGATGTTACATTTTTATCTTTATTGGTGTGGATCATCAATAGAAATATATAGCAAATTAACTATTGAATTATAATCTTTTTATTAATGATAGAACTTTTAAATGTTTGAAAATCACTCATTGAAAAAATAGAATATTTTTAATGTTACTCTTGAAAAATTGAATTCTCACTGAGCCGTATTGAATTGAACTCCTGCAAATTATTCCGTCTTTTTGTAATATTTCTTAGGGTCTACTCTATGGTTCATATCTCAGTTGATATTGTTTTTTTAAGTAAGATCTGATAAATTATTTCAATGACCATTTTTTATTAGATGTAATTAACCTATCTATTGCCATAGTAAGTTGACTTTTAAAAACAATTCGTATTGTTTTTGAGTTTTCGAATAAGCTAATTATGGATTCAGTAATTCCTATGTACGTAGATATTCTAACCTCATTTAAAAACAACGGAAATAACCGGTGAATTTGTATTGATAAACTATTCAAAGATTCATTATGGGCTTTCAAATACAAAATGGAATCATTGACTAGTAGGTTTGTTAAATTGGATTTACTATACATTGCTTCTGTGATGGCATATTTTAGCTAGATGTTAGGACTAGCACTATTTCTTAGATTAAGGTTTAAGGATTCTCCTACATTTTCGGAAAATTCTCAGCTGTCAGGTGGGCAATCTTGTAATTCCCTAGTTCTAAGACTAGTTGGCGATGGTTAGATCGGTAATTGTGATGTGCTAACTTAGGAAAAATACGAACCTTCTGTAACTGTGTCTGGGAAAAATCTGATCAAGAAACGAAGGAAATTCTCGAATTACCGAGTGATCCATTAATGAATTGCAATAGATCCGGTATTTAATTGTAATAAATTTTACTTTTCTCAAAAAATTCATGTATTCTAGTGGACTTTAAGATCTTCTAAAAATTGATCTATCAACATAAAAACAGGGTAATCAGTTTCTTATCTTGATTATTTCATTTCTCATAATCTAAATGATTAGCGAAGCTCACTCTTGAGTAATCATTTGACCTTGTCCAGATCAACTATCCATAATTTTTCTTAGTAATGTAGGTAATTCATCAAAATATTGTGTAATTAAAAAATACTTTCTCAATTTCCATGATATTAATGAGTAAAATCTTCCCTTTTATTTTCACTTTCTTTTTATTTCAATCGTATTATGGGAGATTATAGCTTTGGTATTAATAAAAGTATCTAATACCTCTTGTCGGGATAGGGGTTATTTTATTGTTAACTCTATGGTCAAAAACTTGGGATCTATTCGTAGAATGACTCTTGTCTGAGTATATTAGGCTAGGGTCAATTAAATCTGAAATCTGGAAGCAAGGGATTATAGGCCGTTTATGCCAATTATCTCCATAATCCTTTACCGTCTTTGGAGTAGACCAACTCCCCTGTACCATAAGATGTTTTAGTGGATATAAATGTGGCATTTATTCTGGATCAACAAACAACTATCTTGTTGTTTTATAGAATGAATTGAAATGAACACTTCCTACGCTAGATCACTTGCTAATTGCCCAACACATTCAGAGTCTATCTCTAATTCTCGATTTACTCACACATTAAATACTTTTAGCCCTAAAAGAGCAGGATCGAATGGGTGACCTTAATGCCCGAACGCACCAAAGAAACTAAATACAATGCCCATGTTAATTTGTCGATGAATCGTTCTATATACTTATTGCAGGATGATGTTCCTTTCACTCAAAGAATTTCTCTGAGACATAGTTTCCGAATTTTTATACAAAAATATTAATGGTCTATTTTTATGTGCAAGCTCTACCAATCTCGTGTTGCAGATTGGCTCTGACATATTCAATGCCTTATACGTAGCTCTTCCGGTTTGTCTTAATAATTGATTCCCTAAAATGTACAATTTGATAGTTCATCCCAAGCACGAGGACGAAATTTTTTGTCTACTCTCTGAATTAAACTCAAGAAAGAATGAAATTTAGCAGAGTATACATTTTCGACAGATAGACAAAGCCCTCGCAAATTTTAACTTTTCCAAAATTTAAATACTTTAAAACAACTTCTTCTAAGCTCTTCTCAAGTATTTTCTATTGAAATAATTTCACTAAAAGATTCATCCACGAAACTTGGATGTTGGCTTCATTAATATATCGAAAGATTTCTTTCTATCTTTTAAAGCCCTTATATTCCTTCTTGTAGAATAAGGAAGAAATCTGGTTATTAATAAATCCACATTTTTTAAATAATTCATTCATTTCCATGTGGAAAAGTTCAAATTCTTATCATTTTGGGCACAAAAGAGTCCCAAGATACATCTTCATCACAATAAGTTGCCTCTTCAATTCTCTTGGTTTAATGTAATTTATATAACCTTAATTAATGTAAAATATTTTTATTAACCCTTGATTAATCGGAATGGACTAATGACAAATCTTTAAAATGGTTACAAATGCTTAGTACTATTGCTGGTACAAATATTAGAAATGCAGTCTTTACAGCTGCAAAGTATAGATATCGTTCACCTACGGTAAAGGTACGGTACGCGATTGTTTTGCTTAAATGCAAAAGTCGTAGCATTCGTGGGTGAGATTATTACAACGATCAGTATGAGATTTCCCATGCATTAAGGCAGAAATTAAAAATAAGCATTCTAGTTAGATTCGCCGGACATATTTCCTTCCCGTATAATTGCGGATATTATTTCATTTGTTTTTTAATTTTGATACTACTAGCGCGACGTTTGCTGATCGATCGACTTATCTAATTTCCGATTAAAAAATAAAATATATACATATGTATATGTAATTACACGTGCCTCTTAGCTTGTCCGTTACACCCCTACCATAAAAACACTAACTCGAACATCTGACGAGCGACTAGTGGTTAGAATCTTTAACTTGATTTCATTGGTTAACTCACAATCGAATTTAATAATATTTTAAAAATAAAAATGACAGTAACAACTCATCTTTTAGGCTTTCAATCAGATTTCCTTCAATGTTAGAGGTACTTTGTTGTTTTTTGTTTACTTTATTTCTTTTATTCCTTCTCTCCTTTAGTGATAACCTTTTACCCTTTATAGTACACAATCCATTATTAATTTCATCCTACTATGGGATATTCTTCATTTGTCTCTTCTTAGCTTGGCCGTAACAATATATAAAAGTTATATTAAATATATACTTTTTATAGTTAAGGGGAATCCTGAGGAACATAAGCAACGCCTCATTAAATATTACAATTTATGTTATCTTAAATGTGTAGATTCAATAATACAATAATAACTTTGATTTAAGCAAAACCAGAAATTATGATTGAAGCTCATCATACGATTGTAAAGAATACATATATACAAGCATTATTATTTACTATTAACAACATCCTTGCTTACTTGACTCAGTGTGATTTTGAATATTTTTTTAAACAATTCTACTACTGAATAGATATTTCATCATTTATAATAAGGAGCTTTTTGAAAAATTTGAATTACTTACATTTAACATTTTCCATTGTTTTAATGGATAATTTAAGCATAACTTGTTGGACAAGCATAAAATAATTTATTTTATATGTTAACTCATAGTTATTAAGAAACGCGCATGTGAAATAAGTGTAATTGTTGTCATCGGTTAATGAAAGATTGAAGCAAATACAATTAACATTATCCCGCTAGTTTTCGAACCCTTGGAGGTAGATTATTTTTCAATGGATTGTTTCACATATGTAAACGGTTTAAATTTCTATCATTGAATTACATATAATTCTGGTATTGTTAATGGATACAGTGGAGAATCTTTAAAAATGATCCTTAAAAAGTGTTTTATATCAAAGGAGTGAAACCGATGATATTGCCGGGTCGAAATCTCTATGCGATTAAACATTGTTCAAAACATAATCTAGAGATTAGTGATAATCAATTATCTAGCTGACGCATAAAATATAAAATACTTGTTATTAGCTCTTTCATTAAGCGTATAATATTATACATCATGTGAGTATTAAGTATACAGGTGCTAAAGGAAGGCCTCATTGTAAATTGCATTGGTGTTTTAAAGTAAATCGTAGACGAACTTGAAAATTAGTTTTTTTAATTTAAGGTCTTTTATTTATCTTTACTCTTAATTAAGTATACATGTAAAAAGACTCTTCTCCTCATCGAAAACAAACTCTGGTTATAATTTAGTTTATAATTTTAATCCAGAAGCTTTTTAAAGAGAACAAATATTTCCAAAAATTTTTACTCAAAAATATTCTAAATACAAATGTAAATTAATTTTGTAAAAAATATAAATCGATAATTGTCAAAGGCATAAAGAATAAATTTTTGTTTAACATTTGCTAAATTATCAGGTTCTTAAATAATTAATTTGAAAACTTTACGAATTCTGATATTATGCAAATTTGTATTAAAAAATTTTTTTAATTTAAATTTTAGACTGATAAGCATTTAAGTATAATTGATATTTTTTCTAGTCACTCGTATTTGTAATTATTTAACTGTTTAATGTATTATCGTATATTTTTGTGTACTATAAGATATTGAAATTAGAAATTTGTAAATATTTAACTTGATCTTAATTTGAAAATGAAAAATAAAGTTCCTTAACAACCGAAAAATGTATTTTTTTTTTCGAATGTCTATTTTATTTCTATGCTACCTTTTTGAGCTTTATATTATAAGTACTTGTGCAATTACACTTTCAATTGTACTGAGAATAACGTCTAAGTAGTAATGCATTAAAAAAGTAAAAAATTTTACTTAAAAATGTATATTACAGCGATAGACATTAAACATTTTAATATATTTGAAGAATTTTTATCATTTTTAATGTAAAAGTTATTTTTACATGTCTTTAACTTTATATATTATTATTCGAAAATAAATGTAAATTATTTACATTATTTTCACAAGTTTCAAGATATTTTACTTAAAATATCATTATCGTCGTATTGTACTTTTTTTTTAATTTTTACGAATATTTTCTGTAAATTAAAACTATATAATTTTCATTCAAGCAGAATTATTTGTTGAAATAAAATTTTTTAAATTGTAAGTAATTAGATGCTTAAAATGTTTATTAACTCCTACATTTCATTAAAAATCAAATAAAAGTATTAAAAGTAATTTTCTTTAATTAAACATGTATTAATGATTCCTTAAAAAAGCAACTTGGAAAAATATAGTAATTCAAATACACATGAAGTGTTTTTTTTTTTTAATTACCGATTTTGTTATTGAAGTTTTATTTATATAATCCAAGCAATCATGTAATCAGATTTATTGTGCAAATTAATTATGAAATGCTAGTAACTATTGTCATTAGAAATTTCTATCAATAAAAATTATTCTACAAACGCCAAATGTCATTTATTAATATTACATATTATATTTAAACAATATTAAACATAATTAAATTAAATTTAATGGCAAATCCCTTGACTATTTAATATATTTTTAAAAAGTAGTTGTAAAATTTATTTAAATTTCTTCTTCTGTTTGAGAAATATAAAAATCAAAGAATTAATTTTACCGTTTAAATCTTTCACATTAATTGTAAATAAATCATCTACCGACTTAGGATAAATTAATTTTACAGAAGCTAAACATTAATAAAAAAAAATTAATTTGTCGATGTTATGTTTTAACGAACGCGAATCTCACTTCTAGTTTTTTTTTTCTCTTAGTTTCATAATTATTGGAAAAAGAATTTAAAGAAGAAAAAGAATATGATTGCTCGGGTTTTCGTAGATACGCAATGCGGTTGATCAAATTACGGTCTAGTAGAAAGCACGCAAGCGCAAGTTGGTTAGAAATAAAAAAATAAAAACTGATAATCAAGAACGAAGGGAGTAATATTTACAAAAAATTAATATCTAATGCGTCTTAAATCTTTATGCAGTAAGTTGACCTTTTGCCGACTCACGAAAAAAATGTCGCGATCATTCCACGAAGCTCATAAAAAGCTTCTGTAGTAATTTTTGTTGAACAGTATGAATTATTATTATTATTATTTTTACTCGAAAGTGTAGTATAAATTGCTGTGCCAGGGTGTACATTCCGCAAAGCATTTAACATTCGGATAAAATAGAAGCGACCGCAGTGGAGATACGTAATAATATTGAATGAAGCACGATGAATATCAAAGAGAACATAATAAAAAATTTCGCCCATCGACAAAAGGGCTTACGCTTCACAGGGCATTTCCATCGAGGGTTAAAAAAGATTAAAAAGGCATAAAAATGAGCCAGGGAGGATGAAGCTATTCGCAAGCAATGATCTCAAGTAAACAAACATATTGCAATGGCTAATGAATTAGAGAGAGCTACGAAAAAAAGGACGTGCGGAGGAGAGGGAGCGGCGGCGGGGTTGGGGGAGGGGTGTGTGGCGGAGCGAGAGGGAAAATGGCGACGAGGGCGGCAGAGGACGGAGTTCGGGGGGGCAAAAATAGTCGCGAAGATTGGTGAAAAAGGAGCGAGTCGCACGGTCAGGTCAGGGGTACGTACGGGTTTTTCGAAGTAGGACGGTCACTCGTGAATCGTGTGCGGCTGAGCCCGGCGGTGGAGGGGCTGGCGGATCGAAGGAGGAGGAGGAGTAGGGGGAGGAAGCCAGTGGGAATAATGGGCCGACGAGGGGAGGTCGAAGGAGGAGGAGGAGATAGGGCAGGGAGCGAGAGAGAGAGAGCGAGCGAGGCCGCAAGGTTGACTCCGCATTCTTCGGGGCAGGCATTCTACACTTCTGCCGCTGGCATGTGGAGGGGCGGGAAGCGGGCGGCAGACGACACCGAGAGACGCTCGTGCACGTGTGTGATTTATGTATAAAATGGGACGAGGAGGAGCGCCTCGTAAATGAACTGCAGTGTGTTGGTGAATGGGGAAGCCGGGCTGTCGACCGCCGTACGATTGTCTAGTAGTACGAGGACGATCGTCGCAATGGCAGTAGTGGCGCCCAATGGCCGCGGAGAGTAGTGTCACGTGAGTCGGACGGCTCGTATCGTATTATCGTAGATTCGTGTATTCAAATGAACCGAGTGACCATGAGTGTGTGCGCTTGCGCTCCTCCTCCGCCGACTTCTTACCCCCCTAGCGTAGAGCGTATCGCGCTCGTGTAACGCCCGCGCCCCCGCCCCCCCGCCAACGCGCCGCCGCCGCCGCCGCCGCCGCCGCCGCGGGTACAATACTACAGCCGAGTCGCGTAGTGCGCGTAGGACTCTCTCGTACTACGGCTGCGGGGACGACTCCGGAACCGTGAGCAGTCGGCGGAAGCTGCTGGCGATCCCCTGAGGCAGGAGCGTCGGGAGCCCTGGTCGGCGTCGGGAGGGCCTCGAGTGGAGGAAGGATGCTCGAGAGGTCGGCGCCAGTCGCCGAGTACGCGGAGGAGTCCAGCTCGGGGAAGGCCGACGGCGGAGCCCAGTGAAGCTGGGAAGTGGCATCGCTCCGACACCCAACCCCCAACCCTCGCAAACACCACCACCCCCCCCCCCAACCCCAACCGCCCGCCCCGCCGCGAGTCCACCGGGACTAGGCTCGGCGCGCGCGTGTCTCCCGCGCCTCCCCGCGCGTCCCTCGCGAGCCCCGACACCGCATTACCGTACTCTCTCTCCCGGAGCGCGACGCGCACCCACACCCGCGCGCGCCCCGCTCCTACGCACGCAGGCTCGTGTACACGTGTCTCCCTCCCCGCCGCGCACGTGTGTGCATGCCTGGATGCACGCACACACCCTGGCGCGCCCCCGTCCGCTCGCGCACGCTCCGCTGAATACGTACGCCCGACGCGCTCACACACACGCGCGCGCGCGCGCGCCCGACACGCGCTCGCTCGCGCGCGCCCGTACGCTCCGTACGAGCGGGAGGGAGGGAGGCGGGGGCCCCGGTCGAGAGGGAGAGGGCCGCGGAGAGAGTGAGAGAGAGGGAAATACGTAGATAGACGCAGCAGCAGCAGCAGCAGCAGCAGCAGCAGCAGCAGCAGGAGCAGCAAGAGCAGCAGCAGCAGCAGCAGCAGCAGCAGCAGCAGCAGCACACGTACAGAGGGAGGAGAGGCGCTCACGCGAAAGTTACGCAGGCAATGAATAAACCAGAGGCTCGCTTATTCGCACTCGCAGCTCGCGGTTAGTTATCTAGAGGTGGAAGGAGAAGCGCAAGGCCCGCTAGACGCACCAGACACGGCGGCTCGGCTCAAGTGAGAACAAAAGAGTGCGTGCTCGACTCGGGGTGCGCGTCGTGCGTCGTCCGTTCGCGACTCGCCGCCAGCTTGTAGGCAGCGGTTAAGCCGCTCTCGGCCAGCGGCGCTCGAGCCCCGGCCCGCCGCGTCCGCTCGTTCGCGCGCTCCCCGGGCACCCGACTCTCATGATAAAATGTCGGGATCCTCGCAGCGGATGCGAAAGTCCTCGCCATGCTCTACCTCGAAGCAGGGCCCGATGCGGGCCACCCTGCCCGTCAGCTCGCTCCTGCGCCAGAGCAGGCAGCAGGCCCCCAAGGCCGGCAGCGCCCTGAGAAAGAGCAACAGCAACAGCCCCACCGTCTCGCCCACGAACGCCAATGCCTGGCGGGCCCACATATCCCCGGAAACCTCCAATTCCGGGATGCGAAGTCCTGGCTCGCTTTCTTACAAGGGTACAGGCACCGATATTACTCAAGCTCCTCTTCCATCGGTAGACATCCCATTAACTCACAAATATTCCCCAATAGGATATTTTGCAGCTAAATCAAAAACACTGAGTGGTCGCTGCAGCGATAGCCTCAGTGGCAGTCAGAATATTCGAAGAACTGCCTCCTTAGATACTATTTATCTTAAAGGACAGTGGCCCCGGGATTCTCATTATATTCACACCAGTCTCCTAGTCGATAAGGCTACACAGGTGAGACCCTCCTCTCTTCTGCTCATCTTTTATCTCTTCGTCCTTACCCTTCGACTTGTCCTTGGCTGCCCTTCTTTCCCTACAACCCAGTGCCCTTTCCCTCCTTTTAGTCCTCTTTTATTACTATTATTTTTATTATTATTATTATTATTATTATTATTATTATTATTACAGACTGAGGAATGGTCCAGCGAAGCTAGAAAGGCTCACAATCGTCATCCTGCGGAGCAAACTATTCCCGATGAAAAATTGGAAAAATACTTTAGGCATCGGTACAGCCTCTTGATTACTTATTTAAATATGTATTCAAAGCTAATGAAACCCCGCTTATCGACCGTTCGTTCCCCCTTTAGGTTACAACGAACTAATAAGGAAGGCACCAGCAGTAGAGAACGAACAGCTGCCTTTGGTCTTATTATGCCTGGAGGCCCCTCTCCGGCCCTTCCTGGAGATCACTCGGTTCTTTTGCCCAGTATTGCTTCGCAAACGTCTTCTCGTAAATATATATATATAAATATACATATATATATATATAAATAAATATATTTTTTCGTTAGCTATAAATTTAAAATTATTTCTATTTCTTTAAGTAATATTTAATTTTTTATACATTAATGGCTAATCGATTTATCTCTCTTTCTCTTCCCTTATCCCTTCCTCTAGTTAATCAATTCAGTCTAAGTACAAAAGCAAGCCCTATGAATATACCGGTCAAACCAATGAGGCCTCCAATGCGCTCTTCTATTGAAGGATTAAATCAAGAAATCGAAGGCTTGGTACTCAAGTCTACGGGTAATTCTAATGATTCGGACCATCAAATCGAAGACAGGGTTTGTATAATTTTACTTAATTACAAAAATTGTAAAATAACAATATTTATTGAAATTTCTACGTTTGATTGGTTTAGTATGCCAGATATCGCGATCAAATGACACCTGAAGGTCATCGTGCACCCTTGGCTGATCTTTTTAGAACTAATCGTAGCGTCAATAGTGTTAATACACAAACGCCAGCTACTGATCTTCCCTCCAGTTCATATTCTTCAGGTAATTTTGAAATAATTATTTGCTATTTGTATTATAAGGAGCTTTTTTATAATATCCTAATTATAGTAATAAGTAAATAAAATTTTACCTAAATTTATAATTAATACTAACTTTCATGGATGCCTTGAAAAAAACAGGCCCTCCGTCTAGGAACTCAGAATCTCCACTGATACCTGGTTCAATGGATGTATCCCGTCCATCTAGTGACCTGCTACAAGGTTGGCTTGCAATAAAAACTTTTAAAAAGCTTTTTGCACATATTAATCCATTTTTTATTTGATATTTTTATTTATTTCAAATTTTATTTATGTATATATTTTTTTTGTATTTCATTTATGTTTTAAAGTAATCATGGTTTTATGCTGCTACTATCCATAAAGACGTATCCGTACATTAAAAATTAATATGACCTTTTTTTTTTATTTCTAATAATATATATCATTTTTAAACAATTTTAATTTATTTTTTTTTTAATAATTATTTTAGAAAAATTTTATACCTTGTATAAAGCAAATACAAGATAATAAAATGTATTTTGATTGAAAGTTTTCATGCAATACCAAATACAAAAATCTTTACCAACGATATTATTATTATAGATTATTATATATTTTATGCTCAAAAAACTATTAGTAAAATATTATTTACAAATTAATCTAAAGATTGTTTCAAAAGTCTTTTCTGAAAAAAGTTTAAATTTAATACAGCTACATTATTACATCCTTTTTTTTTAATAATGGGAGCTATTTATTGAACTTAAGTATATTTTTTATTTGCTTTATATTAGGCGAATGTAATCAGTAAGAACAAATTTAATTGTTTTGCTTATTTCTATCATTATTTCAATTTTTATTGTATGATTATAACTTAAAAATACTGTCTTATTGATAATAATTTAAAAATGTAACCATGACATTCATAATAATTGCTTATTTTACATGGAAACAATTAAACTAAACTTCACAAGTTGGTAAATATTTTTCTCAATATTTAAATTTCAAACTGATACCAGTTAATAGAACTATAAATTATTTACGTTGTATTTTACATGGAGCGAATCTTTTTAGCACTCAATAGTCACATAGATTCGTAAAAAATGAACATTTTATGACGATATTTTTATAGTATTTGAATACAAATAAAATTAAATAAATATGTATGTCTAAGCATACTTTTTTTTTAAAGAATGATTTACATTTCTATATTCCATGTATGTATCATATAATTAAATATTTTCAATTTTTGAAATTTTTAATATTAATTATTATTTTATGAATTTAAATTACTTGTAAATAGTAAACACCAATTTATATTTGAATTAAATAGCGGTCTCGTTATTTTATAAATCTTTCTGTTTTATTCATTTAAACAAATTATAATTAATTAATAGTCAAGTAATACAAGACGAAAAAAATATAAATTTCTATATTTTAATTATGTGAAATTATTGAAAACTAAACAAACAATATTCTCAACATAAGAATTTAATAATTAGTTTTAATGGCTTAAAACAGTTTTCGCAATAATAATTGAGGTTTATGGTGTCTATAATACTTGACTGATTAGTTTTTACTTAAAAGTAAAAAAATACAAAGCATTTATAGCTACATTAATATAGCGAAGAGAGCATAGAGACATTAAATAATTAATTTTTCAATAACAAATATTTTTGCGATATTTCCTAAACAAATATTGCCTATTTTATAGAAAATTATCAACGACTATCTAAAAATTTACGGAAACCTATTGATTTCGTATAAATTATTTGAATTACTAAATTGAAGTATTTAGTGATTTTATTACAAGCCTTTGAAGCTATTAAGTTTTACAATTTTTAAAAATATAACTTAAATGTGTTTTTACGTTGAAAATTATTATTTTTTGAATCTATGCATTTACTTATCTGTACATGTTTCGCGTCTTTCATTGTCGTTAGTTACCGAGGTAACTGTCACCACACCTTTTTTAAAACATATTTTTGTCCAAATGGAAATTATATTATCTTTAAAGTCAATCATCGATACACAAATTGATATACGTATCATCATATGAATTCTGATTTTTTGTATAAAATTTATTCATATTTCTATTGGAATGATAATAACTTATAAATGTTCGGGAGCTTTTTTTACAAATACCAAACAAAGTAATTTTCAATAGTTTCAATATCTGACTCGTGTCTTTATATAAATAAATCTCGAAATACATTAAGCTTTGTATAATATTAGAAAAACCACTTTGGTCAATTAATTTTGTCAAATGACTAAGAATTATTATTTCTAAGAGAGCTGATCCCTTTTACCTCTGAAATGATACTAAAAGTACTTTATACTTGATGTAATATTATTCATTGCATTAAAATACAAGCATAATTCATATGATGCATTATATGTATTGATAAAATTATACTTTAAAATGGAGCTTATTTTAAAAGCTTTAATAAAAAATTATGATTGACTCCAAACCAATTTTAATGGAGATTATCATGATTTACGGATTAAAAAATTAAAAAATATTTTTCAAAAAAAATAAGCGTTAAAAGTTAAATTTTAGCGATTTAATAGGTTTACATTTAATGCCCGAAGGACAACATACGTTTTTCTCGCAAACATTAATTTTGTATACGTAACAAGTTATATTTCTTTACGATAGCGT
This sequence comes from Kradibia gibbosae, assembly GCA_018907135.1. NCBI lineage: Eukaryota > Metazoa > Arthropoda > Insecta > Hymenoptera > Agaonidae > Kradibia > Kradibia gibbosae. Next base: position 4,136,493 of record JACCHX010000006.1, on the reverse strand, counting down.
TATTTATGACTTTTTCATGGGTATTTACACGTACATTTAGGCATAACTATTTGCACAATTGATCACGATTTATTATTATTTTTTTATACAATTTTTGTATACATTCATCTATGAAATTTATTTTTTGGTACTATTATATTTAATGAAAATGTTTTACGTTAATCATAATGTTTAACAGCATTCATATTAGATACATTTAATTTATGTCTACAGGTGGAAGTCGTGGCTCTACGCCAGAACAAGACAGAGAAGGACGTTTAGGTACGTCGCCTCATATTAATAGGTTTCTGGCTAGAGAACCACCTGATGGCTGTGAAAAAGTTAATACGAAATTTGTTGAAGATGTTAGGTAAGATTTATTAATACATTATTCTAAAGCAAGTATCAAATTTGAAGAATGAGGAGCAATTTCGTATAAAGTAATTATTCAGGAGGCTTAATTAAAAATTCAAATTGCTTTTCACCGTGTTGTCCACTTTAAAAAATTCCGATTCATTCATAAATTATATACGCGCGCACGCGCGCGCACACACACACACACATATATATATATATATATTTGTGCGTGTTTGTTTATATACAGAATTCATACCTAACGATGCATAGTACTTATTTTTGCGCAAGCCTAACGCCACTTAATGTTTTATCGATAGGCGGCCAATGACAGATTTGAGCAAGCTTGATTATTGCTCAAAGCCGTGCGTAGCATTCCAGTTGAAACCGAGCTTAGGGTCGGCATTCCTTCCGTTGCAACAGCCAGTCAGTCCGGCAATGGCTGCCAATACGACGTCATCATCGCACATAACACCAACGACACCTCCTCCAAATCCATAGTCCCTGGCTGTTTATTGCAGTAAAACAATGTGTGAACCGAATTCGTATAAATACGATACACGTATGCATGCGCGTGGGCACAAGTGCACGTGCATGCAAACACGTGCGCGCATACATGTATATAAGTGTTTGCATTCATTCATGCACACATACATATATATATACATATATATATATATTTTTCTTTAATCAACGCTATGGCTAAGAAGTGAGAGTACCTTCTAAAAAAAACCAATTCATCTACTTTTAAAAATATTTGACTACCTGAAAGGGCAACATCGAGTTACTGATAAAAGAGTAGCTATTTTCCAATGTAACTTCAGTAGCTGATTTTGGGCAGAGTTATTTTGAAATTACAAATTTCTAAACGAAAACCCTATCACATAAAAAAAGATTAAAATTTAAAATACAAAAAAGTACATGCCTAAAGTATTTAAATGGATCTTAAACTCCGTAGAGTGTAGAAAAAAAAAAGAAAACAATAATGACGAATACGAGGAACAATAATTTGTGATAATTAAAAACAACGTTTAGGAATAAACACTGTGTTGTACAAGAAGTAAGACTAATGAAATTGTGTGTATTCTAAATTTAATGCTAAAAATATCCTAAACATCTTAATTTTCTATGCTGGGATAAATATATTGAAAATGATTAATAGTAATGAAAAAGTATTAAATTTAATTATTAAAATTATTAATACAAAATTATACAATTTAACTCGCAAGGGAGTATGTATGCATAGATATATACATAAAAGTGTACCCCCTTTCATATTGTTTTTTAAAAGCTCTATGAAGCTGTAAAATAATTCAAATCTGTACTAACAGAAAAAAAAAATTAATTGATAACATTCTTTTATTAGTTTAAAAATATTTTTTCTTAATATTATTTTATACACATAATTATTAGAATTTTTTACTTTACTATTATAATTACGATTTAGGGAAACGATGTCTTATATATCTCTAAGGTTTTTTATAATTGTGAAGCAACGAATAATGACAAGTACTTTTAAATATTTACTTTTCATTATTTAAAATTTCAGTGCATCAGATATATATATATATATTTTTTTTAAACAAAAAATCAGGCCAATTGAAATAAAAAAAAAAAATGGCAGGAATTGTCAAATATGTGATTTACGAATTTATCAGCAAGCCGTTGTTCTTTGGGGTAATTAGAAGAAAAAAAATTTTAATTTGATAATCAAAATAATTGAGTAAAAATAGGAGATATGGGAGAAAGGCGATAAGAAATAAAAAAGATCCCAAGAACTAAACAATCATCATTAATTTGACATAAGTAACAGGTTACTCGATCTAAAGTATCATGTAATTAAATGAAAACATTTTTTATTTAACTGATATTAAGTTAGATTTATAATCTGAATATGTACAAGCGATACAACATGTGATTATAGTATGAATGCATGCGTATCACAAAAAGAAACAATAAAGTTGAAAATTATTATGTATGCGATAAATGAAAATTTAATGATCAACTTGAAATTATATATATATATAATATATCGATAAAAGGCGTAGTGTTACGTTTTGTGAATTACGAGTGAATGGTCACGAAAAATAAAGTACCCCAGAGCAAATTTATAACAATGCTCTTTTCAAAAAAATCTACACTAACATGTGCATAAATATCTAAATAGATGTAACATCATAAATAAGTAAGCACATGTACTAGTTGCATTCTATAGGTGCTAAATGCAATTAGCAAATAGAAGTGCGTATTAAATATGAGGTTTATTATTTTTTAATGAATTATAACATGAGATAATTATTGTATAAAATTGTATTAAGTTTTGTTTAATTGTGACAGACAATGCGAATGAGAACTATTTTTACTAACAATTATAATTGTATACTTTTTATACTATGTATTTAACATATATATCATACATTTTTATTCACAATTACGTATTTTTTCAGTGTTTAATCAAATACTGTTTAATTTAATTAATTTAAAAAATAACAAATCTCATTACTTATTATTTATTGACATTTGCTCCTATTTTCCTCAATATTCATGTATGAGTCGCAGCATGGGAAAAAAATGTGTCTACAAAAATCTTATTGAAACGATCAAACTATCCATAAATATTGTTTTTTTAGTTAGTGATAAAAGTACTGCAATATATATTTAAATTTTCTGCTTTCACTTATATCTATTTTTTTTATCATTAATTTGCTTAAATTACAGCAAATTAATTTGATGGCAAATAAAACCAACAGAAAAGTATTTGTAGGTACTGTAACCTACTGAATAAATAAATAAATTGCATATAAACCTTGTAACCCTGATTTAAATAATATCAAATGAAACTATATTTAAAAGAAAATTTCTTAATTTAATGACAATATATAAATATTATCAGACCACACAATTAATTAACAGAAAGATAGGAGAAATATGTAAGAAAGACATACTTATAATAATCTCTTACTACTGTGAGAAAATTTTGGCAATTTTTTTGTACATAAAGTAAAAATTGTCTTAAGTATTTGATTTATGTATTTAGAAATATTGTTTGTTTGGTTACTTTTGTTTTTATATAGTTTAGATTTAAATTATAAATAGTTGCATCATTAAAGACTGACACTGAGTACATTGTCTCCAAAATTAACTTGAAATTAAACAACAAAGAATCGTTTTCTTTAAAATATGATCATTAAATATTAACTGGTGTTTTAACACTTTTACCTATTAAAAATTTATGAATTAAATTAATGAAATCATGTTCAATATTGAATAACTTAATTATAAATTATTCTATTTCAATTGCAGATTAATAATTAATGCTTTTTTGTTCAATGTTAAACAAAAATTCTCGTAAAAACTTCTACATAAAAAAATAAGCAAACAATTAGTTTTTCTAACATCTACCTTTATCTTACCAATTCAATTTAATAAATACTATAATAGTTTTGAACTTTCTGAAATATGAGTTAATGTACTGAATCCAATCAAATAAAGTTACTTCAAGTATAGTAATTATAAACATTGGAACATTGAAAAAAAAAAAAAAATAGTTTCATTTGCTAGTCAACAATGTATCGAAAAATCTTCTAAAAAATTAAAAAAAAAACATTAATTATCAGAGGGAATAATTTTTACATGTTCCTGAAAAAATTTTAAACATTTCATAGTTATTTTAATACATAAATTGAATTATTAGATTATTTTTTATGAAGCGTATGTACAAAAAACGCATGTGTGTAAAATATATATTAAATTGAAAATCAGAAACATTTTAAAATTGATTGTTTTTCCTAAATATCCGAAAAATGTGTATTAAATGTTTCTTATAAATATCAAAAAATCTATTTAAAAAGTCCACTATATTACTATTGTAAAGATCAAAGCATATTTTTTTTAATCAAAAGATTATTTAATAATAACCTTTAATAAGAAAAAAAAAATTGAATTACGTAAAAAAGCATATAATATTAAATTTTTTATCTTCATTATATAATGAAATTTAATGTACTATTAACGATAATGTTACAAGATGCTTACTTATGCTGTTTATCCAGTGCGTTATTTACAATTCTATTTGCATAACTCATTTACTTTAATTAGTTGCAATTGTCTCAGGTGTTACAAGATGTATGTTCCAGTAAATAAATCAAACGTTTAACTGCTATAATATATTTCATAGGAGACATTGTAGAGAACGTATAGAAATAATTTATACTTGTATAGCAGCTGTAATAAATGTACATAATCATATGATTAAATTAATCTTGTAATCAAATGATCGTCTAAAGAACTTTAATTGTCCTAATCAAAAACATTTTATCATATGTAATTTTACAGAACTATCTAATTTTAAATATAATTCTAATGATAAAAATTAAACTTCCATTTGTTATATAAAAAGAAATATATATATACGTTAATAGATCAAGTTCGTTGTAAGAAACAGTATTTAATTTTTTGAAGAAAAAAACAGAAATTTGAATCGATATAATTTAGATGTCATATTTCAAATGTATTATACTAAAAAATAAAAACTGTAAAAAACGTAGGATAAAATATAATAAAGTATATTTATGCTTGTACGTTTTCATTATTGCAATGTAAACATAAGTTTTTCATCTCGACCCTTCCTCGAGATAATAAAATGCCGGCAGTCCGACTCTTAAGAGGAGGATAGCTCCGACAGCAGCGAAGTACACGCAGTTTATTCTCGAGCTCTCGCAATTAAGGTTAATTACATCATTAATTTTAATATCGCTTAAAAGAATATCGAAAATTATCTAAAATTCTGTGGCTTGAGCGATAAGTTATTTGAACAGTCGTCGTCGGTCGGAGAGCTCGAATAGCTTAGAGTTTGGAATTTTAACGTAATCCATCTAAATTGTAATTTTGTCACCCCGCGACACTTACTTTTGCCATTCGCTCAAAGGTTACACACGTGGTCAGTCGGTGCTTTATTGCCAGTGCCCCTGTTTACCCTTTACCGCACATCTTCGGGTTCGACGGCACTGCGCTACCCATGCGACAATTCATGCGTTATAAAATTTATTTATTTACAAATAAAAATCCTTCGCCTTCCGATTGCTGTCGAGCAATTACAGGGGATAAAAGAGGCAGAATAGAAGAAGCAACGAGAGTATGCGTATTACCTCGGCTTAACAAACTTTAAATTGTAACTAGCTAACGAGCGTAAGGAGGACATCGCTTCGGACAAAAGAGCCTCATTTCTCGCATTGCTGGTCGACCGCACTTGTATTTGCTCTGCGAATCGATTATTGTAAAATACGTTAGGAACGGCTCGATCTAAAGCTTAAAAATTACGATTATTCAATCGTTAAAATTGCCGCTTCGTTACTCCGTTACTAAAATTGACCGGCGTTTTCAATAAAGGAAATAATTCTATCGAATTGATCTGTTGTTCGTTAGGAATGCGTCGCTTGCGTAGACAAATTCTAAAAAAAGCCATTATATTTCCTCGTGTGTTTTGTATTTAGGAGCCCTGATTAATACTGCACAATACACAGTGCACGAGTCCTTAGTCCTTACCTTGGGATAATTAACATTGTCGTCACTTGGATTCCCAATAATTCCATCTCACCCCCCCCCCCAAACATTTAACGATGTGTTTTTTCTCAAGCTCAAAATACGTTTGCAAATGGTAAAGTAAATTGAGCTCGGAGCAAATGGTCATTTGCCTATTTTTTTATAAACAAGTCCAATATACGAATAGTGCAAGATATAGTTTATAAAGCTATACTCTATTAATCTCTACTGATAAAGCTAACATTAAGGTAGTTTTAGATGGATAAAGCTTGTAAAAACACCTGATAATACAATCTTTTGTTTTGGATGTACACCGTATACTTTGTATATTATTGAATTTTATTGGAACACATTACACAAATTCGTATTCAAATTTCGCACTTACATCAGAAGAACCAATAAGATGAGATATTTTTTAAACAAGCTCGGTCTTTTCATATATAAAAACAAACCGTGTATAATATAATCGGCTGGCTGTGTCAATCATCTTAAAATTATAGCATTGTGTAATAATTAATTAACTTATTTGTTTCACGAACTATATTCTATTAAGAGTGAAAATGTCTCAAGTTGGTTTATATGGGCGTGAGTTAGCTCTGACAATGTTAAGAGCATTACCAAGAGTTTGCTTAGCTAACCTGAAACCTAATCAGAAAAAAAAAGTAAGGACTTTTTTAACTTTTTTTTTATACATATACAATTTACTAATTATATTTTTTTTTTCGTAGTCAAAAAGAGGACGTGGACAGCATGGCGGGGATAAACATGGAGCGGGTAATAAGGGTTCGGGTCAACGACAAAACTATATGAGAGTTGGATACGAAACTGGAAATATTCCTTTTTACCTTCGATTTGGTTATGAACCGTATTACAAAGGCCACCAGTAAGCTATAATCACTTTTAAAGATATATTTGTTTTTACAGATCTATGGTACAATGTAAATAAGAATATTAATAAATCTATTTTATTTATTTAAGATATTGAAGTAAAATTAATTTTTTGGTTTTATAAAAAAAAAATTATCGATGATGATTTCTATCTTTATATTTAAAACAAATAATTATGATTCTAAATTTTACATATTTATACGTACTTCAAATTTTTTTTGTCCAACAGCTTAAGGCGACAATATCCTCCATTGTCACTACAGCAACTTCAATTGCTAATTGATACAAACAGAATAGACAATACTAAACCAATAGATTTAACAGCTCTGGTAAATACGGGTTTAATTAAGGTCAACCCAGACCATAAACATTATGGAATTCACCTTACAGATGAAGTATGTCATACATTTAAGCCAAAATTTCATATTTGTATTCTATATTATCATAAATAATTCTTAATTATTCATTTAAAAGGGTTGTGATATATTTACTGCCAAAGTAAATATTGAAGTACAATGGACTACAGAACCAGTAATAGCAGCAATTGAAAGAAATGGAGGAGTGATAACTACTGCATTTTATGACTTACATAGTGTATATGCAGCCATTGATACGGAAAAATTTTTTAAGAAAGGTATATCAGCTATTATAATTATTATAAATTGATTTACGATTGTATACAATTGACTGTATTAATTTTCAGGTGAACCAATACCTCGTCGCTTATTGCCTCCAGTAGATTGTTTAGAATACTACTCTGATGCAGCAAGCCGAGGGTATTTAGCAGATCCAGAGAAAGTATCTCAAGAGAGACTAGTATTAGCACAAAAATATGGTTATGAATTACCTAAAATTGAAGATGATTCCAGTTACAACATGTTAATGGAACGTAAAGATCCTCGTCAAATATTTTATGGACTTGAACCTGGCTGGGTTATCAGTCTTGCTGACAAACTAATACTGAAACCCAAAGCAGAATATTTAAAAGAATTTTATAGGAATTAAATTTTTAATTTAGTATTTTACCTTATGAATGTATGTCTAGTTAATTTATAAAAATATAATTAAATGTATATATGAATGATTTTATACAAAAGTAAATAAAACATTCAAAATAATATATGATACAAATTCTAATGAATCATATGCAGCATATCTTATAATATATATAGTTTTTCTTATTCAATTTTAATCGTGTTTTATTTGAAATAAAATACGATGTTTTGCTTATTCTTAAAAACGAAAAATTTTATGTAAATTGTTTCAAAGTTTATAATAAACAATCGAAATCTGTTAATTCAGTATGCATTATTATTTTAAACAATTGAGTATACATATTCAAATTATCCAACTTGTGTAGCAATGTCACAAAGAGATGTGTAATGTAAGAGTGTAATTGATATAATCTTCTATTGAATATCAATTTCAAGTATCTTATTTTAATACAAAGGAAGTTTAATACTAACTATTAAATTGAAAAAAAACTTTAGATAGATGAATTACAAACAAAATTAAAAAGGAGTCCAAAAATGTTTAATTGTATTTATTATGCTAATGATAGATTGTATCACAATTTGTTTTTTTTATAACAGTACGAATCATTTCTTCACTGGCCTCCCATAATCGCAATGCTAATTTTCGATCTAAAGCAGTACTTGATGCATCACATCGGTAACAGTTATTTAAGTAAATTCCTGTGGCACCTTCTAATTCTGTAGCAGTTGCACAAAATATGGTTGTACTAGCTGCCTGCTGCTATAATAGTTTTTAGCAAATTAAATGTAAAAATAAATATTACTATTAAAATATATTTATAATACATTCATATAATTTCCAAAACTAAAAAACACTTACTAAAGATTTTGTAAATGGTCTAACTAATGCAAATAATAGTTTGTATATCCAAGAATATCGGGATAAATCCGAGAAGACCATATTACCAGGATGGCAGCTGAATATACTAATAGATGGCCATCGCCTAGCTAGCTCTTGAGCGAATAAAATATTATACAATTTAGAATTATTGTATGTTCCCATAGACCAGTACTTATATGCTGGAGGAGATAATATTAAGGGATGAAGATCTTCAGTTGAGCGAATGGATGAGAATCTAAATAAAAATATTATGTACGTATTCTATGCTTATGAAGTAGGCAAACGTGCACAAAAAGTATATTTTGACAATAGCTTTATAAAAATAATCGCTTAATTTATTTACCTGTGTGATTCACTAGATACAATAACGACTCGCGGATTGCGACTATTTCGTAATGAATTTTGTAAAAGTAACGTAAAATGAAATTGAGATAAGTGATTCACTTGAAAGGTCATTTCATAGCCATCTTCTGTCAATGTATATGGCATTGCAAAGACACCAGCATTTAAAATAAGAATATCTAAAGCTCTTTTATGAAATATAAAAAGTTTTGTTAGTAATTACTTACTACTATATCTACATTTATAAATCATAAGTTTTTACTAGAGTTAAATATACCTATATTTTTTAACAAATGTATCAGCAGCAGCTCGAACGTTATCTAATGAAGATAGATCTAAGTGCAAAATATCACACGATGCACTTTTCATTTCATGTAAAATTTTATTTATAGCTGTTTGTGCCTTTTCAATGTTTCTACAAGCAAATATTACTGTACAACCATGCAAAGCCAATGATCTTGCAGTTTCGAATCCTAGAAATGTTCACTTATTTTTAAAAATAAAAAATTATCATTAATATTTAGAAAAAAACGTTTTAATTATTTACCTATTCCTGTATTTGCTCCAGTAACAAGAGCAACTTTGTTTCTAAGATCTTTTCCATAAAGCACTGCTAAAGCAGTACTTGAGCCATCAAAACGCTGTCTGATAGGCTGCGCCAACTCTCTATACTCAGTAGCAAAAGCTAAGCGTGGATCGGTATAAGTTGTTATGCGATTAGTATGATCAACAAAAAAAACTTGGCCTTTATTTGAAATACATCTCTCCCATCCAGTTGGTAACTCTCCTTCAACAATTTTTTTACGACCAGTTTGAGGATGTGTCCACTGTGTTTCTTTTGTAAAATGGCTATAAAATTAAATTAATTTACATAAATTTGTAAAAAATTGTGCAAATAATATTTGAATCGATAATTATCCTAACTTGACATAATAAACATTCCCATCATGACTAACTCGTTCCTCCCATCCTGGTGGTAGTTCATCATCACTGTCGGAGTCATTTAAAATGCCAACCATATTATCAATTACACAAGCTTTTATCAAATTTGTTGATATAAACTTATGGTAAAAAAATCAGTCTAGTAAAATTACTTAATTTTTAAGAACAGACTGTACACTACCGTTGCAACGTATAATTGAGGTTGTATTCTAAATATTCTAAAAAAAATGAAATTTTTTTAGTTCATTAATGATCAATATTATATGAAGCAATTAACATAAAAATTGTATAAAATATTTTTGAAATTTCTTGTCGATTTTGAAAGTGCAGTTGTAACCTCTCGAATGAAATTAATTGCAACTGGATCACCAGATGTCGCATGACCTTTATAAAATTATTTATATAAATAATTCGTATCACAGCTGAGTTCAGTAGAAAAAAATCTGAAACGTCAATATTAGAATATAGTGCAACTAAATATGCACAATAACAAAGTGTATTGCGAGTTTAACCTTAAATCTAATGTTAAAAAATGATGAATTTTATAGTTTTTAATATTTGAGTTTTAATGATTGATGAATTTTATAGTTTTAATATTTGAGGTATACAATGAGCAACGTCGAAATTGATGACATTTATCATCATGATTTTACCACAGCATCTGAATGGGAAGTTTTTATTGCAAGACTGGAAGAAATAATACACGAATGGAAGGTTTTATATGCAAAACATCCTTGCCCATTGAAAGATGGAGATTTCGATCTACCATGGGAAGAATATACAGAGAAATTGAATTTTGCAGGTCAAAACATTATATTCAATTATATAAATATTTTGCATCTTATTATTTTATTTAATATATTGATCGAATGCCTTTACTTTTTAGATGTTGAATTTTTGTTGAAATACTATCGACTAAAATTGGAAGATTCAATATCTGAATCCAGTAGTAATGTATCATTAGATGGCACAAATGATTCTTGGACACAATGTCAAAAGGATATATTAAATGCTAAAAATGATTTTGTACAATTAGAAAAAAATAAATTAGAAATTGCTTGTTTTTATGGAATAAGAGAGTTTATATTGTTAATGCCAGCAAAACAAAGTTCGATAACCGATGAAACTAGAATTAAAATTTTATTAAGTTCCTTGACTACAGCATTGAGTAATACATATTGGTATGCAGTTAATGTAATATAAAATCATGAAAGTGAAAAATGTTCAATTAATGAAATTGAAATTTCATTTTTGCAGTTTATTTTATTCAATTTGTTATACATATATAATTTCAAATTTATAATTTATAATTTCAACTCATGCTTTTTCAATGTATGCAGAACTTTATTTTTGTATGATACATTATCTAGTTCAATTATATTGTTTAATTTATTTTACATATATCATGATACAGAAATAAAATTTTGAGCACCGTCCAGAAACATTTAATTCAATTTTAATACTTTTAGCGAAGTTGCGGCATTCATTCAGGTACATGAACAATGGCAAAAATTGTATCTTGGAGTTAATATTGGTCAAAAAACAAGAATGCACTTAAATATGGTTCATCTAAAAACAATTCCATCTCACTGCAGACATCTCACAGGCTTATTGACTTTATTCAAACAAAAAATTGGCGAGGGTTGTGGTATAAAATTAGATCCTGCACTAGTATCAGTAAAGTTATCGTACTCTTTAAAAGATTGGAATAGCACTTTATGGACTCAAGAACCACCAGATTTTGAATTCATGCAAGGAGAAACTATAGGCGTCGGTGAACTAGGAAAATTCCCATTTGGAGCTACTTTTGACCCAATAAAGTAAGACTATACAGAGTTTTAAAATTTTTATTTAAAATTATTTATATTACTTTGTAAATCATTCGCTATGATCAATATATTTGATTAATTTCTTCAATTAATGTAATAAATTACTATTCATTGCTTTACGTAAACATGGTTTTATTATAAAAATTAAAATTTTTTTAACAAATATTTATTTTTACAGAGAGTTTCATCTATTTGTATATTGGTTAAACATGTCTGAAAATGTTATTGTTGACAGCGAAGGCTTTAGCGATTTAGAACCTCTAACAGCTCCAGAATGGTCGTTAAAAGTTGAAATTTCATCGCCTATTTGCTTATTAAATGACTATTTATCAAACTTTTTCGAGTTGTGCAGTAGTTCCAAGAGCCTAGTTGAACTATTGGGTACAGGTGCTGCATACATTGACAATGACAGTCAGTCACTAAGTTCTGCATTTAATATACTTACCGAATCTAGAATCCCTACTATTACAGCAGTAGTTAGTAGAAGTACATCCAAATCAAATAAAAATATCGACGGACCAATTACAGAAGATGTTTTAATACCAATATTGTATTTTTTGTTTCCCGATGCACAAGAAATGACGGTAAGACTTATGAATACTATTCAATTAAAGAATTAAGAAAAATTAACACATTTCTATATAGGCTTTTAAATGCTTTTGTTTACAAGTACACACATGTAGCAGCGTTTTTTAATTAAAATTCAATAATCGGAGTACGTAAACCTTAATCGCTTAATTCATACATTAGTTTTTACTAAAAGGCAAATTTTTTATCCGAAGCAACGGTAATCTTTAATTATCATACCATTGCGTTCTTCGCGTTGCAAACATATAGGCAGTAGTCTAAAAAAATATGCGATAATACTTTAGTGCAGTTTAAACATAACACTGCCTTACTTTAAACGGAGTGATGATGGAGAATGATTTTTAAAGAAATTTTGAATAAAAAAAAATGATAAATTAAAATATCAGAAATTGCGATCATTGCGTTGTAGAAAATAAAATCTTTTTCTCATAGTTATTGCTTCTTAAGAGGGTTACCATGCTTTTCAGAAAGCTCCTTACGATGGCAATAGCAATTACATTGTAGAGGACGATCAATGGAAAGGCGTAAAAACTTGCGCTATCGATGGATTGGTTTGGCGTCTCGGCGTCGTTGCCGCGCATTGCGCCTACAATTTGGGCAGCATATCCGCACTGGCTCAACTTTGGTACGAATTCGTACAGGAAATAAGATTTCGATGGGAAAAATGCATTCCGATACTCGGGTAAGTATTTCTAATTGTATTTTTAATTATTGCATGGGGGGAAAAAATAGCTTACTTATTTTAAAAGAATACAGAATATTTCTTTTAGTTTCATAATATTTGCAAGACGATTGGATCGACGCTATGTCTATTCGTTATATACAATGATGATCAAATGAGTCTTACATTATTACGAATATTATTATTAACTCCATAATATTATTATTTAAAGATAAAAATTTGTGATGATGAACCAATGAAAATTTTCATTACTATTCTTTCACAGTTTTTACACTAAAATCTAAAGTCTTTGGCCGGTTTCCGACTCATACAAAGATACATATATATATATATATATTTATGTATATATTTTTGTTGTTGTTCCAATTTTTTATACCAAATATGTTTTTTTTTTGCATTACATATAGAGCAAAATGAGAACAAAGTAAACGTGAGCTATTTGTAGTTGTTTTAATATATAAATGATTATAAAATAAAAGTTAAAATCCCCTCGAAAAACTACATTTAACCGAAGATCGCCTATTTATAGAGCCGGTATTTCCTGTCTTAAAGTTAAATTACTTTGATTTATTGTTATTTTAAACTAGGCTATTAGATTTAAATACATTACAAGCGTTTGAAATAAATTTTGATTTATAATAAAAAGAAAATCTCGAACCTACTATTTTTTTTATAATATAATGAAAGTTTTGTAATAGTTAATATTATAAGCTAAGAAATAAATTTGATAGCATAATAATAGCAATAACAATAATTGCCTCGTCGATTAACGTTACTTTTAAATCGATATTGCTGTTATTGCTGCTGCTATTAATGTCATTGTAACAATTATCATCGTGACGATCGTTGATAAATTGGCCCTTATCGAAGAAATATTGTCCGAATTAACGATAAGGAAGTGTTTGAAAATTCAATCGGGACTGCTCGCGAAATAACAATCGTAGCAAACGGCTGAGGTATTTTTAAGCTTATCATTAATATAGAATTAATAAGAAAGGATTGCACAAGAGACGTAAGGTACAAACAAGGTATTGCTCGGAACGAGGAGCCGCGAGTGCCGAGGTTCGATCGGTAGTCGGGGCGAAGCAAAGGGGCAGGGGCGCGAGCGAGGTCGGGGCTCGGTGCCCTCGGGCCATCAGAGGGGCACGAGGCCGCCCCTCGTGGTGGGGTTGCGCGCCATGTAGATGTCCATGTCGTGGTCGGTCCAGTTGCCCTCCTCGTAGTTGTTGAGGGTGTGCGTGGACTCGGCCAGGCTGTAGCGGCTGCCGGGCCGCGGGAGGTTCGGCTCCATGCCGCGGTTGCGGGAGCGCGGGCGCTGCCTTCGGGCGCTGCTCTGGGCCTGGGGCGCCAGCTGGACCCCGGGGGAGAAGCCCGCGCGGGCCATGCGCTCCGAGGCCGCGGCGAGCGACTGCCTCGAGTGCCGGAGCTCTGCAAAGCGGTCAGAGGGCCGAGTAGAGTCAGCAGGACTGGGGGGGGGGGGACCGGGCTCGGCTGGAGCCCGGCTATCTTGTCCTACCTGGACGAGCGCCCAGCCCGACGAGGCTCGAGCCCAGCGAGGCGCCCGGGAAGTAGTGGCCGCGGGCGTGGCCGTGGACCGCGAGGGAGCTCGGGCCCTGGGCCCCGGCGGCCTCCTCGAGGCAGGAGGCCCGCGTCACCGAGCCCTGGCGCTCCACCGGGAAGATCCTCGGTCGCGGTATGCTGCGCGTGCTGTAGGCCGAGAGCTGGTCCCACTCCTTCTGGACGCTGTAGGTGTTGAGGGAGGGCTGGGTGCCCGAGAGGGGCCCGCCCATGGCCCCGGGGCTCGGCGTCGGCCCGACCAGGCTCGAGCAGCAGTTCACCGGGAGGCCGGCGATCGGCAGCTTGCCCGGCTCCTGGAGGGTGTGCAGCTTACGGGAGTTGGCGCGTCGCCGGTGACGGTTCGCCAGCAGGAAGATCAGCACGGCCACGACGATGGTCGCGCAGATGGCGGCGCTCGCCGCGATCGTTATCCGGTCCATGTTGGAGGTCGGCGAGCCCTCGGTGCGGACCTCGCGGCATTGGCTGTAGGGCACACCGGCGGGACTGGGGTTCGGGGCCTCCTCCGCCCCGACCACGCACACGATTATGCACTCCTGTGGAACGAATCGCAATCTTCAGCCGTCCTCCAAATAATATCCCTTCCCATTTCAATAGTCAACTTTTTCAATCAGTCCTGGCAAGAAGCTCTCCGAGCTCTTCCCCCCCCCCCAGAAACTTTTTCCTTCGCGAAGAAAGATAAGCCTGTACTTCGAGTGATTTATATTCAGCGCGAAAAAACATCTTTACTTTCCGATTCATAATGCCCAAAGCTTAAATGCGAAACTATTCAATAACCGAATCATTTTTACGGCAACTCAATTTGGACGAAGAAGAATATTTTAAACGTGCGTTCTTGATAATAATTAAACGGGCCTTAAAACAGACCTCGGTCAGCTATGCGCTTTTCGGTAACTAGTGGCTTAAATTGGTAAATAGGGATTCGAAGCGAAAGTGCACGAGATTAATATATAGTAAGCTCACCTGCGAAGGTACGTTCTTAATTTTGAACTCCCGCTCGCTGTTCTCGAGCGGTGGCCCGGATTTGTAGGTCGAGTCGCCGAAGAGTCGATAAATGACTCGGAAGCCTAGGGACAATGACTCGCTGTCCCATCTTATGATGACGGAATTGTCCTGCCTAATGACGTCCTTGACAACGATGTCCTTCTCCTGGGACTTGCTCTTGTAGAGGGGCGAGCCCAGGACCAGTGGCGGTCTCGGGGCGACACTCGTCCGTGTCACGAAGACGTTGGCGGATCGCTTGGTGCTGCTCGGCTGAGCCGAGGCAGTGGGCGTGTGAGTCGCAACCGTATTACTGGAGCTGGTGCTGACCTCGAAGCTCGCGCTCGAGGTCCTGCTCGTGCTCGTGCTGAAGCCAACGGTCCCGGGGCTCGGGCTCGATCCCGGCTGCTGTTGGCTCGTCTCGAGGGCATCGAGCAACGTCCCCGTCGGCTCGACGCTCTCCACTGTTCCGAAGCCGACGATTTCCGTATGGCCTTTGCAGGTCATTTCTAAAGCAAAGTCGTTCGTTAGGATTACTCGTGTTCTTTGGCTTTTTGCCTCGAAAACGAAAAAAAAAACAAAGTGGCTTTATTCGTTACCGAATCTCGACTAAAACGTCAGCATCCGCAGTTTCATTGTTATCCAGTTATTCTTATTCGGTATTGGACAAATTGTTTCTTCTCGTTATACCTTTGCAATTTATTTCAAAGCGTTGCCACTTTTGACCGAATGCGTTCACCGAGGGAAGAAAGGTACTTCACGAGAATCGATGCATTCTTACTCACCCTCGGGCTTGATAACGTAGAAGCTCTTGTCCTGCAGTCGCTGTGGCGTGCCACAAAACTTGGGCTTGCTCTCGCGGCTCGTCACTTGAAGCTCTCTCGTGCGTATCCACTCGACGATCCAACGGAGCTTGCAGTCGCACATCAAAAATCGCCCCCCCAAGCTCAAGCCACGCAGCGTCCCGACCAATCCAACGAAAGCCTCTTCGGGAACGGTCGACAGGGGATTCCCGTCAATGGCCAACAGGGTGATGGACGGGTTTCCCTCGAATGCGTGCACCGGCAGCTCGGTCATCAAATTGAAGCCAATGTCCAACACCTGACGAGACAATTTATTGCAATCGCTTGCTGCCACTCGGCTTTTATCATTTCGCCCTAATCGCTACGTTACATTTTATTTCTAATGCGTCCTGTGCTTCCAATAATTGCCAAGCTCAAAATTGACAAATCAAGATTGCGCACGATCAGCGATGCTTTATTTGGAAGCATTTGCTTGTATTAATTTACAAGCTCGCTCGGAAACGTTAATAAACACTGTGCTCAAGCATTTTAAATTAAATTTTAGCGCGATGATATAAATTAATGACTTCAAAGGCCATTAATTATCCTTTGGGTTGCGTTTAATACGCAATTAAAAGTAACTAAAACCTTAAACGAATACTTTTAGTGTATTTAAGATTATATGTAGAAATTATGTGTACGTCTGTTACAAAATTATAGCTAAATTCATATATATATATATATATATATATTAATTTTATGCATTACCGTTTTGTAATTCACGATCAATATTTATTAATTTATATTTGATGATTCATATTTAATAAAAGTACGTGTAAAGCCGATTAGCGAAACGTACAAAGACTTTATAAATATAAGAATAGATTAGAATTAGAAAGATGTCAATAGCTTTGTATAAAGTAATTACAGACTTCCATTTCATAATTCAGAGTTGTTATGAAAAACATAAATGAATATATTACAAAGACTGTTGTTTTTTCTCAAGCACACATCACTCAGACCTTTTCTTATGGAGTTTCATATTGTAGCTAATTGCAAGTATTACATAAGCTGACGAAGTAGAAAACAGTTTGTATGAAAATGTAAACTTTCATAAAGTTAATTATAGAGGTAACTACTAACGTGAAAACTATGACATCGGTGAGAAAATAGATGAGAATGTTGTTTTGCCTCAATATCATATGACTATAATAACTTATCAAAGATGTAATCTAATACTCTCTTGAGTTTTGGGTAGATAATAGAAGGCTACGAGCATTTAAAGGCGATAAATTATTTCAACGAAGTTCCAAATGAGCGAGAGTCGATAAAAACGAGCATCAGTCCCGCAGGGAGGTGTAAAATGGAGTTAAAGTTAACGAGAAGGCAAAGCACTGCCCGCAAGAAGAGAGTAAACGAATGAAAAAAAACAAAAAAAGAAAAAAGAAAAAAGGGAAAATAAACGAATAGGGAAGGAAGCAAAACAAAAAAAAAAACAGAGACGAACCTTGAGCTCGCGAAGATTGGCGATGGCGCTGGTGGGAAATTCGGGTATGAGGTTGTTGAGGAGGCTGAGGGAGGTAAGGGTCGAGCTGACGCCGACGAAGGCGTCGGGCCCGATGGCCTGTATGAGGTTGCGCTCGAGGTTGAGGCCCGTGAGGGCGGTGAGCCCTTGGAAGGCGGTGGAGCCACCGAGCTCCCTAATACTGTTCTGCGAGAGGTCGAGGAAGGCCAGGGCGTCGAGGCCCTTGAGGGCCTCCGGGAGTCGGCGCTGGCGCGTGCCCATGAGGTTGAGGTTCTTGAGGGAGTGCTCGAGTCCCCGGAAGCTGCCGGGCTCGAGGGCGAGCTCGCTGTTGCCGGCGAGCTTGAGGGTGACCAGCCGGTGGCCGGCGAAGGCGTCCTCCGGCACCCGGGTTATCCTGTTGCGCGTCAGATCGAGGACCGTGAGATTCTTGAGGCCGGCGAGGGCCGCGCGCGGCAGCTCCTGCAGCTCGTTGTCCCGGAGGTTGAGGCTGCGCAGGCTCGCCCCCTGGCCGGCGAGGGCCTCGGGCTCGAGCTCGCGCAGCTTGCAGCCGCTCAGCTGGAGGTTGGCTATGCGGAAGCCGGAGAAGCTGCCGGCGCGCAGCTGGCCCACGGTGCTGTTGTTTATGTAGAGGAAGTCGATGCGGGCCTGCCCGGAGGCGAAGCGCCTCAGGGCGACCAGCAGCTGCCCGAGGTCCACGGCGTCGCACTGGACCGAGAGCTCGTGCGCCAGGTTGTAGTCGCAGGTGCAGGAGCTCTCGAGCTCCGTCAGTCCCTGGCTCGACCAGGGGCAGGGGGAGCTCGCCTGGCTCCTACCCCCGATCAGCGCCATCAGGAGGATCACCAGCTGGGGGGCGGCTTTTCCTGTGGATAATCAGTACCCGGCGATCAGTCGCTTGTTGGGTAAGCACCGGACGGCCCGAGAGAGAGAGAGACAGAGAGCGAGTTCCTCTCGTAACTATCCGATGACTCGTGGGAGGTGAGCGAGCATCGATAATGGCCATAATTCACACGTGCCTTTTATTGTCTTTGCTTTATATAATTGCGAGGCGCGATCCGAACTTTCTTATGCGCCTTTGTATGGAGTTTCGACGGCGAATTATTCTCAGAGATCTTACTCTAGCCAAAAAAAAAAAAAATAGCTAACTCGTAGAAGCTGGTCGTGGCACTCGCTTCGATTTCTTTTACATCTGAGAAAACAAGTCGATACGAAGCTCTCAAATCTGTATTACTTAGAAAATTAGCTCGTGTTAAATTTAGCCAAGTTAAATTGTCTGCTGCTGAAAAAGCCTCGTTCTCTAATTGTCTGGTCACGAAACAAACTAACTTATAAAAACGATTGCATTTCGCAGCAAGGGGGGAAAAAAGCTAACCTGTTTTAAAACATAGTTTTCATTTTAACGCGTGTAACTGTAGTTTCGCCCATTTGCTTATCGTTGCGCTCGATCGATGCATCGATGCTTGTAAGTTGAAATGCGTGTATTTATCAAAGGTAGGGGTCGCGTTGCATTTGATAAAAATAACAACGGCTGCGACGAGGACAGCGACAGCGATAGGAGTAGCCGAGCGGGCAAAGCCAGAGAGTCGCGAAAAGAGGAAAAGAGATCGGACTCATTAAGCGAGGTTGGCTGCGTTGAGCCTGGCTCATCCACGAGTATGGTATCGTCGATCGAAGCGTGGCACGAGAGACCGGGGCAATCAGTGCGAATCATCCTAGGAGGCGGTTGTTCGTCCATCCGGGTCTACCTGTGCTCGGGCGCGCCAAGAGGCCGGGACGCGGATCACTTGCCAACGCGGGCACTCGGCCAATTAGCAGCTGGCTTGCCTCGCGGACTCCAGCCCCGATGGCCGAGCTAAGAGGCGCCGAGTTTCCTGGCCATCGGAGCCGCGTCCAAATTTTCCCGCACCGTCCCCGACTGGGGCTTCCGCCTCCCGAATAAGGAAGCGGCTCCGAGCCTTAGGTCCCATTGTTGGGACCGCGGGCAGAGGAGAGCCGCGGCTCCGAGCCGAAAAGTTGGACCGGCGCGGATGAGGCTCGATCGATGGGCCGGAGGAGAGGCGTCGGCCGGAGGGGCGGGGGGGAGGCCGACGTCGTCAACACCGCGGATGGTATGCACGCGGCACGTAGGCCGGTGCACGTGCTCCTGGCTGCTGCGACTCCCAAGAATTCCTGCCTTTCACTTTCGTGGCTCCCGCGGCTCCTTTCCTCCGCTCGCGACCAACGACTGCCTCGGGGGGCCGCGATCCACGAGGAATTCTATTGGGAAGTGGCCGCTCCACATTTCCCAAGTCCTCGACGTCTACCTAGGCAAGATCCTTGCGCTTGCTCAACTATCTGCACTCGTTAGGCACAAGGCAGCAGCTGCTTATTTGGAGCCGACGTTTACGGACACTCGGCATCCCCGAGCAAGATTAAAGAGTCCCTTCCTTTTCATCTGCTTCTCGGCGACCATTGCCGCCATTAAAATTTCAATACCCGACTCGAGCATTCTCGTAGGCTATTTACATACTGGCATCAACTTCTTAAACGTATCTAACGGTTGCCTTCTAGCGGCTCAAAAAACTATTATCCACTTTATGTAAGACCTTACCGATTGGCCAAACCATAAATTCTTCGCATTCGCACAAGACGCGAGTTTCATTCATCAACTGATTCGCTCGAAACTGGACTTTAGTTCCTCTAAAACAATATATCATCCGCAATCCGTTGTACAATTATTAATCCGGGAAATATAATTTATCTCTTGCGAAACTTGACTCGTAAATTTACGTCGAATAAGCGATTGCGAATCTTTAATTTAGCAAATTATTATTCCTTCAAGATTTTAAATAAACTTCTTATCACATTTCTACTTTAATAGTGAATTTTACTTTTAATCTGCTTTGTAATCAATATCTTGCAGTCTTCTTAATAGCGTGCGATATTTGCTCTTAAAAATACAAATAAAATAAATTAATAATAATAATAAATTATCAACAAAAAGTTAATGTAAAAATAAAAACTTATGAAAATTAAGTTGAAATTTAAAAAATAGTTGAAAGGTTAAATAGCTGAAAAAAGTAGTTGAACTTGTATTTGTTTACCAGGACTTATTTATCAATAATTTAAATTAAATTATTTACATGATTCAACGTTAGTGTCTTAAGAATTAAATTTTTTTTATTTTCACACAACCAAGTTTGTTAAAATCTTAGATCCATTCTTATGTGCATATATGTATTATTAAATAATGAATTACATTATATATTATTACTTATTAGTTTTCAATGAAATTTATGAATACAAAAATATTCATATTTTTCATCGTAGTACTGATGATTAAATGATATTCTTACCGAGTTCTATTTCTGTTTTCTAATAATACGAAAGATTTTACGTATTTTAATTAAAAAAAATTAAGTATTCGTTTTAAAAATTATAACGGAATTGTTTTTTTTTTTTTTTTTTTTTTTTTATAAAATTATTTATCAACATTTAATCGGTATTGTAATCATAAGTGTTGAATTTGAGAAAAACTTTCGAATACATTAATTTATTATAAAATATTAAATTATATTTTTAATGAAAAACTACCTACGAACAATCTTCATGAAAGCAACTGTTCATTTGTAATGAATAGATTTTTTTTAGTTCACCTAAAATATTCTATACAAAAATTACTAAATAAATTATATTACTACATTTCCACATGAAAGTATCACATGTCTTTTTATAATATTTGAATGTAAATATGTTAAATACTTCCTGAGAAATAATTGATAAAATAATTTTTTTTCTTTGTAAAAACAGAATTTATTGAATTTGGCTAATTTTAAACGGTAATAATGAAATGTATTCATAAGAAATTTCCAATATAAATACATTAATTTTATAAATATATTGATTTCATTCAATGTAAATTCATATTGAATGCAAAATATATGAAAATCAAAATTTTAAATGATACATTTGAATAAAAAGCGACCGAGTCTAGATTTAGTATGTCCATAATATGGCCGTAAATATTTAACCACCAACTTTAAAATACAAATAATTTCAGAAATTATATGAAAGTTACTTAGAATTGTAACGTATTTGAAACTTTCATTTGTATAATGGAGATCCTTAATATAAAAAGAGAGAGAAAGCATTTTTTTGAACGTAATCATTCTGTGAGATTTAACAACCCGCGTAGTTTAAGTACTTGTTATATAAATTTTTTTCACACCATTCAGACGCTGGGAAATTTGATGAAAAAAACTAAGATGCGTTATCTGAAACTCTCCTGTAATTCCACTGTCAACCTACAATATAAATTATATGTAAGGTAATATTATTAATTTTACAGCTTTTGAATTATTTGACAAGCTGAAGATAACATAAAAGTAATTCGGTGTTTTAGAAAATTCTATTGTAGCTTTTACAAGTATTATTTGAAATTAATTTTAAGTTTATTATTAAATTTAATATATTTCTACTTGAAACTAATTCTTAAAAATACTCAAAAATATAATTAACTTTAATTTGATGTTTATTATATTTTTCCTTTCTATGCATATCAAGTTCATTAATGATATTCGAGACAGTAAACAAAATTTTTTGTTTTATTGTATCAAATTTTATAAAAATAATGTTAGCTCATACAAAAAAGAAGTAAATAATTTTCTAATGTTATAAAAATATATTCTAAAATTTCAACTTAATAAAAAATCCTTTGCTTTTTAGAGTCTAATCTTTTCCGACACTCATCCCTTCTTCTCTCTCTCTCTTTCTTTCTTCCATTCTCTTTTTCTTTTTCTCTCTTTAAATCTCCCTTTCTCTCTCTCTCTCTCTTCTTTTAAGTATTTGCCAATCTATCTTCCAACGTACTCATCCACCTACGTACCTGCATATCTACCTTCTTACAAACCGATTTGATGTAACAGTTTATATTAACATTTTAAATTCTATTACATTACTCATTAAATTTTTTTCTACACCTTAGTTTTCAAGCACGAACGGTGTGAATCATAGTCTCAGTTTTTTTTATGCTTATGCTTTTTTTGTATTACAAAACTATAATTACGCGCGTTCTTAAGATTCTTAAAGTATATAATTTTATTTGCAACAAACGTAGCTATTACCATAAACAAGAGTTTTTAAATAATTATTTTGTTTGAATATAAATAAGTAGGCTTGAAATTTACGAATACTCTCATCGAGATAATGTAAATACTTTTAATGTAATTTAATTATGCTAGTTTCAAGTAAAATAGTTCTCGTACATGGATTCATACAATATGGTTGATAATGAGACTCCATTTTCACTAAAAATTGTTCGCCAATTAAATATTTTATATTATTTTTAATCCTGACAAATTCATTAAACGAGAGACGAAAAATAAAAAACTACACTGCTGGTATTTGCTATTGATGGTAAAAGTGATTAGCAAGTGGGTCTGTATATAAATATTAATTTGAAATTTTCCGTACCATTGCGTATGTATAACGTTTGATTTTTTCGATGCCGTTGCAATCGGCTTCCACATTCAACTTAAATTTGAGTTGTCATTGGAAATATTTAAGATTCACGTTCGAGAAATTACATCCGGTTCGTAGACTCGCATGCGAATGCGTGGATTTTTAATCACTATTCGTTGCAGATCCGAGCACAAGTGGAACATTTTGCATCGCGATTCAGTCGATTTCTGGTTATTATACGGAATCTTAACATATTATCGTCTAATGTAGAACAAATATATCCTCACGTACGGCTTTTCCTGATTTATTTCTGCATATCACTCTTCACTCGTTACTTTAAATTCTTATGCTTAAATTCCAATCGCTGTAATATTAATCATGATAACTATCCATACCATTATTCGCTATTGATATTATTATTTGACTATTAACACCTGAATCAAAAGTAAGGAAGCATTACTTTAAACTTTTATTGCAGTTTGCGTACTCTTTGAAACCTATAGAATATTTATTACCATTACGTTTGCGTTGCATAATTTATATTTATACTCTCTTATTTTCAACATAAATATTTTTCACTAAAGTAAATCTGTACAATTTTTAAATTTTACTATAAAATTGAATCAATATCCTTTTCTATTTTTGACACTACATAGTAGTAAAATACTTTGTAAGATTATTTTAATTTAATAATATTTATATGTCGTCTTAATTTTTTACGCTAATTTTTTAATCAGTAAAATTATATTAAATGACAATTATAGTATTGAACAAAATTACTTTAAATATTAATCTTAAAAAAGTCTAATTACAAATAATACATCAATCTCAATTTTTTTAAAAGGAATGTCCTCTACAATTAACGAATGATAAATTTGAATATTCTGAAGGCTTATCATTGGTACTTCGGTTTCTCTAAATTATTCAATTATTTTAGAGAGTTTAGTAGAGAATCCCATTTACCTTCATTTATTATTGACTAATTTAAATTTATATTGATATAATAAAGCAAACATTTATTATTTTTTTTTTCTAATGAATAGACAACGTAATCAACATAGCCATAAACTTCACTCGATTTGTGATATATTTATACATATTTTTTTTTTATATGTATAATAATCATTTGACGAGGCGTAAAGCTTTCTTTTTTCATCAATAAATACTAAACACATGTTGTTTTAACAAATTTGACAGTGCTATTGGGCTTTTCTAAATTTTATAATATTTATGAGCAAATTTCAACGTAATATGAGACAATTTATGAATAATTTTACGGGGTTTAATATTTTTCAGTTTAGGTGTTAATTTTTTTTGAAGATACATTATACAATGTTTAGTGTTCTACGTTTCCTTTATACTAGTTTGAAAGCACAGCACTTTTTCAAAATAGACTTACAAAATAAGGTAATGATTTTTTATAAAGAAGAAAACAAGTAGAAATATCAAAATAAATCACGTTAGAATTTTACTGCATTGTTATGTAACGCCGTATTAAAATCGATTGGTTTAAGACTTGTTTTACATTGTGTACTTAACTTTTTTTTTATAGAATTTAAATTTGTAAATAACGTAGAACTATAATTTAGCGGTTTAACACATAATTCGACAAGTTGAAAACATGCTTTTAAAATTTTATTGACCGATTAATTTATAATGATTCGAGAAGAGCAGGAAAAGCAGGCGTCATTTCAAAATTATGTTATTTAAAACATTCGTCCTTGTGCGTATATAAATTTCTTATGAAAACTTTAAAATATATATTATGCGTATGTGTAAAAAGAGATTAAAAAATCAAATATTCAAAATTTTCCGTTTTTATATTAAGCCTAAATCAAAGAAGAGAGAAAAAAAAATAAATAAAACTTGCTTTTCTTTAATATATTGTGGTGAGACGTGGGAATATGTTATACAATAGAAAATAACCACACCAATCATTAAATACTAGTTTGAGGAAAATGTACGCATGTTAAAGTAATGTACTCAAACCTCTTATTTAAATTGAATCTCTTTACTTTCTCTTATTTCTCATCTCGGTATGTTGATCAGCTATTTTATGACTCTGGATATAAAAATTTCAATTTAACTATTTCGGAATATAATTAGCATACGATAGCCTAGCAAATAATTAAGCAATTAAATTGTTAATTTAAGATTTAAGAGTGGTAAAAATTGTGTTTCAAGGAGTTTCTTAGTTACATCATTAAAAAAAATTAGAAAAAAATGTTATTTTTATTTGTTTTGTAAATACTTCTTAATCCTATTGTCGAGCAAACCAGATGGCGAAAATGTTAAAAAAGCAGACCATGGATTTGGCCAATCAGACGAGAACTTTCATCGAATGAAAATTATAGTTGCTTCCGCGTGTCGATATACATTAAAATTCACCGAAACCGTCCACGGTAACCGTTTTAATTCGCGCTAAAAGAGATCTCAGCAGATTTGAAAAGGCAGAATGATCGATAGGTCAAGGCTGATCACGAAGAGGGATAAACTCACGGAGGAGCCGTTTTTTAAAAGAAAATTTAATTCACGATGGCCGCAAAGCTCCTCGGGCGCAAAGTAAAAATCGACTCGTTACTAGTTTTGTATAAAAAGAGCTACGGGGTAATCGAGTTCCGAAGGGCCGATTGGCTCGACTACCACTCGACTACCGGGGTCGGAATCCACCGGAACTACTGCCGGAAGCCAGGGTCTTTACGGAAATGAGAAATCCTCAGCGGCGCGCGCGGGGACAAACTTGATTCTCCGGCGCTCTTACTGCGAATGTAGGTTATTACGGGTCGTCTCTCGTGACTTCGCGATTCGCAAATGTGCCCCCGTCGAGGCGGCGCTTTTCTCGTTAATAAGCTATATAGACTCTGGGCCGCCTCTAGCCAAGATCGCGATCTTTCTTTTATGCGCTCCGAGGCTCTCGCTCTTGGGTGGGAGGGGGCGGGGCGGGGCGGGGGGAGAGGAAAAGCCGATTTCCGAATTGAATATGCGAGATTCTTCGGAAGAAAATTGCCCTCGGATGCGATACGCCAAGCCAAATGACGTTTTCGGATGGAATGCGCCTCTCTACCGCCAGTAGAACCGAGGGCCTATCCGATATTTTTGAAATCGTAACAGAAGTTATTGGTAGCCCCTCGCGGCCGTGGACCTCCTCGGCTTATGAATTGAAAATATTCCATAAGAATCAGGTAAGGCAATTGTGAAAGCTCGGAGCGGGCATCCGTAGATTTTTTTTCTCCGTTTTTTTTTTCTTTTTGTTTCGCCAAAAGAGCTAAAGAGCTGTATAATTTGTAAACTCGAGGAGCACCGCTCGTGAAAGTCGAATGCGTTTGAGTATGCGGATGTTGATTAAATTTTAGGTCGTATCTTGAGAATCATATAAATACTGTAATTCAGTTCGACGGCAGCTTTGTTGTGCCCCTCGAAGATTCAATAGAGCGCTTGTACGGTGGGAAGGAACAAAATGACAATGAAGATTACAATGCAATCATTGTGCTTTTACGGAAGTTGTTATACAATGGAGCGCTTGAAATATGTGTGTTAAGAAACTTTTTCTTTCTACTTTTATAAAAAAAAAAAAAAAAAAAAAACAAAAAAAAAACAAAGAAAAAGAAAGAAGAAGAAGACTTTTCCCCGGCAATGCTTTTCGTTAATAATCGCAACGAAAGAGCGGCCAGCGGGAAAGAATAAAAGGTACTACGTGGATTGGTGGCCGATGGTGGCTCGCGGTGCCTCCGCAGCCTGGTATTTAAATAGCGTTCCACGCGTACCGAGATTCCTCGACTGAAGAAATCCTTGCGGCCTATTAAAAAAACTCGCATAGGCAGCGATGGAAGAGGAAAAAGGTTGAAGCGGCGGCGGCGGCGGCGCCGCGTTGGACGTGAGCTGTTATTAAAAGGGCCAGTTATGCAGCGTCGATTGTCTAACTCGCATTCCCGTGTAATGCTACCGATCCTCGCTGGAAATCGTTATTATAAATCGAGACCCGAGATTAAGGAGGGATCACCGGAGCAAGAGGATAAGGCGCAGCCCGGGGAGCTGCCCGAGCTCGGCCATAGTTATGCGTCTGGCTTTCTTATTCCTATAGTCCTGAGGACGCGAATTCCTCGCTCTCTCCCCCTCACGGACACGACGCACAAAAAACACATAGTTACACGTACACTCTTTCCTTCTCTCTCTCTCTCTCTCTCTCTCTCTCACTCTATTACTCGCCATGTATACGCCTATCTCTCTCTCTCTGTCTCTCGGTCTCCCGCATCACTGGCATAGGAACGGGAAATAGCCGAGGAAGGGAAAAAAGCCCACGCGCCCAGAGCCCTGCACTTGAAACTTTCTCATGCCCTCCGGTGGGTCGGGGGGCCCTCCGGAGCCTGACTCTCTGGCGCGTTGCCCGTGGCTCGGTTCAAGGTCGGACGCGTTGGGACCAGGGGCCGTTCACCCGCGCATACTCACTCGTGTAGCTCATTCTGATTCTCTGGCCGCTCTCGTTACTGACAGCCGTCATCCTCCGGGTCGCTCAGCATGGCGGGCTCCGCAGCACTGGGACACTCTCGCACGCGCGCGCGCCCACCAGCCTACCTGAGACCCGAGAGCCGAGACGCAGCGCGGGACTCGCGCGCTGCTTCGTGAGCAATGGCGCGCGGCGGGCGCCGCGGGGAGGGCGGGGGGCGGGGCGCCCAGGTAGAACGGGAGAGAGCGATGCCGAGCGAGCGCGCCCGAGGAGGAGCAGGAGCCAGCAGGAGAGGGAGCAGGAGTTGGAAGAGGAGGAGGAGGAGCGGCGGCGGCAGCAGCAGCAGCAGCAGCAGCAGGAGAGCCGCAGCCGAAGCACGAGGCACACGACTCGGCGTGCCTTGCTCGCTAAGGTCGACTGAGGCCGCATCGTCCGAGGAATCCCGTCGGTCACCTCGGGCTCCCCTCCCCGCCTGGCCCGCCGTAGCGGTAGTAGTAGCGGCGGCGGCGGCGGCGGCGGCCACGGAGATGCTCTGCCCGGCCGAGAGTACGGGGGAGCCGCCAACCCTCGGGGAGAGCCTCCCTTCTAGGGCGGCGGCGTGCTCGGGAGGCCCGGCGCTTTTCGCCCAGCCCCGGGCCTCGAGACTCGGTTAGAGCCTGGGCTCTCGACCGGCGGGGGTCATCGGCCACCTGTTGCTTTCTCCGCGCGCGGCTCGTCAGGTGGCTGCCGTGCGCTCGTAAACACGCGGGTACCCTCGATTCAGCGACCGGTGCCCACGTTGCTCTCCCTCGGCTCCTCCTCGCCGACCGCGCCGCCCCTCGGCCGGCGCCTCGAACTCCCGGATGTCATCCTTCATCCTTGGCTCGGATCGGGGCTCCGATCGGGGCTCCGAACTCGTTTCTCCCTGGACCGGCAAAGCCGTATAAATCAAGGGCCAGGCCGCCACTGCCCGTTCACCGCTACTCGTACTAGTGACACGCTTTTCAGCATCTCTCTTCTGTATACACATTAGTGGGACGAGCGGAGAGAGGGAAGTTGGCTCGGAGGAGAAGCGGTGACTCGGCTTGGATTGCGAATCGAGGGAATCCAGGCCCGGACTCGATTCGCGGTGCCGGTCTTCCAAAATTATCCTTTGCCTGCGGATTCGCATTTACGGGCCTGCCCCGCGAGCCTTGGCATTCCTTCTCCTCGCCGCTCGTTCGGCGTCTTCCTCTAGCCAAAAGTACTGCATTTATGTATTATCATGCTCCAGAAGCACTCGTGGACATCGAGCTGACAAAACGTTAATAGACTTCGAACCTCCAATTTTTCCGAGCAAAAGTAAATACAGCCTCTCGACGATCCTTAATTAATTAAGCATCCATCTAAATTTAGGAATAATACTCATTTTATGAATCCTTCAATTTATCTTAGAGTTTCTGTGCCATTCGCTCAACTTTTACAAAAGTTTTATTATTGTCAGGAAGTGTAAAAAGATCTTTTTAAGCTTACGGTATCAAAGTTATTTCATATATATATATATAAATCTGTGATATAAACAAACCCATATACTTTTTACCGTATTTTTCTACGAAAAACGTATATTTGTAACGATATAGCAATATTTTATTTTGTAAAAATGAACTGAAAAATTCTTGTTTCGAATAGAGAAAAATTACTATTACATACCAACGAATTATTTTGTATGTCACACATGTGTAAATTATCTATTAGGATACTAATCTTCTTACATGTACTTTGTCTTTTTTTTTTAATAAGAACAGCAAGGAATAATGATGTGGAACTAAAAATATTATTCACGACTTATGATACCCTTCATTATGTATATGCAAAACTACTACATACAGAACTAATCATAAATTATAAAACAAGAATTTTAGAATTTTTTATCCTTTATTGCAGTTTTAAATATTACTTTAGCTATGCATCATAAAAAATTTCTAAAATTTATTTTCTTTTAAAAATCGTTTTTAATTTCACAGAATTTATCGAGTATTCGATAAAAGCCATCTGTTATGCATGAATTTTTTGAAAAATCTATTTTTAATTGAATGTTACAGAAATAATATTACTATTTATCACAATGATAGCTTAGTACAGTTTAGTTTAGTAATTTTACAAATTACCACATAGAAATTTGACTCGAAATGAGGTTGTGCGCATTCAACATTCGATCAATGCGAACATTAAGCATTAATCGAAATATAGAAATGCAGTAATTGTTTTTAATAATACATAAATTTGTATTAAATGTGAATTGAAGCATAACTCTATCGTTTACCATCATCTTAACTTACATTTATAAATACAAATTAATTTCCTTATCATTTCAAAATTGTCATTAAACAAATGGATTTCGCGCATTGAAATAATTTATTAATTTCGACACAAGCAGTTCCAACGACAAGTTGAATTATCAATGAATTTACTCTTTTAATAAATGCCTAATATCAAATTCTTAAGAGTAAATATTGTTACACTTATAACTCAACTCGAATGTACGTAATGATTCGTGGACACTGTTTTATGTCGATGTGCTCTCATGGCCATTGAAATAATATTCTTTATGTGTATGAGGGATTGATGTTTCCATTGCAGAGTTGGACCCGGTTTCCCGGATTGCGTTCGCACTTGCTTGTTACACCAGAAACTGCAGGTAATTTATATCCATGAATACAGAATACAGGACTAATTAATATATATATATAATAGAGCGTTAGAACCTCCTGTTAATGCGTTCGCGCAAAATCCACACGCGTGTAAAGTTTATTGTTCCATTTCCCACGTTTTCACGTGTTTTCACGTGTTTTCACATCGACATCGCGGTTCTGACGTCTTAGCTTTTGTCTCGATTTGGATAACGAATCAGGGTTTCCTTTCAAATTACTGTTTCGTAATAGTTTTCTTCTATTTAGATGATAAACTGCTGTATAGAGCGTAAGAAGATGAGAGAGGAGTGTGAGAAGAAGGAACAAGCCACGGATTTTAGCACAGGAGAAAGTAGTGGTACGTACAAACAATGTAGCTACGAATTTCCCAAAATATGTAAGTCTAAAAAGTGAAAAAATCTAATAATACTAATGGTACGTAATTTTGTCGTATTCGCTTTAGCACTTTCTAATTACTGTCATTTTACTCGATGGGTAGCGATTAAACTTCTTTCTTACCTCTAATAACTACTCTCTTGTTTTTTGATTTTTTTTTTTTATATCCCCATGAAAAACGCTGCGCATATATTTGAATGCAAAGTACAATGAAAATTTGATGGCAAACAAACGCAATCAAATTTTATATGATATTGTGAAAAAAAAAGCAAGTACTGCTTTTATTAAGTGAGGCCTAGGAAATCTTTATTTACAATTTCTGTTTATAATAAAAAAAAAAATTTATGATTATAAATGAAAAATTAGAATGAATAAATTGATTTAAACTGATGTATTATTATAATTGTAATTTGCATTACAATTTGTATCTAAAACAAACGGAAATCTGTCTCTGTTAAGTTTTGAATAATACAAAACAAAAGCGTTCGATTCAAGGACAAGTTTTTGTAAGATATTCAGTAAAATAAATGAAAAAGTAAATTAGAAGTATTGTCCCCTTATTATTAAAATACGCAAGGTATTTGTTTATACTTGTGTATCATATTAATTTTATTTATAGAAAACGAGCATAAATTCAGACGGTCGTCGCTTAAAATCGATCGTTGGGTACAAATAAAAATGTAGCCTTTTATTTTTTAACATTGCTTCTTTTATTACCCATGCGCTTGGAATGCTTAATGTCTTGGACACATAAGCTTTCGTCACACTCGTATTTTTACGAAGTGTAAGTAATTAGAATTCGAATTCGTCATTACGAATAGGAACTTAAGTCATCCGTATTGCAATACATAAATAGCGAGTGGTTCTTAGGAGATTCCGAAGAGGACGAATTTTTCGAATGCCTCAACGAAGAAGCGAGCGATGAGCGCAAGAATTCGGCTTGGAGTCGGCCCACGGGCAGATTGGCCAAGCATCCGACGCTGAGGCTCGTTCAGACAGGAGAGCCTCTCTACATACCCATCACTCAGGATCCTGTGCCTAAAACTGAAGATCAATTGGAGGAGGACGCCGAGGTGATGATGCAACTGGGCACCGACAAGACCGCCTCCATGATGCGCGCCAAACTTATGAGCGCTTCCTTGTTGTCGGACATGGAGTCCTTTAAGGTTTGCTCGTAAATTGTGCTATTGCTCTTCCCCACCCCACCCCCACCCTCGCGCACCCCCGTACGCAAATGCAATTTTCGACAGATGAAACTCGATTTCAATCGATGAAGCTTTCGCGTCCGAATGGGTTATCGTGCTCTACGGTTTCAACGAACAAGTGGAAAGATAATGCAAACAAAAGCATAGAAAAAGGTCTCTCCTCGGGTTGGTCTTTAAGAGGGAGGCCAGGATAATATCGGCGATTTAGAGGCTCGCTCGTATTTAATTCCGTTGCTTTGCTAGGCGGCGAATCCTTCGGCACTCCTCGACGACTTTATCAAATGGTACTCGCCCCACGACTGGATCGTAGAGGAGGGCCTGGACCAGTGGGGACAGCCGATCGGTCACCTGTCGCAGCGGATGCTCATCAAGAACAATCCCTGGTCGAGTACCTGGGAGTCGGCAGAGTCGGTACCTGCCCACCGCCAGAAGCGCCTCTTCGACGACACGCGCGAAGCCGAGAAGGTCCTGCACTACCTCGCCTCGAGGACTCTCGGCCAGATAGGCCGGCTCCTGCTCCCGGTGGTCGCCCACGCCGCCCTGGTCACCATAAGCGAGCAGGAGCCCGAGGCCCTCCAACTGCCGGGGGTCCAGGGCTACTTGCAGAGCACCCGGCAAAAATTGCACATCGCCACCACGGCCATTCATACGAACCTACAGCTATACGATGTAAAAAAAACAGACAATCTTTAATTGTCCGTGCTCTTGTCATTTGATTAAGATTTGGCGCTTTGGTCATCGTGTAATTTCTTTCCTTTGCGCCGAGGGACGGCTTTCGTCCTTTGCTTTATACGAGAATCCGAATTCTCCTTATTGTTACCCATTGTTAAAAAGTCTGCACGCCTTTCTATTCGTGTATTGGTAATTTTTTTTTTTTTTTTTAAGTTTTTCATAAATAAATTACGTTGATTACGCTTCCTTGTTTGCTTGCAATGTACTGTTCTTATTTCAAATCTAATAGATTCAGATAGAAGCATCATTTCTTTTATCGCTTAAAATAATAACTGGATATTAAATTGAAACGAATACGTAATTTAACACACTTGATAAAATTATTTGAAAGTAAAGTCATTTATAATGATCTCCGTAGATTATTATTTTTTTTTATTACTTAAATAATACAAACAAGTTATAGAAAAAGTAAAAAGGAGATTTATTTTTCATAAAAGTAAAAGTTTTTATTTACATATATACATATTCTTGTAATACATTAATATTTTACGTAAGATTTATTAAAAAACAAAATAGCATGAATTGAATTTTATATTTGCTGAAGAAATATATTTTTAAATTGTCTTCTTATAATTTGCCGTGTGTAAACATTTAAATTAATAATATACAGGATATCAACCTTCTAATTGGAAAAGTAGAAGTTCTTATAGCGCAAGTGAATTCACTGCGATTGAAACTAAATGATCCAAGCAGTGACCACCCGAATAAGGAACTGACGTCCTTCCTTCATTCATTGATAAGCAATAAGATGACCTCCGTACCGAATGGAGCCATTAGAACTCGTATCGCAAACATGTTCTATGACGCTCAAAAGGTTTGTTGCATTTTTAGCAGATAATAACATTTGCGGCATTATTTAATCACTTAATCAGTAGAATTATGGCTGCTATTCGTGTTTGCTATCATATATGTATATGTGTGTGTGTGTGTGTGTATATACAATAACAAGTTGTAAACAGCAATACCCATCAAACTGAAAGAAAGTAAGATGCAATTTTTCTAAGCTGATTCTTAGTTTCATTATTAATTTTATTTAACTGATTTGATCGAACAAATTTTTCTTCTAACTTTACCTACAAGCTTTAAACACAAATTTCCATTGAAATCCATTTTCTGATTGACAATACTCTAAAGGCACAAATGACATTTATACTTTATACATTTTTTATAAAAATATAATTATACCTAAGAACCAATGCTTCAAACGCATATTTTCAATTGCCTATGGGTAACACTCACTAGTCGCAATTTCGTAAGACATTTTTGGGTCAGAATTTCCAAACTCCCTTTTCATTACTTTAAATATTGACCTGTCATCTATAAACTTGAAATGGAGATTGCTTCTTAATTTTTTTCCCTTGATAATTTTCAATTAATGCTATAAAAATTTCTTCGTACGTCATACACTATAACGCGATCTTTGTTAACCTATTATTTGGACCGTAAATACATTAATATTAAAGTAAATAGTTTATGTATTTGTAATGATAATACGAATATTTGAATTACTGTATTAAAATATTTTAAACACATTTTTTAAGTATTGCAAATTACATTATTAGTATGCATTTATGCTTGAGATTTTTTTAAATATGATCTTTTATAAACCATTTTGATTTTATTAATTGCATTACGATAAAATTAATAATATACTGTATATTTATTAAATTACAATCGGTTATAATCATTAAAATCTACATTTTCTTAAGTAACAAATAAATTTAATTATTCTTGTCCATTTATGCATAGTTTGAATCATCTTTTAATATAGACATTTCATATGCATAGAATGAAAAAGTAATATTTTTACAAAATATAAACAGGATTAGCATAAGATAAATTAACGATTATTAATAATTTATTAATAAATATAGGACACTGGTACCTTGCAACCTCCTCCTTACAATACGTATAAAGAATATGTATTTCGAGTAGAAATTTTCGTTCTAACATACAATATCATAAGTACATAACAGCTTATTATAATTTAATAGCAATAAATAGAAATTAAAAGCATCTTTGTATTAAAATTATATTATATTGCGTCGGATACATGTTTACATTAAAGTTGAAAAGAATAATTAATTAACGAATACAAAATCGCCCAAATTTTGCACCATAAGTATTTAAGTTTATCATTTTCTGATGAATTTGAATTATATCATATTAATTTAATTATAATTTAAAGCTTATCGTGCTCATTATTCAATTGGGCCCCCTTTCGTTCGCAGACGGTGCACATGATGATCAACAATAGCAACGAAGCAGATATTATTCCCGATGGAAAATTCATGTGTTTTCCCGTGCCTACACGCAAAGAATTTATTTTACGCGCAATGGCTCCACGACCTTCGCCTTCCTCCACGCAACAGCCTCACCGACTTTACGTTAGTCTTGAAAAAGACGCCATTCGCATGGCTGGAGCTTTTTCAGAAGACACTGTATTCTTTTAATGTTGTAAATCGCTCGTTTCTTTCATTGCCTGCAATTGTTACGGATTAACTTACGGGGCTTGGATGTATAGCAGCTGCCTTGTCATATTATGACCCTTGTTTTAAGTATCGCTTGTATTATATTTTATTGAAAATTGTTATTTATTACGTTACTTGTATTGTAATATTTTTAATAAATTGATAAAAATTAGTTTGCAATATCTTTTTAAATGCCCTGTTAAAATAGTTCTGTATTTCATATTTCAATTATCGATGTGAGCAGTCGGGCACCTACGACGCAACGTGGCTTTCCCATTTCTCTTGTGATTTTAATGTTTTTTTTTTTTTAATATATATATGTATATACATAGAAAAGAGAAAGAAGTTTAGAAGATCGCGATTACGAAACTTTTTTATGTACGCGTAAGATTCCTAAGCCTTTTTACCGACCCCTTGTATCATTTTAAATATATTTCTCGATCTTTATGCATAATTCTAGATGCTGCGTCTACTTAAGTTACAATATTAAATCATCTTAATAAGCAATTATTTCACTTTATCTACTTGGATGAATAATAATTGCTCAAAATTAAACGCAGACTATTGAAAGGACTCAGAATACAATTAATTTTGTAGTAAAAATATAGATTTTTCAAGCTTTGGTTTTGCGAATAGAAATTGTTGCACGACATCGTCAAACTCTTCTAAGGCGAGCTGAGCGTGTAATTGTAAAACAGGGTCCTTATCATTGTCACGCAAATGTTTTAGACTTCGATAAAGCGTGACCAGGTTTTCTCCTAACTGAGTCAAGGTATCTCTTCCAAGTCCACGAAGTAACAGAGTCGCAACTAATACACCAGCCCTTCGGCAGGAGTCGTCTTTGTCTGTTTTTATAATGCATCCAATGCAATACAAAATCTAAAAAGGATATGTTTCTATTATGCTAAGTACGTTAACAATTAACCATAAACAATGCATATTTCTATATTATAATTGCATGATAAATATACTAAATATTAGGCTCACTTCAATAATTAAATTTCCTAGCTTGAAACTCATTATTTTACAAAATTCTCCCAAACAAGAAAGACTTGAAGAGCGTACGAGAGGATCAGGATCTCTTGTACCAGTCAAAAAACCGTTAACCAAGATATTTTTATACTTTGGAGTTATTTCACCTGCAAAAGTATTAATAATCAGTAAAAAAAATTATCATTAATTAATAGTAAAGTATATACCTAAGCCTCTTGTCGTTTTTACAAGAATTTCACCCAATTTAGCTCTAGTTTCAGGGGCCACATCATGATTCCTAGTTCCTTCGGACATACCAATAAATTCATGCACTAATATTGAAATAACTTTTTCCGGAAATGTTAATGATAAAGCACAAATTCCATTAATGGCAGCCAAATAAATGAACGAATCTTCATGATTAAGATTTCCCTGTAATTGAGTAAAATTTATTTGTAAATGCAGTAATATTAGCTGAAATAAATTAATCAAATAAATTCTTACTTGAAACATATGTAAAAGAAAGTCTTTTTTTGTTGAAACAATAGTGTGACGATTCTCGATTAATTTTGTAAGAGTTATAATACCATGTGCACGAACCGGAAGTAACGGATCTGCTAAGTCAGATATTGCTTTATCAAATTCGCTTATATTTTTTGTATCAACGGATAAATCAGAATAATTTTTTGTACAACGGTTTTTTCCCTTCCTTTTAACAATGATTTCAATTTCTTTGATAAGAGAAGTAATATGCGTTGGTATACTTTTAGATTGTTGTTTAATGCTAGCAATAAAATTTTCAAATATTTTCCAGTCATGCTTAAAATTTGTATCCGTTAGCATAACTTTAACCAACATGAGACCGGTATATAATGTACTAACGTCTTGCTCATAAGTATATGTATTACAATTTACGTAAGTAGAATTAATTTTAGTGAAAAAAAATTTAATACAATTTAGGAGTGGTGTAGGATTTTTCATTTGTTCATTTTGCACTTGAGATGAATCCGATAATAAAGTTAGTAATTTCATAATTGATAATTGCTTTTCAATCCTTTTCATTATATCTGAATCATCCTCTAATAATGTTCCTTGTTGGGATTCTTCTGATAGCTTACTTAATTCTGGCAATAGTTTTAATAAATATATAAACAAATTAAACGATAATGACGCATCATTTATAACTAAATTAAAAACACAATCTACAAGCTCTTCTTGTTCAATTGAATTAATTTCTGAAGAAACTTGAAAACCCCCATCAGCTCCAAATTGAAAACACAATTTTTCACCAAATTCATCATTTGTGGGTTCTTGAATATTTAAAAAGATAGAATAACATATTTCTCTCTTTGATTCATCAGCAAGAATTTGCAAAAGTAATTGGCGCACTTGATTACGATGTATATAAAGACTTTTACTAGCTTGTAGATGAAGATAAAATAAAGGTAATGCAATTGATGTTAGAAGTTTCTTTGGTAAGCATTTAAATTCAGCATCCATTGTAATAAATAATTTACTTAAATCTTCAATACATTGAGTTATTTCATTTTCCGTCTTCAGTACGTTTGAATCTTTTTGTTTAATTTGCTTGACTAAAAGTGGTTCCATTATAACGTGAATGATTTTATTAATACATATTTCTGGTTTATAATCATATAAAGCTTTTATGAAACAATTGGCTATAGCGATTCCTTGCTTATTATTTTTTACATTCAACATTTTTATAATCTAAATTGACAATAAGCAGGTTTTAAATAATTCATTGAATAAATATAAATAATATTTCAATATTATTACCTGAGGACAAATTGAATCATAATATAGTTCTATATTTTTCCCATGCGAAGTTGCTACTAGCTGTGCAGTTAAGTCCAGTTTATGCCAACATTCTCCCAAGTCGGAAACATCATTACAAATAGCTAATGTTAAGGCTGCAATTCCATTAGTTGACATAATTTTATCAATTAAATAAGATTTAATATTTGCTTGAAGCCATTTAGGATTATTTTTTGAACTCATTAATACCATTAATTCTTTAATCAATAAAGATTCTGGACAGTTTATCATTAATTCGTGCAATTTTTTATGGAAATTTTGTTGTTCCTCCTTTAACTTTGTATGCAGTTCAATCGTCATGTTAAATTCTGCAGTTGAAAAACAAGAACCAATATTTTCTGTAGGTTTCTGTAATGGTGCATGCGATAATTGTAATAAGGCTGCAAGCAAACAATTTAATTGAGGTATTAAAGCTGGTCGAAGAATAATCTGATCGAAGCAATCTAAGAGTGTATTAACTGTGTAAGTTAATATTTTGTAATTCTGTAAATAAACACAGATGAAAAATTATATAAGATGCTTTTTGTTTTTTAAAATTAAGAGAATTCAATTATTTTTTACGGCTCATAAATGAAATAAGAATTTATAATTTTAATAATTTACTGCATTCTAATTTTGTATTTATCGTTATAATTATATTTTAATTAGACTTAGTAGTATTACCCAAGAATGTCAATAAAAATAATAACATATTCTAAATATTTAAAACAAATATATTATAAAATTTTTGAGTAATTTGCAAATTAGTTAAGTTGTTTTAAATAGATATTTATTATTATATTAGATTTTATGATGTTCTTAAATATCACTGAAGTATCACTTACTTCTAATATATTATCAACATGTTTTAACTTAAAAGTTCTAGGATGTGCTTTTGTTACATGTACTTTAAGTTGAGGTACTATTCCAATACTTGTTGATACATCAATTGCTATTTGTACAACTTTAAATTGATCAACTGTGATCAATGGATTTTCTTTTGTCAACTCATGATTACAAAATGTACTTATAGTGTACAAAATCAAATGAAGATATTGCCATCTAAAAGGATGTGATAATATTATAAATACTAGAGAGCTTAAAAATTGCAGGTGTACATAGTTAATTTTGAATTTTACCCTATACTTTTAATGCTGCTTATCGTACTTTGATTTTGTGTAATTTCATTCAAAAAATCTTTGCCTATAAAAGAGTAAGCCCTATCGAGTATGGCCTTTAATTCGTCCTCATGTATATTGTTTTCAATATCTGAAAAATGAAGTTTTCGTAAAAATTAAAATTAAATTAAAAAAAAAAAGCCGATAAGCTTCGCGTAAGACCGAATGAATAATTCGTACTCTCATCGAAGTTCATTAAAAGCTTCAAAATTTCATGGCAATCCATTCCGGTCGATCGATTAGTAACGAAATCGTAACTAAATTACTAAAGTACTAATAAAAGGAGAATGTATGCGGTCTTCATTGCTTTCGTTCGAACCCTTACATTGCTCGGATGAACCTTCGCCTGCCGAACGTGCAAATGATTATCAGCGAGGGCATGTAACCTGCCACCATCTTTAAATTCAGACATACGAAGTAAGGAACTAATCGCGCGCGCGGCCGTCGGGTGGTATTTTTGTACGCGCGCGCGCACACGCACACACACGGAGTCGGGCATTCCTGCACGGTCGGACCAGGGCGCGCTTCCGAGGGCCGCCGCCGCCGCGGGCAAGTGTGCGCGTCGAGGATGTGGGGGCGCGCGCGCGCGCGCACGCGGATTCGTATCGCCTGTGCGACAAGCGTGCGAATAATAGCATGCGTTGGCCGAGGGGATATCGAATGGTCGATTGCGCGGAGTGAAATTGGGGAGGGGGGGGAGAAAAAAACCCGAAGAGCACAGTGCCCTCGGAGTGACCGCGGGCGGAATATTCGTTCGATCGGCTCCGTCAATCGGCTATGGCTTAATTCGTCGACAGGTCGAGTGCAGCTAAAGTCCGCGCTTGGCAGAGAGCGATCTTGTCCCAGTGTGCATCTCTCATGAAAGCAAAGGCAATAACAATGGCAGCGGGCTTTAAGGGCTCGCGACTTTACGTGCGGTTCCTCTCCTTGTCGATAAACTCGAGAACTAAGTGCGTGCTCTTTAGTGAAGATGAGTCGTGATCCTAGTTTTATTCCCTCAACGGGCATCGCAGCTCGATCCTGAGCTGTTTTTATTTATCCTTATTCTTTCTCTCAGACAAAAAAAAAAAGAAAAAACAGCAGGTAAATACATAGCGAAACTGCGCGCGCGCGCACTCGCACTAAAAACACACAGGCGAATGCACTCAAGACCGCATTGTCTCTCTCTCTCTCTCTCTCGCTCCCTCTCGCGCATGCATCGTTCGCATATGTTGCACAACACACGCACACGCGCTAATGTGCATACTTTTTCTAAGTAGATTGAAAGAGATATGGATACATTAAAGGCCATTTGTATTATTTTTAAAATCCAAGCAATGCTCTTATGTCATTATGTTTTCTCAACATTTTCAAGTTACATTGAAATGGGAGGAGTTATTCTTGTCCGCTTTAATAAAAAATCTTACATCTTCTGCATTAATTTTCTTTCCTCTTTCTTTTTTAACTTAAATCATCGCTCCTTACTTATTATTACAATTAACCCACTATTTAAATTATTTGAAATTCTCCACTTATATACTTATAATCGAATCTACATGAATCCCGTACAACAAATTTGCCTGTTTGTACAAAATTTTTGCAAACTTTTAACCTTTGATACATTTTCTCAGACTCTTGCAACGAATTTCATTGATTTGCCATTACCATAAAGGAATGGCTGCAGCGTTAAAGAAAAATCACTCCCGCAGAAGGTTAGCTGCATTTACATTTCTTTCCAATATCTCACTGGATGGAAGTCATAGAGATACTAGATTGGTATTAATGCCTCGTAATGGAGTATTAAACAATCAAGTTAGCGAAGTTCAGACAAAGTTTTCAAAGCAGAGTCCGTTCAATGTAAAAACTCCTTGGGATGATGTTTTTGATAGCTCTTGTAATGTAAATGTTGATCAATATGGAAGACAAAATGATTCACCTCAACCTATATTAAACCAGATACCAGATCGTTCTTTTAGTTCAGACTCTGAAGCAACTGCAACTCCAGCAAAATCTGGAATTTCTGTCTTATCAGAACAAGAGAACAATTGTCCTCAACTGTTATCATCTTATCATACCTCGTTTAGAGAACGGTAAAAAAATAATTCTATTATCACAAATACAATATTCTTTCACTTTTCATAATTTGATATAATTATCAATTTAAAATGAGATTTTAAAAGAAAAATGAAGGGCATTTAAAAATTATAATAAATTTTAATTAACACAAATAATTATAATATGAAAAACAAATATTACATAAATAAAAGAAAATAATTGCCATAATTTGTCAAATTGTCATACAAGAAATAAAACCTAATCTAAAATTTTATTACAGCTTATGTTTTTTATTTAATTTTATTTATAGTCTATTTGTGTGTATGTTGGGTGAGTGTGTATATATGTATATATATATATATATTACCTATATATATTTATATATATATATATACATTAAACAAAAATATTCATATAAATTTTTATCTTGTATCTCATGTGTGTGCAAATTAATTAAAGTTCATTATTTGTAATATTTTTAGTGCTGGGACAGCTGGTAGTGAATATTCTTTTGTTGAGAGACGAGTCGGGTCACTACATTGTAAACGAAAAATTACACATCAAGCTTCAACTTTATCAGAAGATATTAAAAATCAGTATAACAGTAGCAATGAAAGTATTGGATCATTGCGATCAAAATCTGTGTCACAATCATCAAAGTCAAAAGTGAAAACGTTGAATAATGTACAATCAGGATGTATGAATAATGGAATCATACCAGAGATTGCAAAGGAATTGCGTTTTATAAAAAAGCCAATTAATGATCACAAATTTACCGATGACCGAGTCATTTTAGTGTCCTCCAAAAAAGTACCCTTTTTGGTATTTTCCTCGCTTCCTTACAGCAAAGGGCAGCGCACTAGCTGGTTAGTAATAATATTGTATATAAATAATTAGATACAAAGACTTTATTATTAGTACACGTTAATTACTTTATTACTTTCTCATTTCTTAATTATCAGGTTATCAAAAAAAATTGTATACATATGACCATTATTATAAATCAATAATATTAAATTATACAAAAGCTACCATAAGTAAATAATATTATGAAAAATATTATTAATGTTCTTAGGTCTGAATTACGTAAAGATGGAGGGCGTAGAAAAAATACAATTACGACAAGACCTTTATCTGCAATTAACGACAATTTAGATCCTTTTGGTCTATTAGGAATTGAAAGGGCTCAAGATGGTCAACAAATATCTTATGGAAAATTACTTGTGCCATCCAGACAATTCCAAAAAGAACGAAAAATGCATTTAAGCGATAGTGAAGCAATTGAATTGATGCATACTCCTACTAATAGCCATCATCACGTGGTCTCAAGGTACAAATATATGCTTATTTGTTAAAACTAGTATTATTATTTACATTCTTTAAATCACAGTAACCTGAAAAGATTAAAGATTATTAAAAAGTCATTTTCTTTAAAAATGTAATAATATACAATAATTTATCATTTCCTTTTCAAACAATGCAAAACTATTTTAATATCATTATTGATATATATTGCAAATTAATTGCTAAGTATTTTTCATTTTCTTTTTTAATTTTCTTTTTTCACGTCACAATAGATGAACGGATATTTTAATATTGCATGAGTTAGATTAAATAATTTAAAATATTACTTATCTCGGTGTATTAACGATTGCAGGACAAAAACTATAACATGGAACATGGATCATACTAAGTGGTAAACAAATAAAAAATGTTGTTTACAATTCAAAAATATTTGAAAATTTTTTGTACAGTAGGGTGTTGGAATAGTATTCAAAATTTACAAGACTATTAGTAAAAAATATTTTATAAATGGATATTTCTTTCAGCTATAAATCTTTTTTTAAACATTAATAATTTCATTTTTAATATATGTTGTAAAAAAAGTAACCAATAGAAAATCATTCACATTTATAAATCCAGTATATATATATTAATATTGATTATTATTTATTGCAATTTAAAGTTCTGATTTATTAAAATTCGTTTAATTAATTTAATTAAAACAATAATGAATATTTTTTTCAATTAATTTAGCTCTTACAATTCTTAATTGACAAAAAATGTAATCTCGTTTAGATAATTCAAAATATAATCGGTTTAAATTAATACATTTTCATGGTAGTTTCATTTTCTTTTCTAATATTACAATTTATATTATGCTCTTAAGATTTAAAATGACTACTTAATTAAATTTACTATTATTATTTAATTAATTATTAATTATTTAAAAAATTGTTATAAATTAATTTATAAGTGATAAGTATTATATATTGTACAAAGAGAATATATATTATTAATTGATTATTTCGTTTTTATTGAGAAATGAAATCTCCATATTATTAAATATTTTTTATAAACTACTACTATGTAATATTTATGAATTTATAAGTAATTATGTTGCCAAAACTATAGATTAACAAACAATTGCATGAATTCTTATATAATATTATTAAATGTGCTTTTTTATGCATTTGTAATTTTTCATTAGCCTTTTATATAAGTAATTTTATCTAGCTATTGTATTGTTTTTTTTACAAACTGAAATTTATAATGGGGGCAATATTATTTAAAATTTATAACAGCTAAAACTATACTAGAGTTATGTTTTGAAAAAATTAATAAATATCTCAAATGTAGATGTGATCTTTGAATTATAAATATTAAGTTATGTTTTGATTTTTCACATTTTAATGATTCATAAATTTTAATTTTATTCATTAATTTCAATTGTCTTTTTTTACATTTTTTAAATGTTTACATAATTTGAGAATGGGAAATTGACCAAGTAATAGTGGTAGTAATAATTAAAGTAGTAATATATGTTCTTAGATGATTACTGTAGTATTAAATTTCCTGTACTTTAGTATAAACCTAATTAAGATTATCAACATATCTTATTAACAGAAGAGTTAATTATGCATCTATAAATTTTAAAGAATTACTTTTTCAATAAAATTTTCAATAAAATAAAATTACTTAAATCCAATAAAAAGCTCTTATGTATTAGTGTCACAATAATTTGTTTATTTTATTTACAATGATAAATTTTATTTTTCACACATTCTTAAAAAATTTATGATTAAGCACATGTATTTTATAAATGTTTTTTAATTAATAGTTACATAATTAAGTAGTTTAACAAATGTAATTTGAACAACCAAATGTATTTAAAATAGAACTAAAAAATTTACGTTTTCTACAATAGTTTTCTTAAATTTTTTAATGTACTTTAAAAATACAAGTTTTAATTATGCTTAAATAAATGAAATTCTATAAAATTTCAACAAAATTTATAATATAATATATGATTACTGTTAATTGAGTTTAAATTTACATATTGTATATCATAAAGATAAATATTTTGTTTCATTAATAGATATACATATTATTTAAAATGGTAAAATACAAAATATGTTTACGTTACTTTAAAGTATCAATATTTCAATCACAATTATATTGATTTTGTCATAAAACTTAAATTTATACAATTTCCATTTTGTCTCTAATTTTAAATTACATGGATAAAACAAAATTTTAATGCACCTAATAAGAAAAATGCATTTTCTTTTAAAAAATGTAGAATAAATTCAA
Source organism: Kradibia gibbosae (assembly GCA_018907135.1). Taxonomy (NCBI): domain Eukaryota; kingdom Metazoa; phylum Arthropoda; class Insecta; order Hymenoptera; family Agaonidae; genus Kradibia; species Kradibia gibbosae. Next base: position 4,091,685 of record JACCHX010000006.1, on the reverse strand, counting down.
AACTTAAAGAATGTCGGAAAATTTTGAATGGAAATTTTAATTGAATCTCATAGTATATACAATAAAGTACATTAAACCAAGCATAAGAATGGAAAAATATTTGTAATTTTTTTGATAAGTATGATTATATTATTTTAGTGCTTCATGTTTGACTTATTTTATTAATAAACGGAATTAAAGATATAAGATTATGTAAGCGAAAAATAATTTATATCAGTATATAATTTATTTATATCCTTTAAATGAAAACTCTTTAAAGGGTATATGAATAAATTTTTTTTTATGAAGTTTTTAAAGTTAAAAGTACAATTTAAAATACTTTTTCTCTTAAATGCTTCAAAATTTTAGCCTACGATAAAGAAATATTTTGTATTTTATTTATTTGAAGTGTTGTTTTTAAATTTCTTTGAATTAGGAGCTTAAAATAGGAAATTTATTTATTGGAACATTAAATTAATTCATATGGTTTATAGTTTTCATGTAATGTCGCTTTTGTTCATGTTGATGATTTTCTTAATTTCGATATAAAAATGTACACAAGTTGAGCATACACTTAAGCAGGATAAATATTTGCACGTATATAAATAAATCTGGGCTTTTATTAAAAAAAAAATTGATCAATTGGTTAAGCAATTCTTACTTTAGAATGTTTATGATTTTAGGTGTTTATCGTATGACATGACGACTAATCGCATTCAACACGCTGCCGAGTCACCACCCGTGTCATTAACAACCGATTCAAAAGGTACGATATAGGATATATAAGCTTTTCCTTTCTTCTTATGTTAAATTGATTTTAATTAAATAATATTTATTAGCTCACGAATGGGAGGATCAAATTCAATATAACCCAAATTTGCTGGATGATCCAGAGTTGATTGCAGGAAAGCATAGAACGCTACTGACGTTCACATCCTACATGGTACAAATAGTCAAAATCAAAGTATACGTTAGCGTTGTTCTTAAGTTCTTCGTAATTAATATAAGTATTTTTATTTTAGACCTCTGTCATTGATTATGTTCGACCATCTGATTTAAAGAAAGAATTGAACGATAAATTTCAGGAGAAATTCCCGCACATTCAACTCACGCTTAGTAAATTGCGAAGGTAAAATAATTAAAACTCCACTGTATTAATTTTACACAAAATATTATGAAATTAATTGAAATTTTTAAACAAATTTTTTAGTTTGAAACGAGAAATGAGGAAAATTGCGAAAATGGAGGCTGGTGTTGATTTATTAACAGTAGCTATGGCATATGTATATTTCGAAAAACTAATTTTGCGAAATGTTGTAACAAAACAAACCCGAAAATTGTGCGCTGGTGCTTGTCTATTGCTTGCTGCAAAATTGAACGATGTTAAAGGTCAAATGCTGAAATCTCTTATCGAGGTACTTTAGTTATAAATTTTAATTACCATCGTTATCACAATACACAATTTAAAAACTACATTCTATTGAATTAATTGACTTTTAATAATATTTTAATAAAATGCTTATTTAAATACATTAATTATATTTAATTGTAACTTGTAAATATATTCGATATAATATCTTATTCAAAAATTGATTTCTAGAGAACAGAAAGTGTATTGAGACTCAACCGTAAGGATCTTCTAACATCGGAATTTGCTGTTCTAGTAGCACTTGAGTTTGGTTTACACCTTCCAACTTGGGAAATTTTTCCACACTATCAACGTCTAATTTATGAATCTTGACCTACAGTATATTCATCATAAAATACAAGTACCTGTTTTGAAGCTTAGTATCCATAGTTTTAGGGTAATGATTAATTCTTTAACAGACAAGTTTATCTGAAAGACGTAGTCAGTTTGTAATTCACAACACATAATTCATAACTTAATCAAAATATCAATAACAAATTTTTATTTTTATTTTTAATGTTATAAAATTGTATTTTTAATCCGTATATATCTCGTTAATAAATATATTGTTCTAATGTAATGGAACAAATAATTGTGAATAGGAAATCGAAGTCCTTTGAACAATACTAGATAAATATAATTATACGATTATCTATTATTGGTGTAATATGTACAAATTACATGAATATTATATTTACTATCAATATTTAAATTATATTTTTTAATAATCTTATTTATTGTACTAGAGCTTACTTTACGTATCTTCACAATCTTACAATGATGAAACCGCTTTTGCAATTACCCTTAATATTAATTACATTTCAATCTTAATTAAATAATAGCCAATTGTGGAGCCAGTTACAGTTATTATTTATACTAAAGTAGATCATTTTTATTTCAATCTTATTTATTTATTAGTTTTTTTTTTTTTTTTAAATTTTTTAATAAACATTTTATTTAAACTTGTTAATTCTTATTTTTTATAGATGTTTAAAATTTTAAATATTTAAATCTATTTTTATATATATATTATTAAACAATCTTCTAAAACTATTGAGTCACATTTAATTAGTAGGTCTTTTTTAAATGAATGATATTGTACATGAGTATTGAAATGTTTATACTGCGTTTTAAATTTATTTTTTATAAATTCTTCGTATATATACTGAAAAATTACGCAACTTAAAAGCGTAGTTAAAGTAATCTTTGGCTATTATTTATACAATCTTAATACTATTCAAAATTTCATGTAAAATATTCATACTTAAAAAAATTTTGCAAATTTATTAGAGTTATTGATAAATTTTATACATATATATATATGTTTTGAGTTAGAAAACACTAAATATACATAAAAATATTTTTAGGTTCTCAATTTACAATGTTTCCGTTTTTGTTAATTATTAATATAAGTAGAAATGAAGTTGTATGAAAGTAAATTTAAACTTTTTGATTTTACGTTTTTTATTAAATTTAAATTGTATATCTTGAGAGATGGCCAATTTGTGTAAGACTAGATTTTACATTAAAAGAGTACTTAAGTAATTTATAAAATTTATAACTCAAATTAAATATACATATATTTATAAAAAATGTGAATACTTTCATAATTTAAATATTTATACGCATATATTAACTCAATATAATGTCTGTTCTTAGTATTAGTGTTGAAATTTAAAAAAAACGATAATTTATGTCAATGCAAAAATTGAAAAAATGTGATATTTCAATATAAGTCATTTGTGAGCCGGTGTTAATATTGGATATTAGGTTTTAATAAGCTTCATAAATATTACATAATTGTAATAAAAAATATTAGCACTTGTAATTATTTATTCTATTGTAATGTTATGAATAGATTTAGATACAAAATTTACCTTTAAGTACATTAAAGTAAAAGCTTGAAATGCAAAACTTAATTGTGTCAAATCGACCTAAGGATTTTCACAAAAACGATGCATTGCCGAGAAAATCATTGTAGATAATGAGTTGATATGAATAGCATCTTATATCATTTTGTATCCAAGTAGTTTGATTTGTACAGCTAATAAGGTTTAATTTTTTAAGTATTTATACTTTTAAAAACTTAAAATAAAATTTTAATGTCAATGAATTTCCATGCTCTATTTGTACGTAGTGTTGAGACTGATAATTCAATATGAAATAATTGTTTCTATAAAAAATAGAAATTGTTTTAAAGTTGTTTAATTACTGCTACATAATACAAGCAGTATATGGTTTTGTATAGCTTATTTGATTTCTGTAAAATCAATGTAAAAAGGATTAGTGGATTTATTATATTATTTCAGTCAGAATACAAATAGATGTCATATTCATCGATTCAATTTTAATAAGTAAAAATTTTATAGCTTCAATAACAGATTTATAAATATTTTGTAATCTACCTCTTTCTAGTCTCCGATCGCTAAGGATAATAATTTAATTTAAATAAAAATGTTTATATGTATTTACTTAAAATGTTGATAATTTCAAATAAAATGTCATGGTGCAAAGAATTAATTTTATTATAATTTCATATATCTTAAATATTGAAATAGGACGAGCTCGAAACATTTTTGTTAATTTATACTTTAATCGAAAAATTACAATAAATTTGTTTTAATTAAATCTAATGTAAATTTTTTACATACATTAATTCATACATATTAGAATACAGTATCTGAATCGCATTTTATCGTTAATATAAATGATAAATAACAAATTTAAATCTTTATCTTGAGATTTTTTAATTTCTTATACTTGAAAATGATGTTGTGCTCAGTTATTAACGCTATGTTATTAGAGGTTAACATGAATTTGTAAAATAATTTTGTACATACTTTCAAGTTAAATGAATAAAGTGATTACTCGATGTTCTTGTTACGAATTGTTTACAAGTTGCCTTTTATCATCTAAAAAAATATAAATGAAAATTTGAAAGCTTTTAAGCATTATGCGAAATGGGTATCATTCAACTAAAATCCAATTTATTTATAAGTACAAGCCTTTCACACGATATATAAATTATGTCTTTATATCATTATGCATCTTGTGTATTGAAGATTTTTACTGCATAATAAATAATAACATTATGTAATTCATTGCTAGTTTTATTTTTCTTATTGTCATTGAATGCAAATTTATGACTGTTAAATGAAAATTAAAGGTATAGCTTATAGAAAAACAAAGGTAAAAGAAATGAAAATTTTAATCGCAAAGTAATTACTGTTAAAGTTACTGTAGCTTACGAAACTATGCTCATCCACCTAAATACATAAATTGCAGTTAGTTCTCTTCGTTGCCTGCTCATATAAACCTTTCAATTCAACGGACCTCCTGCCGTCTATATATAAAATTACAAACCACAGATTATTCTCCGATTATATGATAAAGTCCCATGAAATTTTTATTTGAGTCTTTCATTGCCCATAAAGCTGACTTTTACACAAACGGTTTTGTACATACATTAAGCTTAGCGCCTCACCACCATTTTCGTCAATCTTATCCGTTTGAGCTAGTCATGTTTTCACGTGCAGTAATGTAAATCTTGATATATAATTCGTAAGTTTGGAAGCATTGATAAATTCACGGATATTAATAATTATTTAATTTTTAAAAAGTACAAAAAATAATTTACATGTTTGATCATATAAAAGAAATATTATTAAAATAAGTTTGTACATTATAAGTGACTTAATATGATCAGATAACCGAATAACTTAGGGAACATTAGTGATACAGACAGATACTTAGGGATTACATTAGCATTGAATAATAATGCACATTGTACAGCTTCGTGTAACTAATCAATATGTGGAGTTTGAAAAGCTTCGTATCTTACATCTTTAAAAATTCGTTTCAATTAATTGAATCAGATTTTGTACAAAATTGTTATTTTATAATTTAATCCATACTCGTTTAAAATTTTGCTTGTACATTAAAAACTTTCTCTGTAATGCGCAACAATTAACATAAATATAAGCAAATATAATTTAATTTTCACTTTAAGTCACGCAAGTTAAAGTTATTTTACTATTACTTATAGATCGTTTAAAATTTTATTCCTAATAATTCTTAAAAAAAAGAACAATATGTTGAGCGTTACCATACAAATAAAAAGATCGTATTGAACAATATAAAATTACAAATAATTAAAAAATCGTTTCAAAATTAAAAGAAGAATAGATAGAGAGAGAGAGAGAGAGAGCGTAAAAAAATTAACACGACGCGTAAAAAGCTCATTTAACGTTTTATACGAGAAGAATTACCGATGTATTTGCTACAGCGTAAGCAGATATATATAAATATATTGCTGTAGAAGTATTAAACTGACCAAGGCTGATAAGCATAGCTCCTTAATACGCACGAGAACGATGGAGTAATGTTTCCGGTGCGTCCGGAAGAGGAGGAGTGGACTAAAAAGACCTTCGGCATCGCCGAGCCCGTCGATTCGAACGCAAAAAAGCGCTTTGCGGGTGTAGGTGGCTTTGACCTTGGGGTACCGTAACAACCGAGGGCAAAATATACGCGAGGAAGACCTTGGGAGGCAATAATTTCAAAGTCGCGTGCCTCGGAATCTAAGGCGCAAGAGCTTCGGTAGTCGCGGTAGCGCTCGTGCGAAGGTAATATCAGGATCAGGGAGGCTCAGCCCTCCCCGGTGAGGCTTCCCTCCGCGACGAGAGGTGCTTCGTAATCGGTTACCGGCAGGCGGCTCCTCGATCCCCGAGAGCAGTTACCAATCGGCCGCCATGGGAGTCGCTTGCCCCGAGGGCTCCGGCTTCTCCCTCTCCCGCAATCTCTCGCTCTGGTGGTCCGAGGAGACCGAGTACGTCCTCCAGAGGCTCGAGCGCTGGGCCGCCTACGCCCGGGGCTACAACCGACTGCGCCCGGCGCGGGCTCCCTCGGGCCCTGGTATGGCCATGGAGCCGGCCAACGAGCGGGGAAGGCTCGCCTACTGCGCCATCGGCTACGAGTCCAACGGCAGCTTGGACAGCAGGTGCCTCGAGGCCTACAGCTTCGACCACAGCATCTACTTCAAGACCGTGGGCGAGGCCAGGGTTCGGCCCCTGAAGTCGCCGGGGAGACCTAGTGCCCACCTCGACTGCGGTGACTTTCTCGCCTCGGACTTCGAGGACGACGACGACGACGACGAAGGCGGCGGCGGGGCCGGCAACGGGGGCGGCAACGGGGGCGGCCAGGGCAAGGAGACTCCTCGGCCCGAGGGGCTGCCAGGCGACAAGGGGGGCTTGGGTACCGAGGCCTACTAGCCCCCGAGTCGGCCCCAGTCCCCCGTCGCCCTGCCCCGTTCGAGGCCGAGGCTCGGGTTCAGCGCGCGCCTGCGCCGACGCTTCGCGAGGATGCGAACTCTGCGGTTTTTCAGGAGACTCCCATCGATCGCTCGGCGGCGGCTCTGCTCGGCTTCAAAGCGCGCGGCTTCGGGGACTCCTGGGGAACTGCGCGAGCATGGCGAAGCAGCTCCGGAACGTCGCGGCCACGGTCTGCCTCACGAGCCTGCTGATGCTCTTCAACCTGGCGTTAAGCGTAAGTCGCCAGCGGGGGGCAGCTCGGGACCTCGAGGCGTCCTCGAACCAGTGGCTAATCGCGGCCCCTTTTACCTCTCTGCCGCAGTGCTCGGGCCTCGCCATTATGTGCGTCGGCATCTGGCTGAAGCTGCAGCTCCAGGACAGCGTGAGCATCGGCTTCGGGAGCAGCGGCGAAGCGCTGCTGGTCTTAATCCTACTCGGTAAGCTACTCGCCCTCATCGGCATCTTCGCCTGCTGCTGCACCACACGTCAGTATCCAGCTCTCCTATACCTTGTAAGTGCACTCTTCGACACCAATGCGCTTATTCACCTTCCGATGCTACTCTGCGTTTTCTGCCTGCCTCCTCGCCCTTCCTTTTCCTTCCTCTTTTCATTCGTTCCACGATATTAGGCCTGCAAAATACTGCCAAATACTCCAAAATACTGCAAAACTAATGTTCTGTCGTAGAGACCTTCGGACAGACCCTTTTTACCAATTTACGGATACCAATTTTTTTTTCTTATTATTACATCGTCAAGTATGTTTTAGTTTACCCTAGTGTAGATATTTTAAGGCTTTTTTTCGCATAATTGAAGAAGAACTGAAGAAGGTACTGCAAGTTATCGGAAAATGCATTTCAAATCAAAGCAAAAATACACAAGGAAATTTTTCATTTTATCGCAAAGAATATAGAGGGTCGTCAGTTATTCACTGTGTCAAGATAAATAACTACCCTAACTGACATTACATAGATTTTATAATTAGATCATAGAAATATCACGGTGCTTTAACTAATTTTTTTATCGTATTTAATTTATACATACATACATACATAAACGTTTTATTTTTTGCGCTACATTTTATTAAAAAGTACATTCATCCAAAAAGCATTTTAAAATTTTTTATTATCAGTATACTGTTTTCATATTTAATATACTTTCTTATCTTAAAACTTACAATGTTCTAACAGCTAATTATTTTACACAAAACTATCGAATTTAAGAGTTGAATAATTTTACATTAAAAAAAAAAGTAACAATCGCATTCTACAACTAATAATTTTACGTACTTTATCTTACTATGAATACTACTACAAGATTTCGTCTTAAATTAAGATACTGCTAGTATTACTACTTTTTGCTTATTAAATAATTCTTACAATAGTAAACATACCTGTATAGATCTGTTCAGACGATGACTCTACTTGATAAATTAATCTGTGCAAGTTTATAAATATCTCGTTAAAAAAATATTATTTGCATCAGTAATCACATTGTTATAAATCGAAAGAAATTCTTTTTAAATTTCCATGTCTCGTGTTTACAATATTTAGACATGCATTTTTTTATATACTATTTAAATATTCATTTTTCGACTTGGCCTTTCTTCATTTCTTCCTTTGAGTGTGCAATTTTATTATAAAAAATAAAACCAGACTCACGGAACCTTGGGTGAATCATGTGTTGGTCCAGAACTCCTCGCTTGTCCTTTTTGTTTCTTGGCTTTAATCGACGTTTTCTCAAATGCTATCATTATTCTGCAATACCTCTGAAGCGATTTAAGAATGCATGTATTAGCAAATAAATTTAACAGGAGCCTAGACAGTGGACTTGTACTCGTCGTATTTGTTTATCGGAAATCGCTTTTTCGTTTACCAAAGCTGTATCCCCCGTAATAAATATAGCGGTGAATACGAAAATATTTTAAATTTCAGTATGGGGGATTTCTAGCGACGATCGCACTTCTCGAACTTGGTGCCAGCGCATTGATCTACACATACCGTAATTCTTTGTTTGAAGGCTTCGATAGAGCACTGAATGATAGTTTGACTTCTTATGGCACTGATAAGACCAAGAGCTTCCATGTTGATATGATGCAAAATACGGTAAATGGGTTTTTTTGTACATTTTTATTGATATTTTATAATTTGTGTTTTGCTTAACAATAAAATGTTCATAAATTTGAATAAATACCCTTTTTTCAACTATTGTTATTTAAAATTAATGTGATTTTTGTTACTTAAAAACTCATTATTTTAGAAATAATTTTTGTCTATATAATACTTTAATTTATATATATATATAATAATATATGTGTGTGTGTGTGTGTGTGTGTATACGTGCGTATGTATGTTTGTACACACTTTTTTAAATGTGTCATTTTTAAATGTTCCGTACTATTCGTAATTCATATTTACATATGTGCATTTATAATTTATCTTTTTTTTTATTTCTGTTTTTCATTATGTCAATCACCGATACTTTTATTTTCCATGTTTGTACACATATTTCCGTCTTCTTATACTTACCAATTATATGTCTTCTTTTCTCATCTATTTCTCAATTTGCTTCATATATTATAAACATATTTTATTCTGCAATTTTTCAGCGTTCGTTTTTTCATTAATAACGTTACCACAACTGTACTTTACTGTTACGTTTCTTTCTTTATCTTTGATTTCTCCTATAAAATATTCCGGCAGATTATCTCCACTTCTTTGTAAATGTAGTTTAATCTAAAATTTTTAATGTTAAACAATTGTTTATCGGAACCACTTTCTTATTTGTTTTTTCACGAAATTTACACTATTTTTTCCCTTATGCCCAATCTCTTTTATTATTCGAAAAATTCTTTTTACTTCCTAGTCCTTGATTGCTCTTTCGAGTGTTTTATATACTATAACTATAATAATGAGCGTCGTTTCGCATTTCCAAAGGAAGCTTTTCTAAACTCAAAGCTCAAAAATGCATCACCTATTTTTTAACTTCATTCCTGATTTTCTCTCTATCTCTCTCTCAAGTTTTCTTAAAAATTTCCTTCTTATGCTGCTGATACCTTTCCTTGCTACGTTAGCTTTTTAAAATATAACTTCTACCAACTGCTTGAAATAATGCGTAATTATGTGTATAAAATAATGTAACTAATATGTATTCAATATAATTTTTGACCACTTATTTTTACAATAATGAAATTTATTTATTTTTATATATATTTTTATTATTTAAATATATATTTATTTTCTTTCATATGCGCACAGCTGCAAAAAGATATATTTAATATAAATTGAATCAAACATGATCTTGTATAATAAAAAAAAAAATTATAACTTCAGTTTACAATCCTAAATTTATACTACTTTTTTATCTTAAAAATAATTACTAATCGTTAAATTATAATTATACATAGAATATCAGATGCATGATATTTCTTTAAAAAGAAATTTATTGATAAAAAATCATAAAGTTATTAATAAACCATTTGTTAAAACAAAGATTTTTTTACTTTTAATTTGTTTAAATATGATAACATTTTTAAGACAATAAGAACAGATTTACTGTTGCTATAGAAAAAATAGATAATAACTTCAAATAATTAGAAGAATGAAAAATAATTAAGAAAGTAATGTTGATAATTTAATTGAAAGTTTCATTTGCATTAAATATATTGTAAATATTATGTATTCTAAATTATCAACAACATATATATGTTAATAGTTCCATTGTTGCGGTAATAAAGCCTATAATGATTGGCTGGATATGTCACCATCTAAGGCTGTACCTAGTTCTTGCTGTAGTGTCCAAGAAGGCGAATGCGATACAACCAATAGTGATGATATTTACATTGAGGTTTGTTAATGCAAATTAATTATTTAATTTTGGGTTTATTTGGGATTAATTATGTTAAAGGAATTATAATTTGTAAGCAAAAAATTGGTTTTTTTTAAACATTAAAATGAGACTTTTGAATTTGAAAAATTTCTCATTTCAAAGTACCGATGCATTAGATCATTAAACATTTCAATACAATTTTAAAGCTTTTGTGCGTTAATAAAGCAATTAAAGATTTGATAATAATTTTTTTCAATACGGTATAACTTTTTTTTGCGCAGCTTTTTTTGCTAAACTTGTATAGTTTTTTTCTCGTTCCATTGTGCTTTAAAATTCGTTAAAATTATTACGCATTTGAAGGGCGGCTCGAAAGAAGTCTTGTCCTTTTCATTACTTGCAGTCAATTCGAGTTTTTTTGTTTTTTTTTTTTTTATTTGTTTAACATCATTAGAAAGCGGATGCGATAAATAATAATGAAAATTTGCCAATGGCACGTTCACAGGGCTGCTACAATCGCGTGCTATACTTCGTCAATAGCAACGTCGGGCTCGTAGCTGGAAGCGCCTTCGGTATTGCGATTTTCCCGCTACTCGGTGTCGTCCTTGCCTGCTGTTTAGCCAGTAATGTCAATAAGGTTCACTAAGGATGATTCGTCGGAGTGCAGTGTCAATGATAAAGTTGGAAAAGGGGATTGTGCGCATTGGCAATGCGAAGGTCAAGCCAGTATTCGTTGATAATTAGATTAGCTCTCCCGTGGCTAGAAATGCCAAGTATATTGTATTAGCATCAGCAGTGATCCCAATATCATAATCATAAGCCCACCGTTCAACTTAGTCCGCATATATGTATATCTATAAATATACATACATTTATGAAATTGTCCAATGTTTTAAAATTTTGCCTCCCCCCCCCCCGATGATAATTGGGGAACGTTTATCCTAAGCCGGTAGGTCTAAAAACATTGTTCTAGAAGTTCATCTAAAATTTCAGTCAATATATGCAGTATCAAATATAATGTTTAAGTACATTGCACACGAGTCTCGAGTTGATACACCTATATTATATTATAATGAAATATGTGATAAATTAAATAGATTCGTACATTTTTCGTCAACTCTTCATTTATAATTTCTTACTTATGTTTTGTTTCAAATAGAATTGATGCTACTGCAATTATAGGCGTATTACCCAGGTAATGCAAATTGCTCAAATACAAGATAAAATAAAAAATGGCGTATTCATAAATTTAAAAGATGTTTTTAAAAATTTGTACGATATTCCATGTATTCAGCTCTCGTTAAAATATTCTCTACAAATATGTTTAAAAGAGACAACTCTGTAAAATTAAGGAAATCTTAAGATATTTTCTTAATATATGTGGCGTTACTAGTTTATTGCGAATACATAAATATGCACGTATTTTTAAGGAATTTAAATTTAAATTAAAAATCAAAAGGATATATTAACAATCGTTTTGTGAGATAATGTACCAACATTGAGTAAGAGGCTATCTTGTAGCTCAATAAAAAAGAACGGTATTCTTCGTAATTGTTACTTATTGGATATGCATTAATTGAAAATAATGTTTATAGGTTTAATATATTTTTATCGGTAATATTTAAAGAAAAATTGAATTTATAGTTATATGTTCAAACATGAATGGAAGATAAAAACAAGAATTCGTTGATTATATGCTTGGGGAAAACGGTTTCAAGATCTTCCAAATGAAAGTACAAGGTGCTGCTTATTTGTACGAATATATGTATAAGTTCAACTAATTATAAAAATTATATTACAATCAGATTTTTACTCATTATATCTAATAAAATTATAGCTATTGTAAAATTATGTAATAATAATAAGAAAATTTTAAATATTGTATACCTTATAAAGCCATGTAAAAGTCGTTATGTATTTATGTAATTACTCTTAAGTTTACAAATGTACCTTGTTATAATTTAAAATTATAAAAGATGTAAATGTATTTATTAATATTTATTATATTTAAAAATTTATTGTAACTAAAATAATAAGTTATTAAATAATTTTAAATAAAAAATTAGACTTTCCTTTTAATGCGATGGTTTTGTAAATAATACCTTTTATGTGATATAGGATTATATAAATAGCTTGACCACAGTAAAAAATTATGTTATATAATTGATTATATTTGGTAAAACATTTACAATGCCATAATATTTTGTTTTTGTTTCAACTTATTTGTATGATATTACATTTACAGGTAAGGCATCGTCGAAGACCGAACCAACTTGATAATAATTTTTTAAATATACGTACATACACACACACCCACACACACCCACAATATATATATATATATATATATATATATATATATATTGCATATAAGAGAAGTATGTACCATCAAATTTTTTAAATTTTTATCTTTAATAATACGGCTTATGATACCTACTAATAATTATTTTTAATATTTATTTTTCAGGAACAAATACATAATCATTTATTTTCAATATACATCAATTCATATTTACAACACTTGTGAGTGTTGTATTTCACTCATATATTCGCATATGTATATGTATAAAAATTTATAGAGTACTCCACACATAAGGGAACCTTCCAATTGTCTTGAAGCAATAATGTGAGCAAGAATTTCTTATTTTGTTTTTTTTTCAGCGTATATTTTTTTTATTTTATTGTAATTCATTCTTTGTACACGTAAAATTTTTGTAAATTTTCGCTATTTTGAGCTTAGTGATACCGCTTTTCAAAATGCATATACTCTTTATTTTGCAATGACATTAAATATTCATAACGTGCATATTATTTATTACAAAGCGTTACCTTAAGAACATGCATCATGTTTTGTCAAGCATGTTTTTATCACAGAGATTGTTTCCTTGCGTATGTACATAAATTTATATATACACATACACACACACACACGTATATATATATACACGGTTTCATTTTTGGATATTTTAGATATTTATAGTCTTGATAAAACTTATTTTTAATTTTTTTATTTTAACGGAATGAATTTTTTTACCTTTGAAACTCAGTGTATAAAAAATACATTTTCTTGTTTATGTGCTCTTAACAAAAGAATCAAATCTGTATTAAGCTAGACATTTTTCACTGAGTTTAATATATTTTTTTTTAATAATTTCACCAACGCAAAAAAAACTTGATATGCTTATATTGATATTAGTAACATTATTATCAAAAAATAGTTGAATGCTAAAACGAAATAATTTCTATGGTAGTTTTGAGAAAAGTATCATTAATATCTGTTATATCTTACCATTATTTTTATTATTTGTATCATATCATTTTTAGATTATTTTTTTTTTAAGAAATCAAATGTTTTAAACAATTTTTTTTAATATTATTTATTCGAAATATCAATTATTATTTTTCACCCATTACGAGAAATGTAATTTTCATATACAAGCGCATTTAATATGTTTTTTAAAACTCTTGATATTATTTAATATTTTACATTAATAGTAATTTCTATGAAAATTTTATGAATAGCGTAATTGTAATAATTTTTTTCCATAGTTAGCTTTAAATAGCTTTAAATAAAATTTTCCTTATTTGAGCATAAAATAAAAAATTTTAATAATTAGCAATTATATGTTTATCATTATAAAGTAGTTTTCATAAGAATTTAAAGTAAATACACATGGAGCAATGTACGTATGAGTGTGTATTTTATATATTTTACAATTAATTAAAAAAACTGAAATTTTCTCTTAGAGAAATGTTTTTTAGAAATCTATATACAATTTATATATAGATATATATATATATATTAATAAATGTACATACACAACGAAACAGAGGTACAACGTTTTTTTTAATGTTTTTATATTTATACAGTTATGAATATTTATAGATATATATTTTTGTGTAATAAATGGCACGCATATTACGAAAAGTACGAGATAAATCGATGATGAGTTTTTTAAAAGTTAATAAAAAAAGAAAAGCATATTTATTGCCGTATTTTCGGAGTAATCCTAAGATGATTAATTAACGTTATAAATTAAATTAATTGTTTAGTAAAAGTATAAAAATGTGAAAAATACATCCGGCTATGATATAAAAAAACTTCCATGTATCAGTGTTAAAAAGAGAAAATAATATTAAACACAGCTTTAACACAAAAATCGGCGTGGCTTGTTCAGGTGCAAGATCTGTTATAAAATCGCAATGGATGATCACACATTTATAAAAAAACCCTTATATTTAAAGTGGTGATTAAAGTACATATTTATAAGACTATTGTTATCGGTAAGGTATGGTTTAGATTGAGATGAATATGCGTAGCACTAATTATTATTAAATATTTCGACTGTAAATAAATCCCTTTTAAAAAATATTTAAGTGGATGATACTTTGTCAAACAAATTACATAAAATTAACAAGCAATTATTATAGTACTTATTTTACTAATTCAATAAATTTAAATTGTCTATAAATTTCAAAAAATGTTTTTTTTTTTTTTTGTTTCGAAGGGTTTTCTCATTCAATGTACTTTTTTATATTAAAAACAAGTATAATTAAATCAATTCTATTTTCACTCCTCCCCGAACGATGGAATGTTCCCGCAACTATTTTTGTTTGTTATTTGATAATCTAGAATTGTATTTTGTTCATACATCTTTTTTACATTTATATATATACACTTGTTATCTTGCATATATATATATATATATATATATGCAGACACACCTACATATACACAATATATTTATTTTCTCACTCAATCTTTCTTATAATTGTGACTATTGGTTATTCTTAACTTCGCAATTTCCGACATTTGTTTGTAAATAATTAATTTTAATACAATCAGAAATATACATATTACTATAGTTCACATTGTATAAACTATGTACAGAAAACAACATAAGAAATAAAAAGTTACTTTCATTCTGTATTCGGCCTTCTTCTTGTTAATATTTTTTAGCGAAGGCTAATCATAGGGAAGTATGAATATTTTACAATAAACAGGAACAAGCATAAAATGCACACGTCATTTGTTTCTTCTTCTTTTATATATTTTTGTTATCTTCACCTCGGTATTATTTAATAAATAAAGATAGCTATAAAAATTAAAATTTCACTTTAACGATACTTAATACGACAAAAAAAAAAGAAGAATCAACTTGCTATATATTATAGATTATTAATTATTCGCATATTTCTTTGGTAGTATTGTGATGCATATAGTGACCAACAAAAGCACACATACGTTTTTTTTTTACATATCGTGACAAGATGGCTTAGCAATTAACTGAAACGCCTAATAAATACCAAAAATAATTGCCAAATACTTTTAAAAAATATTTTTGACCTCAATCTTTAATATTTGGCGCATTAGCGTAAGCTATATAAGATTTCAGCTAATTTTCATCGATATACTTTCTTAATTTTAATAGTTTTGTGCCATCTTGCTGCACTTCAAGTGGTCGAGCTAAGTTACATACATTATACTTAGTTTGTGCTAATTCTTTTACGCAAGCAGTTCAACGACGTTTATCGATAACCACAAATATCTGTAATGTCTTTATGACTCATTTATAAATCGACAATGTTTAAAAATTACTTGTTATATACATAGTGTTTCACTATTGCAAGCTCGTTTACGCTTAAATAACATCTCATAGGCCCAAGTTTAAACAATATTAAAAATAAATTTCTTTCTTTATTTTGGTGATTCAATTGTAGGCATTTATAAGTAAAACTTCACCAATAATAAAAATAACATAAAAAATTAAAAACGAAGCCATAATAATAATAATTAATCATAAAAGTTGAACGTTTGTGTTAAAAGGATCTTTCGTGACGTTTTAACTTTTAAAATTTAAGACGAGCCCAACAATAATAATGCAAAGTAATTATTGGAAATAATTGTAGATATATTTTTCATATTATTCCTTCTATCTCAAGCCAAGCGCAATTTTAATAAACACAACTTTATGATCAAATAACGTATTTGCTCGTTCGTCAATGGTTCACGTATCATCGAGTCGAGTGTATACATTTAAATCTGTTTAATTAAGTAAATCGTCTTGTTTTTTTTTTTTTTTTTTTTTTTTTTTTTTAATATTTATGTATATATACACCCTGCATCGAATGGTATAATAATGTGACGTCTTATAAATTTTTCATTTATATATTTTATATATATATATATATTTTTTTTTTATAAGAAAAATCTCTCGTTTAATTCCGTTTACAATTAAACGCGGCAAAGGCGCGCATCAAAGAAATGGGGTGTCGAAGTTGCAGACGTTATAACAGTTACGGCTTGCCGTTGCAGTATCGGTAGTAGTAATAATAGTAGTAATGGTGGTAGTAGCAGTTTATTATTATATTTATTATTAATATTATTATTATTATTATTGTTATTATTATTATTATTATTATTATTTAATATTATTTAATATTATTTATTTATTTGTTTATTATTATTAATATCAATATTAGTATTAATTATTTAGTAGTCATTTTGCCGTTTTGTCGCATCGCTCTCCTGTTCCTTAAGGTTGCTGATGCAGCAGCTGCTCAAGTTCATCAGCGGACCTCAAAAGGAAGGCGGCAGACTCCCGGTATCCCGTTATCAGCTGCCGCACGGCGGTCATTTCCGTAGCGTTCAGCTTGTGGCTCAGGAGCGGCTTCGTATTTTTCATGCTCAAATCCGTCGGCCCTGTGTGCAACGACATTAACTATTTTAGATTCGTCGATTTACATTTTTTTTTTTTTTTTTTTTTTATCTACTTTCAAAGGGAGTAGTTGCCCGAAGGGACAACCCAAGCGAACGAACGTTTGTTTAATAGACATCTCAATAATATGCATGGAAGCTAAGTTGGACCACGCGAATGGTTGAGTTTTACTTAGTAGCGATGATACAAGGCTACCTTATTTTATTTTTTCCTTCATGCATCGCTCTCAAATAGGATAGGAGCAAAATGTGATCGTATATGTTTTAGATTAGGCGGCTCAGTAATGGTTTTTAATGTGGCTGTTTGTGAATAGGAAAAAAAAAATTGTATAAAGCTATAAGATAAAGATGAAGCAGATAAATATCGATGAAATATAATGAGAAGAAGTGTTGTGATACAAAAGTTAAGAGTCTTGTTTCGTAAATAGCCTATTTTATGTATATGGATATTCTCGCATGTTTTAAATTGTTTCGTTAGTTTCAAATCTTACGATAGTATTGAATTAAAGTAATTAGAACATTAATTACTAATACACTAGCTATTAAAACTACGAAGAATGTTTTTACAATTGCGTAATACAGTTTTGTAAGAGTCATGATTATAGGTGAAAGACAGTTCGTGATGTCAATTAGACGCTTGGCGAAAAATGAAAGCATTTGCAGGATATTTTTAACGACGTTTGTTAGCTTTTTCGTTCATTAAACTATACTTAATCGATATATACACTCACACACATATACACATTATATATATATATATATATATATGTGGTAGGTAAATAATATTTAGCCCTCCCTGAAATGGGTTGCAGCGGATCGAAGAAGGCTTAGATTTCCTCCCACTTTTCGGGTAAAATTTTAAAAGCATCTTCTCGGACGACCAGCTTACCTTCTTTTTTTTTTTTTTTGCATCATTAGCATAAGCGCTTGCCCGTCCCAGCCTAGCTTGAGCTCCTGCAGGAAGCGCAGCTGATTTTAAGCGAATGAGAAAATGGATGGGTGGGGGATCAAGGAGGAAGGGCCGAGGAAAAATGCGGATGGCGAGGGACTGGGGGGAAGGCGCGAGCTGGTCGAGCCGAGCACTTAGCGCGGGACATCGCCCACGTAGCATCGGAGATTATACGTATAAGCAAGTGAGAAAAGTATCGGCAATAGGCCGACATATTACTTTGTGTACCGTTGCTGAGAAGACCCGAGGTGAAGCTCTGGGTCGGGTAGAGGCCTGCGGAGAGCGTCGGGGGCACAGTCGTCGGTCCGGCGCGCTGGAAGGCTTGGCTAAAATTCGGTCTGTACATGGCCGTGGGGGCGCCCCCTCCTCCTCCGCCGCCGCCGCTACCGCCGCCGCCGCCAATTCCATTCGCCGTCGATGAGCTCACTATCGTGGCCTGGCTGCAAGCACACGCAAGGAAATGTCTCAGAGAGACGGTCCCCGATCGGAGCCGCCGGCCGAGAGTCGCTCCGCTCGGCAGTCGGCGGGACTCCCGACCATCCCGCGGAGCTCGGGGCCGAGCCGGCTCCGTTGGGTTTTTTGCCCGGTCCGGAGCCCGCGCTTCCTCCTCCCGGCCCCGCCCCCCCCCCGCCCCGTAACCGCTATCAACCACGGCGCCTGTATCGCCGTCCTCCGACTCCTCCTCCGCGGTATTCCTCCGCGTGTGTTCTCCCGCCGCCGCCCCACCCCCTTGCCACCGCCAACGCGCCAACGCCGCCGGGGCCGGGGCCGCGAAGTCCGATAACTTCGATAAGACTCGAGGCTCCGGGCTCCCGAGACTCGCGCCTATCGACTGCGCCCGGGGCGACCCCGATGAGCCCTACTCCTCGAGGCCGCTCCGGATGCGAAGAGAGCCGAGTGCCAAGTACGCGCGCTGCCCGGCGCACTGGCCAATTATCCATTCGAGCGATAGGCTCGGCGATAGGGACCGAGAGGCGATAATGCGCGGACACTCACCTCATGAGAGTCTTGCTGTTGTCGCTGCCGGTCAGGAGCTTGGATGCCGGGGCGAGCGAAAGGGGCGTCGAGGAGAGGCTCCCGCTGCTGGGAAGACTGGCCAGGCTGGTGAGGGGCGCCAGCGAAGTCAAGGCTGTAGGCGGTGTGTCCTCCCGCTTGATCGGCAACGACTTCAGCGGGGTGCTCGCGAAGTGGTCCAGGCTCGCTCGCACGTCCGTTTGCTAAATTCACGTTCAACCGTGCGAACGATTAGTCAGGGCCGCAGGAGCCCGCCTGGAGCGAAGGGCCGCCGCTGTACACGGGGGGGCCCCTCCACCCCTTTACCTCCCTCCGCCCACTCCCTCTCGTCCTACACTGGCTCCCTCGACATTACGCCCTTCTCCTGTGCCTTGTTTCCTTTATTTATTTATTTTTTTTTTTGTTTCCTCCCCCCGTCCTCCCACCGCCCGCCTTTGCGAGTGCCCCACTTCGACCGCCATTTCTAGCCGATGCCTAGTACTCTGGAGCTTAAAACTCGATTGCGTCTCGTTCGCTTCTCGTCAATGCAGGGCAAAGGGTTCGAATTTACTTTTTTTTACACTGAATCTTATTTTTATCGCGTAGCCTCTCCCGCTCTCGCTCTGCAGCCGCACGCACGCACGCACGCACGCACGCACGCACGTACAAAAAAAAAAACGAAGAAAAAACTAGAATCAACTTTCGCGCGCCCTCCCTGCTAATGGTGCACTACACGCGATAGCATCGCGTACTCCAGGATTTTACGGGCTTTGTGCCAATGCTACTTCATTAGGTTACAAATAAATTCATTAAATAGCACTCGCGCGCTCGAGCCGAATCGAACATTTCGCTTTTATACAACTTAATGCCGTCTCCGAATGCGCGTAAGAAAACAAAGGAGCGCGCTAAATTAAAAACAAACACCAATCTCGCACTCAATTAATACGAGTGACGCTTTAGTCACGCGGTTAGTCGATTCGAAATTAGTGAATGAGACCACGTTGCCGTTCTTTGTTGTTGTCCTCGCTCGCCATTGCGTCGCTTACCTCTCCGAAAAGCCTCCGATCGCTTCTTTGATACAGCTGCTTGTGCACCACCCGGAGGTTCTTCTTCCTCATTTCGCGGGCCGGTTCAAGGGAGAAAACCGTTGCCAAAGACTCGACCACTAACACGATCTGCGTACGGGGATTCTATCACTTGTCGATCATATTTGATGAAACCAAGGAGATCGCGGAAAGCGAGCAGTGCCGAGCTCTCGACGTCGAGACGTAGCCGCGCCGACAGAGTAGAAGCAAGTTATCCCGGCGTGAAACAATTACTGAAGAGTCCAAGCTCTTGCGACATACGCCACACGACACACGATGAGAGAAAGAGAGAGACGGACAAATAGACAGCCAGAGAGAGAGAGAGAGAGCGAGAGAGAGAGAGAGAGAGAGAAAGAAGGAAAAGATAGCACAGGAATTCCCAATTGTATTTTTTTGCTCTTTGTCCCCTCTACTCTATTCTTTCTATGTCACTTTGACCGTTCCGATAACATGACTTCTTTAACGACGACAATGAACGAGTGTACAATACATATCCCACTGATAAACTAGCACATTATCAAACGTACAGAGAACAAGTGTCTTTGCTTCTCTCTTTTCGTATCCACTTAACCGAAGAAACACGGGACCAAGAAGGGATTGATGAAATAGAGTACAGAAGCTTGTTCTTTTTTTATTGGCGTCAATTTGTAGGTACTGAGTGCAAGCTACAGTAGCAGCAAGTTATGAAAAATGAGAATAATGAATAAGTATGTGCTTAACCGAATGTATACGGAAACTCAAACCTTAATGGGCTAGACTTAACGAGGGTCAAAAGTGGAGGTTATCGAGACTAAAAGAAAATTTACAAGATAGATAACGCTTACTATAAAACTCCCCTCTTTTAACTCCTTCTCCCTTCCTTCTTCTTCTTCTCTCTCCTCTCTCTCTCTCTCTCTCTCTCTCTTGTTCTATCTCTCTGTCCTTTTTTCCTTTCTGGAATGTTCACGTATACGATTTAACGAAAATAGTAGGAAAGTAAAAAGGAGAGAATCCGAGCGTAGAAAAAGGAAAGACGTAAGCGAAATAGACTGATAGGAAGAGATAGATAGATAGAGAGAGAGAGAGAGAGAGAGAGAGAGAGAGAGAGAGAGAAAGCGTCAGTGCGCGAAGACGATCTAAATAAAGAAAAATGAACGCTCACATATTAATTAGGTAGATTCGATCAATCGCCAAGATACATCGTATCAGCGAGTAATCGATGTAGCACAAAATAACTTGCATTATTCGCTTTATCGAGTTTTTCTAATCTCAAATTTCTTCAAAGAAGTAATACTGGCGAGCGAGATTAGCTGGAATCTCAATCAATCGAAGCGGTGATTTTTTTTTCAGCGAGGCGAGCAATTGCATTTTCGCTGCGCCAAAGACAAAATTTCGCAAGAGTGCTGAATACGAAATACGTTATCAATCTCACAAAGTTTTACGTGAGATGTCTCGTGTATATTTATTGCGGCTAGAGGCACGCGGGCGAGGGAGAGGTGAGCGCGCGCGCGCGCGACCCCAAGATTATAGCTGACCTCTTGGCTCGGCGTCGTACACCGAGCTCCGAGAGAACCTATTTGCGCACTTTTTGCGCTTGTCTCCGGCCCCTCTCCTCCCTCCCTCCTAGCGAGCTCTCGGGCGAACAATAACTGGACTTACCGTGGCCGCGGGTAGGGTTGGCATAGGCTGTGAGACCGGCTCGAGTCCGACCCTCATGCGCTTGGCGTTATCGCTCTCGTTCTCGCAGGCCGTTGCCAAAATTTGCTCTGCTTGCACGGAGGTCAAGTGGGCTGGAGTCGGTCTTGCCTAAACAATAAGAAAGCCAATAACCATGAGCTCTCCTTAGCCGAGGGACTCGTCCCGCGCCTCGCTCTCTGGGATTCCGGCCTCGACGCCTCGTACTCCGGAGCGGAGCCGGAGGCTCGATTTTTCGAGGGGGGCCCCCAGTTAGCTCGGACACTGGCGGCGCGCTCGCCAATAAACATTTTTTTTTTATCCAGTCCTTCCATTGGGCGGTACAATGAAAATGCCCACCCTCCCAACCCAACTCCTCGATTGTCCCCGCGCTTCCCATCGTCGGGCAGCCAGCAGTCGCCTCTATCCGCCTTTAGCGCCAGATGCCATTTTTCGGCTATGAAACAATTAAGGAAGCGAGCCCCCTTAAAGTCGGTCCGAGGATTATAGCCGATCCATTATACAGGGATCGTTGTTCCTTTGATTCCTCTCACTCGGAATGGAGCATCGATCCCTTTTAGCGCTCGGGACACTTTCTAAGGGCGAGCTCGAGCAGAGCCCTTTGAGGATACGTTACGCGGATATAGAACATAAAAATTGAACTCACTGCGTCCCAAGGTGCGCCTTCTCTGCCTCGTTTGTTCCTCCGACAGCTTTTAAGATATGTTCTGATTCGCTTTCGCGCGCGCTCTGCGAATTCCGGAAACTGTCTCGTGCAGCTATCGATTATAGCCTGGATCTTCTCTTTCGGTTGTTTGGAGATGGGCACTATACGGTCGAGATTCTCATCTACGAACAGTCTCACGAACATCTGCAACAACGATTACCAAGATTTTTCTTTGAATCTCAATCTCTCTCTCTCGCTCTCTCTCGCTCTCTCACTGTACTTCCTTTTGTGAGTCTAATTCGTCGTCTACTGACTTTCTAATTACTTCTCGTCCTAATCATTATTCTCTCTGTTTCTATTTTCACGAGTACAATTTCGCCGTGTTTCGTTTGACGATTGAAAACTCGAGTTTCATCCATACCATCGAGAGTAATGAACCAAATGGAGAGACATCCTTCTGAGATTAGTCTAGCTTTAGAGAGCCGTGTGTGCAAGCCCGGGCAAAAGTATCGGGCGTCAGAGTAGCCACCCGGGAATCCGGATGACAATGAGCTCGGTTAAGGTAATGCCGCTCTTTTCTGAGCAGCCTCGAACGAGACGAGCCCAAGTGCTCGGAAGCCGCGGTCATACGTACATTGAAAGCCTTGAGACGCTCGGGATCATGGTGACGGGGGTCTAGCCTCTCGTCCATGTCCTCGTCGTCGTCGTCCTCGTCCTCCTTGTTGCCGCTGCTGCTGGTCTCGTCGTGGGCACTTCCCGCGCCCTCTCCCCCCACCGGGCTACACTCCCGGTCTCGATCCCTGTCCCTGTCTCGGTCGCGGTCTCGATCCCGCTCCGATCTCAGGGGCGTGCCCGAGCTCGGGGGCGGCGTTTTCTTCAGGCCCATGGTGTAGGAGGCCCAGAGCGAAGCCATGTCCTCGCTGGCGACGGGCCCGCTCGGACCCCCGGCCACTCCGCCCGTGGGCGTCGTGCTCAGCTCGCTCAGGTCGGCGCTACCGTTGCGCGAGTCTGCAATTCAGTTGGGCGGCAACGTCACACAAACAGTTTTCTCGGGCCCGCTTATTTCGGTGTTACGCGAGGGCTAGCTAGAGTATATTGGCATTCGCCCCACCCCACGGTAATAACATTATCCAATGGCTTCTCCGTTATCCAATGGCTATAATTATTGCTACCTATCGATTTTTCTCCGACTCCGATGATTAAATTTCAAAAACCAGCCACAGCTTTATCTTTAGATTTGCCTTTCTTATCTACCAATTCAATCGTTAAAATCAAATCCATGAAATCTTCGCATAAAATAAATAACTAAATTGACGATTGTATTTTGCAGGCTATTAATTACATTTTTAAATTTTAAAAGATCAAATTTTTTTCACTTCTTTTAAACAGTTTTATCGGTAATTTTGTAATTTATACGAAAACAAACAATACGTATTGATAATAATGTTTTTTTTTAAATTAAAGTGAATAACTTTCACGGTATAATTACAAGAGTGAATAATTGTGTTTACAATGACAACGAATAAAATTTATGCCAGAGGAATAATAAAATCTAGGCTAATTTTAAAGAAAAAAAATAAAAGAACAGTTAAATTTTTTACAAAAAAAAAATATCAATTAGTGCAATTAGGCATTTTATTATGCAATTACTACTCATAAATTGTGATGAAAAAATAAAATAAGATGAAAACGTGATGAAAATTTCTTAACATTTTAGGTGATAATGAGAAAGATGGAAGTAATAACTCTTACGGATTAAAATGGAAAATATTTCCGACAACGTATTATCGGATTCAAATAATAGATCTATAATACAGGGAGAAAAGAAAAGTAAGTAATATTTTTTTTTTATTATAACTGCTCGAAACAACTTAATCAACTTGAATATCGAATTTAATAACGCCAATAAAAATTGAAATTACGAAAGGGGTGGAGAAAAAGAAACGAATCAAAGATGTTTATCAATAACATGTGTTATTATTTCGCAAGCAAGAGAATGAAAATAAATTGGCCCGTCTCGAGTCACAGTTGCTTTACAAGCTCCGTCTCACCTGTGAGAGTGCAATTGTTCATGGTGTTGTTTGCCGTGGATATTATCGACTGGCTGGAGACGGAAATACTGCCGTTGTTGGCACTCGTACTGTTGTTGTTTGGCGACAAGGCATTCACACAGTTGTTCACATTCTGTGGCTGCTGTTGCGATTGGCCCTGATTCGACGGAATCTGACCCACCTGCATCTGACCACCTGGACCCTGAATCTGTGCCTGCTGCTGGAGACTGTAGTTCCAAGCGAGCAGCATCAGCTTTAGCTTGTCGGCGTCTTTCATTAGCGCGCCTGTCGAAAGACATTAACGTATTTTTTTTCAATTTCCCCTTTTCGCATCTGTACTCGATTGTGCTAACATTGTTATCTCGAGATAAAAAAAAAAAAAAATTATTGAGAATTCATAAGAATCCGTTTTCACGAGAGCAACAAGCGTTGCTTAGTTATATCCTAGCTAATTTTATCATTGAGTTGATTAATATTGAATTAAAATAGTAGACTTTAACCATGATCATTGATAAAAGATACTCACATATTCCACATTTAAGGGATATGTAAAAATTGTTCTTTGACATTATTGATGGCTATCGCTCGGCATCGGATTTTTAATATCGTCTTATTGGATAACATTTACATTTCAGCGCTTACCGCTTGGGCTTCGCAGAGAGTATCGGTAAAAACAAAAATTATACGCATTAATAAGCTTTTTGTCATTGCGAGTAAAAAAAATGAATAAAGACGTAATTTTTTGTTTAATCCTGCTAGTGCTTTCACATTTCTATTTCCTCCAATCGATTACAATTTTTAGAAACAAGTATACATTATTTTTTAACCTTGTTACTTTTAACGTGCATTTCATAATACTAATTAAATGCTTTCATTATACATTTTTTTCCTGATTTTCTGCTAATTTTGTTTTATTTTGAGAAACAATTTTTCGACCATATTTCAATTCAAAAATAAAATTTCTTCACGATCATCCCTTTTATTGTATTTATGAGCAAATACAAGCGTACATTTGTCATATAAATCCTATTCAATCTATATTAGGATATAATTGTATAATTAGAAGGGAGTTTTTCAATGTTTATTAAGCTATTAAAAAAAGATAATCAATACTTTCATTATAATCTCTAACTATTATTTTATCCTCCATATAGATGTACTTCAAAACAATTATTATGCAGTTAAAATCGCTTAAGATACCAAAGGAAACTTAACATGCAGTACTACCTAAGTAACATGCTCGTTTAGTGAATAGTGTGATCAAACTGTACTTGGAATGCTTTTGATATAAGAGCACATTCTGCAATCGACTAAAGTTTGATCTGTAAAATATTGTCCTCGTATCAAAGAAACAATGAAAAAGGCAATCTTCTCTAAATGTTAAGTAAATAGAGTTGTAGAAACAAGTCATGAGTAGTATTGTCAATTAATAAAAGTAAAATATTTAAATGTTCTTGTACTTATTTTGTATTGTGTATTTGCTTCATTTTATTTTTATGTAAAAAACGATGTAAAAATAAAAATGCATTTGTACTTTTTTTTTTTCCTATTGAGAATATCAATTATTGAGACGGGCCTTGAGCGTGATGAGGAAATTATAGAGGAAAATATAGGGTACATCGTAATTATAGATCGATAGATGAATAATGGAAGGTTTGCTCACTCGAATAATGATCGTCCTCTGATATGTCAGCTGGTTCTGGAGTAGATATGTTCTCCTGTAACAGAGTAAACAAATAATATTTTTACACTTTTTTGTCTGTAATTATTTCACTTTTAGAAATTAAACAAAGGAATTTGAATAAATTAATAACTTAAATTATAAAACAAGTACTCAGAATGTAGCAAAAGGATTTAAAAATTCCTTCAATAATAATAAGCCTATATTTTATAATTCTTAATTATAATTCAATTCACCTTTAAATTAAGAGACGAGCTCGCGCAAATATTTGTTCTTATGTTTTAATGTAAATTTAGGGATGCAAACGCTGATTAATAAGTATTAATTTTTTACTTGCAGATCAAAAGCTGTCTTATGTTTATTGTACAATTGTGTAATTCATCAAATTAAAATTATCCAACGAAAACCAGAAATAAGTCATGAGATTGATCGATTTGCTTGTATAGAATAATTTCTTAAATAAGCGAAAAATTCAGAAAATGCTTATGCACATTCAATTATTGCATATTTAGAACTTAATGTTTATAAAATATATGAGCTTTTTTATGCAAAAAAAACAATTTCAGTGTTAATAAATGCATACAGCTTAGATTTGTTTTTTAAATCATAAATATCACAATATTCACGTATGTGGATCTTATGAATTCAATTTTTGTATTTGTTTAGGCATTTGAACTTTCATAAGATTTAGCTATGCTCCCCGGCAAAAATTAATCTTACTCATTTGTAGTTTATTGTCACTGATCATATGTATTATATACGTAAGACTATGACAAGAATTTCAATTACAGTTTCTTGTGTAATGCCGTTTTACCGAAAATAATATATCTAATCTTCATTTGATATTTTAAAGATTCATAATAATTTAGTAGATGCTTTTTTGCTTATGTAATTAAGCTTCTAATATAAAACACATTTGAAAACTGTATGTGTGATATAGAAGTAATTCAATAAAGAAACAATTAGTAGATATTGTCTACGTCAACGTTATCATGTTATTTTAATTTACATTATAAATTTGTTTCAAATTGTATATACATAAATTATTATTCTTATATGCGAAAGTGTCGACGACTGCATGTAATACGAATACATGTATAAGTTGTTTAAGTACGATAACCTCTTATATGGTGTTTCTATTCAAATAAGAGTTTTTCAAACAAATAAATTCTTTTCAGGATCAATCATGTTGTAAAAAAATAATTTCAGCGTTAAGAAGATTCTATTTATCATGCAATAAAAGCAGATCGTATTTAACTTCTCATATATCTCACGGATTAAATATTTGTGCTATTATAGCGATCAGTTAATATTCAGCTTAACCTTCTGAAAGTCAATGTACGTAAGAGTAACAAGAGGTACATAAAAGGTACAATTTCTGTTTAAATTGCATCTGTGTCTGTTAATTTTCTATTTCTGCTTTTCCTTATTACTTGTTTCTTTAAAAGACATCGAAACTTCTCATAATAATTTCATGTCTATTTAAAGAATAAAATACAAATTCACTTTCTTCCCTTTTCCGAATACGTAGAAAAAATAATATAATTAACTTTTTCATCAATTATAACTTTCATTGTAACTGATATGAAAAATATTAATTTTTTTAACAATTTTGTTAACAACATTGAATAAGAAAGTAATTAACACAATTTTTCGATCGATTGTTTTTTTACTTTATTCTCAAAATTTTTTCTTACGCCTAATCGAATAAGTACATTTCATAAAAGGGTATAAAGTATTTCTGATCTAATTGAACCATATCATTATTGCAGTGGTTAGGCAATGTCTAACAAGATTGACGTTTATTTAAGTAGTCCTAGTAAAAGGCATAAAATATGGCGTTTAATAATACCATCGCATTGTGATAACTGTGAACTAATTGAATTTTAGTTAATTGAATTAACAGTCTAGTATATTTTAAGCTTTGCCCATCACCGTGGCTCAGAAGCTAACGCTTTTTTATTAATGTTTTAAGAGTTGAACGTTACGTGATAACAAAATTACTTTTTCTGGTTTATCGTCGATCATTCTTCCTTTTAATTATTCTTGACATCTATAAACATACTTTGCACTTTATGATATTCATTGATTATAATAATTTTATAATCTCCCCCCTTCCTCCTTTTCTATCTTATTCTCTTAAATAAACACATGTGCACATTATTAAGTCCTTAGCTTTTCATTTTCATAAATATCTTATCGTGATACCTTTCCAATAAGATTACTTAATTATTCATGGACACATTAATTGCTTTCACAATAAAACAAATCATTGTTTTTGTTACGTTAAAGTAAATGGCTATTATTATTAAAGTGAAAGACAGTGATAAGTTAAGGGGCCAGGAGGGAAGCGAAGCAGGAGCGCATTATACGTTGTACAGTATTTACAATATATCCTATATTTTACAGACGGCGGCGTAACTTTAGTTAGTACGCGCGTATGTGTTCGGCCGGTCAGCGGAGCTTCGTATTTATAGTCTGTTTCACAACGTCGGAAGGTTGACTGCTTTATCGCTGAGAAAAGTAATGCGCCATTGGGTATATAACACTTGGGGCGATAGTTACACGAATGTACATTTAAAAAGTAAAAAGGTAACACTAAAAGAGCACCGGCAAAAACAATCTAATTTCGTAGTTAAATCTTTTGCTTATTGCTCAAAAGATTTGCGCTGATATTTCACAAGCGACACGATTACGCTAACTAAGATTATTTGCACCCAATAATACACATTTCATTCTAAATAAAAAAAAAAATTATTAAACAAGGCACAAATGTACACGCTCGATCGCTTTGCGTCAATAATGGCGAGCAATGCAATAATGAGGGTTGGCGGAGAATCGAGATACGTACTGGCTTCATCATGACCGTACAAAAAAAACCCCCTCCCCCCCTCCCCCAATGAAATGACAAATAAAAGAAACATCAGGGACGGATTGACGAACATTGCGTAGGTAAATCACAAATCTATGCTCGGGTAGGCAGTTAATGAGCAGCAATATCGAACATTCACTACCACGGGTGGTAAATGGGTAGGGGGAGCGTGGACATTCTCCAGCAAACGCGAGGCAAGCTGATATTTTCCTTTCGAGTTTATCCTTCGTAGCGATGGGGCACGAACGGAGTCAGCGTGATTGTCGGTTTCCGGGTGAGAACGAGAGCGACCGACTCTCGGGGCGCTGCTGAATCGATCATAGGTAAGCACCAAATCGCTGCCGCGTCAATAGAGGATCAGGTGCGTTGGAGAGACTCGGCGAGGGCCGCCGCTCTCGACCTCGGGGGGGTGCGTCGCGGTTCGGCTCGTCTCGGCTCTCTCCCTCTCTCTCCAACGCACGCGCAGACACAGAGACAGAAAAGCCGCGTCTCCGTCTCGGGGAGAGGCGGTCGCTTCCGGCGGATGCACGAGGACCGGGGGTGGTTGCCCAGGATCCGGGGGGGCCCCCGCGGCGTGGTCCATCGGGCCCGAGCTCGGCCTCTCCTCGCCACGGACGCCGCGACAAAGGACATTCCAGCGATTGGCGTGGCAGCCCCGCGCCCTGGATTTGTTTAGTTGGCTGCAATTAAGCCACTTGCCGGCAATTGTTTGTCGCTCAGCAGAGAATTCCGCTGGGAGTGCGCGTCGCTCGGTAGAGGGCCTCCTCCTCCTCCTCCTCCTCCCCGTCCCAGGCCTGCCTGTATCGCCTCGGCGAACGGAGAACAGCCGGGTCGGAGGTCAAGCCGAGAGCCGCGGCGCTCGCTCGCTCGCCTTCTCCTCTCTCGGCTTTTATTTTTTCGTAAGAGGTCGTTACTCATCTTGCCCAAGGTCGGCTCTCTCCTCCTTCTTCCTCGGCGCGGCGCGGCCCCGTCTCGCGCGCCGAGGAAAATCCTTTTCCTTTTCTGTCCTTCTCCCGGGACTTTTATCAGCACCCGAGGAGAGCTGGGGCCCGCATTATCGTCGCTGATAATGGAAGTGAGGTGGGGTTGGGGGGGGGGGCACCTGTTGGGCTCTCGCGCTCACGCTCGCTGACACCGATCCGTCCCCGGCAAAGGTCGAAAAAACACGAAGCGCCGAGTCTCTCGAAATGGGCTCCGCTGCGAGAAGAAATTTCGCGTTGCTAAAGAGGCCGGAGCCTCGTTCGAAAGAAGAAGAAATAAATGAAAAATGAAGAGGAAGAAAAAAAAAAAAAAAAAAAAAAAAAAAAAAAAAAAAAAAAAAAAATCAAAAAAAGACTCGTGGAAAGCGTAGCCTCGCGCTCGCGCCTATCGCTTGATAAGATCGTCGAGCGTTACCACGCGTATGCTTGCTCGCGATTGAGTGTCGTCGAGGGACGTTGGCTGCGGGCCGGGGCCGGGGGAGGGAGCTGGTCAGCCGGGCGGCAAGGAGGAGGGGAGGCCGCCTCCCGTACACGACCAAGCCGGCCTACTCGGTCAGCTCTACCTTACTTGACCTCAGCGCAACAAGGGACAATTGGGAGTAACAGTCTCTCCCATACTCCTGAGACTCTTCCCGCCGCGTGCATTTGTGCAGATGTGCCCCGTGGCCGAGGCGACGGCATAAAGTGTTTCTTTGAATTCACGAGTGCGTAACGCATTCGTTCCCCTCCCCCTCCCACTGACTATTTTGTTAAAGAGGATCGCTCAAAATTAAGCCACTGCCTCTTGCATACGTATTGCCCCTCGAATTCGTTTAATAAGCTCGGCCCCGACGACTTTCCACTTTCGGGCTTACGGCGTGCGAGCCTTATGGAGTTTCGCTTTTCAGCCATCGAAGAATAACGATTATTCGCATTCCCTCGCGCGCGCTTTAAGACTTCTAAATGTTGTTGGCAAAGGATGAACTTCACTTTGACGGCAATAAGATGTACAAGATATAGATATTTTTCAATAGAGGGCGCTTGTCGCTTGACCTATTATCTCAAGCTGGTATTAAGTGGTAAACATATTTTTTTGTACTTAATAAAATACAGAAATAAGCATCTTCAATTATGTTTGAGGCCGGTTTCCAGTGAATTTTTTTTGTTTTTTTGTTTTTGTTGTTGTTGTTGTTTTTTTTTTTCATTTTTATTTTTATTTCAAGCAAATGCACGCACTTATTATGAATTTTGTAATAAATCTTGGCACCTTGTACAACATTGAAGGCGATAATATTTTACGCGTTCTAAATTCCCAGTGCTGCGGAAGATGTAATTCAATAACAGTATTTATGTTACTTTTACAATCCGATACCTAAATTCTTAATAAGATAACAATTTTATTAGAAGCGATCGAGTGAAAAATCTTGCAAATGCCCATTGCAAACGTGTTGGCCGAGGAGAGTCAACCGAGCTAATTATTTCTGCACATTGATTGCGCGACAGACAAACAAGATAGTCCCATGAATATTTTCAACGTATTTTTAATAAGCAGCTTATTGCAACAAACATCGGGATTGAGCAATAATTTATATTCGAGGATTAGAACGAGTCTTTTCGTGGTATGCCCGCATTGTGTGTAGGATCGAGCCAAGCCAAGAAGGTAGAAGGCAATTGAGACTAAAAACGGTGAATCTGCGAAATGAGCGTAAACGAGGCGGAATCTTCTACTATTGAGACTAGGCGTAATAGCGAGGCAGCTTTGATTAAAACGTCGGGGGCTTAAATAAATGACGATTATTATTGTTCACGAATATTCTTTACGGCTTCTAACCAATCTGGCAACGATTCGATACCGCCGATGGAGAAAAAAAAATTACTTCGAGGCATAATACATCTGTGGGCCCGTCTTTGATCATTGCTAGAATAATATTAGGATGATGAATAAGTTCTCGAGTAGAAGGTGTTCAAATGTACGGAAAGAACGTGGGAAAAACTGGAGCCGACCGAGCTGCTGGTAGAGGCTTAAATGGCTCTCTTATAAGATGACGTTTTATAGAACGGTTTTAAAAGAAGTGCGAGAGATGCCGATTCGAGCGTGTTTGCCTCGAATTCCGAGTAAATAACCTCAGCTACCGCTGTGCGACTTTCGCAATCCCCCCAGCCACGGTTTTCTTTTTTGCCGTCATTCGTGCAGTGATCGTCGCGGTCTTATCAGCCTCATTTTTTCGCTTCCTGTCAGCCCGTAGTTTCCATCGTGTAGCTGCCCAAGGTTGAGCGCGCTTTTGTCGTACTTGAGAAATTTTCTCCTCCATGGAGCCGAGCTGTTGTCAATTAGAAATTAAATTACGCTGCACCTCTGATATTATTTAAAATTCATCGTCCTTCTTCTTCTTTAATATATCGATCTCGCCGCGTTATTATCATAAGGCAATAGTAACAAACGCTTGGCGATCGTCGAGCAGTTGACAGTACTCGTCTTGTGTTCAATGTCAAAGTTGACGAGTTCTTTTAACATTTAAAAGCCACCGAAATAAGAACGTAGCATGAGAAAAAAATTTTTTTAACAGCTTTATACATTTAAATCGAATAAAGTTAACTGTTTAGCTTCAAAATGGCAGTTTTTTTTCTTCCGACTTTTGCCGATAGTATTAGATATGCTGCTGGCAATAAAACAATGTCGATCACTGTAAATTAATTACTACTAATTGTAGTGGAATGGGTGTAGCAACGTTGTGTAATTGTAAAAAATGAAAGGATATCGACATTCATAATAATAGAATAGCGCTCTAAAAAGGCAATTTTGCACATTGAAAAAATTCAATTATTTTGAAGAAATTGCTGCAGATAATTTCCAATAAAAATTATGTAGAAAGATCTTTTGCTCTTGTCCCGTGGATGTTTGTTGCGTATGCCGACACGGATATACAATCCGATACTAATATCAACAATAGCAGCAGCAGCAGCAGCAGCAGCAGTAGTCGCAATAGGAAGAGAAAAAATAATAATAGAAAATGGATAAATTTTGTCCCCTCATAGCAAGCAGAAGGGAAGTTGTTGAAAATTAGGTCGCAACAAAAAAAAAAAAAAAATAGAGACAAAAAGTAGAGTAGCCAGTGGAGGAGGGGTGGATCCGACAGAGCGGCGGCAGCTCCCGAGAAGGTACAAAGTTTTTCCAGCTCGTCGAGGGAAAATGTGGCCGTGAGGCCCAGATGCGCAGCAATGGCTCGACGCCGCGGGCAAGCGAACCCGCGATAACCTACATGGACAAGGTTCGCAGGCGGCTAATCGAAACCGGCTTCGACGCGTCATCGACCTCAGCGACAAAATTGCCGAGAGCCCGGAATGTAGACAAAGCCCCGGGGCGCAGGTGCGCCGACCGGGGGGGGGGGAGAGGCGACAGCAGCAGCAACAGCAGCACCGGATCACGGAGGAAAAGTCCGGAGCGCCGATTTTTTCCCAACCAGTGTCGTTAATCCCGGAGAGGCCGAGCGCCCGCGATCGCTGGGCTCGTCGCTGGGCTCGGCGGCGGCGGCGGCGGCGGCACGCGGTCAGCGCCGGCACGTGTACGCACGCAGCAGCGACCTGCTTTCACGAATAAAACGCTCGCTGCTGCTGCTGCTGCTCCTTCGGCGGCTCTTCCTTGCTTTTCGAAAATTAACTCTGACCCACTACCCCCGTGACTCGATTCGACCTCTCCTCTCGTAAATTCGCCTTCTCCTCTCGTCGGCTTCCACCTCCGGGCCGACCCCGATCCAAGGTCTTTTACCGAATCTCTCAGGAACTTTGGTCCTGCGACGACGACGACGACGACGACGACGACGACGGCCCTAGTCGCTCGTTCGAGCTCCAATTTTTTCACACCCGAGGCACCCATCGCCCGGTCAAAGCGACCCCGTGGATTTGGCTCGCTTTTACTTAAAGCAATGCGAGTCCGCGTCTATGAACGTCCCTACGCAGCTGCGCCGAACAAATGGCACAGGCTGATGAAATTCAATAAAATTCGGATAAACGTTCGGCCTTCCATTCAACGGCGCGAATAGAAACGATCATCGTTATTCACAATAGGAGTTTGTTGCCTTAGAAATGGACGCGAGTGAAGGTAGGCTTGCGTAATTCTTTAAAAGGCGCTCTAACGTTGCGTGCAACGTCAACTCCGACTGCCGAGTAAAACTGCGCGCGGGAAAAAAGCGTCCAGCGTTGTCTAATTAAAGGAGTAATAATTCCATCGGTCGCTCATGGGTTAGTCGGCCTACGTCCGGAATCGGCATAGTGTCCCTCGAGCTTAGCTCCAAGCCCGAGTCCCAGGATGGAGACTTCGTTTCCGAGCGGCTCTCACCGCTTAAGGAGCCGGCGAGCCTCCGATGCTTCGGGCTCTCTCTGCCCGTGTGTACCTGTGTGCGGCGGCGGGGGGGGGCACGGTAAGCCAGGGCGGGGCGGGGCGGGGGGGTTGGCGGCGAGAGAGAGAGAGAGAGAGCAGAGAGGAACCGGCCGCGTCTCGGACAGCGAGCCAAGTCCACGAGAGCCGAGTTCACGTATCGGGGCGTATCGATCTTCGTACGCCTCCGTTGGTCGGGGCTGGTGGCGACGCTTCCACTTCCAGAAAGTCGGGAGAGTCGCGCAAAGGCGCGCGCGGACGCGCCGAGTGCACCGAGCCGACCTCGACACACAATTCGCGAGGCGACTCGTTCGCGCTCGCCTCGGTCTTTCGGGAAATAATTGCGCGCTCGAGCCTCGCCGGCGCTCATTTCTTCGCTCGAGCTCGACCTCCTTTCCACCCCGTTCGCGCCACTCCTTCGCCTTCGCCTCCGCCGGCGTCGATCCTTCCCATTCGTCGTCGTCGCCGCCGCCACCCTCCCGCCCCCCCCCCGCGGGCAAGCACCCGCCGCACGGACGTGGACGCGGGTGAGCGCGCGCAACAACGCCTCGGCTCGTCACCCGTCGCGCCGCCGCTGAAGATGAGCCACCACCGGGCGCTCCTCGCCCGCCCGCCCCCCCCCGGCTCGGAGAACTAGGCGCTCGGTCGGGCAGGGGCAGGGGGGGGGTGGTGGTGGCCGGGCGGAGAGGCCATCACGGCGGAGATCCAAAAGCAGAGTCGTCTCAGTCGATAATCCTCGAGGGAATCGCCGTCGGATACTACGCCTCGCGCCTCTGATTAAATAGAATCCCCACGTGCGCTCGACAAAGCATTGAGAGTCGTCGGCGCTTCTTGACATTAGCATCGAGGATCCGCGCTAATCAGTATTTTACGCCCCATGTGCTGCTGCTGTTTATTCATTTCCGTCGCGTTCCCGTCTCCTTTGGTCTCCGCCCGATCGATGCGCTGCGAGCATTTTCAGCGTTTCCTATCATTATCCTGGGCCCCGGCAATACTTTCAGCGAGCCAACGTATTTCTCGATTTTTGCTTATCCGATATAATGGGTGGAAACGGCCCGAGGGCTTGCTTCTTATTTGGAAATTTCAATACGTTTTAAACATCGGCTGTATGGCACTGTACCCACTGTAATTAGGCATTCCAACTTATTGGAAGCCCGATGAAAATTTCATAATTCTATTGATGTTCGCGTTAAAGTGCGTGCTTAGATTAATCTTCGCCATTGATTCTTCACCTTTGACAATTGAACTTTTTCAATCAATTATTTTTCCAATTTTTATGATTATTCCTATATTACTTTTTTTTTATCACCTCTGAATACTTAAAAGATTTAAAGATTTCCTCTATCCTCATAATACTT
The DNA here is from genome assembly GCA_018907135.1 of Kradibia gibbosae. Taxonomy (NCBI): domain Eukaryota; kingdom Metazoa; phylum Arthropoda; class Insecta; order Hymenoptera; family Agaonidae; genus Kradibia; species Kradibia gibbosae. The sequence goes on along the minus strand of JACCHX010000006.1, from coordinate 4,055,809 downwards.
ACAAGCGCAATAATACGATTAGTAATACCTTCGATTATTGGGTATGGTATAACGTACCACACATATTGAGTTTTTTGTTTTATATGTGGTGCGAAATTTGTTTGTTTTCCTCTAAAGACGTAATCATACATAATTTATCTGTTGCACAGACAACGCGTTAAAATTACCAATTTTAATTAAATGTAAATGAATCGCGAAAATTAAAAACTAATTCCTGACTGACGAGAATTCCAACCGAAGCTTTTGAATAAAAGAAACCAGAGTCAGTTACTAAGTATTTAATCATAATCATAATTTTATCTCTTAATAATCTAACGAGATAAGTATTTTTGTGCGCCTGACACGTTTTCCCGATGTTTTAATTTAGTTATTTGAATAGCTCCCTTCATACTTCAAATTCAATAAATTATATTCATGAGGAGAAAATGGTAATCTGTTTATTTTTACAAAATTTAATTTCACTATGATTGTATAGACAATTTCTTCATTTTTTAATGGATAATAAGTCCTCACTTAGTAAAAAAAACATACTTTACATGTTAAGATAAACTTTTAAATCTAAGTAATGTATTTTATAATTACAACCAATAATATTTATTACAATACTATTAATTACTTTATTTTAATTATTGATGCTTTAATTGAAACTTTTAATTGTAACTTTTAATGAAACATCTCAAAATTTTTTATTTGATTTTTATAAAACTACAAACTAGACTTTGTTGTTTCATGAAAAAGATTAAGAATTAATGTGTACTCAATTGAAATGCTTTATTGTTTAAAAGGAAAATTACCTTTAGATAAAAAAAATTTCTAATTAAAGATGACAAAATGGCACGAATTCATTCGCATACCTGTAACAGATAAAAAAAATAAAGATTACTCTTTATCGTAGTACGGAAAATTATATTATTATTATTATTATGCACAGTAAATATAATAATTTTTAATTGATTTGGTTCCAAAAAAGGCAATTGATTTTAAATCATTAAATAAATGCCAAAATATTTATTTTCCCCAACGGATGTCGAATAAACTTGTGTCGATCCTATGTGAATATTTTCTTAAAATTATTTTCTATCAGTATTCCTGATGCCAAATGAAATAGTTGAATTATTAAATTAACATAATTATGTGCTTTAAATTGAGATAAATTAAAAAAAATTTATTTACTATATAGTAAATTCTTATTGTCAACTTTCGTATACAGAAATACAAACGCTACAAAAAATTCCACATGTGCAAATGTAAGATTTATGTTTTCGACATGTGATTTTAGTTACGTTTAATATGTATGAGAGACGACTTCAGAATTGTCAGTGTTACATGAGTTAGGGTCGCATTTGATTCTTTTTAAATGTAATAAAGAGAGATATTAAATTTTGCTAATACGTCTAGCACTACTAAACATTCCGAAGATAATCATCAACTTTATAAATTATACTTTTGCTAATTTTTAATTATTTATGATAAGCTTTCGATGATTATATATCGGGCGTTTTTAACTTAAAAAATGATCCAGTAAGCAAATTCATTAAAGCTATTTTTAATTTTATATCTTTAAAAATTTCAATACGTAAATTTAACTAATAATATTACATAAGCAATATTTTCAAATCTGAAAATAATAGTTTCAACACTGTTTATAAACCAAGAAAAATTAAATTTAATACCAGATTACCAAGTAGTAAACATTTTGACTCTTTAATGTTATCAAATTTTGTAAGATATATTTTTTAAGCCTTTAAATATTACCAATTCAGAAGGATATATTTATAACGTGCTGTTTATTTTTCGTTAGCTTAATGATTTTTCTAACGATCATTACAAACATAAGCTCGCTTTATTAATTTTAATTGAATTATTACTATATTTAAGTCGGAAGTCTATTGTACAATTTACTAAGCAAAATACAAAACTTTAACTTCATTAAAGCTGCATATCCTAAATCTAACATTGACGGACAATGTCGCTGTTAAATAACAAACGAAAAAAATCAGTCAGAGGATAACGAATTCTTGTTGTCTGTTCCCGTATAGGGAACAACAATATGTGCGGTAGGAAATAATGATTTTTGCCTCGGTCACGAAAAAGTCACATTGGATGCTCACGCGATTGTATCCAATATTTTTTTTTTCGTTTCCCCGTCGTCATCAACGTCATCACCGAGTTGAAATATTGAACAAGCCGCAACTACGGTGAATGCATGGAACTCGGGTTCAAAAAGAGCGGAGACTCCCGCGTACGAGTGTTGAAACTGCAGATATTCGAAATTCTATGCCTATCGCGCGTAGCTCACAATCAACATTTGGTGTACTAAAAAGAAGGGATTTGAGAAAGACGGAGTGAGATGTACTACATAGGGCGAAGTAAAGAGAAAGAGAGGGGGGAGAGAGCGTCCGATTTACGAGAGGGGCGCAAGAGCCATTTAAAATAATAAATACATTTAGTGAGAGATCATCGCTGCAGGTTCAATATTAAAGCATCCATCTGAATCGAATGAGGTGGCGCGTGTATGGGCGGGCGCGTGAAGGAAATCGAATGCATGTATTATATATTAGGCGCGTGAAATGAAAAATTGAAGAGGACGGTCATGGGTCTTATTTGTGTCCAGCTAAAAAAAAAAAATTATATCGTTGTCCACGTAATAGTGTAATGGAAATTTTGATATATTTTTAGATGAAAAATGCTTAATTAATATCATCTATTCAAAAAATGTATCGAACAGGTTGCAATTGATACAATAGAATTTATTATTTTGAATAATTGTTGTCCGAACTCCTACTCCGACAGCTTTGCTCGCTTGAAATTATTTTAATAAACTTTCAATTATGCATTTAAAGGAGTTACGACATATTTATTGTAAATGCATGTAAAAGTAGTTAATATGTATATTTTATCTCTCGGGCGGTATTTTTTTAACTTCGGATTCCTGGAATATTTGAGTTTTTATATTAAAGCTAAAAAGAGGTTAATATTTTTCTCAAGCATGGTTAAAAATGAATGGAAAGCGATTTGCAAAGGGAAAACCTCGTTTTCTCATTCGTTGCTTTATGCTCTTCTCTCCGTCTAGAACTAATTATTTCTCTTCTATTACAATGACTTATGGTTTAGTAATCAATAGTGTATTCAATTACGGTGATTCAAATTTTACAAATATATTTGAAAATAGTAAGTATTATATTCAAAAGAATATGTAAAGCTGTCTAGTAGAACTCTCTCTCTCTCTCTCTCTCTCTCTCTCTCTCTCTCTCTCTCTTAATATTAATGAATCGATCAACGAGCTACAAAATACAAAAAAGTAAAACTGTTAGGATTAACCATATTGGTAAATAGTTATACTAATTTATTTTACTGGTAAAATTTATTTTTAATTTCGTGTTTATTTTTAAAAGTTTTTTCGGTTTTGCTGAAATTACAAAAATTCTGCCACAATGTTAAAAATAATTTATGTACACGTTCGTTATGAGAAAATGTTATTTGAAAAAAATTGTGTCACCCATCGTGAAATTGATTTTAAGCTTTTAAAAAATTCTTTATAAAGAAAAAAAGATTTCAAGTGTAAAAGGTAATTTTATGATTGCATAAAAATTGTTTTTTCTTTATTTAAATTAATAAATAAAATTTTTCTTTTTTGTTTTAACACAAGCAACGCGCCTTACACGTTAATTTTTAGAAGTAAAAAAGCTACTTATTTTTTCAAATTACTTATTTTATTTCAAGAGTGTAGTATATAATTTCTGTACATAATATTTAACAAAACACGTACTACTAATCACTCTTGTACGTAAAGGACAGAAGATATGCGTTATGCAATATTATTGCTATACTAAATTGATTTTACCATTAGTAAAACTTTTAAGCTTTTATTAATTAATTAAAAATCTATATTGACTAGTTTAAATATTATTTTTTACGAATCATAAATTGAATTAATATTAAAAAAAAATTATCTTCAAATCAATGATATAAAGCGTATCATCATTGTATCTTTTACTAGATAACAAATTTAAAAATTAAAATATATATATATATATATGTATATATTCATATTGGCATTTAGGTATTTTTTTAAAATATGAGAAACAATTATTCAATCAAGGAACATAATTAACGACGAAAAATAAAATTAAGTAATTTTATTAAATAGCATAATAAAAAGGGTTTTGATTAAGCAATGCACAAGAATAAAAAAATCTGTAAATAGTTTTATGTTAATTAGCATTTGGTACGAGAGAAGTGTAATAGTTTCAGAAGAACGAAGTTAGAAGATCTAAAAGCTCGATAAAAAAAAAACATTCGGCAAGGAAATCGAGATGAGAAATTAAAGAGCTAAGGTACTTGTAGGAAGATCGATAAAGACCGGTGTGAAGACGATAAATTGAGAGAAAGACAGGAATTTGTAAGAGAGAGAGAGAGAGAGAGAGAGAGAGAGAGAGATGAAAATGGGAGAGAGAGGTAAAGAGATAGAAGGATAGGGCATAGAGATTCAGAGAGGCGATACAGTCGCTGTTCCAGCAGATCTAAAGTGTTACTAAAGCCAACCCTAACATACCGCACACGAATGAGCGTTAGGTATCAACTTGTTGCATTAATTGTAGTACGGTCGCTATTAGCTATCGATTAGCGCCAAATCTCATTTCTATATATGTACAACTTCTTTATATCCCCATTCTCTCATGATCTGATACGCCTACACGAATACACGCGTATGTGCATTCTAAAATCCGCGCTAATGACTTACCGACCATCGGGAAACGTAAAAAGCATTTGCAATACTTTTTTTAATTTAACTTCCGTTATATTATCCAGAAATTATTGGTCCATGTGGCTGTTACTTATTAATTTCATTTACATATTAATTAAATAATTGCACGAATGAATAATTCTCTAAAGACGGTAATCGTTTGCTTTTAGAATTAGTTATTTTATTTAACGATATTTCATCCTTACAATGTTAATTAAGTACAAATATTTTTTAACGACAGTCCAATAATGTCATTAAACCTCCGTGTTATTCATTATTTATATTCAAAGCTTTTTAACACATTTAATTTCCTAAAGATTCACTTATTTTAAAGAATTGTTTTTTCAACTTCATTTAAATAATAAATAGCTTCTTAAGTAGTAAGGATTAAATTACATAGAGCAACAAGAAAAGTTCTTACAAGCCTCAATTAACATAATTAAACAGTAAAATAATTTTTTAGGCGGAATGGAGAATTGCAGGAGAAAATAACGGATGACAAAGAGGATAGGATTTATAAAATACACGCTAATCCGAGCAATGGGATTTTTTTTAGCCTGACCGTCAATGGATGTCAACAATATTCGTCGAATTTACAATGTAAGTAATAATCTGAGGAAGCAAAAAACATCGATGATAATTGACTTATTCAAATGATAGTAAAAGTAATAATAATTAATTTTGCATCGTTAATCTTTTTTAAATGTAATGTGTACATTATAATGATAGATTGGGATGCGATCGGTCAAATTGCCACTGAGTAAATGTATTGCAATGATCATGATTATTGGAATCTCATTAATTTCAATTTCAAATACGCTCGTAATTCTTAAACGGAGCAAGTTTTTTTTTAATACAGAATGCAAACACGAGCAAAACGATTTTTCGTAATGCAAGCGATAGTTGCAAATTTTTATCATCATTGATTAAAAAAAGAAATAGCTTATCGGTGAAAAACGCGAAGATTGATTTAGCCAGCCGCGTGCAAAATTCTTCAAGAGCCGAACTATTTTTTCACGGATAAAAATTGCATCGGCATTGCGAAGCGTTGGGAAATGGGGGGGAATACGCGCTTAAAGGGATTAACAGGGCGAGCGGCAACTAAAATTTCACTTCCAAGAGAGCCCCAAAGAAGCGCCGATGATTAATCAACGGTCGGAAATGAAGCAACAGCCGCACACGCATGCGGGGCGGCAACTTATGCGCGACCCCGAAAGTGCAACTGGCCGAGGTTGGGAGGAGGCAAGATTTTTGGAGAGGTGCGTTGGCGATGGCGATGGCCACGACCTCGGGGCTTGTCGTCACCGCCGCAGGCTGCTTTGCGAGTAAATTCGAAATGGTCACGAGGGAGTGTGCGGCATAGCAGCTTTCGAAAGAGTGCCGGAGAGGGAGCGACTTTGGCGTGCAGGGGGCAGGGGGGGCAGGGGGGACAGGAGGGAGAGAGGGAGAGAAGGAGCGAGAGAGTCGAGGCTAGCCAAGACCTTCGCCAGAGGCTATTTTTAGCCCAGCCTATGCGTACGTGCGCTAGCGAACTCCTGTGCATGGTATACCGGTACATACCGCCCGTCAATAATCCGTTGAATAAACTATCCTCCAATTCGACACACCGAAATATATGTATATGCTTCTCCCTGCATATCGACACGTTTAGCGGCTATGCATGAGATTCGGTCTTTTCGAGTACTTTTGGCTGCAATTCCTGGATACCAGTCCAGCCATTTTGTGCTATAGTATATCCAACGTGAAAAAACCAACCAGAATTCACCCACTCTCTCTCTCTCTCTCTCTCTCACACACACACACACACACACACATACACAGCGATTCCCAATATATAACAACAAAAGATAAATGTACAATTATTGTCCATAATTACTCTGTGAATTGTCATTTTAAAAACTGAATTTTACCAATTAATCTTTATTTAAAACCGTTTTATTTAATCGTATATTTTTAGTGATATATCTATTTTTTATTCACAGTCCTTAAATATGAACTGTATGCATAATTAATATTTATACTTTAAATTTATCTAACTTCATGTTAATGTCACAGTTCATCCCTTCATTTTAATTCTATTTAAATTTACATTTTATAGAAGAACGTTCAAAATTTCTACAGTTTATTACTTAAATCTTAAACAATACAAACTTAAACTTTTTTTTAAATATTGAAGTTAATAGAACTCCTAATAAATACTTATGTCATTATTATATATTCCAAGTAATGATATATCTAAAGTTTATAACGTCGAACTCTTATGGGATAATTTTTTTTTTAAGTATTTTTTGAGAAAAAAACACCAAACCATCAAGAAGCTTTCAAATATATAATAATAAATGATATATATTTAAACGGTTGCTCCTTCAAAATAACCAATAACAACGGGTGAAAAAAATTGACGTTTGTCCATTGATATTCGTAACTTTATGGGGAGCAATTTTCATTTAATTTTTTGGTAAATAAATCAATTCAATAACCATATAAAGGTTAATGTATAACTAGTTATCAGAAAAATAGACTTTTTTGTCGAGTGTCTATGCCGTTACGAATGTAATAAATTTATCAATGCGCTGTCTATTTTTTTCAAACAAATAAATGTTTGTTGAGGCATCGGTGTCGCTTCGAAGCTTTAAATAACTTTTTCTAACAGTATTATTAATCATTTAAAATAAAAAAGGAATATATTTTAGATCGTCTTGTTTGCGCATTATAATATTATTTGCATATCTAATTTCATTCGAGGCATTGTGTTCCATTTTAATTATGTTTCATCGATTTAAAAGTTGTTCTGTATTAATTTTTATAATATGATTAAATTATACTCTATTTATGTAATTCGAAACATAATGAATTAGGTTTTCATCCCTATAATTATATATATATATATATTACCTGCGGAAGAATGTCAAATTTTCTATTCAAGAGTTAATGATGGGTGAATGTTGTTCGATATACACATTCTTTACGTTTACATACTTTAAAATTTTTCTTTGAATGGATCATTTAACGATCCAAAAGTTTTAATTTTGTTGGGTTCTAGCTTTCGAGTACTTCAGACTTATTTTAAGTTGATTTTTTTTTTATACTAGCACGCCACTTTGACAGCTTAGATACAACATAAGGTAGATAAAGAGATTGGCAGCAGGTTATGTAATTGGATCAATCTTGTTCGTGAACTGTTCTTTATAAGTATGCAACTTGCTGCACTTACATTTGTACAAAAAATATTGTTTATAAATTTAATATCACATTAACTGGTCAATGTTTTTCTTGTTTGTTTAATCGAGTTTCTTATAGTATCTATCCCCTTCCCATTTAATTCAAATCAAAACAAAATAATGACTTATTAACTGAATTTTTTCAATAAGTTAAAAAAATTCCAAACAAAAACATTAAACTTAAGGCTGCTTAACATATTTGTACTTTGGTAAATAATTCTTCATAAAAATTTTCTACGAATTTCTAAATTTAATCGAAGTTATCGAAAAATAATATTTTTAATAAAAAATAAATGTATCGTTGTAGTTTTATGCTTACAGTTTTTGTACTAAAATAGTTATTTATTCTTCGTCAAAAACATAAAAAACTTGGTATAAAAAGTTTCAAAATAAATTTTTTTTATGAATTAATTGAAAGTTTATACTGTTGTACATATACATGTGGATATACATATACATGTGTATATATATATGTGTGTGTGAGCGCGCGCGAACGTGTGTACATTATTATAAAGAAATGAAGAGTATTATTTCTAAAGATTCATTTATCCATTTTTTTGTTTCAATAATAATAGTATATACATTAGTAACTATGCCGGCGATGGATTTCAATACAAATTTCCGAGTACCTAATGCTCGTGAAAGCAATGATACGACACCAGATCTAGAAAAAAGAAAAGTATTTATCCAACCGCTAAATTCTAGTAAGCTTAACTCTTTTTTAACTTTAAATCAAACGATTATTCGAAGTTCCGCATAATTATGAAACAAAACTGCAAAAGATATCGATGCTTTAAAGCAGGTCATCGAGTTTTGAAGATAACTTAATTATTTTGAAGATAAGTAGAAAATACCGAGAATCCAAATGTATATTTGTGTATGTATGCATGTAAATATATATATTAAATGCCTTTTTGTACGACTTGGAGCAGCTGACCAAGGATAGAGGCAGCGTCGTGTCTTTTTGCACCATTAAAATCAAACTCCAGCATAGCCCAGTGTCCGAGGCGCAGAGACCGATGGACATTCGCTGGGGTCCTACCTACATTCACTGTCGCCAACTTGCCTATGCTTTTACGTCAGGAAAGGAAAGCGCCGATGCATTTGCAGCCGTGCATCGGAGCTAGAAGTCCGTCCGTTCGCCCGCGGGCGCGCACACGATGCAGTGCGCCTTGACATGGATCGCGGATGGCTCCCTGAATGAGCAAAATCGTCGGAGCCGAGGGGGAGGGAAAGTGGGAGGAGGACAATCCGGCGCGACACGAGCTCGCCTGTGCGCGCGCGCCCGAGTGTGGTGTGTGTGTGTGGCGGGGGGGCAGGGGAGCTAGCGTCAACCGAGCACCGGAGTCCTTCACCTGTGCCTCGCGATTAGGCGCCCTCGCGGCCGCGACTCCGTTTCGCCTCTCGCCCCGCAGAGGCTCCGCCAGCTCCGTGTCGTCCTCTCTCGTCGAGCCCGCGGGCGCTCCCGGGAGGAAATTCTATTTCCCGCTCGACCGTTGCCGAGCTCCCGCCCGAGGCCCGGCCGAGCCGCTCGCAGCTGATCCCGAGAGCGAGCCTCTTCCGTCCAGAGGAGGAGACCCACCCACCCTCTCCTTGCAATTTTTCCCCCTTGGTTGAGAGCCTCGCGGCTGGCCCCGATCGACGGCCGAGGACGAAGAGGAGCCCCCGACCCGGCCAGCCGCGCCCCACGCCCGAGGCGGACTCAACAGCTGGGCTCGCCTCGCTCCGTCTCTCCTCCCTCGGAGAGCGGCCGAGCGCGGGAGAGCCCCGTCGAAAGGGAGCTTCGATTTTTCGCGGCCTCTTCTTCCGTCCTTTGCCAGCGCATCGGCTCCGAGCACCCTTCCGCGCCAGCCCCCGACCCCACCCCCGCCAGCCCAAAGACCCTGCCGCTCGTCGGGATCCGACCGAGCATATAAACGGACCCTCATTTGTCCGGCTGCGACCGGCGTCATTAAAAGTAAACTCTGCGTGTTCTTGCCTCGATGACTCACGCTTTTATCGGACAACCTAATAGATAAATACGCCTGTGCTTTCCTTCCTTTGCTAAAGCTACCGACAAATTGATCTCTCCCTGTAAAATAATGTCACGTTCGCGTGGAAAAATTATTTCGGAAGCTTGTAGAGCTTATCGATCTTGGCAGAAAAATTTCTCAAATTATGCGCGCACGTGTGGGGTAATAATTCTTTTTCAACCCATCGCCTGTAACCTTGATTTTATAGAAATTAATAACCTTATTTACGACGCCCACAGGCAATTAAAATATTTTCGGTTGAATGAACTTTGAGGAAACATTTTCTTCACTTCCTCGTTCATTTTAATTTTAAATCGACCACACCGTGATACTTTATCAATGTACTTTTGTGTAATATACATGTTGTATTAAATTTAACCGCTTTTAAATTACTTTTATTTAAGTCTCTCTCCATGCTCATTCTATATGAACGACAATAAATACAATAAGCTTAAAATAAGATTATTTTGCGAGCAAAAATAAACTGCAACATAAGTTTAAAAGTGAATACATTTCATTTTAGTTTACCTTACGTTTTTTTTTTTTTTTTTATTTATTTTTTTTTTATTTTAATGGTATGCTGTAAATTGCGGTTAATGCCTATGTATTTCGCTACATAATAAAAGTCAAGATTTATTTCGAGATATTATCTCGCATCATTCATCGAAGCCCACTTAATATTATTACGTATTAAGATTACGAATATGACTCCCCCGAATGCATTTCAATGCACAATAATATCGTGATTGTAAGAATTTTGGATTCGACCGATGACAAAGGCAAAGCCATAGGCTTTCCATTGATTTCTCCAATAATTTACAAATCTGATTTAACATTGATAAAAATACGACGAAAAGTTTCAATTTTAAAACAATGGTTTTAAAACGGGTGGCATTTTCATCTTAAAGTTAATGGAAAAATCGCCTGACGCTATTTATTCTGTAAATAGTATAATCCGACTATTGTCCGCATGCAAGAGCTTATGTAGTATAATGAGTCTCCAAATAATCAACATAGTAAGAGCGAAGCACATAATTAATAGAAACGTAATGAGAAGTGTATAACAATTTTTCCTATATTTTTTTTTCTTTTTCCAGAAATTACCAACAACAATCCCGCTGTGCCGCAAGCCGCCGACCCTGAATAGAAACCAGTACAGTCGGGAGCATAAATTTCAGAAAAATAATGTTTAAATGTAATAATTTCAGAATTTTGTATTTCATTTGTTTTAAATCATCTCTGAAAAACAGTTTGTAATATCAATGTTGCAAAAATTCAATTTAGAATATTTTTAAATAGCTTCCAACATTTTGTATTATTTTTTGCATTAAAATGGTTAATATTATTATTGTATTATTTTTATAAAACTCTTCATTCGTTTCTTAAATAAACTGTACAACATAATTTATTAATTATACGTCAGTGAAAAAGATTTTTTTTTGTCACTACGGGATCATTATTCTGGCATTTTTAGATAAGTGAAACAGAGTCTGCTTGCGTTTAAATTGAAAATTAATATTAGGAGTTCATTATTCGTAACGTTATTCGACAAGAATAGTAATATAAGATTTTTTTCAACAACGATAAAATAAGTTGAGAAATTCATAACTCGTAAATATCACACATAAGTAGAAAAACATAAAGAATAATTCATATATTCTTCACTCTTACACAATACGTAAGCACTAGCTATGTAATGAAAAAAGATTGTGTTCGATTCAAATTCATAATAAAATTAATAAATTATATTTTATAATGTTCCGTTTATATTTATATAATAATTAAAAGTAATAAAAATTAAGCATTTAAATATTTTAAATAAAAGTTTTATTTACATTATATGTATCTCAAAATCTAAAAAATGTAAAACTTACTTTTAAAGTAACATCATATTTGTAATAATTAATAACAAATATTAATGAATGCTTATATAAATGCAAAATTATAATTTTTTAAGTAATTTGTGTAGTAGAAGTTTTGAGGCTCTCATTCGATGACGTTTGAGAGTGTGAACATTACGTGGATTTACAGCTGATAACTTTAATAGAACTTGAATTCATGAATTTTTAAAAATATTTTACAAAAATCTGTTACATTATGTATTCATCAATAAATAAGTAGATCAAATTTCGAACCAAATCATAAATTTCATAACATAATTTTTATCGTTAAAAGATCAACTGTAATAAATGTTAATAATATAATATAATATAATTACTAATTGATTAAAATTTAATTTATTTGATGCAATTAAAATATATTCATTTTAATAGCTATTGTTTCGGTTTAAAGTTTTTAATACACAACTTAATGTATTCAAATACTTTTAAATCGATAGATCAAAAAGTATTAAATGTAAATAATTTAAAATTAAATATCTACAACGAAAATAGAAAAAAATAATATAGAAAAAAAATCTCAGTTGTACAGTTTTAAGTATAACGTATATAAATGCCTGAATTTAAGTGGAATAATATCGTTTAAAATTTAAATAGTAAATATCAATAAAAAAACTTTATAATATTATTTTATTGTTGAAAATGATGCTTATCTATATATAAATGAATTACCAAAAGTAGACAATGATGAAAGTATTGAATTACAAATATGTAACCAAAGTAATGTTAGATTTAAAAAATGTTTTTGTATTGTCGCATGTAATTTTATAGCTTTAAATTATATAATGACATATATTAGATACAATCGCATACATTACTTGTACGCAATTTCTGTATAAGTTCGGTGCAAATATATTATATTTTACTATATTTTAACATCATATTAAAACATCTATGAATATTTTACTTTAAATTTTTGCTTTAAATATGATTTTTAATGATTTTGTATTAAGATAATCGTTTTAACAAAAATTTAATTACAAAGCAACTGTTAAGTTTAAATTATATGTTTTGTATATAATTTTTTAATTCACATTAGGCTGTTTTTTATTGAAAGCAATATTAGATATTTTTAAGCATCAATTAAAATAATTTGTTTGATGATAGGCTAATATATTTGCATACATATTAATTTGCATGTGTTTTATTAATTAAAAGTAAGTATTTACAACAATTTGAATAACAACATTAGACTTTTGAATTTATAGTAATGCAATTAGTAAAACATTGTTGATATAATCTAAAAAATCTATTTTTTAACAAAAATAAGAAAATTTTTTGACGTCACATAATTCCGCATTTATAATGTAATCCTGTGTTTAATAACTTACAATTATTAATGGTCTAGCTTAATAAATTATTGTCATCAATAAAGGTTCACAATTCTTTAAATTTTAATGCAAAAATTAATTTTTACACCAAATTTTTTGAAACCACTTATTTTGTGAAATTTTTTTAACTTGATATTCATAATCGATATTTTATTTATAATTTATTTTATATGAAGATTGTAACCCCCCCTCTTCATCCGACAGTAACTGATTAAATTGATTATACATAGAAATGTGATTTTAAATATTTTATCCAAAACTGAATGCACAGTTAAATTAAATGAATTCAATAGATCATTTCAAGTTTGTAGATAATGAATATCTTGTTTATCGAATTAACAGCTTAAATTCTTAAATTTAAACTTGAATGTAATTTTCATTGCCTTTGTACATAAAATTACATTGGGGAAGTATATTACTATGAAATAATCTAAAGTATAACAACTTGCTGAGTATTAAGATAAATTGGAGAAGGTGGTTAGACATATAATGATGTAGGGGTTTAAATACTTATCTGTGATTTTGAAATCTTAAACCGACCATCTATTAATCAGAATAACATATTATATTATCACGTAAACTGTAGGGGTTGATGATACCATTGAAACAAACACTTTATGACAATACCTAATTATAATTAATGATACGCTGTATTTATTTAGATAATTATCAAGTGTTTAATACTGAAAATATAAAACTTCATTTACTAAATAAGCATATACGATGAACATTATAATACAAAGTATTACGAAATAGCTGATACGTACACAAGGGAGCATTGAAAAAGGCCATAATTATTAAAGGGGAAATGATACTAGGAATTTCTTAATTGGAAAAATCTTCTATTAAATTGAAAGTAATGCAAGAGCAAATGGCGCTTATCTTTTCAGCAAAAAGAAGTATGTAGTTGACTTACTAAAGCAGCGATTTCAACAAGTATTTATGATACCGAACGGTAGGCAATTCGAGTTCATTTTAAAATGAATCGGACGAAAACAAAGAGCGCAGATGCTTTGCACCATTGCATTATTGCGACTTGGATAAAAAGGGTGATAGGAGAAGGTTTGGAGGGAACAGAAAAATAAGATAGGAAGCGAGGTAGGTAGAAAAATGGTTGAGAGAGGGGCCGCGGCGGCGGGGGGCAGGAGGAGGGTAATATAGGTGGAGATAAATATAACAAAGGAAGGGAGGAGAGGTCAGTGGAATACAGCGCGAAAAGGAGCAGCGGCTAAGAGGGAGGGGCTACGGAGAATCAGCGAGGAACGTAGGATACCTAGAGCGATTCCGCACGTGGCGATACTATAACTGGGCCCACGTGGCTCCGAGGATCATAATCGATCGATAATGTGATTGCGGCCGAGCATAGAGAGGATCAGTCACGTGTTCGATCGAGCCATCAAAGGGGATACATGTCGCGTCTTTGTAGCCCGTGCGCGGGCTAACGAGTAGTTCGAATATAAAAATGCGAGGAGCAACGGCTCTCTCCGGGCTGTTGGTACCCCTTCGTTTTTCCGAGAGGCCCGACTGGCCTTTTAACTCGGCCGTTGGCCCACCGCTTGAGATATATTTTAAGGAAGCTTTAACCATCGACGTTTGAAAGGAGGCTCTTGATTTAGCTTAGCTTCAACGCAACTCTACGATAATCGAAAGGCAATCGTCATTCTCGCCTCGTCCATCAGTGGCATCGGGGAGGCTGGGCGATTTTCGGAGGACCTGCATTTGGAAAGGCTGCCTCGCATATTTCCGGAGAGGCTCGGGGCGAGGGAGAAAGACCGAACGAGGGGGGTGGGGTGGGGGGAGGAGGAGCCGTTGAATTTTTGGACAGCCAATGGCCCAATACCAGCGCGGTGAACGATAATTGTTCGGAGCGATCGGCTAAAGGAGGAGGCGAACAAAAACCAGCCGCTAGGGAGTCTTTGGTCCTGCGCTGGCAGAGAAGCCTTAGGATGCAGAGCCATCGTCCGACGAGCGAAGTCCAAGGTATGGGAGGTTCGTTGGGTCCAGGATGACGATCCGCTGCTGATCCACTAAAAGGGAACCGATGGAGACCGAATCTCTGTGTGTGTGGGGGGGGGGGGTACACGGCGAAAGTCCACACGCATCGTTAAGCGGACTCGCGCGAGTGTGAGTCGGCCGAGCCGAGCGAGTGAGCCGTCGTGGCTGTCGGCGACTATAAAGAGAGGACTCGATCGCTCGAGGAGCTCGGTAAACGACCGGTGGCGGGTGGTTGGTTGGTTGGTTGGGTATGTGTGGGGGGGGGGGCAAAGTATTGAAGGAAAGAGCGGCCGAGAAGAGGAGCGGCGCAAAGTAGATACGCACGCGACGATGGCAACAAGAGCAGTAGCGGCATCGGCTACGAAAGCAGAGCGGCTACTCGGCGATGGCTAAGCGGCGGCTGCGGCTGCTGCTGCTGCTGTGGTGGCGGCGGCGGCGGCGGGCGAGGGGGAGCTGGGGGGAGGGCAGGGAGGACTGTTCAAGGAGTGGACGGGGGGCAGGGGGGGGAGTAAAGGGGCGACTGAGTAAAAGTTAAAACGACCGCGGCTACGGTGCCGTACAAGGAAAGGCGCACACGGCGAAAAAGAATGCAGAGAGAGAGAGAGAGAGAGAGAGAGACGAGGCGGACGAGGAGCTCAGGGCTTAGACGAAGCTAAGACTCGTTGCTGAAGAGTAACTGGATATAGGGGAGGGATGTGCGCGCGTTGCGTGGCGTGTGCGTGTGCGACGAGAGAGGATGAGCCGGGGAACGGGGAACGGGAAGATGAGATAGTGGGAACCGACACAGAAGGCAAAAAAAGGATCATTACTCACCTTATGGTGCTGCATGATGGCAGTGGCCTTTCGCTTCGCAGACATATTCGAGCCTCTGTCCAATGTGCGAGTCGGGTGAAAAATCCTTGGCCCTCACTTCTTTTCTTGATTCCTCTCTCTCTCTCTCTCTCTATATATATATATATATATATTATATATATATATCTGTATCTGTATATATATATATATATATATATTTATATATATATTTCTCTCTCTCTCTCTCTCTCTCTCTATGTATCTATCCAACTATGTACGTATCTACGTATCTATCTGTCTCCCCTTTTATCTCGATCCGACTGCCTCCCTTGTGTGTCTCTCTCTTTTTAATAGGCAGCGTAGCAGCCAATCCCGCAGCTGCCGGTCTCCGCTGCACGGCGCGCGCGTAAAGCAGCAAAACAAAACAGCGGAAAACTACACAAATGTGCAAGCACCGCGGCTACATGAAATCAAGCTCTCCTCGTATGCGAGGAAGTTCGGGTTCAGCGCATGGCCCTCCAGGTATTCACTGCGCGCTTAAAGAACGTCGGTATAGCCGGCCGCTCGGTCGCCGTCCTTCTCTGATCGCGACACGTCCGCGCGATTCCGACTGGCATTCGGCACCGCGCCAAGAGCGACGGGGTGTCCTATCGGCACTGCTCGAGCCCAGCGGGTGCACTAGGGGTAGTCTACCATGTCCACCTCGTGGCCCTTTGGGTGCGCCTGTGAAGCCAGTGGCTCGGCTCGGCGCGGAGGAGCTGCCCGAGACAAATCAATCACCTTACGTAACGAACGCTCACGTCGAACTGACGACTGGCGGCGAAGCGAGCGACTCCCCGAGTCCCGTCCCGAACCGACCTCGACGTCCCGGACCCGTCCCGTCCGACTCTCGAGTTACAGTTCTCGTATACGCGGTAGCGGCGACGGCAGCGGCGACGGCGGCAATGGCCCCCACCAGATGCACACGCGCGCGCTATATCCACTGGTCGCTCTCTGCCCCGCTCTTTGTCGGCCCCCTTCCCCCGTCCTCGTAGCCGCCGCCGCCGCCGCCGTCGCCGCTCTTGACGCCAACCCTCCCCCCGGCCCCCCTGCTGCCAGGCCTGGCCTGCCTGCCCCCCGCCCCCGACCCCCGACCCGACCCGACCGTCGTCCCTGCCGCCAAGCAAGCAAGCACGCACTCACGCACGCACGCACGCACGCACGCACACTTTGCTCACCTCTTTCCCTTCCCCTCGCTCTCTCTCCCTCTCTCTCTCTCTCTCGTCACCCCTTCGAGTCCGCACGACGGCAGCGAGCACGGGCTCGTACGAGGGACGACGAGACGACGAGGCTGGCTAGGTTGGCTTAGTTCGGCCAGGGCGAGTACGGGCGACGGGGGGAGGGGGCCGGGCTCGGCGGGGAAGGGGACAATGCCAGGGCCTGTCAGACTCGTCGCACGGAGCGGCGACGCCGCGCCGGAGGTGGGGGACGGTGCGACCGAATCGCGAAAGACGCGCAGGAACTCGCCGCAAACGAAAAAGAGGAAAGGCCTGGCCACGACTGTGTGTGCGCCTTCTTTGCACGTGCTCCATCGGCCGCGGCGGCGGGCCGGGCGGTCGGCCGCGGGGCCGGGGGAGAGCCAGCGGGGGAAGGACGCGGCACGCAATTTAACTTCGCCCGCTTTCGAGGAGGGCACACACGTTGCGAGGACAAGTAAAGATCCTAGTCGAGACGCCGTTGGCGATAAAAGTACTCGCAGCGGTCGGCGGGCGTTCGTCACGGGCGGCCGGGGGAGGGGCGGGGGTGGGGCGCGCTCAATGAACAATAATTCCATCGGAATAAGCGAGATGAAATTCGGACGCAGGGCCGGTGACAGCGGCGGCTCGCCGGACCGCGACGACTGCTCCACGATCCCTAATTTCTTTGTTGCCTTTACTTTTTTCCTCTACTTTTTTTTTTTCCCCCTTTTTTTGTTTTCTTTTTCGCGAGCTTCAATTGAGTACGCAGGCGTAGCGGCGGAGCAACAGTTGTCCGTCGAAAAATGTCGAAAGCTTTGCGATCCAAGATAAGCGCGCGGAAGCTTCCGCTGCCTAGTCCTACGCTCGGAACACTTCCGCCCTTCGATTTCTAGACTAGGAGAGCGATCTTCCGACCTTTCGGATTTAACGAGAATATGTTACCGGAATACTAGATTAACGTCGCTCCTACCTCGGCAGCTTCTGACCGAGTCGCCAAGAGTTACGAAGGCGGTACCCTTACATCCATCCCTTGCCTCTCTCTCTCTCTCTTCTCTCCCCCCCCCCCAACCCCTCCCCCGCCCGCCTGTCAGTCCTATGTAGAATACTTCTCATTTTCCGTACGGGTGACGCTTTAATGAAACTCCGTCCGTCCCCTCGCCAATTTTTCTCTTATTTTTTTTTTCGCTTTTTTTTCGACACACCCAACGCAGCCATAACCGAAGACTCCCTTTGTAGCGGACAAAAAAGAGGATCGAGGAGAAAAAGGAAACGGTTCGAGTCCAGTACGGACGCGACCGGAGGTTTCTTGCCCCCTTCACCTTCTTCCCATTACTCGTCCTCCATCTTCCCAAGTATTCGTTCGCTCCTCGTCCCTGGCTTGACACACCCCATTCCCCTAGCAAGATATGCCATTTCCCGCTCCCCTGCTTAGACGTCCGTCGTCTCGTACTACCGCTGCTCTTTCGCCATCCTTCTATCCGTCTCTTAGCTTCTCTCTCCCTCTCTCTCTCTCTTCTCTCTTTCTCTCTCTCTTTCTCACGCCCTCCCTCGCTTCACCTTCGTAGCGTTCGTTTGCTCCTACGATTCATAGTGACTCTCAATTTACCACCACACTTTCGCAACAGGGCGACCTCGTCCCTGTCCACCTTCACCCTACCCAGTAGTGCTATCCACACGTATCCCTTCCATTGGTACCACTCACTCGCACACCCACTCAACCAATCCCCCCTCTCCCCCCCCCTCTCTCTATATCTATCTCTATCTCTCTCTCAGCTGTCCGTCTGTGGGTTCCCCTTCCTCATCTATAGCGAACACACAGGCGCCCCCTCAGACCCCCTTATCGTCCGCATCATCGTGGACTCGTGATGCTGCAAAAAGTCTATACTTTCGTTTTTCTCTCGCTCCGCTCTTCTTATCGCTCTCCTTCCACGCCCCTCCTCCACCTCCGCCTCATCCTCCACCTCCTCCTCCACCGCCATTTCCTCCGCCATCCTCCTTTCCGTTTCACAGCCGCCCCCCACACCAACGTCACATTGTTCGCTCTACTCTCTGCCTCACAAGCTCGACCTTTCGAGGGGACTTTCTGATGTTCGTAGACTCTAAGACGCTCCGCAGTAAGACAGTCGGGCTCTTTTCTTCTTCTTTTCCCATCTCGTCATTTCTTTTGCCTCCCTTTCCTGCCTCGGCCTGCCTGTCTCTGGGAGATCGCTCGTGCGCCCGAGAGCGCCGGTCCTTTTTGTTTCTCTCTCCCCCCCTCCCACTGAGCCCCTCCCTCCACCCGATCCCCCCTCTCCCATAGAGTGCATAGGTGGACAAATTCGCATTTCGGGCTCCGATCGTGCTCGGGGTATTCGGGCCCCGGTCGAGAGCCCTCTTAGAAGATCCCAAACGTGTTCGGGCCCCGATCGGGCTTTCGATGCACGCATCCGATAAAAATGACAGGTAAATCAGCAATTATTGATTCGCCGAAGCGAGCGGCAGAGTATGCCGCCCCGTTTAAAAACCAGTCGGCAGAATTCGCGCCTTATCCACGCACTTGCCTCCCCGTGCGCGGCGACGATATTTCGGCATCGTTGGCAAAGTTCGCCTGCACGAACTGGTTATTTTTCCGTGGAGTGCCAACGGACGAAGGATGCGTGCACGTGTGCGCGCGCGCTTGCGAGCGGGGGGGCAGGGGCTGAGGGGCGGGCGGGCGCGCAAGGCAAGAGCCCCGTGTGGGTGCGCGTGTGAGTAAGTAAGGCGCGCGCGGTACGAAGAGACACGTATGGTGCAACGAACGAGGCGAGGCCGAGCGGAATACGACAGGGGCACGGAGAGGAGAGCTCGGGAGAGGCCAGGAAAAGAAGCTCTCCCTCGCAGGCACGCGTGCCGGCCACGTTGCCACCTCCTCGTGCGAGGAGCTCCTCCGCTCCCAGTGCAGTCCCAAAGATCCAGCTGCGCTGCGATGATCGGGGGCAGCGGGGGAGGGCCTCCGCTTTCCGTCCTCCTCCCGGTGGGCTCGGCCCGGTCCCGAGGGTTACGCGAGGGCTCTGGCAATCGAGCGATCGCCCGAGCGGCTCCTCGAATGGGGAGGACCTGGGAAAAAAAGCGGCCTCGCCGATGGTTGCGGGCCGTGGTCGGACTCCGCTCTTCTCGCTACGAGCCTTGGATTGGATCCGCGCCTATGCCGGACCAAACTTAATAGCCGGTATTGCAAAGCCGAGCATTAGCCGAGCAGAAGTTCGCCCAAGGAAGCGCCTTTATCCGAGCTTATCAGTGGCGGTGAAAACAGATTCCCTGTGAAAGCGTCAGGGTAGCTGAGTATTGGCGATTTTTAAAATAAAAATAATCACCCTACATCCATCGCGCATCGGCTCTCGATATCGCTCGTAGCTCGGCATTCAAAATCTCATGGTGAACTGCGATATTTTATATTGATTCGGATGATGCCACCACCCCAATAAACAATTTATTTCCAGCTCTGTCCAATATCAATCGAGTGTTATCTTTTTTCCTAAAAATTTACCATCGAAATTCGTTAAAATGTTATTTGTTACAAGTATTAATAACGAGTAGTCATGCAATATGTAGGCACCAATTAACAAATTTAATATCAACCAGCGCCGACTGAGAAAGGAATACGAATTTATATATAAATATATATAAATATATATATATATACGCACGCACGCGCGCGCACACATATACAATACATACGTATACAGATGCATGCTCATACGTGAAACTTGAAAGATATTAAAGTGCGATGAAAAAGTGAAAAAGGCATCGGGAGGGGCGAAAGCACAAAAAAAGTTACAGAAATTGTTTCGATGATTTTAGCCGCGGGTGGGAGGACATAGGCGTGCTACAGGTTCACGGGCGAGGGAAGGGAGAACGCCAAAGCGTGTAAAAGGGGGAGATGGGAGAAGAGGGCTGATGGAAATGCTGAAAAAGTAGGAAAAACAGGAGGGGAAATGAGCCAGTGGAAGAGAGGTCACACATTGTTGCCAACGCGATAAAAGCAATCACCGAAATAACCGCAGACCATCTCGCAGCTTCCCGTCACGGACACGTGGCCGCTGCCTACTGCCTCTCCCGCTCAAGCACACGTACGCACGTGTACACAGGAGAGACAGAGAGTAATCGAGAGATATAGAGAGATAGAGAGAGAGAGAGAGAGAGAGAGAGAGAGCGCGCGCTCGGTTTTACCTTTCCTCTTGCCGCGCCCCGTAGCCGCTCTCATCCTTGTCAGCGGCACAGGCGCGCACGCACACAGAGAAATCAAAATGAACGCTGCCGTAGCTCGTGTTTTCTCATTTTCCCTGCCTTCCCCCTACACGGCAAAAGTGTATATGTAGTTATACTGTACCTGGCGCCCGGCACTGGCCTTTGCTCGAATTGCACTAGCTCAAATTTCCGGATAAAATCCCCCACAGTCCCGACCAAAGTCCACATTAATTTATGCCAATGCTAATACCCCTGACGATTCCGATAATCTCCATCCCCCCGCTGTCATTAATTATTACAATGCACTTTTGGATGGCAATTTTTTTCCAACCCCCCCCCCACCCTCGCAGCGAGCCACACGTTTCAACAACAAGGCTCCTCCGTCATTTTTCGCATTGCTGGCCGGGGAAGACTCGGCTTTACGGTTGACACGCGCAAACGTGAATTTACAGCGCAGCGATAGGCGACCAAGACCCTGCAACGAGTTTAGAAAGTACCGACCCCGAAGGTACCCCCCCAAAATCCAAACCGGATGTATAAATTGTTTCGGCTATTTTAAGACTTTGGAGGGCTAGTTTATAGGTGCGGGCATGCCACATGGACGAGTAGTCGGTTCGATACTTGAGCGAATTACGTTGACTCGGGGTCCTACCGAAACAGGGAGACCTCGGCTAGACGCATTTATTATCACCTTGGATTGCGAGCCTAACACGGCCATGTGCAATTTGCGACAGCTCCATCGGATGGACGGAAGGAGTCGCCTTACATTTGGAATCGACTCGGATTGATATATTATCATCGGGCAGAAAATTGATCGAGGAAGATGGTGGGGTGGGTGGGGTGGGGGGCGGATGGGTGGAGCTCGGTCCTTCAATGGTAACGAGAACTCGCTCTCGTTAGAGGGGCAGAAGAATTTTCGAATTAATGCAGATTGGCTGCTCATTGAAGTATCAAGCCACCGTGGGCTCGGCTCGGTTAAAAGGTTTCGCCTCGGCTTCGGCTTCGGGCGGGGGGCGGGGGCAAAAAATAATCTACCGAGATTATAAACGCTCGCGGCCGCGAGAGACTTTTAATCGACTCCTCGAGCGAAGTAAGGAAATTTCTTAGCGCGATTTCTCAACGGTCTCCGCGGGCGCGCGCTCGCCTTCTCATCGCTGCTGCAACGCTGCTTTTTAATCTGTAGACGCGCGCAATTGCAGGAGCGCGACAGCGACGAGTTAAAAGCGGCGCGGGGCAGAGGGGCGGGGGGGGGCGGCGGCGGTGGGCTTGGACTTAGGGCGGGGGGTGGGTGGCAACGAGAGCCCGTAGGTACGAGAGCACCCGCAAGTGTATTGTTCCTCGCGGCGCCAGCGACGCCAGCTAAGCTCGTCGGACCACGGCGCGGAGAAACTCGAGGGGACGATGGAAGTCGGGGATCGGTTACCGCGAACCAAAAGTGAATGCGAGCGGACGCAGCTGGGAGCGCGATAAAGAGGACTGATAAACTCGTACCGTAAGAGATGGGAGGCACGGGATGTACGTACGTACGTACGGGCGGAGCGAGAGAGAAATGCCCGCGCTCGCTCGTACGTGGGAGAGAACGGGATAGAGAGAGAGAGAGAGAGAGAGAGATAACGCGTGAGATGGCCTGGTGGGCGGCAGGGGCGTGGGGCGGGCGGGCGGCAGGGGCGGAGGACTGCGAGGGAAAGAGAGGAACGGAACAAATGAGCGAGCGAGCGAGTCCCCGACAGGGGGGCCGACGACGCGGAGGGGCGAGGGGCGCGCTCGACGAAACAATGAAGGCATCGGTCGCACTGGAAGTCGACGATTTTCGTATCGACGCCGAAAGATAAGGCTGCACTCCTGCGCATCCGCAACATGCCCGAGCGATGACAATGAAAAGCCAATAAATTGCAGGCTCTATTTATCCCTTTAACAGTCGTTTAAGTGGTATTTCGATCGAAAAGTAAAGAGACCCACGAGCACTCGCAACTTTTCGAATATCTTACTGACCTGTCTATTCAATTCGGTCATGCGGATAATCTTCCGGTCACACTGTACACTTCGTTCCATTCAATTCTTGAATTATCATAATCAATCGACGACAACGATAAATCCTCTTGCTTTTATCTGCTACGAACTTACTTTTTCACCTTAGAAAATAAAATACTTAAATATCTTACGGCCGTAAGCCGCTTGTTGTTCGTTTCACCATTACGGGTAGACAATAGAAGGTTGTTGGATCGCTTGTTGGTAGCGGCGAAGCTCTTTTTCTTTTACGCAAACGCAATTATCAACGCTTTAATTCTATACATTTATATCGATATTTATTTTATATCTAACTTTTATCAACTCTTTCAATAAAGTATAGTCACATATTGTTTATACAAAGTCTTCGTATTAACCTAACTATACATTTAATTACATTTTCTGCATAATTAACGTAACTTTTAAGTAAACTTATCGTTTCGATTTACAAATTTAACAACTATTAATTTCATCTTGTAATACGGCACAGCAATAGTGTGAGTATTAGATAAATTCTTATCTACTTTCATTGTTTTTTTATTATTTAATTGTTTTAAAAAATTAATGTCTCCGAAGATATAAAGAATTGTTTTTAATTGTCATTTTATTAATTAATGATAAAAAACTTTAACTTGTGGATATAAGTATTCGCGATTTATTAGAATAAAGCAGAAATAGTGCGTAAATGTATAAAACTTATAGAAATATCTAAACTTAAAATACGTTTATTATACAAAAATTATATTTTTATTAAAAAATTATTATAATTGTTAAATTGTATTTTAAAAATAACACAAATACGTTATTATTACGAAAACATACTCATTTTAATCATTGAAATATACGCCTCAATACTTAAAAAGTACTTTTTTGTATTAAAAATTATTGGTTCTCATAAAATAAATGTTTAAGTTATTGTACTTGTATTTTTATTGAAACATTAATATTCAGTTCAGTATGTATATCTGAAAATATTGTATTATTATTTTTATGACAATTATTTCGATCAATTATTGTATATATTGAAGAAATTTGGTTTGGTAGCTACTTCATATTATTTGAGGTAAGTTACGAATATAATAATATCAATTTTGATTCTTTTTCTATAAAGTATAATATAATCGATGCAGAACTGATATATACATATATACATATATATATATATACATATATTTATATATTTATTATTTATATATATATATATATATATGTATGTATGTTCGAATAAAATAATAAAAATCTCTTTCTTATTCTAAACGTATTTTAAATTCTAAAATACAGATTAATTAACATTTTTAATTAATTTAAAATCGTTATCCTCTGAAATAAAGCTTCATTATTATTTAGGTATGAATAAATATTTAGATACATATGAAAACCTCAATAAATGGAGATGAAATTAATTATGATACAAATACTCATTCTATATTAAATAAAAAAAAGGAATATATTTTACTGCATCAATTATGTAATGAAAATATTATATTTAAATTAATTTGTAATATATTCTCCAAATTGATATTTTTATTAAAAACAAATAAATAAATCAAATATTTGATAGTGTGGTTTATCATTGTGGTTTATTGAAATAATGCTCAGGTAAAACAATAATTTTTAATAATCATAGTTATAATAATGTTTTGATTGCAAGAAATTTGTAAAGTAGAGGATTATGATTGATGTATTTTTTATTTCAAAGTACTGTAAATGAACTTTTATTAATAGAAAAAAATATAAAATAATTATATGTACGACCAAAATTTCGGGTTATAAAACAATCATGTCTATCGCAGTTTATACTCGATCAATTTACGACTTTCATTATACATCCTTTTTCAATGATGAACCTGATAAACAATAAATTATGTGTATGCTTATGGTCATTTCGTACTGTATGCATTTTATAATATAATAAGCAGTTATAATATTAGTATATAATAGTAGTTTATAATATAATATAGTAAGTTTTTAAAGATGCTTGTAATTAATCTTTTGTACATAGGCTAATCGATGTAAGTAAAAAAAATAGATCTTTCAATCCCTCTTTCAAAATTATCTTGCTGTATGTACAAAAATAAATAACGTATGCTATTTTGCTGGCCAAGCTTATTCGGACTGTAACAGCATAATTTTATGGAACGACTGGACATTAATGTGTATTTTATTTAAATGTTATATCTGGTAGCAAGTTCCGTCAATGTAACTGTATAATTTGATGAAAATATCATGATGACATTATCAATGACCTTAAAGTGTGTCACTTACCGTCATACCCACGCGTAATAATCAAATTATTTAATTTTTAATCAAAATACGGTTTTAAACTGAATAAAATTAAAATATTATTAGTTCAAATAATGTATATTAATTTATGTTTACACAAAGATATGCCATCATCATAATATAGTTCATAGCTTACAAATAAAATGTAAATAAACGGAATCGAAGAAGTGTTTTTATAAAAAAATAGACTCTTTAAAACAAAATATATGCGTACGTCTATGAAAGCATGCACAATTACATAGTTAATGGTGCATACATACGTACATACATACATGCATACATAAACCTTTGAGCTTCTACGCATATGCACAAACTTTAAATCGCAAGTCTGTACATATCCGGGGTATTTTTTGCAGGTGGTTTTTGAGGGCTTGAGTCCTTTTGAAAGTTTCAGTATTGGCCATCCGGTCTCTTCTGTAATCGCTTAGTTTTTACGTACAAATGAGAATAGATGGATAGATAGATAGAGATAGGAATATATATATATATATATTTATATACATAAAGAGAAAGAGAGAGAGAGAGAAGGGGAAGTAGTAGTTCACTGAGCCCGTTTTGATTCGCTCCACTTGCCTCTTGGTTAAAAGCTTTTCTTTCAAGTCAACCTAAGCCCTCAAGATCTCTCCTTCTCTCTCGCTCTTTCCATCGCTATAGTCACAATCAGAGCTTCAAAGAAGAGCGTTTCCCGTGCCTCCGTATTCCAATGGTGAATAGTTCTTTAGGGCTAGATATACGGAAGAACAGGGGAAAGAAGAAGCCGCCCGAGGAAAGGAGACAGAAGCGTACTTCCCCTGTTTTATCTCGTACCCTTGTAACATTGACCAGTGGCCAGAAAGAACGCAAACACGAGGTTACGTATATATATATATATATATATATATGTACGTGTATATATGTATATATGGTTTTTGTGAGTGACCTTAGTTTCAGTCGGTGGAGGGCGGAGAGAAAGGGATAGCAAGAGGAGCCGAGATAGCCATGGCAGCGTAGCACTGATGTAAGAGCAGCTCGATATTAATTTCTCCACTATACCTAACTTGATGGGCCTCCTCGTACTTCGACCCACTATCGTTGGACTTCACTTCAAACTTAGCAACTACCCCCGTCCTCGCTTATAAGTTCGTAACTTTACGGAAACGCACTACGCTTCTTCTTTCGCTCCGGCTTTGTTACTTTTCTCGGCTATTGCTGATAGACTGCAGTCACCTGATAAGGTTTAAAAATTTAATATTAGACGAATCGACCGTAATTTTACAGTAATTTTCCATTGTAGCGAGTTAGCTGCGCGAGTGGTGCAAATTAGAACATTAAGTGTTTTATTTGCGCTTCAAATTTTCAACCGTTCCGAAGTTCAGAAACGAAGGAGTTATCAATGAGCAAAGCAAATTATAGCCTTGTCGTTTAAAATCAATAGGAGATTTTCTTACAATTTACCGGCAAACACGAAATAATATCTTTTCCTCTTAACACGAACTCCACCATGTCAAGAGGAAAGGCACTTTCTATTCATGATTTTTTACCAAAAAAGTGCATACAACTGAAAATCGAAGCAAACATTGGATGAAATGTATTTTCATTGAGAGATACCTCCTCGATTATTTGTTATATGTGAATAAAAATGAAAGGGAAAAAGAACAGCTTCAAACCGATGCTCGGTAAAACAACTGCATTATAATGATTATGTTTTCGTTCGGGTAGAGAAACCGAATATAGAAAATTATCCATTCGATATTTAATTGTTTGTTATTGATTATATTTTACACTTTATTATTCAATCTTAAAATATGCGATTCGGCTATTCAATCTCCATTCTCCAGTAAGGTTTCAGGCTAAAAAAATTACACAGCTTGATTTTGAATTCTCCTAATTTTATAGAAACTTTTAAACTAAAGTTTTATGCGTTGTATGAAAAATTTAAGCTTACAAATGTACGCGTGTACTGTCTTGAAATTATGCCCTTTGGCTCAATCCCAGAGCGTTCGACAATCGGTCTCAAATTTTACCCAATTATAGTGCTCCTTTTCTCCAATCAGACTCGAGTCTTGTGCTCTTATAAAGTAAAGTAGAGGATATTCCAAAAAGACCATTAAATTAGAATGAAGCTTTTGTCAGCCCGGCCAATAATTTTCCATATTATTATTAAGACCATCCTGCAAATTCGACAATGATAATGCTGCCGCTCTTAACACGATGCATCAAATGGCTTCAATCGCTAGCATTGCGATACGACTCCATCCGACTCTTCGGATAGACTTATGTGAACATTTGCCACAGTTGCGTTGAATGAATGAGTTGCCGACTGTACGCTACGACTCGTCTTAAAATGTGGTGGTTAAATATGAAAATCGTAGCATTCATTTTCGTGTCCTTTAAACCCGAATTACTTTTATTAATTCCCTCTTTGTACTAAAAACAGTTGAAATAAGTAGATTTACTGTGTGAGACAATCAACTACTCTTTGCAGGGAAGATCAATTCATCAAGGAGAATTTTTGTAAAATGCCAAAGTTTTTAATTCCATTATATTCCTTTACATCTCAATATAGGCTGTTATTTATTTTTCTTTTTCAATTATTATGTACTTTTTTTAATATAATTAAATCAGTACATGAATATACTTGTAATTTAAAAAAAACTTTCCTTCTAATGATATATGATAAATGTTTCATTTTAAAAGCGCCCTTTGCATTTGAGCAGACAGTAAGATTAAGATTCTTGAGAAAGTTATTCAACAAATTCAAGGGATAAATTTATATTTCTTGTTAAAGTTAAAAATAAACTAAATTTTTGAAGTAAATTATTTGTATATCGTTACCACTAAAAATTTATGAATTTAATTTAAGGATTGTATAATTTACTTCACAATTCAATTGAGTCTTTTTTTTTAAATGTTTTTATTATTTTATATTAAATGTTTGATATGTAATAAGGATAAATTACGTTTTCTCTATTTCTTAATTATACTAAGTAAAATTAAAAAATTTGGACTTAGTTAAAATACTAGTTTACTTTAAGTACAGTACGCATAATATTTATCAGCAATTATCGAAAGAAAAGGAAGTCAAGGATCTATCGATCAGAATAAACCAAGACTGATTTAATTGTATACTTGAGGTCAATAATTCTATTATTCTATTATAGAGCAGCATTTGAATTTGTTAATCTAAATTCTCTAAAGTCGAATGCTACCATTAATTAATTCAAATAATTATATCGGTATTTTATATATAGCGATGCTACCTAATTGAATAGACGTTATAAGATAAACTTATGTGATACATAAACTAATATTTATGGCCATTATATGTGTGCATATATAAATTAGCTATTTTATTATGTACATAAAAAGTACGCATGTAATGGAAAAGTATTTTTTGGAACACAATGAACTCATTTACTACTATCGTTTAAAAAAATAATTATTCACATACGGCGTTTGTTATATGTAGATGAAATAATCACCGTGTGTTTACTGTCTATTTTAAACCCAAATATAATAGCCTAAGGTGTAAAATTACTGTAATTGATACTATTATATAATACCATTTTGGTGCAATATCGGTAATTTAATTTTATGAAAATGTAATTTACAAACCTCAATAGCTTCATTCGTTGTTTTATTTGATTAGCTTATACAATAGGATGTTTTTCTTCATTCTTTGATAAATAAATGTCGATTTATTCTTGAATGGTTTTGTTGTTTTTCGTTAAGTATAGGATAATAAAAGTAAAAGTGCGATCGTTAGATGAAAGCGTCTTAAAATAGCAGGATTGGAGATCGATTATTCGTATGTGTATACATATAGAAGCAAAAACAAGGAAAGAGAGAGAGAGAGAGAGAGAGAGAGAGAGAGCAGCCGAAGAACGTAGAGTAAAAATGAATGTACGGGTATTTGGAAAATCTGTATGTTGAGGGTGTCCACTACCTTTTGGAACTGTGTGTTTGAAATGAAAGAGATGATCGATAAAAAAGATACGTTTCGATGTTTCTTTCATGGTGTAAGGCTTGGTCGAGCTTACACGTATAGGAAACTTTTGTATTGGACCTTTCGATCGTGGCTTGTCGAGTACCTCAACCTTTCTAGGCAACTGAGACAACCCTCGTCATACTTTTTCGGTTTATCGGGGTAGAATATTTCCAGCTCTATTAAAGAAAGTAAGAGCGTGAAACGTAGGTCAATCTTTTGATATAGCCTCGTCAAATATTTTCCTCTTGAAATTCTGATTCGTAAGAGTTGCGCATTAAATTATAATGAATTGGTTTGTTAAAAAGTTTCCCAAGCAAATGTAACGGGGTTCAAATGACACCTTGTATGAAATAAGTCTACGGGAAAAGTTTTTAAAAAATATATATATATATATATATATATTGTTTTGATGTATGAGCTTGTAAACGTGCTAAGATGCAACATCTATGAAAATTTTAATATTTACGAAAATTGCCAATCGCTGTTATTTAGATTTGATGTATTTAATGTATTTCAATCCTGTAAATAAATTATGCTCACTGAAAGCATCCTTTTAATTCTTTTACACTGATTTTCTATCTATTTTTAAATTGCTATCGATGTGCTCTACTTTGATATATTTAATATTCATGTATTATTTATTGAATTAGGGACTTTATGATTGCTTAAATAAATAAATATTCGTCAAAAAATTTTTTGATTTTAATATTAAATATACATTTTATTATTTATTCGATATTGATGATCTCTGTCAGAGAGTGAAGACTTGGTAAAAAAAATACCAATCTACAATGATTTCTATTTTTATTAAAGTTAATACAAGGCAATTGATTATTTCTTCATAGAAAGTCACAGGCGTTTAATTTTTGTATTTCTATTTTGTAACTAATCTAATTTAGCTTGTCATGTTAATGTGTCATGTATGCCTATTGCATTAATAGGATGCATTTAACGGACAAGCAACAAAAGAGAATGGATAAGTGGGATGCGGTCTCAACGATGACCCATTATATGCATTTAATTAATTTTTTTACGCTCAAAAAGACTGTCTCGTGCCATTATGTTTTTTAAATAGAATGAACCCAGATAGAATTTGCTGGTCTTGGACTTTGGCGTCGTCCCTCTTCTTGAAGCAATTCCGTGTTTCTAGTTCTAGCAAGTCCCTGCTCGTTCTCTTGTCTGCCTTCTTACTCATGTTGTATTCGCTACTTTTAAGCTCTAAGAGACTCGCCCCATTTCCAGCGATTGAGGTATAGTATACGGAAGGTAAAACGGGGAAGCGAACCTACGGGAGAGCGAATGAGTGGAAGAGGGTAACAGCTAGATATATATATATATATAATATATATATATATAAATATGTTTATATATGTATATGTATAAAGAGAGAGAGAGAGAGAGAGAGAGTAGGTTGAAGATAGAAGGAAGTACCATAATGTTGTTGAGACCTAGAGGGGCTGTGGTACGAAAAGGGAGAGTTAGTTTCTTGTTAGGGTTCAGACGTACCAGCGACTCTCTATTTCTTCTTCTGCTTTCAGACGCCATATTCCCTGTCTCCTTGGCGATGCTTACCAGCTCAGGGTGCTTGTGCGCCTGTGTGCGGCAATTCGTAGTTGCCAAATGCGCCTCCCTTAAATCAGACGCCGGCGCTACCTAGGGTTATATTTCCATTGCGGATACGGAAGGGGCGACGGGAGGAGAACGATCTCTTTCGCAGTTAGATCCTCGGCTTAGGGAGGCCCGCTCGGGCCCCTCCACCCCCTGGAATGCAGCTGATTACCGGCAAGCCCCTGCTGATCAGGCGCCTTCCCCGGGAGTATGACCGACATCTCGTCGGCGAGGCTCGGCGCTGCAGCGGCCCTCCAAGGGTGCCCGAGCACCGAGGGTAGGAAGGCACCGCACCGGCGCCCCTGTCCTATAGCATCGGCTTCCCTCCCCGCTTTTCTCGGTGCCCACTTCAGCCCGGGAAGTTGATGGGCGTGGATGGATTCCTCGGGTGCAATTCGTTGCAAGGGAAAGGGCCGGGAAAGGGTCGAATACGGCACCCGTCGACGGGCTTCCGCGTCTCCATCGGAACGCCGAGTCAGCCGCCAATGTGTAAGTGCGAACTTCAGCCGCGCCATAAGCTGTGGGCGCCCACGGGGAGTTTCCTGCCACCGACGGCACTCGAAGATGTAAGGATGACTACGCGAGACCGTGTATGATTTTGAGGCGAAATTGCGAGAAGAGGTTCGCGATTTTTTTTAGAATACTTACCTATTACGGGTGGGGGTTTTCTTTACGATCTTCTTGAAATACGAAGGCGCGCGCAACCGTAATTAGCGAGTATTGCTTAATTACACAAAAAAAGATGCTTCTGAATTATTGAGTTGCCTAAATTAAGCTACCAACATTCGATGTATTAATTGAACTAATGAATCTCGGTACTAACGTATATTATGTGGAATATTTGTTATTGAAATATTTGTCATTAGAAGAGCAGGGAATGAATTTTTATCCATCGAACATGTTGTATTTACGATTAGTCGCACGATATTTATGTATTTGTTTAATTCTCCTCTTTGAGCCAAGTTCAACACAATGATGTAGAGCTTCAAAATGAAAAATAGATAAAAAACTTTGCGTCGAGTCTTATTTAAATTTGTAAAAGCACAATTTTTCAACAATTTTTTTAATACCGACAATATTTAAGAACTATTGAGGATTATAAATGTATACACATGTTTTGGTATACGTATTTTCTTTGTCGTTTTATATGTGTCATATATCGTAGCCTGTTTTCTTCACTTCTTATACAAACTTATTATTTTTATTTACGCTTTCTATATCCCCCAAGTTTCACTCTGTTTTATTAGTGATGATGAGTTCGCGCAATTTTATTATGGACCCTTGAAGTAAAAATGGATTGCATTATATATGTATATGAGCAAGCTATATGAGTAGGAAAAATTTTGATCGAGGTTCAAAAATTAGACAAATGATGCATTTTTTTCTCGAAAAAGATCAATATATTTCCATATGATTTTCGTTAATAATACGTTTATCAATGGAATTATTTAAAAGTATTAGGAAACTTCTTTATAACTTCAAATGTTGCAAGTTACCAATTAAAATATTTTATGATTTAACAGATATGCCGATAATAAATTTTGGACACTTTAATTAAATGCATGTAGTTTGTAATACATTTATCATTAATGTACTAATATCTTATGGAGAGTTTAGAAAAGTGCTGATCTTTATAAATTTTTTCTTATAAATATCACGGTTTAATAGGTTGCGTGGGTAATGATTTTTTACCAATAGCTAAAAATTTCAATTTATAATTTTTCATAACTGAAAAATAATAACTTCATTAATATCGTATAATCCTTTTATCTTTCTCTCTCTTTCATTATCTCTCATTCTCCTTTTGTTATTGGTGGTATATAATGATCAGAGCGCATGCAAACGCTTAAACTTGGAGCACGCTGATGAAGATATAGACACTTACTGCTTTTCAAAACAACTTTAGAGCAAAGGCAAAGGCAAAGGTAGGAGGCCGTTCCATTTTACGGAGAAGTACAGCCACGGACTACCAATGGATCTTCTCTCTCTCTCTCTCTCTCTCTATCTTTCACTGCCTATACTTCGCCTTTTGTTATGTCAATATAAGTAAGTTTTTAACAATGAACAAGACTTTATAATACAAAAGCTCTAAAATAATCCATATTATTTTACATATTAATCTGTAAAGTATTTATTTTCAAAAATTACAAAATATAATTATCAATATGCATAAACAGCGGTTTGCGTATCTTCATACATAAATGATAATGTATAATTATTCACATACTATGCAAGTATATGTATATGATAATCATGTGTATTTATAAAGATTATGTTTTATCTTTGTATTTACGAAATTCGCCAATGCGAATATTTTGTTTATATTTATTATAATCTTACTTAGCTGATTCAAATGTAACCTTTTGTATTACATAGTAAATAATTATTAGAGTAATTCGGATTTGAATGTAAAATTAAACATTTTTAACAATTCTATAGAACTATAATTATCTAAATCAGATTGATGAAAATATATCGCGTAGTGCTTGTCGGTAATAATATTGGAAAAATGAGAAAAGCCGTAGTCAGAAGTAGGGTAGCCCTTCCGACTTTTGAGTCATTTCATCAATGTTATACATCTAGCATCCATTATATAAATATATATATATATGTATATATAGATAATATGGAAGAAGAAAAATTTGGATGTCAGTTTTATCAACTGTATAGACATTGTCATGGTCGGTCCTCTCCGAACGAATTTGTTGGTTCGAGAGACGTCAGCAAGCAAATGGTTCGACCTGCAAAGTCTTTCCAACACAGCGCATGCGCGTTTGTCACGTATAAGTCAGCGGCGAATTGGAGTTTTAATAAATGCTCTCTCGGCGTCTCTCAGCCTATTCGAAAGGTGAGCAATATCGGACAAAGCTTAGAAGGACGGTTTAAGGATTTTAAGTTCGAGCGTGCGTTGGGGAAAGGATTTTTTCTAACTAAGAGTAACCCAGTGTAACTGCTGCCCGAGATTACGATGTTTGCACTTGTGTATTTATGCGAGGTCACCTCGAGGAGAGAGTCAGGGCTTGTACGCTGGGGCTCGAATCGAGGCGCGCATTCTGGGGTCGCGCATTAAAGGTGGACAAAGATTTAGTCAGCTTATCGATATGCTGGACGCTTGACAGATAAATACACTTGCTTGCTTCGCAATCAGCTTCCTCGTTCTCCTGTATTTTATAACCGAATGGCAGATTTGAATGAAAAGTACAAGTACCAGGACGCATGCTCCGAATTCGTGGTTCGAGCACTTTAAATGACTAGGATTTTTCAACACGCCCGAGCCCCATTAACCAAATTTATTGAGTTATTCATCAAACTCGAGCCACAATGTTAGTATTACACTCGGCTGCGGTAAAAATTTAATGAGTTTCAAGGTCTAAAATTGATCATTGAATTTACTCTAGATTAATTACGTCTTTTTTTTTTATATATGGAAGAGTTCCTAAGACCATTAGAATAATTTACTTTTAAACGGACGTCAAACATCTTCGAACGCTGAGATATTATAACATTCATAATTTGAACGATAGCTACACCCACGCAAGCAATAGCTAGCAGTAGCTTTAAAGCAAACCACATCTGAGCAATTAGAATCAGTAATGCCCTTAATACATAAACATCAAGAATTTCATACGACTTTAAAAGCACACGTTGTTCGATAGTCGTAATGGGAATACAAATAACCCAAAACTGTTAAGATATATCTAATCTGTCGATCTACGAGTTCATTCTTCCTCTGGCACATCTCCGTAGCTCTCTTGGCCTCGCCAGCCCATGTATATTTGGCTTTGGACAACAAAGTTGTTGGTAGATTTTGTCGAGGATGAAGAGAACGTAAATGCCCTCTCCGTCGGGGTGGTACGAGTGCAAATAGTCAAAATGAAAGGGTAAGAATTGCCGGCCAGAAAAGTGAAGAGGGATTTCTCTCGCGTTCGGCTGCCTCGGGTGGGAGTCACGCCGAGATTCCCTGCTCCCATCATTCCCCGCTGTCCCAATTGATTTTCTTTTACCCATCTTTTTTTTCTTCTTCTTCTTCTTCTTCTTCTTTAGCTATCCTTCGTTTTTATCCTTTCAGCCGGTGTCCGGCCCTTACCTGCTAAGCCCCGCTGTAGCGCAAGGTGGAAATAATAACGGATTTTAGCGCGGGTACTCTTCTGCGTGAAGCATTAAAAATTAACGTCTTCGCCCCCTTGTGCTTTCCCCTTTGCAACGCGAAGATATGTGTACGAGCGACGAAACATCGGAACTGTCTCTGTGACTATTTGAGTGTTAAACTCAAATTCTACCACTCTACCACATTACTGATGTTTCTCTCTCTCTCTCTTTATATCTCTATCTCTCTCTATCTCTCTATCTCTATCTCTCATCTCTCTCTCTCTCTCTCTCTACATATACATATATATCTATCTATCTCACTTTTTCACTCGCATATTCTCCATCTTCCGCATGCACGCACGTGTGCGATATTGGATAAAACCGAACAGAGGAGAGCTGTTGGACCGTTGCGCCTCTAATCGCTTTACGAAATAATATACGCGGTATGTTGAATGATTTTCAATTACCAACGGCTTTTCTGTTCATAATTTAATAAACATAATACATTTTTTATCTACGAGATCATCTGTAGAATAGTTTTTTTTTTTTGCTAAATTTTTAATATTAATCAATTGTTAATATTGCGATTTGGATGTAAATATTGCGTACATTTATAACTAATCAGAAGTTTTATTGTCTTGGCAGGGGCTCGGATAAATATCAAAAGCTAATTACTTTATTTTTACTAGATTTATGTTCACATCTAAGTGTATTTCCATAATTCTATTAGAAGACGATAATACTAATCGTTTGGCAATAATTCAATGTTTCAATATCATCTCATTAAAGACCAAAAACTGGATAAAAATTATTTATTGATTGTAGATATGGTATGATATACACACATAAATAAAGCGTTTATTTTTGTGATAATATTGGGCATCTGCAGATGAATATATCGTGCATGTCAATCAATATAATTGAATTTTTGTACGTTGTGATTGAAAAAAATGGGTTGTCGCTAATACTGATAATATATATATATATTTTATAAGATAACTTTTCTTTAAATCAACTGCTACTAACTTCTGTATGTATTATATCTACCAAAATTAAATAAAATGTAATATAAAATGATTTCAAAGAAAAAATACTGTATCGTAGTAAATTTAGGATCGTATTAAATATTATATATATATATATATATATAAGCATAATATGGCGTAAGTACGATTCGATAAGTTAAAGAAAAAAGATCGAAACATATTAGCAGCATCGAGCCCTGGATGCTAGAAGAGAATTTTTAATATCTTGTACATAAACATTTGCGAAGAGGCTTTTATCTTTTGCGAAGAAGCGATGTTTATTGCGAAATAGAATAAAGCCGATATTAAGTATTTCTTAATATTAAGTCAAATAAGATAATTTTTTGAGCTTACATTGCGAAGTCGACAATAGCCTTGTATTAATATAATAATATTTGCCCAGGTATTGTTCGCCGATAAAAATGTATCGCCCGGGGGGGAGTTATTCATTAATGTCGAATGGCCAGATCGATTTTGTCACAGTAGGTATTGTAAAAGCCGCGTCAGATGAAAAATGAAGTAGACGGAGAAAAGCAACGGTAAGTACGGGATAAGTAGGCGCGGGTGCGGGCAGAGCGAAAGAAGCGGCCGCGTTGGCTCAGCTGTGTTTTCCAGGGACTAAAGATGTAGGGGCTTGCGGCCGGAGTTGGAAGGCTCTTGGGTTGGCGCGGGGGAGGCCACGTAGTTCGTTGATTGTAGGGGTGTTCGTCGGGTGAGTCCGAGAGGGCTGGAAAGTTGTCGGGGGGGGGGGCCTTTGGGGAGAGCAGTAGGCTCGAGAGTCGGGGAGAGAGACGCGTTGGCTTAGTTGGATGGCTAGCGGGCGAGGTTGGCGAGCACGCAAGGGGCTACTTTGAGATAAGCCTGAGAGGGAGGATTGGAGGGTGTGCGGATGCACCCTCTGGCTTACTACTCGACGAAGGGCACTGTGAAACTAGGAGAGACGGACTGAGACGAGCCGGGGATAATTCCGCCAAGGCGCACTACGAGACTAACGGCCACGCTCTCTCTCTCTCTCTCCCTCCCTCTCTCTCTCTCTTGCCGCTCTCTTGCTCTCTCCCTCGCGCCCCTGTCACTCTATCCCCATGTCTCGCTTGTTCTTTCACAGCTAGCCTTGCCTGACCTGCCGGACACCGCAGTTCACCTAACTACACCGACGACTAGCATCCACTATTCTAAATAATTCCGTGATACGATTGCTGTGGTTTTCTTGGCTTTGCGCGCATACGCGACCTGTGCCGCCGCTCCTGTCATTGCTTTTGCTCTTCCTACTTACATTATACATGTTTACCGAGTTCAAAACTTTTATAGCTCTGTACAACGGCAAAAAAATACTCCAAACTACTCTACCATTTTGAATAAACGCGTTTTTCCCGCACTCTTAAATGCTTCTTGTTTATTATACGCATCAAATTCTACGCTCGAATATGTCCACACTTTTGAGGCTCCGTAATTTTTTTCCCAACGCAATGATCCATCTCTACACGAAGCTTGATCAGCTATTTTGCATCTTTGTGCATCTGTAAATTTAATACAATATGATAGATTTGCTTTTGACGTTAAGAGTCGTGTTCGTCTTTATTTTGTTTGAAAAATTGCTTTTCTTGTCTTCTAATATATAGGGCTATGAATATTATTTATCGATCTTCATTATTAACTTTTTACAAAATAAGAGTCTTGCTTTGATATTTCCGTTTTATTTAAATAAGATGTACTTTCAAACGAATGATAAAACACGTATAATATAGGTGAGTGCAATAATTTACTTCATCAGAAAAATGTATTATAATTTATACCGAGTTTTTAATATCAGGTTGTTTAGTTTGCACTATTAATACGTTGTATAATGCATTGTCCATGCATTATATTGATATTATTTTGATTGTTACTACCAGTGGAAGTTAAGGATATTAGAGTTTTCATTACTATCTCTTTTAAGCGAACTTTATTCTGAAAGTAATTAATTGCAAGAAAAGAACTAAATTAAAAATACACTTTAATAAAAAAAGTGTATAAAGGTGACAGTCACTTTTTTACTATTATATAGATTAATATCAAAATATCAAAGCACAACTCGAGATACAAGGAGTGATGCTTAATTTTAAGAAAATGTATTTTATTTTGCTTAGCAGAGTCTTATCTCATTGTTGCAACTCAACGCGTGCTATTATTGCAACAGAAGTGATTCTATATTTTATGATAGTAGTATTTTTTTATGAACTTGAAACTCTTTAGCGATTTTGATAAGAGGAACAGTCTATAAGTCCATCCTCAGAGAACTTGTTCCAACAATGCTTTAATCGTTAAGGTACACGCGGATGTTGTATCGTCTATTAGAAAAGTTTCAATTTCTGGTCTTTTATATATTTGGTAAGCTTTCCAATATGTATGAGATTATTATAGTATTTAAAGTCATAATTTAAGTACATCACATCTATTCCATATTAAAAACAAAAATTTTTAACAAATATTTTAAACTTTTTATTTTTCTATTCGTATTTCATATATTATTATTATTATTATTAATTTATATTAAAAATTAAGACAAATCGGTTCTACTAAATATAAAAGTATTTTGGTTTAACTACTATAATAGTATACTTAAATATATTTGTTAAAAGGTGGAAAAAGATTATGATTACTTTTAAAAGCATTTAAACATGGATGCTGTAAAATACTTAAAATACATGATAAAATATTCTAAAGAAACTGTTATTATGATAAATATCTTAAGTTAAAATATATATCTTATAAATAGTAATTATAACAATCTTGAAAATCTCTCTAATGAAAATATGCTCTAATGAAGCATTTTAACACAATTTTTAATATATTTTTACGTACGTTTCTTAAGCAAGGCATCGTATTTTAAATTTTAAAATAGTATCAAAATGTATTTCAATTAGTTTTTTAGTATTAAATTTCAATTTTTTTTAATATTTAGTCCATTAAGTTTGAAAAAAACATTTACAGTCTGAACATATTAGTATCAATAACTTTTATAAATATATTTTATAATAATACTTATTAAAAAAAGACTAAGTTATTACATATAAATAGTATGCAGAAGTACATCTCTTACATTAGTTTCAGATTTTATTAATTTGATATGCTATAAAAAATGATAAATGATTCGATTGATTACTTGTTTCGATCATACAAATTAAACATAGCTTAAAATTTTATGAGATTAAATATTATCGAGTGTTTTGAAAACAAAGATGGATAATGGAGTACGGTCTTGAATTATATTTGTTTAACATTTGTGAATATATATTTATAGTATAATTTTGGAGTAAATTTCAGTATTATTGCATTATGTATTTTTTTACACACAAAAAAATACCGGAGTAATTAGAGTTATGGATAGGAGTTTACGAAGAAATAGAGTGAGATTATATTAGATTCCCTGTTAGTCTGTACGATGGCATCGATGGCCATATACACACAAAGGAATCGTTCTTTTTATTCATATGATTTAGATTTAAATTCGAGAAGAGTGACAATGTTTATAAGATTATTAGATAACAATAAAAATAGAAAAGTGGAATATCGGGGTAAGGGTAGTTGTCTGATGGAAGACGAGTCATTTGAGTTGGATGAAATAAAGGAGAAAGTTTTGCGCGTTACGTATATGTATATATGTGTAGAAAGGATGGCAGAAAGGCAGAATGTAGACTCCCTTTTCGTGTGTCAGGAAGGATCTGTTAATCTAGGGTCCGAGGGATGTGAAACAAGAGAAACAAGAATGCGAACCAGCGTAGTGGGGATAAAGGGGAGATAGATAGGAAGACGGAGCGAGCGAGCGAGCGCGAGTGTGCGAGTGCGCGAGTGAGTGGGTGAGAGAGAGAGAGAGAGAGAGAGAGAGAGAGAGAGAGGTGTGTGCGAGCATGCAGCTGTGTGTATGCGGAGGAAGGGTGAGAGATATATCTGCTCCCTGAACCGCGCAAGACGAAGGCGAAGGTGGTGGATGTAGCATTAGAGAAATAGCGAAAGGGGAGCTGAAGAGGTGGAGGAAAAAGAGAACGACAGGAGGAGATGCAGGTGAATCAGAGTATTGCTACACGCGAGGGGCCAGGGCGAGAGAGCGAGCGAGCGAGAGGCGGATAGAGATAAAGAGGCAAAGCAAGTGAGGGAGCTTGGACTGGGTGTTCTTGATAAAGGTGAGCTTTCGCTTCCCTCGGCTCTCGGTTCCCGGGGTCGTTGGGGTACTGTCGGACCACTTGATGAAGGTTCAACGTGGAGGGTTCTTTCCCTCTCCACTTTTCTCGTGCTTTCTCCCCCCCCCCCGCCTCCTCCCTCTCCACCTCTCTCGTTCCCATACTCTTTTCACATCTCTTTAGTCTTATCTCCTATCTCTTTATCTATTTATATCTCTCTATCTCTATCTATTTCGGGCATACTTTCTGCTTCAGAGGCGGTTCTTCGAGACTTGCTAGATAGAGAAGCACAATGAAATAAATTGCGTAGTTCTACATTTTCTAACACGATCTACTGATTCCTTTAAAGTCAATATTTATGAAGAATTTGGTAAATATTTATCTTAGCTATTCGATGGAAAACGAATGAAGTAAATTTTTACCGTTAGCGAGAATATTTCGCAAAATTTATTTCAATAAAGAATCCTCACTGATATCATAATTGCTCTAGAATGGCTACAAGTTTTTATTTAAATAATATAACGAAATAAGCAACTTTCTTGCCTGCGTACCCGATAAGTCATCAAGTTCACGATTCTCTTTGATTTTCAGTCAGGAATTCAGGGCATTGGTAGGTTATTTTTTCATTCCCATATTGTAGCCAAAGATCTAGGCGAGGAAATTATTACACAAAATTTCCGTTTTACTTGAAACGGAACAGAAGCACGTATAATAATAAAAGCAATTAATCTTTTAATGAAATTAGAATTTTTGTTTCAGAGCAATTGTGATTTTGGGTGTCGTCTTATAAAGAAATGAATAATAACTCACACGTAGAGAGCGGATCGGTAAATTTAACGCGCGCTTAGTTTGACAGATAAAAAGTTGACGATCGCGACAAGGTGCCGGAAACGTAAAGAGATACTTAGCCGCTCCTCGGATTCATCTAGATATACTTCTATTCATTTGGCAATTACGTTGAAAAACGTCTTGCCGAGCTCGTCCTTATTTTTCCTCAATTTGCGAAAAGGTATCGCGTTCCCCTCGAAGCTGTCCGTCTGATCGAAGGGGCGAGCGGCACAGATCTCATCGCCAGGCAAAGTGTACAGTGACGCTGATTAGTTTGTTGCGCGAGGGGTGCAGTGAAACCATTGCGGCGGCGGGGGGGGGGGCTTTTTTACGAGGCAGAAAGCTTCGAGAGGCTTAAGAATGCGGCACTCATATTCGCTCGCGTATTTACGGAATCGTTTCTTCGATTCGGAAGAATGGAAGAGCGTATTTGCTTTAGCAGCCTCAGGACTCGCGCGCACTTCCCCTTTGGCAAAGGAAAATCCATTTTCGTTGGCATACCCCCGTTGAGCAGCGGCCCGAAAAGCCCGCACCTCCGCTGGATGCTTCTGCTGCTGCTCCGCTCTCGAGGCAGTGCCGCGCTCTCCGTGTGTGTGCGCGCGCGCGCGCGCCTCTCCCGGCGGCACTCGAGGAGCGGAAAAAAGGGCATACGTGTGGAAGACGTCGGAGCGCGGCGCGGCGGCATCGATGTGGGCGGCTCTCGACGAACCGCCAAGGTGAGCGTCTCCGTGCGATACGCGGCACGAGTGCGCGTTCCGGTTGGAAGCTGCTCAAAGAGCGGCGCCGGCTACAATGCACGGACTCCCCGAACTTTGGGGATCCGCAGCGAGAGCCGCTCTTCTCTGCTTCGGCCTCCCCCCCTCTCTCTGCCTCCTACTTTTTTATAATCAACACTCTGGCTTTTGTAGCGGCTTCTTACTCCAGCGCTTTGTAATCCCATATCGAACTCAACTCGCCTCTTCATTGAAACGCACGTAGTCTCGAGCGCATCCTTTCTCTTGGCCGACTTATTTAAGCAATTATTCATGGCGCTAGTCTTCAAATTGATATTTAAATCCAACTGCTTGTGCAGAGCAAGGCTCTAATTTGAAAGGCTCTGTACAAGATCTCCGATCCCAATAAACTCGTTGAATATCTTTAGTACCTTTCGCCGATATATACAAAACTATTGCTTATGTAACTTTTACAAAATTACTAAAATCGGATCTTTTAACTAGTCAATAGTATTTTACGTACTATTTTTAGTTTTAATAACTTGATCGAATTGTAATCTATATGCTGTAGTCATTCTATGTGATTTAAAATTTTTAAGCATAGACTTACGAAATTGTGAGTCTATTCAACATAAGCTTATTAATTATTTAAGAATAACTTCCAAGCACGTATGACTGACTTTGCTGTGTATACGTATGTACTGTAGTATAATATACGTTAAGAATTACATTAATAATCGCTCTTTTGAATTAATATTTTCATAATGAAAATGGTATCGATTATGAATATTTTGTCAAGAAAAGCACAGAGATTTGTTGAAATTAAACAAATTTAAATACAATACCTTTTAAAATTACATTACAGTGTTTTCAGTAGTTTTTGTCCAGCACAGTCAGACACATTTGCATACGCTACTTAGATTTTTTTCCAGCGCAACCTAATCAACAAATACATCTGTCAATATCAATGGTTACCGATACTCTTTTAAATGTATTTATTAAAAATTTAATAATTTGTTGTCACAATTCTTTTACATTAAGGCGTTTAATATTAATTGAACAAGTGAGAGTAACAGATAAATATGAATATTACAAATGAAATAAAAGCTTGCTATAAGTATTCTAGCTTGTTTTTAAAAATTTCTAATATTTGAAAAATAATTTTAAATATATATTAAACTTGAAATAACTTAACTTTGTAAAACTTATAATAGCTATATTATTTTGTCCCCTATAAAGGACAAACATTAACGGAAAGCTCTTAAACACCTGCATTAGTGAAAGAAAAGCCAATATTAAAAAAAGTATATAAATAATCTTTGTCAATTTGAATATACTTTATACCCGTACTACTACATTTTTATTAACTACTTGCTTAATAGGACTACGCTCAAAATAGTATTTACATATGCATGTAGAAAGTAATATTGAGCAATCTACTGTGATATAAACATTACATTACTATGCACAATAACGAGACTTTTGAATACTCCGAATAGCCTGTTATATGTAAATAGAAATTTTATTATTTATCTAGAATTAAATTAAAAGCCATTCAATTATTTTAATCGTAATCCCAATAACAGAATTTAGCATTAAAAGATGATTTTATTTTTTAAACGAACGAGAGACTTCTATGTGGCACTAAACTATTTACTTCAACAGTTCTTATTGCATCAATATCTAATATTCTCTTGTTATTAAATATACGTACACTAAGTACCATCTCGATTATGTCAATTCTCACTACATTGCTAACATTATTTTGACCGTATAACACGAAAATTGTTAAGTAAAAATTTTCAATAAAAATGTTTTATATAATAAAACATATATGTGTATGTGTATATATATATATAAGACACGAGAAAAACTTAGTCAAAATAATTTCATGACAATTATTTCGTAATAAAAATATATTTGCAGCATGTTTTTGTGTTGTAGGTGTGTTTGTGTGAAGTAGGACGCGTTGAAAGTACGTATATAAATGATCCTTTTGTATTTAAATTTATTATTGGTTATAATGCCAAATAGGTTAATTATGTACGCGTAATTACATTTTACAAAGGCTTTTCGATGAGGATGGCTCTGATGGGACAAGCCAAAAGTGTTAAAGATTAGTTCAAATCTCCCGCGCTGCCCGAGCTGACCGACAGCTCATCTAGCAGAAGGGTTCGAGTGGCCCATCAAATGACAATCGGCATTCCGCGCGAGGTCTCGAGCAATGCCTAACTTAGGTAGCACCTCGCATTCGAACAATGCGTCTCGATTACGTATGCCGGTGGCCAGCCAGTGGTCAATCTGCTTCAGTAGCGCCTTGGCCAGATCAGAAGCAGTCTGCTCGTCCTCGTCAGGTGGAGGCCCTTCGTTGTCAGGGAAAGTTCGAGCTCGGCTGTCACCGAGCCTCCAACAACCTCCGTAAGTTCTTCTGCTATCACAAGCGCATACACAAAGCTTTCATCGATCGCTTGGATTTCGTCGTCGAATCGAGTCTATCCCCCATGACTCATTATCTCTATCGAGCTTTTCTGGCTCGCTTCTCACCACCGGCATCATTGCCTAGTGGCAGGCTGATAAGCCTCCCACTCGACGCCTAGGAGTGCGTTCCCTTTCTGCTGCAGTGCCTC
Source organism: Kradibia gibbosae (assembly GCA_018907135.1). Lineage (NCBI taxonomy): Eukaryota > Metazoa > Arthropoda > Insecta > Hymenoptera > Agaonidae > Kradibia > Kradibia gibbosae. Next base: position 4,011,086 of record JACCHX010000006.1, on the reverse strand, counting down.
GCTCCTTGTCGCGAATAATTTCTGCCTTTGCTCAAGAGCCACGTTCTAGCCTATACCGCTCACCTCCACTGGCTGCTCACGGTAATTACAGGTATTAAATCCATGCCGTGGGAGTCTAATGATTTCTATTAATCCTTCGAGGACTTGCATCGAGCGCAAGCCTCAGATTTGGGCATCTGCCCGCCCGACTGCATCGGTCTTAAGTCCCGTTCCTTTACTTAACTCGAGGAAAAAAAGAGGGCGAGTGAAAAAAGGAAGGAGCTCTGTAATACCTTCCAAAGATCCTCGACCATTGCTGGTGGTCTCTCTCTCTCTCTTGCGTCCGTCAGCGGGTCCTGGCCTTCTCGACATTTGGCATCTCGAGTAAATTAAATAATTTTACTCGGGATTTTATAATTGACTCTCGGGAACCCTCGGCCAGCTCAAACCGGCTCCGTTCCTAAAAGCCCTAAGGGCGTTTTCAGGCGGTCACTCGAGCCCGCGCATCCCCTTCTCCTACTCCCGTCGAATCCCGAGCCAAGTCACCGAGCATCCCGTTTCCCGTGTCTTCCGGGCGGATTTCTAATCGGTCCGCCTTAGCCCTGAGCAAGTATAAAGCGACTGCAGGGGATGATCTGGAGGACGCTTGGAAATGCGATTCATTGAGCCAGGAGGACAAGGCCGACCTGCCCAATACACACGGCTTTGTTCTTTTCCTAACGAGCGCTACGCCGCCTGCCGCGTCCCGATCTACTCGGATCCTATCCGAAGCCTCGGAGTTCGTTGAGACGCTCCGGCAATTAGGCCGGCCAAAGGATTGTCGAGTCCTCGGCCTACCTTTCGATGTCGACTCTATCAGGCCGCCGCGACGGGAGCATGGGATCTCCCGCTAGCCAGAGCCACTGATGCACGGTCCATTGGAAGCGAACGGATACCTTCCTACCAACCGGAATCAACGTACTCCAACGTTTTCGACGGATCTTCTTCCATCTCGTCTTGCTCCATCCGATCGAGGGCTTACTTTGCCCCTCGTCGTCAAGACACTTATAATTCCAGTCGCCACGCCCTCTGCACCCCCTCATCAGCCGTCATATTTCCTACTTCATCAGTATTCCACTGGTCTCGATATTCGGAAGCGAGCGGAAGCCGCCCTTCCCCGTGCACATTGCCCCTGATGAAACACCTTCATTACCTGCTACTTCCTCCGTACTGGTTTACAACTGATGCCCGGACAGGCGACCTGCATCGTGCCTTTCCTCCATAATGCCAGATCCTAAACCAGATGTGCTTCTGCGCACCAGTTCGCTTTTTGTATTAAAAATGGCAAAATAAAAAATTTGGCTTTTAAATATTGTCGAGCGATTGCATAAAAAAACCAAATATATATATATATATATATATATACTATATATACTTTAAATTTGTATAAAACGGTAAAAAATGTTATTTCTATTTTTAGACACACATTTATTTACAATGCTTAGTTGCATTATTATAATCTGTAAAAGACTTATTTCTATTAAAATTTTGTCAATGGAGTTTTAAAAGCTTAAGCTGCAAATTAATAGTACAAATTTTGTTTTCTATAAATCATGAACAAGCGCTTGAACTTTTTTTTAACTGCTCCCATCACGAGCTTTAACTTTTTTACGTCATATATGATACTTTACGAATACCTAAATATTAAGTGATTTTTTCGATGCTTTACTTTCGTTTTAACTGATTTAGTTTATCTGTAATTCCATAAACTGACTATTCAAACATATTTCCATGTTTAAATTTTTATGCAAACAAACAAAATTCAATGAAAACAGAGATAGATGAAGCGACAGAGATAATAAAAGAGAGAGAGAAAGAGAAGTAAACAAATAAGATTAAATGAGTAAAAGTACTTACCAATCATTTTTAAGATATATCCAACATCTCACAATATAAGGTATTCTCAATATAGTATAGAGCAGAGAAAAGGTAATTTTCAATGTTAAATTGTATCCTGACAAGGAATAAAGTACAGGTAATTCTTTTTGTAGAATTACATTTATTTTAAAAATTTATTTTTGTACAAGAAAGGAACCGATATTCAATTTTTTCCGTTAGTTTGATTTTAAAAGGCTTTTTTTTTTTTCTTGTCTTCAAAACTAATTTAAGCAAACATATGCAGGCATACACTACATAAGTGTAATTTAGAATATATTTATATGTTTTTTTTCACGACAATACAATTATTAAAATACTAGAACAATCAATCATTCGGTTGTAATCTAGAAAATAGTATTTTGATGTACATAAATGTTTATGAAATCAACTTATATTTTAAAGTATATGTATAACGGGTTTCAAGATATGTAATTACTTTATATAACAGACAAAATGCGAAATATAAGTAGTTATAATAATCATAATAAAATAAGTTTTGTTCTTCACGAGCTTCTTCACTTTGCATATTTATAAATTGAAATTGTTTTGATATAAGTATAGAATGCTTTTTTACATTCCTCTTGAGGGAACGCGTTAAATCTTATGTATTTGTGGGCATGTGTGTACGTATGCGATGTTAAAAATATTAACGATAAAAAATTTAAGTATTTAAATGTCATTTGTGTAAATTTATAAAAGCGTATAAAGTATGTATAAGTTTGACATTTTTACGTATATTCAGCTTTAAAAATTTAATTAAGAACGAGAAGCTAACTAAGGCCATTTTAAAGGGCCTTCAGTTGCCAGTATAAACATTCTTGTAATCGCCAATGAATTTAGGAGTATTAGGATTGATAAATCCTACGGATCGATAGCGGTATTTACACTAGTTGGCAGTGTTATAAAGATGCATAACGGATTGGTCGTAGGTGAAAGAGCAAGACGAGGAGCGTAGGTATGAGCGCGCGCGCAAATGTAAGGGTAAGGGAACTGGTGAAGAAATATTTGCGGCGGAAATATTTGAGAATCACCCAATCGGCTTTAGGTCACGAAATCACTTTGTCAATTAATAATTAGAGGCGCGAACTTCGGGCAGAGCTGGAGGCTCGTGAAAAATGCCGTGTCCGGGGCTGGGGTGGCCAGGGCGCGTAGGGCGCGTATCGGGAGAGGAGCCCCCGACATATACAATCGTCATTAACGAAATAGCAGCGGGCCGGGAGAGGAGAGCCCCGGTAGGGGGAGGCTTGCGGCTTGACATTAATTTCCACGGCGAGCGTTCACGGCCATACGGCGCGGCGTCGGACTGGAAGGGGAGCGGCGGGCGAGCGAGCGAGGCCGGGAGTCTCTTTATGCACGGCCGATTGCTAAAATACGGCCTCGCTCGGGGCACTCGTCGCCTACGCCGCGAGCCGCTGCACCGTCCAATATCAGTAATTTGTGCACTCCGCTCTCGGGATTGTCGGCCGGCTCTCGCGCGCTCTCCGGCCCCGCGAACCGGGCCGGCCGACCCTCGATCCCGACCCCCGAGCCCCTGCCTTATCGCCGGAGGCTTGGCAATTACGGCATCGGCACGCGCTCGGACCGCCGCGGGGCCTCCGCCCTGGGCCCTCGACGGGCCGCCCACCTCCGGAGAAAAACTCTCCCAAGATATTAATGAGCAGCCCGATGTGCTAATGGAAGATCCCGAAGCGGGGAAGGTCCCCCCCTCGATCGATCCCTGATGGGAGGTACGACTCCGAACGGCAAGGCCTCGGACATTCGGTTGACGTTTCTGGGCTTCTTTTTGGAATATCTCTTCTTTCCATACCTACCCATATATACAATCCTACAAAGAGTTATCGTAAGCATTGGACGTGTCCTATCGACTCGGTCCAAATCCATTTTTAGCGCAGCAGATCGATATCCATTATTTTTGAAACAAGGTTTAAATGTTGCATGTCCTTATGATTAATATTAATTTCAGGCGAGCACTTTTATACTTTATTATTATGAAATTCTTACGAGGTAAGCTTTTCCTCTTTTCCTAAATTCATCCATTTAATACTCATAAAAGTTTTGTGCTCACAAGCTGTGCACAGGCTAACGCTTATAAAAGTTTCGCAAGGTTAATTTAATTAATATTAAGAGATTTTTTTATTTTTTATTTCTTTCACAAATACACAAGCTTTTATTTCACCCGTACGTTATTTTTGCCCTTTTCCCTTTCTCTGTCTATCTATCTCTTTAACTCTCTCTTCAATTTTGTACCCAGCCCTTCCTCTCTCCCTCTCTCTCTCTCTCTCTCTCTCTCTCTTCTCATCACTCGACTGATTTTTCACTGTGCCACTAATTCACCACCCTTCCATCGATTTATATTCATAATTACAGACCCCTATATCTCACTCCATACTTTTAGACTTGCACCCTTTTGCATTTTGTCCTCCTTCTTTCTTGTGCTATATGCTCTTGATCCGGTTCTGTATACTATTAGACGATAGCTAAGCAAGGCAACTGCTTATTTACCTGCTTTGCTTCATATTCTTTTTTAATAAGAATATTTCAGTTTCAGATTCCTCGCTAAACTTTTTAAAAAGAAAAGAATTTTAGAAAATCGCTTTAAAATAGTGTTTTCGTAATTGTCACAAAAAAATATATATTTACTTCTAATGTATTAATTCATCATTAAAATATTTCGATTTAAGTTGCTTAAAAGATCGTTTTATAATAAACCATTATTATTCATCCATAAATTTGTAGAGCCATGTAATATGCATTTATGGAATACATTTATTAAAGATATTAAAAAAATGTACTTTTTATTTTAGATAATTGTTCGTAATTTTTATTGAAGCTACAGTAGAACTTTATTTATAATGTTATTAATAAAATAGTAACGCTGTTACACAAAAGCTTATAAATAATTAAAATATTTTAAACACACGAAGATTTTGTATTTTTCCATAATTTTAAAAATTAGCTTTATTCTCTCCTTTTTACCATTTATATATGAAGTTTATTCAAACGATTTGTTGTTTTAAAAGAAATATTTATTTACAAAATGTGTGTAATCCTTGTTTATATTTAAAGTGAAATTATCCATTTTCAAGGTGTTTTTAAAATAAATAAATTAATATTTATATATTAGAAACAACATATTATGTGATATTGTTAATGTTTAAAAAAATAAAAAAAAAATTCTTTTCATAAGTACTTTATTATTTTATATTTATTTTACGGTTAAATCCCCCATTGTGCGCGCATTAATATCTCTTACAATTCTTTTCAAGGAGTCTTTTTTTTAATAGTGTTGATTCTTTACGATCAATTATCTAATGCTTCTTGTATTAATCTACTAATATTACTAAATGAGCTTTTCCTTTTGTCGTCGTTGGTTTTATAGAGCTCAGTTTATCTTCAACGCATCACAAATGTACCATTTATGGTACGCCAAAAAATGCACACAGTCCATATTTCATTTGATTTCCGTAATTAAAGCATTATTAAAAACATTTAGTTGGGAAAGGGGAGGGGGATAGCTAGGCTTTTATAATGAAAATTCTAAATTCATGGAAGAATAATTTGAAAGTATTAAGTGCTACAATGCAGTTGATTGACAAATGCATTGTGCCAAATGTCATCGCGATACTAGATTTGCGGGAAGAGACGCGATTGTTTTAAAACGAATTGGATTTTTAATGATTATAGCAGTGTCTGCCGTTTGTTTTTTTTTTTTTTTTTTTGTTTGTTTGTTTGTTTTTTTTTTTTATATCGATCGGAGCACAAGGATGACAATCCACGAAGAATATTGTTTGTTTTGCATCGGCGTCAAAAACGTCTTAGTACCGGCAACGTGCTAAAAGACCGATTCAACAGAGGAATAAAATTGATTGTTTGCCAAGTCAGAGTAATATTGGTGCGCAAACAGAATATTATTCGTAAGATGCGGCACGATCGAAGCTGTGTGTGTGTGTGTAACGTGCCCAACACCATCGAGGCGTGACGCGGGAGCGAAGCGATACAACAAAGCCGTAATCGCGTGAAAAAGAATCGGCGCGTAGTCGCAAATGCGGCGTTCGTTTGCGGAGCGAGGATTGAAAGTGGGTGAAAGAGATTACCGGGGGTGGGGCGGGGCGGGGCGGGCAGGGCAAAAACGGGGATAATGTAATGGAGTGCACATCGACTATTGTAGCACACAGTCGAATGTCAGATACAGTTCGCCTCTTTACAGAGGAGGCTCGGCGCTCTCTCCGTCTCTCTGTCACTGTGGCGATGCACATCGAGTGCGTATAAGCATCCCGTCACAAGATATTCCCTGTGCTTGTTAGTTGCGGCTATGTGGTATTCGCTCGCATTATGCTACCCCGGGGCTTCTGCAGCACACTAGAGCAGCACACGCATACGCGCCCTCGGCACACGTGCACCCGCCCGCCCCAGAGAGAGCACGAGAGAGCGAGAGAGAGGGAGCCGGGGTGGGGAGGGGGGGCAAGTATGAATATTTATGCGTGTGGGTGGGCGAGTACGCGTACGGGTAGGCAGGCGCGTACGGACAGGTAGACACGTTGATAGGTGCGCGTGGAATGGGGGTCAGGGGGAGCGGCGGCCCGCTCTCACCCACACGCCTCGGTTGGCGCGTTGGCGATGTTGGCGCGGAGTGTGCCGAGCCATTATCCACTCGGCTACGCGATGCCGACGACAGGAGGAGGAGGAGGTTGGGGGGTGGGCGCACGCGGACACCGACGGTGCTGTGCCGTCGGGGCTCGGAGCGGGAGGGAATCGATGCGCGACACGAGTCGGCAATGACTATTTGGGGCGGTGGCCGCCCGGCGCCTGACGTCCGCCGCCGCCGCCGCCGCCGCCGCCGCCTCCCAGCGCTGCACATGTAGGGACCGCGGCGAGAAGGATCACGAGGGAGGAGAAAAGGAGAGAAGAGACAGAAGGTGTCTAGTGTGCGGTACGCGTTGGCTGCAGCCGTGGTGGTGCAGAGGGTGGTATAAATTATACCGTTCGATCGATTTGCTGTCAAGAGAGACCCTCTATTGCCGCTTGTGCGCTAATACTCCAGGAGCCCGTCCGTATGGGTACATCCGAGTGCCTGGGTGTGCCCGCACCCCTGCCCGTGTGCGTGCGCGCCCGGCTCTCCCTGTGCGACCTCTCTGTCCGTGCCCGCTGCCTGTCCGCCTGTCCGTCCGTCTGTTTGTACGTCTGTCTCTGGGCGAGCACGTCTGTCCCAGAACTGCCGGCCAAAGGTAGAGCCAGCCGAGTGCCTCGCTCGGAGCGTTATCTTTTCTGGCCGCCGCCGCTGGATTTGCATCGACTTCTTTTTTTTCCCTCCTCCTCCTCCGCCCCCCCGGCAGCGGCAGCAGCAGCGGGAGCAGCAGCAGAAGGGAAGAGCGCTTTGCGACCCACTTCGACCCAGGGAAAAAATCGAAGCTTCCGTTTGCGAAGAATCATTGCCCTGCAAAAATGCTGACTTCTCTCTTTTCCGGCTGCTTTTTCACGTGGCTCGGGAATAGCCAACCGTCGAGGAGGCACCTGTCCATAATCAATAAAGTGAAATTGATTGGTTTGCGATTGTGCCAATTTTAGGCAAATAAAAATAGCGCGGTTTCGATCCGTGCCATTAGACCTCCATCGAGTGTGCGGCTTTTTCAATTTGTACGAAATCTCATGGATCCATGGATTATGCCATCGTTAGCTTTCTTAAAGATCGCTACTGCATTATCTACGAGCCCGGCAGCTACATGTGATTCTATTTCAAGCCTTTATCAACCAAATTACATATTCTTGCATCGACTCGTTACCAACGAAAATACAATATTCAGTCCTCGCCGTGTAAAATACAAACAAATCTCTGTAAATTTGTCCAATTTATATTTATAGGAAATTTGGGTGCAGAATTTTTTAATCCATTGATTATTTAATACTTGGTTAATTAATTATTGTTGCAGTTACCCTGACCTTTTAATAGGAGCCTTAAAGTCATGCCTTACCCGACACAATTACTAATATCATAATTTCAGTGCGAGCTTTAAAATAAAACGAGGCGTTGGTCTGTCGGAGGAAAAAGCACGATAAGAAAATTCACAGCAATAATAGTGTGACTTTATATAAAATTGCAGAGTATGTCGCTCTATCTTTACACGGTATCGTACATATATATATATATACACACACGGGTATAAGACAGTGAAAAATATATACATATAGATAGAAATTAGATATATATATATATATATATGTGTGTATATATGTGTATATATATACGTATCTGTATTGAGAGAAGGAGAAGAAAAAGGGAAAGACCAAGGTGAGGGCGGAGTGGACGGCGGCGGGGTGGCGGGAGGAGTAGGACAAAAAAAAAAAAGAAGAAAAAAAAAACAGGCAGACAGGCAGACAGGCAGATAGGCAAGAGGCAGACAGGCAGACAGATAGTTAGAGAGAAGGGTAGAGAGACATTCGAAAGGACGACAAACGTGCGCATAGTAGAATATGCTTTGGTATATACCAGCTTGGAACTTGGGAGAGGTAGTTTAGGGAACGAGGAAATGGGGGTGTAGTTGGATGGGGTGGGTAACGGGCGGGGGTATTTTTTGGGGGTTGGATAGGGTGGTTTGAAAGGCATGAGCAAGCGTGGAGGCAGAGGCTGAGGCAGAGAAAGAGTAACAGAGCGAGCGAGTGGGTGGACCGGGGCAGAGAGGGTCGGCTACGAAGGAGGAGGAGGGGCCGACGGGGGGAGTGTGGGGGGGAGGGAGGGGACTAGAAGCAAGCTAGCGAACGCTCGGATAACGGAAAGGATGGGGTCGAGAAACAGGGGTGTGAGTCCAGAAAAGGGGACTGTATCCCGAGTCCTCGGTAACTCAGCCACGTTCACTTCACTTCTTTCTCTCTACCGCCACCACCCCCCCCTCCCTCCCCCTCCTCCCGTCCCACTCGGCTCCCGCTCCCGTTACCATTCCCGTTTCCGTTCCCGCTCTCTCTAGCTCTCTCTCTCTCTCTCTCTCTCTCTCTCGCTCTCTCTCTCTCCTCCTCGACCCCTCGACCCCACCCCCTCGTCGACCACCCGACATCGTCCGCGATTTTCCTCCTTTCACCCTCGTCTACGGTGAAGCACTATCTGCCTCTCCGTCTATTGCGCTATCCCGCACCCCCTTTGTCACACTCCTCCCGAAGTCTGTGTTTCTCTAGCTCATAGTACCGTTTCCACCCTCTATCGCCCCTTACCAACCCTCTCACGTGTCTCCGACTACACCCGCATCTGACATCGTACCTTCCTACGCCGCCTTCGCTTCGCTTTGCTTCGCTCCGACTCTCCCCACAGGCTCAGAACTCGTCAACGAGAAATTCAGAAATTCGCTCGAGACTGCCTCGCACGAAAATGAACATGCTATAACATACAGCGACGACTTTATCTTCTCCAGCTGCCTTCCTTTTTTCCTTTTCCGACCCACTATTTTTTCTCATTTTTCTCCTCCTTCCTTACCTCCCTCCCTGTATCGCCTCTTGTCCTCCCAACTCTCCTCGCTAAGTTTAATAATGTTATTTTTCAAATTTTCATTATTTTCCCTCCATTATATCAAATCTTACACATTTCAATAAGTGCAATAAAATTTTTACGAGGAGGAACTCCCGCTTGTGCGTTACGCGCCTCTACGTTGGCTCAAGTGTCAAGCAAAATGTGTAAAAGTGTAGTTATAATTACGTGGCTTTCTGTGTTTAGCTTTTCCTCTCATCCCACTCCCTCTTTATTGCATTCGCTCCTTCCATTTTTTCCGACACGGATCTTCTATCGGTTCCCTTGCATGGTTCCGCCTGCCACATTTGTCTCGCGTTCCTTTGATATCTCCTATTAAAATTCACCTCCTAGCTGAATTTCACGAAGCTACATACAGGCCTAAATCCGTAACAAAAATTTAATCCTATATTTTCCTATTGTGACGCATCTTGGTATCCGTACATGATTGTGCACAGATTACATTTCTTCTTATTCAATTCTTCAACTAACTCGCTTAGTTTCCCTCTCTTTCAGCTCCTCTCTATTTTTCATTATCCGTCTATTTTTGAATTTATCTGTTTTTTTTTTTTCATATTTACCAGTTAAATTGTAGCAGTGGTTAAGCAGTTCCAATAATAAATAGTAGTTGAGATCGGGCAAAATATAGAACTGACAGCCAGTCAACGATCTTCGAAGGGCAGAAGATGAAAAAGAGAGTTGGCATCAACGTCTTGCAATATCCTTCCAAATAAATGCCCTTCCTCTCAGCCTTCGCTCTTCTTCAGCTTCCTCGCCCATTCATCCTCTTCCTTGTCCTCCTCCAATTCTGAAACTTTCATCCTCTACCCCTACAGAACCAATCCCCTTTGGCCCTCGAGCACCGTATCCTCGGCTTTTATCCTTACTATACACCTGTAAGAGTGCACGTGAAAGATTGTAATAAAATAGAAAGCTAAAAAACACGTATCAATATACATACATTTATTATTAGTTTATGACGAGCTTACATTTTTTTCGAGAGCTTAAGGCAAATAAAATATATTCTACACGCATTTTATTATTCTCACTACGTAGACGAATTTTATTTTGTATACGATTTTTATATAGGATAATGAATAATGGAGTTAAAACAAATATGCATGAATTAATTAAAAAATTAATTAATTAATGTGTTTTTATATTTGCCAAAAGTGCGATATGCACGCGTTGAAATTCTTGTTTGAAAACACAATGGGATTTGCAAACATAAAATATTAGAAATAAATTTAATAAGCAATATTCTATTAATTTAATTTATATTTCATTGCATTAAAATGTTAACGTTATATAATTGTAAAATAATCGTAAAGTTGAGCAAAGTTCGGTTATTATTTTCCAAAGAATGGTTTATTTGATCAAAAAAGTATTTACATTATATAAAAGTAGTGTTCAGTATTAATAGATTCGCTATCGAAATACTTATACAATTACAAAAAAAAGAAAAGAAAAATCTGAAAAAAAAACTGTTATATTTGCTCTCGAAGCTATATTTTTAATATTGACACTTTCAATATTTTTAATATTTACTTCCCATGTGTTTCATGACCTTACCTAAGTATTTAACCCTTATGGCTTTCAAATTTAAAGATGTTTAATAAAAAATGAATGAATTAGTTCATCTTTGAACACTATGTCAAAAATTGAATATTAGTGATGGATGTTACATCGAAGATTGAAAATTCAATGAATAAGTAAGCATTGCTTAGTAGGTCATTTACTTTTTTAAGTACTACTTTTAAATATTATGCTATTTGTATTTTAAATACTTATAAGCACTTTTAAAATTCTATTTTTAAAGTCATGTATAAATTAATTTTTAAAAATATATGAAATATATCTTTCCTGATTAAGTGATCTGTAGTGTATTATATTACAATGATTATTTATACTTTTAAAATGAAATTACTAAATCAAATTATATGCTCTTTAAATATTCTTGAGGTGTGTTAAATATACTTTAAGATTTGTATAGTAACGCGATACAATTAATAGTTTTTAAGGTTTTAATACATGCATTAGCAAATAAGAACAAACATTTGAAAATTATAAGTAAAAACTTTGATTATTAGACAATGTATTTGAAAAGAGATTTATAATAACAAGTTCTGAAATAATGATAAAGTAATACTACATTTCTTAAAATTTATTTTTAAATTTTAATCGAATACATATTGGATACAAAATAATTGTTAATTCGTCAGGAGATAATTGTTGCATAATCAATTATTGCTTGTTACTGCTTATTTTAAAAATGAATCCATATAAAATTTTGTCGAATTAAAAATTTCAGCTTTATTTAAAAAAAAAACTTATTAAACTGTTTCTTCTAACGGAATATTATTTTCGATGATACAGAACATTACAAAAGCTTATCCACTACTTTTTAATTAAAGCATGAAACTAATTGAGCAGAAAATATTCTTAAAAAATATTCTGGATAATTGTTCATAAACTTTTGAAATATTCTTGTAAAAAGTAGACGTACAATGCATTACATGCTTAATGCGTAGAAAGTTATTGTTATGGCATTAAAATAGATGATCCGCAGATACTTAAAAGAATCCTGTGACGAAGCTAATACTCAGGGGAATTAGTAATACGCAACGGTGCCGAAAGTAAACTGCGTGTGGGTCATTAGAGTCGGTGATGAATACAAGAGCAGGCACGAAGTAGTCCAAAAGAATTGAAAATAAGCGGAAAACTGAAGACGGAATCCAGGCGTGGAAAGTTTTACTCCACTTTCAAATGACGTTCATCTGTATAATGCGCGCGCTAATCTCATGCAAGCGACTTGGGCACTTATTCATTTAATTTAAGTCACTAGCGGCAAGGAGGCACACCCTTGTCATGAAGCGGACAAAAAAATTAGAGAAGCCTTACGCAGACCTGCACCTTTCCACCACCACCACCCCACCCACCCACCTACCCAACCCCGGCATTCCCGACTCCGGACTCTCCACCCCTCGTCTTTTTCTATTTTTCTTTTTTCTCCTTTTCTCTTTTTCTCGTTTTCTCTCGTTGGACCCATCATTGACGTAGTCGTCGTCTTTGTCGCTGTTGTCGCTTCAACTTGGTTCCAACTGTGCGCTACTCCACCTTTCCTCCTCCTCCTCCTCCTCCTCCTCCTTTTCTCATTCTCTCTAATTTTCTCTCTTTTTCCCTCTCTCTCTCCCTTTCAACCTTTCATCCTTTTTTAGCGCACCCCCGAGCTTCCAAGCTCACGTGTACGCAGTATAGTACCTTGAGCCCTGAGCTCTCCCTCCCTCTCTCTCTCTGCCTCTCACTCCAACGCTCGCGCATACGTACGGACGAGCATAGTGAGGGCGATAGTAGGATGAGGAGGGGTACGAGTAGTGCGCGTACCCGTAGCAGCGTTTCCCGGCCAACCGTCGACCTTCCGGGCGCCAGACAGAGACAGAGACCGTGCCAAAGTCGAAACCCTCGGCTCACAGTCATGTCTGCCCTCGTCCTCTGCCCCTCACTATACCCATTCGCTCTCACTCCAGCCTCGGGCAGGATGATTCAGGCGCCAGTAGGGCGCACCCACCTTCCAGGGAGCGTTCACGAGGGAGGGAGAGAGAGAGAGGGAGGGAGAGCGAGTGGGAGCGAGCGAGCGAGAGTAGAACCCAGCAGAGGGTGGAGGGTGGACTGTGGGTGGGTGGGCGGAATTGGGGGAAACAGAGTGGGTCGTGGCGGAGCGGTACGCGGGGCTCGTAGGGGAGCAGGAAGAGAGCTACCGTCAACGCACAGTGGAAAGGGAACACCGAAGCGCAAAGGGAGAGAGAGAGAGAGAGAGAGAGGGAGAGAGAGAGCGAGAGACTCATCGAGCGAAGCGGCGAGGGAGAAGGGGATGGAGGCGAGAGAGACTAGAGCAAACGGGCGAGCGGAAAGGGGGATAATATGCTCTCGCACCGAGGGGTGCTTTCTACCCTGAGATATAGCCCTAGACCCGAGTGCAAGCTATATCCTCTCCTTTAAGTAATACGAGGAAAAGTGTTGGTCGCGCTACAAAGTCGAGCTCCAGCTACTGCACCTTCCTTTGCTGCTCCACCCCGCCCCGCCCCCCTAACCCCGTGTCCTTTACCCATTCCATCTCGCTCGCTCGCTCCTCACAACCCTTTTTTGAACTTCAAAGAACGAGCTGGCAAGATAGTACACATGGCAACAGCATTTTGTACAGGTGATGCTCACGAACTTAGCCGTATTGCCTGCAGTCGCGAAGAAGCTAACTTTGTCTGCCCTGAAATCCGCCTTCCTTTCATTTTACATCTTACTTAATTTCTTTTCATTTGCTCACCTCAATGCAATTGTTCATCGCTAATTGAAGAATATTGCGGAAAATTTTATAATGATGTTTCTCGACTGATGAATGATTATTTTTACAGGACTTGTTTACTCTATTCTTTTACGGCATTTACAGCTGTAATATAATTGTGCTTCACTCATTAGAAAATATAATTAAATGTGAACCTGGAGCTTTGCTTGGTGTCTTTGTTGCCAATCTTAACTTACAACCTTTATGCCTATTATTAATAAATCTTCAACGGTTATTAAGTCCTTTTACGATTATTATTATTATTATTATTATTATTATTATTATTATTATTATTATTAGATTGTATTTTTGTAATTTTATGTATATACAATTGCATCAATTGTTGTGTAAAATTAAAAAAATTCGATTCTGACCTTTAAAATTAATCTTACGCGTATATTCATTATCATTATTTTCGCTACGAGTACGTAGTGATAAGATTTTTAAGCATTCTATTGGTTTTATAATAATCATGTGTATAATTCTTTCGAGCAATGGTTGTCAAATAAAAGTTTTATTATTGTCGAATTACATCAATTGACGTTGATTGTATTTAGATGGTTAAGATTTAAGATTGAATATTTTAAAATAAAAATACACTATAAAGCATATAAATATGTATATTTATATGCCCTAATAAAAAGCTCTTTTTTATTCTTACATTTTTTGATACTATCAAATGGAAATATTATTATCCACAATTTTTTATCATCTACAATTATCTCAAAATTGCCATCCATGGTCCAAAAAGTCTTTTTTACGATTTGCCTTAACTTAAGCAAATCTTTTCAGTATATTGAAAATTATGTTGTACTGTAAATTAAGTTATAAGAGACCGCCCGAGGTAGTTGATATATTGGTCGATACGTCAATAAGGGAATTATCGAACGAAATTTCTTCTGTTCAAGATACATTTCGAAAACTAAGTTAAGCCGAATGTACGACGGGCGGCTGTGGGATGCAATGGTAGTGGGGCTTCAGTTTTTAGTAAATATGGTTTCCTTCTGAAGATTCGTGACACTTGGTGGGTGCAGCCCTTGCCAACTTGCGTCAGCATTTTACTTTTGATCAAGTCAAGTCAGTTTCTTGGCGAGTTTAATAAAATAAATATCTTTTGCTTCTAGTACTTAGAAGCACTTGTGTTCTTTTTTAATTATGCGTGAAAACTATTAAAAAAAAAAAAAGGCTAAGTTCTACTTCTCTGTATGTAAACAACAATCCGAAAAATACCAATAATTTCTTCCTATAAAAATTATATCATAACTCGTTACTTCCGTTCCATAAAAAGCAGCTAAAAATAAGATTTTATTTTTATTTATTAAGTAACTTCTCATTCGTAATTATTGAAGCCCGTGTAATCATTTCAATGTCTTCAATTTTCATGAGAAGGAGCTGAAGATTAATATATATTTTTTACTCGAAATTATATATCTTGTATTTCTGCTTGAAGTTTTAATTTAATATTAAGATTAATGAAAATCAATTCAGTATAAATCATGATATTTACTCAATAAATATTATGCAATGCTCAAGTATTGATGAGCACAGTTTTATAAGGACGATGTAGTATTTTAAATTACAGATCATTAATCAATGTAACCACTTAATAAACCAAGAACTGTCAGAGAATCAATTGTGTCCCTAATAAAATCAGTAAAAGTAGAAAGCTAAAAGTAGAAAGCTAGACTTGGGGGAACCGTAGATTCAAAAGCGTTACAATAATGAATCATGATTTTTCGAAAAGCTTTGTATTCTTGTCATTCTAAATTAGACATGTAACATTCTATAATAACATAAATAAAATTATATAGATAAAAAACAAATTTTTAGCGATGAATAAGATAAAAAAATCACCCTTAATACATATACTAAAGTTAAGCCGTTGTAACTAATACCATGAAAAAATTTTTCATGGGCGCATGAAATAATTCATATGGACATTTGGTGTTTTTAAGTAACAATTTTTCTAACAATATTGTGAGTTGCCTATAATAGTAAGCTGGTAAATTATAATTAAAAATGACCATACGATGTGTCAATTATTATGTATAGAGAGTAAGAATCGGACGGAAATCCAATTAGAAATATTTCTTTTTTTATAGTTTTGGTATAAACTTAAAATTCTCTACCAATGTCGATTGATAACCTACTAACGCGAAATGTTTTTATAATGTAAGCGAATGTTTTTATAATGTAAGCGAATGTTTTTAATAGGTTAAATAGATACCAGTAGAATTTTTAACTATTTAATTTAATATATTTAATAAATTTAATTTAATATACATATCAATATCAAAATTTAATATACGTATAAATAAATAATTTGAATACCTCGGGAAATGCTTTTATAGAAAGAAATTAATATTTTTTTTCCAGTTGAATACTTATAGTAAGAAATGAAAATAATACTTTTTTTTATACTTACTACAATACATAATAGTCAACGCGTGGACGCAATGCCAACCGATGTGGAATTAGAACTGACTAAATAATAGATTTTTATTGTCAAAATCTGCTATCGACATCAGCTAGACTCGACATAGTCTCTTTCTTTCTAATGCTAGGAAAAAGCCTTATCTAATAGTGCCTTCAAGGTGGCTTTATTCGAAGGGACCGGCCTGGCTATGCAACGAAAATTTTATCTTAATGTAATATTGCATGGGTATGGATATAGGGCTCGCGCACGCATACACACCCACACCCGCAGAGGAAGGTGGCGCCAATATTTGTTTCGTTCTCGCATGATTAGATAATAGGAACGGATGGATCTAATGAATTAGCAAAATATATATTCTTATCCGCGTATATGTATGACTTAGGATTAATCTTGCGTTAATCTGAGATACTTTGTATTAGAGTTTTCGTTAATTATTTTTCTTCTTTCCGTCTTATTTGCCCGCATTCTCTAGAGCTTGGAACCCAGCTTTTTTTCAATCTCTAGCAAAGGTATTCCCTATTGGTTGCTCGATTCCTTAATATCAAGCATTGCCTTTCTTCCTGCGGTACTGGCAAACGAGAGAACATTCGCTCAGAACAAGCAAGTATGAAAATCCCTAAAATGTCTTCGACCGTAACATAACCAATACGGCTTCAAATACAACATAGAAGCTATTACAATGTTTTGGAATGTTATATTCAAAACATAATTCGAAAAAAAAAAATGTTTATAAAATGTATTAAAATTATCACAAAGAAATTTAATCCTATTATATATCTAAATTATACACGTTTAACATCTGCTATAATGAACCTTGCTACTTTTTTTATATTAAAATACTTCGTGCGCTCCTTTAAAACTATTCATTTTTCTTAACTATTATTCACAAAGTCACGATAATATGTAATAATAACATATGTATACATTTTAATTCGTTAATGTATCAATTTAATATACATTATGTGGTTATTTAATGTAGAAAAAGTAATTGTAAAATATATAAATACATTCACATTGAATGATATATGAATTTTTAATTTTTTTTTTTTATAAAAACGATGTCTCTGTACATTTTCTTAAAATTTTATTTAGAAGGTCGATTGTACATGAGTGTGAGTACGCTTATTTTATCGTACAGTCAATCGTAGATTAATTTAGAATATTACTTGAAAACAAAAAAAACGAATTTCAATTTAAAAATTTAGTGGTAGCTGACATGATTTACAAAAATATCTTTGTTTAATCGAAGGAAGACGTATAATGCAGAATAAATTGAAAAAAATGAGGTTTCGATGTGATACCATACAGTAATAGCATTTTAGTTAACATGGCGTTATTTATATTATATTTATATTAATAGTAGCATAAAGTATGGTTTTTTTTATTACTTAAAAATCGTTCTATTTAAAAACCATTAAAGAAGAGTTATTAATATTTATTAACTGATAGAACTAATAAACAATTATAGATTGTTTATTTTAATCATGATTTTGTAAGCAAATTGATTTTTAAATTTATAATTTCATATGTAGGAACGTACGCGATAATGGATAACACAAAGAGACGAAGAGAAAGAAAATATTTTAGAAAAATCTTGAAATATCGAATTACATTCATAATTTGGAAAATGAGACATTGATAATTATGTTTTTAGGTGTATCTAACGCCTTTTAAAGTTAGGTGTAAATTCGAACCTAATTGTTCAATTATCAATTACGGGCTTAGGTTTGCTTTTCTTTTAAAATGTTAATCAATGTGTAAAAAAACCATTTTAAATCAGTGATACAACTTGTAGATGTAAGTTACTGTCAATGAAATCAAACAAGAAAGGCATATTCTGGCTCTTCGACATTTATTCAACCACTGCCTTTTTCATGCAAGCATCAATGGAGCTTTTTTTAATTTGGGGCGAAAAATGAAGGCCAAAGAGAAAGCAAAATAAAACGAGGAACGGATAAATGTAAAGAATACAATTGTAGTTATATGTATAGCGGTCGTAGCCAGGGCTGTGGTAGATAGTAGCGAAGTAAGGCAAAAGGGATAAAATAAATAAGGATCCAAAAAGCCATTGCAATGGAGAGAGAGAGAGAGAGATATAGAGATAGAGATAGATAGAAGGCAGCAGCCGGAGCTCAATAAGGAGAATGAGGAAGAAAGGAACGTCGAGGGCTGCAAGAGTGTTACGCGTCGAGGGAGTGGGAGCGGGAGAGGGAAGACCTGGCAGGAGTGCGACACCTCGGCGCCAAACTCACCCTCCTGAGAGACTCTGCAGACTCATTTCTCTCTCTCTCTCTCTCTCTCTCTCTGTCTCCGTCTACGTTTCTCTCTTTTATCTCGACAAGCTCGCATCTCTCCTTTCCTCAACCCAGTGCCAGGCCAAGCCATCGACCCACCCCATTTCATCTTCCAGAACCCCTCATCCAAGGCGGCTATCTGCACCGATACTACCACTGTACTTTTTCCTTTAGCCAAAAGCTCCCTTCGCTCGTTCGGTGGCACAAGAGCCGGAGCGTCAGCGGCAGCAGAATTTGGCAACTTCGCATAGCGGGAAGCTCGCCGGCGGGGGTTGGAGGTAGGGGGGTTGGATCCAACAACGGAAGTCGGGCGGGCCGAAGGCTGGAGATAGAAGGAGAGAACCTTGGGCTACCTACAAAATCATCCCCTACATTCCCGTGGCAGGGCCGCTGTATCCTTGGGACTCGGCTCTGGTCGGTTCTCGCCCGCCGCCCCCTTCATGGCAGTCGCATGTCTGATCCGTTGGAATGAGAAAATAAGAGATTCCCAAGTGCGGGCTTTTCCCATGGAATGCAGCTTAGAAATTACGAATTACGAATCGTGGGCTAACCTGCCGCCGCTGGCGCTGTATTTTTCCCTCGCCGGGGATGGCGCCACTTCTTTCCCCGTCGTCTCGACAGGAGTCTGCGAATTTCCTCGTACGCGAAAGGACAAGTTATGCCACCGCGGTGGGATCGTCCGAGACTGAGCAAATAAAGTGACTGCGCTAAAGCTAACGCTCAAGCGACGCTCAATGGAATTATGGGTGGCTTACTCGCGATAATATGGCCATTGTGTAAACACCAAGAACTGCCGAGATGTAATCGATTTCCCTGTTTGTTTACTGCTATTCGAGTCCTCCTTCGCCTCCTTATTAGCTTCCATTCGGTGCTCGGCTTTGCGCAAATTTTTTAATCCTACGACACTTGTTCAAGGGCCTGTGAATTTGAGCGAGGGAGGTGGGGGGGGGGGCTGGTGGGTGAGGTCTCGTAAATGAAAACAATCAAGTTACTTATCGCCTTATTTTCATGTATTTGCTTCTCGAGCTTCATGCACAGCTCTTTAAATAGAGTATCATATATTATAATCAATGGTACGTCATTGGAAGGAAAGATCAATACATTCGATTCCATTCCATTATACATTACATTACATTACGTAACAATACAACAAAATACGGTACAGTACTATACATTATGTAAAATTACGATATATTTTCTACAACAGCTAAAAATCTGCAACGCCTCTGCCCCCTCAACAATGTAATTACAAATGGTGTCGCCGCCGCACCGAGAGCATTGACTCTTTCCCTACGTGGATTCAGTTGGGCTTCTCCTCGTTCCCTATATTACAGTGGTTATTTACAAGAGAGTCGATGCTGAAGCTACATCGCGCCGTGACCGGCGGCGGCGCTATTCCTCAGGAGTCGTCGCTGGTGCCACTCTCCAGGGTTGCGGAGCTGTGGGCGGGGGTCGAGCCCGTGCTGGCCGGGCTCGAGTCCGATGCCGGGCGTAGTCGCTCGGTCAGGGCTAGCATTACCTGGCAGTGGAGCTGCTGGATCGTCGCCAGGAGGTTGAGGTTAGTGTCGATGAGGCCCGCAGCCGGTGAAAATCGTTCCTCCTCGCTGTCGCTATCGGCGCTGCTCTCCTCCTTCGCTATCTCTCGACTTCCCTCCGGAAGCTGCTGCAGCTGCTGTTGCTGCTGCTGCTGCGGCGGCGGCGGCGGCAGCTGCTGTTCTTGCTGCTGCTTCTGTTGCTGGTCCTGCTGTTGCTGGAGCTGGAGGTGGTGGGGGTGGTGAAGGTGGTGGTGGGGCTGGGGCTGTTGCGGCTGCTGCTGCTGCTGTTGTTGTTGCTGCTGCTGTTGTTGTTGTTGTTGCGGCTGCTGCTGCTGTTGTTGTTGCGGCTGCGGCTGCTGCTGCTGCTGCTGCTGAGTATTCGGGTAGGAAGCGTAGACGGGCAGACTATAGTCGATCGGAATACACTTGGCTTCGATTTCGGCGGGGCTCCAAGGCCGGGAGTGACTGGTTACTGGGAGGGGCGAGGGAGTCGCTGTACAACTCCGCTCCTCCGGCAGCAGCTCCAATTTTCGGGAGCAGGCACTGCTGCCCAAGGAGGAGGCAGCCGAGGTCGCATTAAGCGGCTCGACCGAACCCTCGGACTCGGGAACGCGCGCCAGAATCGGGGGGGCCGGCGCAGCGGCTACGGGGGGCAGGGGCGGGGGCCTCCTCGTGATCGGGTCCTTTCTCAATAGATTTATGATGCTCAGCGGATTGTACTTTTCGTCCTTGAGCGTGGGTCGCGGCACGCTGCTCTCCGCCGCGGGCTTGGCCAGGACGCTCGCGCTCGCGCTCGGCGGCGTCGAGCTCTTCGACCGCTCGCTCGGCTGCTGGCCATCGGCTACGCTGCTCTCGCTCTCCGGTGCGTGGCTGGCCTCTCGCGGGCGCTCGATGCTCGTCCTCGCCGAGCTCGTGCCGTTGGAGAGCGTCGTGGCCGGCTTGGGGCTGGGAGGCGTGGCCGATACCGAGGCCGTCGTCGTCGCGCTCGTTGTCGATTCCGTGCTCGTGGCCATGGGTGCGACCGGCCCCGAAACTACGGAGATGCTTATGGGGCTCGGGGTCCGTGGTCGCCGCTGGCACTCGGTGCAGCCCAACAGGAAGCGGGTCACGGCCTCGCGTGGCAGAAACGCGTACGTCTCGGTGATCTGAAATTACGGATAAGGCATCTCTTGATCGAGGCGTTCTTATGCCGGCTTTGCAGCGCTATGATATTCTACTGCGGGAGGCTAGACTCGACTGGAAATTCGCACTGATGCGTTCTTTGCGCGTTGTCGGAAAGGAATCGGCCGAAAGAATGAGAGCTACGGGGTTAGAGTGACAATGGGATAGCGATGAGGAGTACAAAGGAAATAGTTATCGTCGAAAAGATGGGTGTCGGGTAAATGTCAATTTTATGTGATTCGATAAGATTTATTTTAAGACTTCGAATGGTAAGAGGAACCGCTGCGCGAGGCGCTTTGGCTGTAATGCAATTCCTTCGTAAATTATATGATTCTCGTTGGGAGTGCCAATACTGTAGCTATCTACGGTTAGTAACCTTTTCAATACTCTAAATTTCTCCGTGCGTATTTTTTCCTTTATCGAAATAGTTATTATTATGAAATTAAATACTTGCCTTACAAACGATAATTTTCATAGCTGAGAATTCGCGAAGCGTGCGCTTTAAATTGCGAAATAAAACAAAGTTCAAAAAATCTTTGGATGAAACTTTGTCATTCAATAAGATTTTTAATAATTAGAAATAAATAACGAGCATTATGTACTTTTATCCGCCGTATACGCGTGCATGGATTAGTAAGTATTACAGACGCCGGGGCGAGACAGCATACGTTACAATATACATATTACATTTACAATTGCGCTATACTATGCGAAGCACATATTAATTTCTGATATCGAATTAATGATACGTAGAATTTCCACGACTTGGATTAACTGGAATAAGTTCTCAAGGATCGTAACGAATGTGCGCGTGTCCACGAGCTTGTGTAATTGCGATACAATTTCAATAATACTGTAAATAAGTTGAGCCGCGCTTCTAGATTTTGCGTCGTTAATTTTGATTTACGACGAAAAAACTATTGGTCGAGTATAAAGTCGCGTGGCCACGCAAAGCCGAAGCCTTGACACGAGGATCGGCAAAATTCTTAAGGCTGTATTCCCGGGGGAGTCTCCTCGGCTCGATGAATCCATAGAGCACTGACTAACTTAAAACAGTTTTACAACTGCGGGTCTCGCGCCCGCGGATTCGAGCATGCGAGTAAGTAGACGACGCGCGCAACAAGTGTCCTAAGGTTTTGAATCACAAGCAGATCGTGTCGCGTCGGGGGCGAGCAAGAGGAGAGCTCGCATATGCGGGAGAAGGGATAATAAGAGGCATGAATCTTGATGACGGATTATTAGGGAATTATAATGGTTAATGATAAGCGAGTATTAAATGAAAAATGAAGACAGGTGGAATGGACGGACATTGGACGCGAATAGGGTAATCGTCTTAATCGTTTGGAAATCACGTTCGATGCCGATGGCCGGTACCTTCGATACACTTAACCAATGATACGGAATTCTCTAGTAACATAAAGACAAACTTACGGTTCTATAAGTACGCTTTTGACCAGCGTGCTTCCCAGGTCGGCCCTCAAGATCAACGTGCACGGCGTGAATGATGTCGAAAAAGTTCTCGACTATGGCAACCTTTTTGTAAACTCTTCCCGGCGTTACTGTACCTTCTGCGCCATTGAGAGTCTGCAACACATGAAAAGAAAAAAAAACCACTTAGCCAATTCAATATGAAGGACTGCCCCCGTATCGGGAGGTATTCAAAATCATGTAATGCTTTGAGTCAACGAGGACAACGAAGGGGGTGACTTAGCCAAAGCGCCATCTGCTTGCAACTCGGTAAACCTGAAGCTCGAGATTCGAGAATACTTCACGAGTGTTATCCGCTCCGGTCGTGCACTTGCGCAGTCCCTGTATTACCGACTATGGGAAATTTCATTCCGAGGCTACCTCGCATAGATTGGGTAGAGCGCGTGGTAATAGCGCAGCGTCGATAAGGGCAGTTCTGTCCGACAACTTTTTTTTTTTTTTTTTTTTTTTTTTTGTGTTTCCACCTTCAAAGAGTGTAATTTCAGATTCGACTCATTAAAAAGTAATGCAATATTTCGGGTGGTGAAAATTATGATGAAAAGGCAAAAGGGCAAGAAGGAAAAAGCTGTTGAAGGGTAAAGAGCGGTAAAAGGAGAGAATATAATTATGGCGACACTTTTTTTTCTATCGCAACGACGACGACGACGACGACGTGCCCGTATAATGAATTTAAAAAAAAAAAAAAAAAAAAACGGCAACGTCCGATTTTGCATTTTTTTTTTTTTTTTTTTTTTTTTCAATTCCGCGAATAAGGAAGAGCCCCGTAATAATTTCCGTTGCAGCCGGGAAGATTTCTAAGCAGTAAAGCCGATTAGTATCAGCCCGACCGCACCTCCATCGCGGCAATTGAACTCGCGCTCCGATAATCGAGAGAACAACACCAATGTCACGCTTCGGTATGTAATGCGTGTGTTAATTGCAGCGCATGCGCGATATTATTGTATTTTCCTACAAGCACCTGTTGAAAGACGACGCCGAGCTCGTGGCGGAATGGAGGAGGAGGAGGTCGGAGGACCAGCAATTCAGTGCTTGCTCTTTGATTAGCGAATTGTGGTCAGGCGCGACACCGGCGTCGATTCACCATACGGCGTACGGGCGGGGGCGGGCTCGAGGAGGGTCGGCGGCGGCATTGTTTTAATTAATAGCAGCTCCAAGCGCAATCACGATTCTGTTTTGTAAACTGGGTCTCCTGCCCCTCGGATCCGTAACGATCCATTAGCCGTGCAAGCACAGATTAGGCATCTTTTTACACGCTTGAGTGGCCGGCGGCGGGCGCCGGCACCGCGGGCCCCTCCCTCCTCTCATCCGCTCCCAGGGGCAAGTTCGGGGATCCCCAAGCAGCGTACGTGGGCCGAAAGCTTACTCGTCCGCGGTAAGACCGAAATACCTGGGATTTATCGCGTTGGTCTGTGGCTCCTCCGTCGGGGCTCCCTGCCGCGCGCGGGCCACTCGACTCGGGATTGTTATCGAGGGCGCGCTGCTCTCCCGACGCCGAGCGGCGCGGGCAAAGGCTCGGTGGTCGCGGGAAAATTTTAAGTTTCGCGAACAAGGCCAGGAGGACGGGGGCGCGGGAGTGGAAAATCGATACCCCTCTGCTCTTTGTCCCGCGCGAGTTCGAGTGCCGGTGTACGTTGGGGGGGGCGCGGCGGGGGGGTCGAGGAGCGAAAGAGCGGCGCCGCGGCGTAGGCGGGAAATAAGAAAGGGCGAGCATCCGTGTGTACCTATTTATACGGAGGCGCGCGGCCTGCACGGCTTCCAGGGCTTTGACACGGACTAATCCGTGCGCACGAGCCCGTGTGCGCGCCCCCCCCCCCGACGCCGATGATCCTCGCTCCGAGCTCGGCTGGCGCGTTCGGCTCCCCGAGCCTCTCTGCTCTAACGATCAAAAAGCTTAATTAATGGACCTGCTCTATGGGCTTTTGTTTTGGAGGAGGAGGAGGAGGAAAAAAAAATAAAAAAAAAAAAAAAAAAAAAAAAAAAAAAATTAATAGTACCACTTTGAAAGAGAGAATTTTCTTTACTTTTTAATCGAATCCATACGCCCATTAGCCTCGGAGTGCTCGGCCAACATTTATCACGGATCTCGTCGTTAATTTGAAATACTCTAATTGACAAACTTTTAAGGAAGTTGACTTTGACTTTCATCCATAAGTGAATTATAATAAGTTCAACATGGGTCGACGATTGGTAATTACTTAAGGAGGAAGAATACTTATATCGATATTACTCATCCAGCGGCTAGGTCCAAGCTCCTGCAGTTTTATTATGCAAATGCCTTAGCAAGTGAAAAAATCAGAATGAAATATCGCCTGTCAACTAGCTGCCGTACAATAAATAAAAAAAGTGAAACTTCGTTAGCGTAACATTTGCGATTACTTGATTTTTTGGTGAAGAATAAAAAGAGAAAAGAGAAAGAAGAAAAAAGCTAAAAAAAAAAAAAATAATCATACGAAACTACGTCGAACTAATGTAAATAACAATGTTATAGAGCTTCGTGGGACTATCCACGCAAACTGGGGTCTGGCTCAGGAAGGAATCGTATGCGCAAACTGGTTAACTCGTTGAAAAAATTCGTCTCAGTTGGAAAAGTCTCTAAAGTTAATGGTCGGGGGAGAATAAACGAAAAGCTCGGAGGAGAAGCCAACTCAGCCGTAGGCTGTCGCATCCTTAGTCGAAGCCATTTTGTGCCTCGGATTATTGCCGGGCGAGGGTCGGAATGCTTCGGGTGAGGAACTGATTAAGCGGGCGTCGCGCTCGCCCCGGCCTATCGCCGAGATTTATGAGGAATCATTAAGAGATTACGGAGAGTTTTGTTCGAGCCTCACGACCGAGCAGCCGTCGTCGATGTAATCTGCGCGCATATTGCCCGGGCAGTGTGTGCGTGCATTATAGCGCTTATGATATTATTCGGCTCGCTTGACCACGAGTGGGCTTCGAGTGGCCGCGGTAGGCTCGAGCCCCTACGCGCCTCGCCTCTCTCCTTCCCGCCTCCCCCTCGTTATCGCGATTGCAAGGCAGAGCCAGACTCCACGTGGACGCGTCGTTAGCTCGACGCGTTAACTGTCAAGCGTAACTTGTGCGCGTCGACCCATTTTTATCGAGCCTTTAGCAGGAGGAGGAGCGTAGGAGCTCTTCCCTGCCGCGTTTGCCGAGCTCCTCGTGGGTAAGGAATCGTGGCGAAGTGCTTTATCACGAGTGGCTCGCTATCTCCGTCGCGATGCTCGAGTCGGGGGGAGATCGGGAGGAGGTGGAAGGAGGAGTCGTCGGATTGAAATTGTCTCAAACTACTGCAGCTATCGGCGTATTTGTCTCGCGATTCTCTTGCGCAGCTGCAGTCGAAAAGATGACAAGCTTTCGATTGGATTACTAATGGTATTTGTGCTCGGCTATTGCTGAATTAATCGCGGAAACCCGCGGTAGGATCGTGCTCCCTTGCACGGGTACGCGATCTTGGCGTTGAGAGAGGCACAGGAGCCCACTGCTGGGATAAAGAAAGTAAAGGGGCAGAACGAACGAGAAGGAGGACGAAGGCGGCGGGCGCAAGGAGGAGGAGGAGGAAGGAGCGCCGAAAAAAGAGTAAACGCGAAGTGAAACGAGGGAAAATAAAGGAGAAGCGGCGGTGGGTGGGTTGGGGGTGGGGGGAGTGCAAAGGGATGTTAGACCACCTAGTAGCAATTTAGATAAACGACCAGTCTCCACTCCATTGAGTGCTGAGGCATGTCGTCAGTAGCCTTAGATGCTTAGCGCTCGCACTCGCTCAACGTGTATTCGTAGCCTGGCAGAGGAGTAAGCAGACGTCGCTCATTAAAATTTTGAACCTAAAGCGGATATCCAAAATTGGTGGCCAAATCCATCAAGTTCAAGGGAAGCAGCGTGCATCTCGAACTCTTCCTTGAAACGGAGCACCCCAGCACGGGTTGCGCCTTGCGCCTCGTGCCGCGCGTAAAATCAAATTCGGACAAATGCCTCTCCCTCCTTTTATCGCGGAAGATCAAGCCAGCGCCGCCCGAATCGGAATAGTCGCCGGCGATGGAGAAAATTGATAAGCCGGACGGACTTCGCCCCGTGAGAATGACGATTTAATAGAGCGCCTCCGCATCAACAAGTTGGATAGATCGAGGGCTGGAGGAGCGTAAGATAGGAGCTAAATTAGGAAGGAGCAAAATAGTGGATCGGATCGGCTCGGTCCGCGATCGAGTCCGTAAAAACCAGGCGGCTAAAAGTTCAAAGGCACACGCTGCTGCTTGTATTTCCGGGGCAGCGACGGTTCATTATCGACGAGTGGTAAACCTTCGGCAACTGCCCGCATAAGCCGCAAAGGCCGATTAGTACCTGCCGATGACAGCACGCCAAATGGTCACTCGTCCAAGAAAGGCGAGGAGAATCGAGGGCCCGCGAGAATGCGAAACCCGCTCGCTTCCTTCGAGTAAGTCGACGTCGACGGCGACGGCGACGGCGGCGTCGGCGGCGGCGGCTGTGGCTGCGGCGGCGGCGGCGGCAGCGGAAGCCATAGCCTAAATTAGGCAGACGCTCGGGTTTCGCTCCATCTCGCTTCATTTCCTCTCCACCCACTTGGACCTTGGCGCTGGCGGGCGCCGTAGCCGCAATAATCCCGGCGCGCTCTCGCACCTATACGGGCCGGGGTGAGGCTGCCGCCGACCAGGAGAGGCTCGAGGGAGGGGGCAGCGGCTTCCACGTATATATTACCGTTGACGATTGCGGCGCGTGGCGGGGAAGAGGGAGATGACGTCGGTGGCGAAGAGCCCGGGAACGGGACTATTGCGAGAAGGAGATCGAAAAAGAAAGACGAGAGGGAGCAGCCGCGCGGGGCTCTGGGGTCTGTGGGGTGGGACGGGTCGGGACGGGACGGGACGGGACGGGACGGGATGGGTTGGGATGGGATGGGATGGGTTGGGTCGGGTTGGGGGGGGGGTAGAGGGAGGGAGAGAGAGAGAGAGAGAGAGCAAGGGAGAAGGAAGGAGAGTGCGAGGAATCCGCGCGAGCGCACACGGGCATAATACGCACGGCGACGAGCACGAAGGTCTGACAGCAGGCCGAAACTGAATAAATTATTGCAGCAGTTTCGCAAACTCTTCTGAGCTCGATCTTTCGCTCGCGCCTTTCTTGCCGCTCTTGCGTATCAAAGGAGCACGGAAAGCAAAACGGCAGGGAGAATGAGAGAGATAAGGACAGAGCGAGAGAGATAGAGAGAGAGAGAGAGAGCAAAAGAGGAGTTTACCAGGAATCGCTACGGGCGACTGCTTCCCACTCGTTACTCCTGCTTTTTTTCTTCTCCTTTTATTGCAATTCTTTCAATACTCGGCTCTTGCAACTCGGCTCGTGACAGCGAGGGGAGCGCCGTGAGCGAGCGAGAAGGACATGCGGAATATCGGATAGACGGAAATAGAAAGACGCCGAAATATGCGAGGGATTGCCGACGTCTGCGCCTTTTGCGATTCTTCACTTGCTGTACTGCTCCTTTAATACCCGTCCGTCCGTAGCGCCCACATTCTACCTTTTTGTACCTCGCTCCTTCTCTCTTCCTCGCTCTCTCTCTCTCTCTCTCTCTCTCTCTCTCTCTCTCTCTCGCTCTCACTACGAATAACGGCATTCTTCCCTGTTGCTGAGCTCCTCCCGCCTGTTCATACTGGTGCTCTCTCTCTCTCTCTCTCTATCTCTATCTCTATCTATCTCTCTCTCTGTTTCTCTTTTAATCGGACGGAGCTTATCGCTCGGTGCTTGCCGGCGATCTGTGTCCGACGGACGATGCCAACGGAACCGCGTCGACCAGAACTTTTATGTCGCAATCGTTCTCACGCAAACTCGGGACTTCGGAAGTATGCAAGTGGCGCGATGTGAGGTCCGAACTTTCTCGCGCAGCGAGCTACGCCGAGGACTTAAAGGACCCACGGGCTAAGCTGAAATTTTTCCCGGAATAATCGAGCGCGGAGGCGGAGGCCAAAAGAAGCGAGCGCGGATGCAAAGGTACACAGGAAGCAGAGCTTGGGCATTAATTAGCGCGTTACAAATTCATTTAGCTGGAGAAGGATACTGGTCTCGCCTACCCGAGCCCGTAAAGAAGATTAATGGAAGGCGAATTGTTTGCCCGGCGCACTTTGTATCCGCGCTTATCCCTGCGGACTTTGTGCGCCTCGCTCCCAGGCCACGGGGAAGGGTTCCCCCGGCTCCATAGGAGGCACTCGCGTTCCCTCCGCGACGACAGGGACGCGAGGGTGGCGATCTGCGCTCGGCGGCAATTTTACTGGCTGCCAACTCGGCTTATTGTTTGTTTTGGAGGCTTGGCTTCCCCCATGGCTCATCCGACGGACCCGATCCATTGCCCGGACGTCAAGAGCTCTTTTT
This sequence comes from Kradibia gibbosae, assembly GCA_018907135.1. Taxonomy (NCBI): domain Eukaryota; kingdom Metazoa; phylum Arthropoda; class Insecta; order Hymenoptera; family Agaonidae; genus Kradibia; species Kradibia gibbosae. The sequence goes on along the minus strand of JACCHX010000006.1, from coordinate 3,982,087 downwards.
TTTCTGCCTTCTTTAATTACGAGAGATCCGGCAGATTATCTCTACGACTTCCCTTCTCCTCCGACATCGAGGCACGCTCCATTGATCACCTCTGCCACTGCTGCCCTTATTCTACGCTACGGGTAAATAGCTTTTTCCCCGATAGAGATATACTTCTTCCTTCGGGCGGCCAACTCCTCTAGGAATCTCCCAGCCCGCCCAGATTATGGGAAAGAGATTATCCAACCCTCTGCGATCGGCGTTTAACAATTTTACTAAACTGCCGTGCCTCGTTAATTAGACCTGCATTGATTACAAAAAAGAAAAACTAATTCTTTGACGGCTCGAAGAGGCGATAAGCAACAGTCATCGAAATCTTACAAATGACCATTATTAGATAGATCGTGATTGATCCGTGCCGCTTCTTAATAAGATTTACATGCCGAGTCGTGGCTCGTTAAATTGTCATTATTTAACAAAAGTACGTACTTAAATGAAAAAGAACGTGTGTCGCAAGCAATGCTAAAAATTTTAATGAAAATTAAGCTAACGTGGAATAAACCGAATTTGAAGAATACATCGGAATGATTTAACACTGATGGCTTCTAAAATTTAGGCATTTAAAAAAACTGTTATTGAATCATGCGTCGGCGTCGATTCAAGCCTTTTCCAAAGAGTTTTCTCTTTAAAAATATTTAAATTTTAACCGCAAATCCTACACCTTTGTAATCGCTTCTTCATTATTAATGAAAATAATGAAGGAGACGGAAGTGGGAGGCGGCAAAGAGAGAATTTTCCGATAGTACTAGATTATTGCAAAATAAATATTCAGCAATTCGATATGTTTTAGAACTAAGATCTTAGCTAATTGTTTTTTCAGAATCGTCAAGGCAATATTTTAATAAAAACTATTTATTGCCGCTGCATTAGTTTTTGTTTAAATACGTGGAACACGTATTTTATAGCAGCAAACACTAATTTTATAGCTGGTGCTTCGATGATTGCTTTTGGATGCCTGGTTACAAGATCTGGTTCATTGTTATCCGCGCCAACAACCTCACTGTCTGCGATTGTATTTATAAATTTTTCAACCATTAAAATCTACCATATTCCCTGCCCACAATTGCATATAGTTATAAGATTAACGTTAGCTTCGCAGACATAACTCCTGCATTCAGAATCTTAAATTTAACGAATTCCGCAAAATGAGTATTCACTATATCCTGAATATCATTACAAATGGTGACCTTTTTCATACCGATGACAATTAAAATATTCCAATAAGGAAGATTGACGCAGTCTACATCATATATAGAAGATTGATGCCGATGATTTGAAATAGCTTAAGACTTTAAATATGAAAATGACAATCCTGAGATTTAAAGATTGCCCATTATTAATATTATGTTAACTGGATTCGTAATTTATTGATTTTGAAAAGATGTGATTTTTAAAAAGCATTTCTTTTTAATCCATGCTGTAGATATGGTTTTCTAAGAAATGTAATTATAATTTACATGTTAGATGTTTTTATTACTCCGACTCGATGTTGAGATTATTGTTAAGGGAACCTTAAGTTGACGTAGAGAAATTAAACCATAAAATTTAAGGATGTAAATTAGCTGAGATTATATTCCGACGGCAAATGGATATCGTGTTTAATCCAAAAACAAAAAAAACTCGAGCGGTAAGTTACGGATTGTTTCGTGTTATTAAGCAATTTTTTTGATAATTTTTACATTAAATACGCTTCGCTTGTATAAAATTGGCGATAACAATAAATCGCCATTCGATAAAAATAAACATAATTTCAATGAACTTTGACGCTTCTAATTGTAGATCTAGCATCGCGTGCATTCGATTAATATGCGTATGAAAAGTACGAAACTACATATTTGTATAGAAGCAATCTTGTAATACATCCAATCTAATAATATATAATTTTATGGATTCATCCAAGAACATTCGTACTTAAGAGATTTCAAAATAATGTAATAAGCTTTCCTTTTACAAAGAAAAAGCGTATTTTACTGTAAGGTCGCTTCTTATTTGGAATTATTAATTGACCACGCTTAAGCTTACAAAATGATGGCCAAAGAAACCAATTGACCAATTAATGAGATTCTGACAGAATACGTCGATTGAATTAAGCGGGAAGGCTGCTCGGGCCCATAGCATTGAGCAATTGATCGTGGAGCGATTGTGTAGAAATAAAGCGGTTGCCGAAAACCCATCGAAAATCGAAGGCTAATTATTACGAGCCTCGGCCGAAGCATCGAGTTCGCAAAGTTTACTCCTCGAGCGTCTCCCGTTCCGAAGCGAGCGGCCTCTCCTCAAAGCCCTCGTAAAAATCGCGCCCAATAAGGAGCATTCGCTAGATATAGAAGCTTAAAAGTGCCGTTGAAAAGTGTGCGAGAGGCGCTCGAGCGCAAAATATGGCTGGAGTGCCAAAAATTTCAAGCGCGCCAGCTGGAGGAATCTTTGATCGGGAAGTTAGGTGAAAGCCGTCGGCGATCGGGGCCATTAGAAAAATCCGGTGAAAAGGAGCGCGAGGAGGGGAAGAATTCGGCATAGGCCCCGGGGGCTTTTGATTTGCTTTTACTGGGCCGGCGGCGGGGGGGAGGGATCAGCGCTAGTTATTCACGAAGAGGTCGAGGAAAAAAAGCGTCGATCGCGAGAGACACGGGCTAATTAGGATGTTCAGCCTCCAGGCCGTTATGGTAGTGCCGCCGCTGCTGCCGGTTCGAAGGAGCCGCCGATCTGGCCTCGGGGGGGGGGGGAGCCCCCGACCGCTGGCCCGAGGGGGAAGAGGCGGCAGAGAAGGGGGCGGTGACGGTGTCGTTACGAGAGCGGCCGACGCGCAGGAGCCGTGAATTGAGCGTCGCTTGGTCGGCTCATTGATCAGTGATGCCATTACGTCGCGGTAGTCAGGTTCGAAAGGCGATAATAATCTCGGCGGCGACTGCAACGTCATGCGCGGCTGATATACACAAGAAAGAGCGTCACCGTCGCTCGGCCCGAACGGGGCACGGAGGCGCGGGACGCCACCGGGGCCGGAGGAAGCGGAGTCAAGTGGCCGAGGACCGCAGAGGCGGAGGGACGAGGCGGGAGAGGAGCGACGAGGCTAACGCACGCTCCTCATTACCCCGCGTACGTGCCCAACAATTTCCAAACGGTCCGCTCGCCCGGACACCGGCGAGGGCTCTCCCGCCGCTCCTGGCCCGTCTCCTTTAAATATTAATTGGAAGCGCGGTTCGGGGGAAAAATTATCCCGCATGCGATTGAGTAACTGTAAAATGAGTGATTGATCCTTCCTGCGCCTCGCATCTCCCATTCCGCCTCTAAATGCTCCCTCGTTTCGAGTCCCTGCTTATTTTAACCTTCGCTTTCGCGAATGAAGATTAATGGATTAACGGAAAAGTTTAGCGCAATCGAATGAAAATTCATCTAGATATTACAAAGGATTTCGGCCAATGGTCGGCTCGACTATTAATTGGCAATCGGGATCCGTGCTAAGGCTGAAATCATTTTGCCAGAATAACTCTGGAGGAAAGTTCGGCATCGACGATAGCTTACCCGACTCCCCAGGCTTATCAAAAAGAAAATGTTGCCATGAAAATCGCGAGCGCCTTTAGCGACTGTTGCCATGCGCCCACTCGATACGATTCTCCATCTGGTTATTGTTACGTTGTTAACGAAAGCGTTTATTCAATGATATAATGTGCGTCAGGGATTTTCGTACTCGTCCGTGCAGTTCTGGCAAATATGGCAGATGCGATCGACTCTTTCAATACTCGCGAACGGATAAAACGAGCTGTCGACATTGGGAGAGCAGACATTGGGTGAAAGTCGAAGGTTCGGCGATTCGCCGATGACTGGACACGAAAGCTCGGAAATCTTCACCTGAGAAAAGCTTAGGGCTTCGAGTCACGTACCGAGACTCGAAGGCGCCTGTTCAAATTCGAGTTAATTCGGAAAGGTTTCCCCTCGCCGGCTCGGAATACCCGCTCACTCGAACTTGCTCTCGACTTTTCCTTTTTTCTTATCTTATTTTTTTAGCGCCTGTTCTTTTGGTCCAGTGAGTTTATACTATCCAAGATAACAAGCTTTCCTCTGCAGATGAATCATCTTTTTGCTCCATCAAGGAGAAACCTCCGCCTCACTGGGTGCAATATTTTTATCCTTTTAATTTCTTGGCAGGATTTTTTGCGAAAAATGACAAAATTTATCGGGCCGATGCGGGCTGCCCTAACGAAATTAAAAATACCTTAATTTACGTAGAGAGGAGGAGGCGGATCGCCCGAGTGCGAGGAAATATAGGACAGTATCGATAAAAGGGGAGAGAGAGAGGACGAGTGGACCCTCGACAATAGAAGCCTGGGGAATCCAATCATGCAAAATCAGAAAAGATAGCAATGAAAGTAGCGAAGATTACCCGCTCGTGTGACCGAATGGAACGGAAAATGGGAAAGGTATGCACGCACACGTGAATGGGCGCGAGCGCAGGGCGGGAGATAACAAAAAAACAAAAAAAAAAAAAAGGAGAGAGAGGAAGGAAGGCGAGCGAGCGCGTCCGTGCTTGTGCTCGTGCGCGCGCGGAGCCGACGTGTGGGAAGGGAATGAATCTAATTTCACGCAAAACCTTGCACCTTCTGGCCATTACGTCCGCGAAGCGCGCGCCTTTGCTCATCCTGTTCCCGCCTGCGAATCAGCGAACCTGTTTCATTAGTTCCTCTCGCTTTCGCCTCTTTGTTCTCGCATTTATCGCCGTCGCGTCCCTCGACTGACTCACCTCGGCTCGGCGAGGAGGAGCCGCCGCCGCCGCCCTCGTCCCCCGGCGCTGCGCCAACCGCCGGCTCGAGAAGGGTTGAGGGGGCGAACGCGTGCCTTCATCCCTGTCTCGGGGCTCGATCGCCTCCTCCTCGGCTTTTTTTCCCCCTCGGACGATCTCATTAACCGGCCGGCGCAAGTGGGACGCTCGCCTCGCGGGAGGTCGTCGTTAGTTAAAGAGCGGCCGCTCGTCCGCGACCCCGCGGCGGTGCCGGGGCACTCGCCGGCTGCCTTTTCATTTCGACATTAGCCGTGGGCGGTTGGCCGCGACCGCGTAATTGGAATGATTATTAGTGGCACTTGGTACCCTCCCGGGCCCGGCCGCGCCCCTCCCCAGCCGGCCGCAGAGGCCGGAGAGAGCTCGCCCGTCTCGGTGGGCTCGACAATGGGCTTCCGCGCCGTCGAGCGGAGAGGCCGCGGCCCCTGAAAGAGCCTGCGTGCGGAGGTGCCCGGCTCCGGCGAGCGCCCGCCCCGGCGGGGAGCCGGAGGGGAGAGGGCTTATAATGGAACTCCCGATAATCGGCAGCGTCCCGCCGGCGGTCTCGCGTCCCTCCTCGGAGCCGCGTAGCGCCGAGTTAACGCGGTTAACAGCCGCGCGCCGGGAAAACGAGTTTCGAACTCGGCCGAGAGCGCGCTGGCGCGAGAGAGAGAGAGAGAGAGAGAGGGAGAGAGAGAGCGAGAGAGGGAGAGAGAGAGAGAGGGAGCGCGCTTGCGTAATTCCGAGGGACGAGCTGGCGAGATCTCCATAACGGATCGGCTTGCGGCGGGCGTAACTCGCCCCGAATGCGGGAAAACGTTTGGGTCGGGCGACTTTCGGCTAGTCGCTGAGGGTCATCTATTTTCGTCGGGTGCGAGACTCCTCGGGTGTTGCCTCCGTCGCTCCGCCAGACCCGCTCCCGGGACAAAAAGCCCGACCGGGTCCCTCCCGCCTCCTCCTCGCTCCGGGCCGGCCTCCCTGCGCACCTCTTTTAAAGTCAGCGCTCGGCCGCCCCGCGGCTCGCCGCTCATGGGATCGCCGGCAGGGCCGGGGGCCGGGGAGGAACGCGGACGCGCTCGGTGGCGTTCCCTTGGCGGCCTGGTGGCCCGCTACTAATTGCCGGCGGCCGTTCCCCGTCAGCTCCGGATCGGCGGAGCCGGGGATTCAGCCTCGGCCCCGGCATTATATCGCGCGCGCAAATTTACGCAGGAATGCAATGCCTCGAGTTCGCGGACGACTTAAACGAGCGTCGCCGCTACCGCTCCTCGGGTCCTGGTCAGGCTGCCGAGGAAGACCGGACGAGATGCGGAGAGAGAGAGAGAGAGAGAGAGGCACGCATAGACGTAAAGAGAAAGAAGAAACAAGAGGGAAACGGAGAGAGAGAGAGCGAGAGAGAGAGAATGAGGGAAACGAGACAGAGGAGAAAGAGCGAGCGAGAGAGAGAGAGAGAGAGAGAGAGAGAGAGAGAGAGAGAGAGAGAGAGAGTGTGTGTGGCGAAGAATGCCGACCGGCCTTGGGATTGTTATGGGATTTCTCATTTCAGCTGAGAGATTTACTTGTTGCGCGTCGCTTCGTTTCTTCGAGACAGCCTTTTTTTAGCCTCCTTTTACCCGGAGCCGACGCTTTAAACGTACGACTCGCGGCTCCGATCGCCTAAATTCGTATTTCACGCGGATTCCGACCCGTCGGTCATATTGCGGACAAACGGTCCTTGCTCATCGCTTCTTGTGTCGAAGCTTGGGACCTCGGACTCTTCGTCCTCCGAACAGCCATCGGACTCTTTTCTCGCATCGTCGATACTCGCCACGTAACCCAAGGCCCCCGTATTTCGTTGACCACTTCGATGGCATTAAAGAATTGCAAGGGTCGCAAAGTACGACAAACGGCAAAACGAGAAGGAGGAAATAACTTTACGAGGATCAAATTCCATTAAAGATCATTAAAAATTAAAATCGTAATGGTTTGTGTAATGGTTTGTGTAATGATAGTGATAAAATAGGATGCGTGGAAGGAGGACCGGGGGGGGTAGGAGGGTAGGCGGAGGAGGAGGATCGGGGAGCTCAAAGAAAGGAGCCAGAGGAAGAGCGACAGGGAGCTATGAAATGACAGTAGCCAGGGTATGGCTAGGGTTGAGCGGAAAAAAAATTGACACTATCAGCCGAGTACAATTAGGAATGCCAAGAGGATTGTCTAAATAAGGAAGAAGGAAGTCTACACGCCTTAGCACTTTCTAACTCGCTGCCCCGACTTTAAGGTGACTTTTCTTCCTTCTTTTGTCATGGGTCCTGAATCGCATCTGGCTCGAACTCGGACTCTCGGCCGTCGCTCGGTCTATCGTTTAAAAGACTCCGAAGCCGCTCCAACGAAGCCATCAAACAATGACGCTGTCCTGCGCGAGAGAGGAGCAGAGTGCAAAATTTTCCAGCGGCTCCTCCTGACCCGCGGAGCCTCGGTCCGGGTCTCTGTATTCGGGATTATTCCGAGAGCGGTGGGTAACGAGGGTTTGCGTACCGCGAACGGCCATTCCTACTGATAAAGTGCCTTCGCTGATTCTTGGCCCATTAACTCGTCCCTCGGCCCATTTACTACCTATATATACCTGCCTACCATTTTTATTCCCTCTGTCGGCGATTAACGCTCCTGGTTTTATCATCCTTGTATTATCGACCTTTTCGGCCCTCCGACCGCTTCGTGCGCGGCAATTTTTTCCCTTTTATAGCTCGGCCCGCGCCTTGAAAAATTGCGGAGACGCACGATAAGGCAGTTAATAAGTGAAACAATCGATTCCCTTGAAGCGTCGCGTGATGCGAAAGATGAAATTCGCCTTGCGCAAGCCGAATGGCTTTCGGGCGATTTTTCGAAGGTGCAGGTAGTTGCGTGCGCCGAGGCACAAGTGTCGACCGTCCGGTGCCGAGGGGTCATGAAAGGAGGCGAGCTCGAGACCGACGCACCTTCAGGGCTTCTCGCGCCCGAGCGTGTGCGGCGATTACTCACGAAGGTTGCGGGCCCGAAGCCTTGGCGGGGGGGAGAAAGCCGCCGAGAGGAGCCGGGCTGGGGCTTAATTGAGGCTGGCCGAACGGTGGCCGTCGGTGGCGCCAAGTGCGCGGGGACGGAAGCGGGCCGTAAGAGAAAACAAAGGAGCCGCTCCGCTCCTGTCGCCCCCCCCCGCCCCCAGGCCCCGGGCAGCGAGCCCGCGAGACCCGATCGAAATGCGGCTCGGGGGTGGGGGGTGGGGGGCTCCCGCGAGCCCCGGAGCTCGGGGAGGATCGAGCGAGGAGACGGCCGAGGCTCATTAGCGCGGCGAGTCGCTGCTCGGTTCGGCACTCGCGTGTAAAAATGCGGCGGATGGGCGGCGGAGCGTGGGCGTGACGGGGTCGCGGGGCCCCGGAGGGTTAGCGTGCGGGCGGGCGGGGGACCGAGCGGAGAAAGGCAAGCCGGCGTGCTTGTACGGGACCTTTAGCGGCTCGGCTCGGGAAGATGGCGATCAATGACAAGTTCCCGGCGACCTTCTTCGCGTTGGCAGCCGACGGCCGCTTCCCCCTCCCAACGAAGACGGGCAGGCAGTGCGGGCGCACGCCTCCGAGAAGAGAGAAGCTTAGCGCCGTGTCGTCGGAGAGGCTCGACGCTGCGCGATCGAGGTGCGGTGTGTGGTGGGGCCGGGGGTTAAGGGGGCCTGGGAGGAGGAGGATGCTTGAAAAAGCAGAAAAGACGTCAATGATAAAAGTCGGCTGAGCGCGAGAAGGCAGCCAGCGGCAGCCGCACCGAGCGAGGGGGAGAATCGGATAATAAAGAAGAAGGCTCGACGAAGCTGGTGGAGTAGGGCGCGGTGAAACGGAGGAAGGAGATAAACACGGCGAAAGCTGCGTTCACGGAATTTCTCCGTGCTGGTATAATGGGGCGGAGGAGGATGGGATGGGATGCGGCGGCGGCGGCGGAGGAGGATGGGATGCGGCGGCGGCGGCGGATGGGATGCGGCTGCGGCGGAGGAGGAGGCAGAGGGGGAGGGTGGGAGGGCGAGCGGCGGAGAGTCGGCTGATTCCACGTCGAGAGCTGCGCGACGCAGAGGACGGGACGCCCAGGAGGCGCCGAGCCGGTATACGCCGAGGCGAGAGAGAAAAAGAGAAGCGAGCGAAAAAGGAGAGAATAGCGAATCGAGGTCCACGCCGACTCGTACCCACATGCACGAGGGGCTTCGGAGCCGGAGCGCGCGTGTGGGCGCGCCTGTGCCAGTGTAAGCGGAGGTATAAGCGGAGCTCTTTACGAGCAGGGCCGGGGAGAGTTGGCCTGTCTCTGCGGCTCCGCCGTGCCGCTGCCTCGGAAAGTGACTAATGACCGACTGGCCCGGGGAGCAGCCACGACCGGCCTCCTCCTCCTCCCCACCCTCTGCACGGCGCCACTGTCTCTAACCCCATCGGGCCCAGCCCCACGGCTCGCAACTTCGGAGCTCGGCCGAGCCGCTTCGCTCTTATCTCGAGCATTGGTCCCTTCCTCTCTTGTTCTCTTCCTGCCGACAGTCAACCGTGAAAAATGACTGCGGGCCGCTCCCAAGCTCCGCACCTCCGCGCAACCCATCCTCGCACTTTATCTCCTTTACCCTCGGGTTTTTGCACTAATAAGGAGAGCCCCGGACCCTCCGCAGATCGCCAATTTTTATCGGGCTCGGCAGCCTCACCGACGAACGCGCTTTATACTTTCAAATTATAACCGCGATTACCGTCATATTTTCAAAATTTACGTGTTGGTGCTTTCGGCTAATCTCCTCTAATCTACTCCTCTCGCTCCGCTCCCTCCATCTCTAGCTCTCTCTCTCTCTCCGTCTCCTCTCCCCTTCTCATCTTACCTAATTCATCAGCACTCATACCCTTGATTAAGCAAACCTATACAGCAACCCTTTTATAAAAGACTGCTTTAAACGTTGGAGGCTCACTCGAATCTTTTAAATGATCTCCGCAACAGCAATCGATTGTTAAATTTTCTATTTATAATGGGTAATCGATGAGAAACTTATCGTTATGCAATTTCGCATCTACAATTTTTTCTCCTTTCATTCTGTCGGATTAATGTACATAAGATTACGTAAAGTTGTTGTAAAACTGTGCAAAAAGATACAACATTTCCAATGTTAATCGTGGGGTCATCGTTATACAACATACGGAAGAACTTTAATAAATGGACAGCTTTTGTATACGGGATGATTACTCGAAAATTTATGAAAGTTTTTCTATTTTTTTTTTTTTTGTTCTGACCACTAGAGTCTGCGCGCTTTTTTAACGAATAAAATTCATGTTTCGTAGCCAAAGCTCTACAATATATTATTATTAATGTGACTCATTACTAAAATATGACACCTGCTAGATTATTATTTACCTTTGCGTCTTGCGAATGGTCGAATTTATTAGCGGAGTCGCAAGGAAATAGCACTCGTTTTGTATAAAATTGAGGCACGATTCGAATAAAGTAAAGTAAATTCTGTTCAAGTTTAATGTAATTAACGAGGGCGAAGGAGATAAGGAATTTCTTTCATCACAAAAGAATCCTACTCAATTACACAATTTCGCGCAATGAAATAAAAATTAGGAGGTAAGACAGGCCGGTAGTTCAGAAAAGGTCTGCCTCTGAAACTATAATAATTCTGGAAAATGACGCATGACGCATTGATCCCCCCCCCCGCCAGCATCCTCCTCCGTCAATCCGGCTTGCGCCAATGGCGACGCGATTGTCCTCCCAGGCATCCGGAGGCTCGCGGGTAATTAGTCATAATTAAGCGAGCACCTTATCCGCGCGTGACTGCCAGCTCCGCCACCTGAGTGCGTGGCAAGTTAAAAAGATCTATTAGCAATTGCGGCAGTGAGACGGAGCGAAATGCAGACGTGGCCGTCGGTGCAGTGCGAGGCGACGGCGTCGGGGCTTTAAACCTGATTAATTTAGCGTGCGACGCACCCGATTCTACACGAGCCGTTTGAAGCGGCTTAAGCCCGTCGGCAGGACGCAATAAAGCACGAGAGCGAGGAAGACGTCGCCGCCCGGATAAAAGCGAGCGGTCGTCGATTATTGCGGAAGAGCCCGCGGTCGTTTGGGATTTCGGTAACGAAAGGCACTTCCCGCTCGGTTTCGTCGCTCCTATCGTCGGGAGCCTTCTATTACGATCGATTCCGATTCTTAAAATGCCACCGACCGATACGCCCGTTGCTCCTCTGCTCGCTAGCAGAGAAATGGACGAATACGTAAGTGCGACAAGTTCACTGCTAAGCCCACGGATAATACGGAAGGTGTAATAAAACGATACTGCTAAGGACCCGTGCCTGCACTACACCTAATCGTAAACAATACGTTACACGTACCATTACCGAGTACGTGTCTTTCTTTACGGACGCCGTAATAAATAAGTAAATGCCATTCAAGCCAGATTACCGTTCTAAATTTAGACGTCTCATGGTTTCTCATTTATTAAAGTGCTTAGACAGGACTCTTACATTTTTCACGCTACGAAATTAATCCACGTTATCCACGCATTATCCAGCATTAACTATGAAATTTGTACAGCGATTATCGGGATAGCGGCACCGAGGATCCTCCGACCGATAATACATTTAGACTTGACTCAACGAATTGTCAAAGCCAATCGACAATCAGAAGAGTGCACGGAAACATTCTAATGCCAAGGACTGCCATTGGTTATTCGACAGGGAGTAAAAATGTTGAAATAATACGGGGAATGTTCACCGATGCTCTTTGCGTTATTCGGTATTGCGAGGAAGGAAGGAAGGAAGGAATGAAGGGGGGGCGGGGCGGGGCGGGTATGGAACGTCGATAAGACAAACACGGAAGTGCTTGGCTGTCTGTAAAAAAGCAGCGGCTTCTAAACGGGGCTCGTATCGCCGGTTCTAAATCACGGCGGCCCACTCGAGGAGCCGGGCATCGCACTCAGAGGATCATTATGCCGCCTGGCTGGGATTTGTCATCGAGGTCCGGCCATAATTTGACGGGCTCGAATGGGTGGTTGGGGGGGGGGGGGAGGCCGCTCGATCGCCGAGGCTCCGAGTCCGAATGCCGCGGGCGAGCCCCGAGGGCACGGGCGTAAAGTCAAGCTTGAAAAAGCGAAGGCTCACGAGGAGGATTAACAATGAAGGACCGCGCGGAGGGGAAATCCATAATCCGAAGGTTGGAGGAAGCCATTAGCGGGCCGGTGACGAAAAGACAGCTGTCGAGAGTTACAAAGGAGTTCGAGGCTCACCTTGTTGTGGGGCGGCTGCGTAGGCACGTAAAGCGGAGGATCGAGTCCGAGGTTAGTCACGGCGTGACGACCGATGATCCTGTCCGCGGGCTTGGGCTCGTAGCCCTCCGGCTGGCCGATGTGAAAGCCCTTGCTCTTAACCCAGAAGCGGAACTTGCTGTTCTCCGCACTGTTCACCTCCTCGCCCCGCAGGGTGCGCAGGATGCGCGCGTACTTCCTTATAGTGATGGTCTTGGTCTTGGCGAGGTCGCCGTAGGTCTTGATGACCCAGGGCTGGTAGGCGCCGAACATCGAGTCGTTGGGGAAGCTCTTGGAGAGGCCGACCTGGGCGAGCTTGCCGGCCTGGCTCTCGGCCAGGGCCAGGTGGCCCGAGGGCGAGCTCGGGTCCTTGGGCTTGGCGCTCGTCCCGAAGGCCCCCGCCGCGAAGGCCAGGCCCATGGCGCTCTTGGGGTCGTCCGAGGGCCAGCCGCCGGCTCGGGCGGTCATGTTGGATATGTCGAGGTAGGACACCGAGGGGCTCTTGCCGAGGTTGGCGGCCGTCCCGACGAAGGTCGCCATCGAGGTCGACATGTAGGACATGGGCGAGGGCAGGCCCACGGAGTCGGGACAGAGGGCCGCCTGGGCCTGCAGGGAGAGGCCCGCTATAGAGGCGTAGGGCCGGGGGTCCGACCAGTGGGGCGGTCCCGGCGTCACCATCGAGGCCTTCTTCGAGAGCTCGAGCTCCTTGGCCTTGGCCGCGGCCGTCCTCGCCCCAGCGCTCGACGAGGGGCCCCTCGACTTTTTTGGGACGGGCTCCGAGCCCAGGGAGTTCAGGTTGCCCTGCGAGGGGCTGTTGTTGTTCTCGGAGCGCGAGCGCTTGCCGCTGCTCGTCGAGCTGCCCACCTGCACGCGACGGCGGAGTCCCATAGTCGCGGTCGCCATGCCACGCACTTCTACCGGGCGCACTCTCTACTTGTCCACTGAGGTCCAAACTATCGGCCCCCGGCCTATCACAACTCCCCTCTTCAATTGCAAAGCTGCGCTGCTTCGGATCTGCCTCCTTTTCGTATCAGTGGCTCGTCACAACAAATCATGCTCCAATTGCGCCGGCTCCTGTCAACACAAGACAATGATACCGTTTATATTTACTGTTACTCGGGAAGCTGCATCGAGACTATAACTCGCGCGAAAATCATCATTTCTGTTTATTCCTATCGATGTATTGTTGCTGTTCTCTGCCGCGGTGGGATTTAACGTTGGCCTGAAAAAATCTACTAACGAAAATAATATTATTTATTCCAAGTGACATTCAATTAGTAACGACGACTGGTCCCATCTTCCTCAACATTATGAAGTTTTATTAAGCAGTCGTCTACCTTTATAAGCGACGTAGCCCAGCGTCGGGATATTTAAACAGCTCACTCCTTATATACCTATTAAAATTTTAAAGAAGTAAGACTAGTTTGCTTACGCGTTGCCAGAATTGGCAGCTTTCGGTTTATCTTTGGCGAGGAACAAATTCATTTCCTCGGCAAAAATGAAAATCCACAGAGCCTGCCGAAATACATTGTGCGATGTTAGATTTACGGAGGATAGTTAAGGAAGCTTTATCGTTGACTTTTTAATTAGATTAAATACTTGGCGAAATTTGCGTATGTACATACGCGCGTATGTGCACGGGCGCGTATGCACGCATGTGCTCTACGGAGCGAAAAAGTGTAAGAGTAACTTAGAGGTTGCGGCGCAGCTTAGGGAATCTGTAACAATTGAACGTCAATAAGAGCATTAACGGCACGAGGGTCGGGCCGGGTGTGTGCGCGCGTGTGCGTGTGCGTAAAGTGACCGAGTGCCCGCATGCGGAATAATATGCCCCTGGCGGCTGTGTGTGGGGTGGGGTGAAGTGGAGGGCTGGCAGGCAGGCAGGCAGGCCGCCGGCGGCGGCGGCGGCGGCTCCGGGAAGACAAAAGAGGGCGAGGGAAAGAGTCGTGAGAGCGAGAGAGCCATCCGTCTAATGACGTAGGTGTCCCCGCCGCATCGGCACGGGCACGTCCAAACATCCAACCAGTGGTCCGTACATGGCGGGCGTACGCGCGGGCGGTTGAACACACACGTGCCGGGACGGAGGCGAAGGAACCCCTTCGCCCCGGCCCCGCGCCCGATTACGGCTACGGGAGACTCTCCCCGGTCATATCCCACAATCGTTCTTGATAGGTATCGTTAGTCCGATATTTGGTACCCGCGCCGGCAGGCCGAGCATTGTGCGGGGCTCTCGAGGAGAGCCGCTGAATAAAATAAGCCCTCATTGTTCGGAATCAATGTGCCGTGGCGAGGTTGCGCCTCCGCTCCCGAACCCACGGCGGCCCTTAATTCCCGCTCCGGAGCCAAAGGGCTGCGCGCCGCCCGGCCGCCGTCACCACCACCCGTCGTTATCCCGAAGTCACGCACTCGATCTGCGCGCGGGACCGAACGCTAATTGAATACAAGATAAGCCCTTTTTCCACCCTGCCCCACTGCCGCCGCCGCCGCCGCCGCCACCTTTTTCCATCCCTCCTGGTGCGCCCCTCGTCGGGGCACCGCCGCCCGACCCGCACCCGCTCCCGCCCCTTCGGAGCCTAGACCCGAGCCCCCGACCCCCCGGCCCCGGCCCCGGCCCCGGCCCCTATCCACTGGCGTTCACACATATGACGCCATTGTCGAACCTCTCAAACTCCGCAACTGACGCCACCGCTGATCGGCTCTCGCCACTTTTAGCTCCCCGACGGCTCGTTTAGCGACGACGCCGCTCCCGGCTACGCGACACCCCGCGACGTGTCTGCTCATCATTGTCGGCGGAGGCTACGCTTTTTAAAATTCACCCTTCCTAGAAAAACAGAATCGCTCCGGATTAAATTACGTGGCACATTTATACGCAAGTATTGTGGCTTGAGGGCGGCTCGGAATCCGACGTGGTTTTGCTACTATTTCCCGAGGTTGGAAAGTTTGTATAGAGCCACTGTAGCTTCTGCCGCCGATAGATAACAACAAAATGCTCCCTACATTCTAATATTTTATTTCGAAGATGAGTACGTACGCATACATCGCGCGCCCATTTATATATATATATATATGTGTGTGTGTCTATATCAATACAGATCAATGCATCAATGTATCAATAAATCATCAATATACACATATATATATATATATATACACATATGTATATATATATATATATATATATATATGTATATATTGATTTTCAATTTTCGCACTCTTATCTTTAGAGAGACGCAATAAAACACGAGCATCGGTGGGCCGGACCATGTCTGCCGGGCAAATCAAATTTACGAAGGAGTCGGCTTCTCGAAAGCTGCTCCGTAGCTCGGATATTCCCAGGCTTAGCCGAGGAGAAGCCCTATTGTCCGCAGTACGCGCAAGCCTTGCCGAGTCGGTGCTCTCCGGACAGCTTGAGGATACTCGAGGGTGCGGACGAGGGAGGGTCGCGATGGCCCAAAGGCTTAATTCATTAGCGTTTATTCGGTTAATCAAGCGATTATGCCGGGCGAAGTCGTTGGGGCAAATCGAATAAAAATACGACTCGTAGCTCGGTCACGTATCGATCCGCGTGGGCGTCACGAATGCTAATCGGGATGTAATTTGAATTCACGCGGAGCATCGTGCCGTAATTCTAAAGGTCGGCCGAGTCGGCGGAGCCCCTTTTAATGCGTCGGAAACAATAACTCGCGCGCGCGTCGCCTCGGCGGCTTCGACACGCCTATGGAAAAGCGCGAGCGGGGCCGACGGGGGTGCGGTTCCGGGAAAGCGGAAAGGAGAGATCGTCTTTAAGTCGTTAAAACTGCCAAAGCTGAATTCCCAAACGGGCGGGTGTGGCGACCGGCCCGTACCGGCCACCGGAAAGGATGCCGCCGCCCCCACTACTCGAGCACCGTCACCGCCACCGCCACCGTCGCCGCCAACGTCAATTTTCTCACTTCTCGGCGCATTCTTTTGGCTCGGATCAACTTCCTCTCCTCCCGCCCGGCCCGTGCCATCGTGTGCGCCTCCGCGGCACGCGATCGGCAGCTCCGACGAGATTTTCACGTTTCCTCTCGGGCACGGATGCGCCCGTCCCCCGGTCGCCTGACCTCCCCGCCAGCCCATGAATAATCCTACGTGGCAAGCGGCTCTCTCTCTCTCTCTCTCTCTCTCTGTCTGCGCTCGTTACCGCCTCCTCGATGCTCGTTTTTTGCCTCCCCGCTCAAACGATCAAGCCTATTTATTTTCCGCTGATTCCATTTACAAGTTCGCGCGAGCGGAAGTCTTCGTGTCTGCTTTATAAAGAGCGGTCAGTCTCGAAAGCGATAAAATTAAGTTCCTCGGTGCTACACTAAAACGCAAGAGCGCCTCGGACGGGGCCCTGAACCGCTGGCATCAAGGGTCCCGACAATATATATACATATATATATATATGTACATATTTATATATTTATATATGTACGCGCACGCACACACACATGTATATATATATAAATACAGATGCGTATGCGCGTACGTATATTTATATACTCCTCCCCCTACGCACAGAAACGTGACGAGGTCCCAATATTATAATGCACATTTACGCTCGGACACTTTTCTCGAAGCTCGTTATTACGAAGCGGCGAACCCTTTGATGCATCTAACGCTTCATTGTTTCCGTCATGGATGCACGCGATCCGCTGTTGGCCTCGTAATGAGCCCGATGTTAATGGTAATTGACAGCTCGAAAAGAAGGACGGGCTCGGAAGCGGGATTCTAAAAATGCGCGACAGCGGACTACGGGCCCCGGGTGAAAGCTGCCGACGAACGGCGACACCGACTCCACGGTAGAGGAGGCGCGAGGGCCGAGGAGGGCCTCGAGCGGCAGGATCTATCGCGAGTCGGCTTATCTCATCGTTATCGTCGGGTGCTTTGAGCCGCGGGAGCTACGGTGGGGCAGCAGAAGCCGACGGACCGGCCCGTAGGAGCCAAGTGGACGAGGCCCGATTCAAGCGAGTCCTCCGGTTCTCGAGGCGGCGAGGAGCTTCCGATGCCGGGGCTAGGGCTTGGAGAGCCTTCCCTCCCTGGCAATCGTCCGGGCCGGCGGCGGTAGCGAGTGAAAAACAAAAAAAAAAAAAGAAGCAGGACCCCGGGCTCCGAGGGCCAAGGGATCGATCGACGGGGACTTACGTGTGGCCTTCCTAGACTCGGCGTCCACCGGGCTCAGGTCGCCGAGGAGGCTGCTCCGCTCGGCCGCGTGGAGGTAGCTCAGGTGCGCGGAGAAAATGCGCCGGACGTCGAGCGACGATCCGTACGACGAGGAAGAGAAACGGGCGACCCGGCGTGCGACGGGACACTGCGGGTGCTCGCGCGGATAGCGGGTGGCCGCGCCGCTGGCAGCCCCCCCCTCTCGCTCGCGTCAATCGCTCTCGCTCCCTCTCTGCCTTTCTCCCTTTCTGCCGCGTAGCTGCCCTGCTCCCACTCTCTCGGCCGCCTCTCTCTCTCTCTCTCTCGCTCTCTCTCTCTCTCTCTCTCTCGCTCGGCTGCTGCTTCTGCTGCTGCTGCTGCTGCTGCTGCTGCTGGCTGCTGGCTGCTGCTGGCTGCTCTATACGGCTCTCCCTCCCTCTCGCTCTCCGGGCTCCCCCCTGCGTCACCCCCGAGAACGCGCGCGGCTGCGGGACGATCGCAGCAGGCGGCACCGGCCCGGGACCCTTCCGTCGGCGCGACTGCAGCGGGAATCGGGCGCACGTGTGCACCTCGGGCTCGACGTCTATATGACTCGGGGTCGGCCACACACAGTCGCGTGCGCCTCTTGTTTGCGTCGCCGATGTTGGGGCCGGACGGGCCGGGGGATGGACTCGGGCCTCTGGGCAGCCGCCTCTGAATACGAGCGGCCGACTCGCGCCGATTGATGTCCATTCTTCGGCGCCGGACCGCGCCCCCTTTTCGTAAAAAAAGGAGAGAGCGAGAGAGAGAGAGAGGGGGGGGAAAAAGGAAGGAACCTCTCTCCACCCTCCCATCCTTCCTCGCTCCTTCGCCGCTCTTTCACGCTCTCTTTTTTTCTCTCTCTCGCTCTCTCTCTCGCTCTCTCTCTCACGCTCTCTCTCGCTCTCGCTCTCTCGCTCTCTCGCTCTCTCGCTCTCTCTCTCTCTCTCGCTTTCACGCCCCGCTCCTGTCGACGATCCCAACACGGCCGCCCGCCGACGAGTCCGAGCCGCTACCTACCTTCCTCCACCCCCGCCCCGCGCATCGGGCCCGCCGCACGGCCCCTGCTGTCCCGTCGGACTCGGCCGTGCCGCGGCCACTCGGCGGCGGCCCACGGCTTTCGGCCTCCGCTTTCTCGTGGCACAAAGGATTTCCAAGAGGGCCGCGCACCGCCCGCCGTCGGAACGTCCCGCTTCGGGAATTCCATTCTGCCCCGTCTCCGTCGGCGCAACTTCATTTATTTCTGATTTTCGGCCGCTACGAGCTCGCGCTAAATTACTTCCTTGGCTCGGCATTCGGGGCCCTTAGCGCGACGAGCGACGCGCCCCACTGCGACTCCTTCAACCACCTACGGACGCTCGACTAGGCAATTTATTAATTACCGTCTGTCTGCTTAATAATCCCCCTTGCCCGCCCGCCGGAAAATGAGCCTCCTCGTGATTCATTAACGCTCCGAGCTCTTGATTCTAGCCTTCATTTTGCCACTGTTTACCCATTATTTTTGCAGACCCTTTTACCTCTCCTTGTTACTTGCAAAACACGAGGCTTCCTTCTTTTTTTTTTCTTTTAATTCCAATGCCCTCGCCGTACGATATTTCATTCCGGCAATTCGATATTTATGGGATATAAGATATAAACGCACACGGGCACTCGTTCTCTTCGTAGGCTGCGTGACACGTAGCCATGATACGCTCATCTATTATTAACGTACTGTTGGCATCTATGGAAATATTAAGTTTTTTTTCTCTTCTAATCTGAATCTATGAAGCTTTCACTTACACGAGTCGGATTAAAAAATTCATTATGGAACGATCCTCGGAGGATTTTTAAAGACTATCGATACTATAACGATACCTTTTTCCTACAGTATACAATAATTACGTACGTGAAATAAAGTTTAATGCATTTGAAATTTTTGAGAAATACACTTTTTAATTTTCTCTTAGCTTTACTACGTAATGGTTAAAATGATTTTCAGTTAAGATGATGAATTTCTGCCCCGGCGATATATTTTACGAAACTGAAACTTTATGAAACTATTATGAAAATTTAAACCCGTTCTATTATGAATTTATCGTTCTTTTATTTACTTCAATAAAATACCCTAATAAATACGCTTGTTCAACCTAACTGAAATTCAAGTTACTTTTTATTTTTATTTACAAAGCGCAATAGGGTTTCAAAAAAAAAACCATATTTGATGTACATCTTAAAATTACATATTTTAAAGTTTTGAAATTCATATTAGTTATCAAGGAGGATAAGAATTGGTTCGAAATTTGTAATCTAGGTAATTGCTAATTTATACATTTTCTTAAAGATATTCCAGGCTGTGCTATAATGAGAAAGAATCGTTTAAATTAATTGAGACAGATTTCGAAAGAATTCTAATATGGTTCATTTGATAAAGCAGGCATGATCTAAGTCGCGGAAGAAGAGTTTTATTT
The DNA here is from genome assembly GCA_018907135.1 of Kradibia gibbosae. Taxonomy (NCBI): domain Eukaryota; kingdom Metazoa; phylum Arthropoda; class Insecta; order Hymenoptera; family Agaonidae; genus Kradibia; species Kradibia gibbosae. The sequence goes on along the minus strand of JACCHX010000006.1, from coordinate 3,962,439 downwards.
ATTTTGCCATTAAATTATCGAAGCAAGTAAATGCATTAAAGAAACAGCACGTAAAGCTAACTTTATTCTTACTGCGTGGAGAGTAGCCCCGATTTCAGCCTGGAAAAAAGTGGTTACCATTTATCGGACGGGCTCTAGATGTATAAGAAGCCAATCGCGAGAAAAATAGCTCGGCGGAACTGTCATAATTATTGCAAAGCGATTTCAAAGCCCGGCTACACGCGGGCACCGCTGCGATAGATGAAGAAAGTATGGAAGGGATCGATGAGCCGGAGGCTGCAAAGGAAACACGTGTCCCTAACTACCAGTAGCTGTTACGGACCCCCGTGCCCTCGAGACTTTTCGCGAGTCTCTATACGAATGACACCAATTTGATGACCAAGAGCACACACTTAGCAGCTGTGCATCGTCGCCTATCACTTGTCCCTCGCTCATTAGCCTTCGCCAATACAGGACCGGAATCCATTGCTCGTTTGTTCTCTTCCACTACAGTTGGATCACTTTCCGACAATCAGGTTCTGGGGATAAGATGCACGTATATATCCATTTAATTATTCCGATAAATGTGGATAATAAGCATTTACAGACATTCGACATTATGCATTTTACGCAAAAATAATAATTATACTATTGGTAAAAGGATTTTTTTTCAACGATCAAGATTCTATGATTAGGGTTTTTTTGTTAATTTTTTAATGTATATCTTTCTAATTACAGTTTAGAAAATTGTAAAATATTTTTTTTGTAATTTTACTGTGCAAAACATCCCTATTGCGTTAAATATATTTTCTTAATACATAAATTATGACTTCATCAAAATTTTAGCAAGTTATTAAATAATTAATATTTGTATATGTTAGTATTATTAAGATCTGCATCTTTATTTTAATGAAAATCACGTGTCATTATGGATAATGAAAAAAGACAATAACGTTATTAGTTAGCTTTAATTAAAACGACATTAAAGCTGATCACACTTTCTATCGTTAAGCCCAAAATTATTATTTTAACATTTAAACAGCAGCATATATATATTATATATACACGTTTGGAGCAAGCATAGGAATAAAAAATATTAAATACATCGATAAAAAAAGTATTTTATATAATCTTCTTTACAATTATGACCAATTGGAAATCAACAATGGAAAAAAGCTAAAAATATTATACATATAAGAAATGACTTGATTTTTTATTCTGATGATGGAATATGCTTCACGAATCAATTTTACCTCAAGGAAAAAGTTCTCATAGAAGTGCCGTACTCATACCTAACATTATGATACTATAATAACAATAATTAATCTTGCAGCCCACATATTCCTAGGATTAATGATTTAACCAATTTTAAAATTAAGATGCTTTTCTGGTTTCGATAATTTTTCCAATAGTTTTCAGATTACTCTACTTTAATAATTAATTTCACGAGAAGTTTCTAATAATAATGCGCAGTATACGAAAATGTATTTAGCCCGTATTGAGCGTGTCGAGGTGAAAAAAGGTTTATGCAAATTGAAGGGGAGGGGGGGGGGAGAGAAAAAAAATTTCCTCGATACTTCGCAGAATAGAAGAGGAAAAAATGCAGACGCCGTAGCTCGAAGACCCAGCGTTGTGAAAAATTAAAGCCATCGAAAATTGATGCCGGGATTAAAAATTGCCTGGCATTTACGGGACTGTTGCTTCGCCGGGAGCTTGTCAGCGCGGAGAGTTGTGAAAATGGCCCCTTACCTTAAAAAAGTACACGAGGCGTTTGAGTGTGTGCAGTGGTCGGGCGGCGTCTCGAAGGCGAAAGAGGAATAAACGAAAGATGCGTTGTGTATCGCGGAGATGCCAGCCAAGTAGGCGTGGGTGAAGCGAAAACTGTGGGTAGATGCGGCGGCACCTCCCGTGTCCTGTAGCCTATATCCTATATCCTGTATCAACAGCCGCAGCGCGGTGGTGGTAACGACCTTCTTTGGCGCAGCTCCAAGGCTACAGGAGATCAAAAGCTCTCGTCCCTCATCCCATGCCGGGGCTGCTCCTGCTTGTCGTCGGCCCTTTCTCCCGTATCGGAGTCCTGAAACACTAAACGCCGCAGCGACCACCAGCGCGGAAGCGTCGCGGCGGCGCAAAATCCCTGCACACGGACGCCCGCGTGATTCCGCCCGATCCGGCTTCTCTCTATCTCCCTCTCCCTCACTCTCTCTCTAGCGCGAGCGCGCGCGCGCTTTCTCTCTCTCCCTCCCTCCCTCTCTCTCTCTCTCTCTCTACGCCCGATTACCGCCGCTCCAACCCCCGCGCACGCTCGCAATCTCTTTTAAAACCGTTCAAGATTTTATTCCCTCGCCCGCTTTCTTTCTCTGCCTCCATACGCTTTTCCGCGGGCCTTTTATTGGTAATTGCTGTATTCTAGATTCTTTTTATTACGTATACCCGACTAATTGACCTTTCCAATTTCAACCTGAATCCATTTATAATATTATTTGCACGGCCCTATTTAGTCGGCATTTTTTTTTTTTTTTTTTTTTTTTTTTTTTTTTTTTTTTTTTTTATCAAAAGTATTCGTTAATCTGCCTTTTAATACGGAGTGCTCGAAGTAACATGGAATGACTAAAAACAGGTAAGCAGTCGACGCGGTTTAACGCAATCTTACACTTTAAAAAATAATAGCAATAGCGAAATATATGAACAAAGAGAGAGAGAGAGAGAGAGAGAGAGAGACAGAGAATATATAGATTCCAATGATTACTTAATTCTTATACAATCTTAATTCTAGTGAAATCTACTTTTAAAAGTAAAAAAAAACGTCCAAGAGTTGTATTTTTTTTATTACTAAACCAAAGACCCTTAATGATATTTATTAATGATAACAAAATTGTTTAAATTAACGAAAAAAAGGTCCCAATACGCAAAAACTCTAAAGATTGTGAAAATGAATCAGACAATTTATTGTATTGTTGGCATCTTATTTTTGAATTAATCAAATAATCTCTGCGCTAATTATTCATTTTATGCCGAAATTAATAATACGCGTTAGAATGGCTTTTTTTTTGTTGGTAGGTGAGTAGGATCCTACAATGTAACTATAGTCAAAAGAAAAAATACTTAAACTAGTTGCTATGACGTAATGCATAAGTAATGAAAATATTGCAAAGATTGCCGAACAATTGTGCAATTCATTGCAACTTTAATATAAGGGTTACGATCCAAACTGCGAAATTCAGTGCCACGAAAATGTCGTTTTCACGACAATTCACATAAAATTGAGCTGCCGAAGCGCTTATTAAAACAAAAGCTTTGATCTATATCATTTCACTTTTTTAACTTGAATAATAGGCGATGATATAAAGTAAAAGTTTGCACACGGTCTTCTTAACTAGGATAAAGTACACTAGAGAGAAGCTTCACTGGCACGTTTAAAATAGACGAAAGTTGAAACTAAAATGAGAGAGCAGTCGGAAGTACGGGAAGTAGCCCACGAGATACATATCCCCCTCTCCCATGTACAAGCCAGCTCCATTACGAAAGATTCGCAATCCTCTGGACCAGTTTTCACCACCTTTAAATCGCTGGCCATTCTCTCACGAACTCGGCAGGGAGATGCTGAGAACTGGACAACGGTCAAGCGAGAGATGCTGTTTCCTAGATCGGGAACGGCGAAGGGGTTGTTCCACCGCACCCAGAGATTCTGGTTTCATTCGGTCGGGGAATGAACGGATCCACATTGCGTGAGAAAAAGCCGTGACGGAAGCGAAGTGCTGCATATTGTTTCGCCTCCGGACCAGCCTCTGCATCCAAGCACCGCCAGGGAAATCTAATGCTGACCCGAATTTTGATTGTGTGTCGATAATTCATGCAATATACTTGATCTTCGTCACTTGCTCTACTTGGAAAATATCTTATGTTTATTATTTACCTCTGCTCTTTTACAACTGTTTGCTAAGTTCGTATACTAATCGTACGATTCAGTTTTTCATCTCAATCAATTCATATCAAGTTAATAGTTAGCATTTTCGTTATACACAATAGATTAATGCAACTTGAACAGAAACTGAAATTAGACAGATAATTTTTAACGAGTCAATGTTATCCTTTTTTATTGATATACGTAAATAATTGTTGCCTCTAATAATATAAAACTATCATTTTTAAGCTTTAAAAATGATTGATAAGTAGTATTGCTTAGATGTATTATTATTACTTATTTTGTAACATAATATCAATAAAACTAAACACAAATTAAAAATTAATTCCAGAATAGTGTCTTTTTTATGTAAGTTAAATATTTTAATATCATTATATCCAAATTAGCGTTAATTCTATACTTTTTAATTTAATTATTAAAAATTAGTATTAAAATTAACAGAATATAATTGTAATGATTCTATTATTAGTAATGTTATCGAGGAAATGTAGAAAGAATTATTTATTGACTTTAAACAATGTAAGTTGTTTGTGCTGCATGCTTGTATAATGTATAGTCCATGTATAAAGTGGCTTCATAAGTTTTTTTATAGTCTCTTACTTGAGATCACTTAACAAATACTAATAATTATTTATAAAATAGTTACACTACAGTATAAAATATAGGCTAAGCATAATCGAAGCCCAGTAAAAAAAATTGAAATTTTGCAAAAGTTCTTATCATGAACATTTTATAGGGTAAATAATTAAAAAAAATAATATGCAATCAATAAAATAAAACAAAACGAATTATTTTAAGGCATATATTTTAGCTTTATACCATTATAAAATACACTTTAATTGAATGTTTTGATACATTATCAGACTCTTAAAGTCTTTATAAGTTGTTGAGTCCTGTGATAAGTTTTTATGTGTCTGAAAAATTCCTATTGGTTTACATTTCCAATTACCTTAATGCATCTTTATAAGTAATTATCTGATTAAATATTATCACAAGGATTTAAGTAGTTTTTTAATTCATGTCCGATCGTACTGTTTTATTTTATACCATGGTATGATTACATTTGAAGTCGTATTTTGTGCAACATACTTGAAATTATTTATGGACAGCAAAATAGAAATGCGATTATTGTTATATTATTGCGCCAAGGTTTTTTTTGACCAAAAACGCTTACGTAATTTCAATCAAGATGAGACATCAAGATAATAAAAGAAATGTATTACTCTATAAGTACATAACTTGAAGTACATGCGGCAACTACTTGTTAAAAAAGCCTACGCAACACTTTAATTCGTTTACGCAATTTGTAATTATTAATAAAGACGTCGCATTGCAAAATTCTTTGATGAAAATGTGCAAGCTCTCGAGCAGCGGATTCTCACTAAGCTTGGCTGAGCCACTCTAGGTCGGTCTAGGTTATACCGAAACGATTCTCTTTGTGTCGCGTTTTCCAAAACGCACTCAACGATACCGTAGAATCGTAAGGTAATTCTATCATATCTTCGACTCAATCCTTGTTCGTGCATTGCCCAGCTCTCCGGGCTCTCCTTCTTTATCCGTGCCCTTCCCTCTCCAGCTGCCAGGATCTTTCTATCGCTTTCGGGCTGGGAAGCTTGTCGCACTTGCAAATTGTTAGGGCTAAGCTCGCGCCCGTAGATACCCTTGGCTTCTCACTTATTTACGCATGCATTCATTCCGCCCCATCCCAGATTCGCTGGAATCACGAGTGTTTGAGGGATGATGGAGAGCAATAGGAGGGGCTTCCGGTGAATCGAGCGGGACGGCTTCGAGGGTCCGTGGACAAAGGACCGACGAGGACAGAGAACGGCTCCGCGTCTGGGCGGCCATGCGGACGAGGTTTACCAGAAAGTTGGATTGCGGGCTATTTTTCCGCGGAGGCCTTTTGATTTTTGCTCGGCTGCCGGGGAGCCGAGCCGTCCATGGTACTTTCTCGGCGCGGATGCGAGTCCGAGGAGCGAAATACGCGTGACGCGGCTAAATATTCATAATTGCAATGAAGGGACTCGAGCAAAACTCGTAGGGCTATGGGATTGTCTACCCAGCGGTGGAAGGGAGCTCGAATGCCCGCTTCTGTTGTCCATATACAGCTCCACGTCGATTGAGATAAAGCGATAAGGCGATTGAGATAAAGCATTTATCTCCGATACAAAGGCCCTCTAGATGCCTTCCTTATCCTATTCAGCGTCCCGAAGCCTGCTCCAATGCATTAATTAACCACCAAAAGTACTCGATGAGCCTTATATTCGTTTTATCGTCACCGGGTAGATCTGTTGATCATTTAAATTGAATATTGTATTCAACGCGTAGTAATTGATTTCCTCGTACTCCGCGCGTAAGATCTCATGCGCAGGCAGTCTCGAGGATAAACGTCCAAAGTTGCTCTCTCAATTATTACTAGTTATCTCGAATCAAGTTTATCGGCCTTGGATTTTTATTCATATTTACCTTATATTTTAGCGTTATGCTGTTTCCAAGTAATTGTGCAATATGGCTTATTAGATTACGTCGAATGCTTTGTAACAGTGCATTCTCTAATATTATATCGCTTACCTAAATTAAAGTCTGACTATGTATTTGTGAAATGAATTAAAATTAGTTTCGATCCTACAGCTCTGTTCTCTTATTCTTGTGCTGCGCTAACTATCCCTTCCAATCTCGAAGCCTCAAGAAGAGAGCCTTGTTGCTACTTGTAGTGCCTCTTTGCCTATGAATTCCATTACGTGGCTAAGACAATGCTGCTAAAAAACATCGATACGCTTTTTTCCTTAATTTTTCTAATTTTAAACCCATCCCCGGTAAGGAGTAAAAGTATCGAGGCAACGAGGCATTTTATGGTGGTTAATAAATTTCATAGAAGGCAGAAAAAAATCACACTGCGAGCAAATTCGCATCAGGTCGTTAAATAGGGCGTGAAAAGAAGGAGGCGTCGATTTGATAGGAGCGAGCGAAAATTTAAGGGAATAAGGCATATCGTCGGAAAGAAGCATCTACACGGAAAGATAAAATGCGTGGCTCAAGTGACTGATTCGACACTCACTTATGCCGCATTCGGGGCAGCACCGCATACCCGATATATTCAAGGGTTAGAGCCAGCGACGGCGACAGCGGCATCGGTGGCGGTAACGAAGGACGACATCGGAGAACCGCCAATTTTAGCTTGTTCCTATTCGTATTCGCACACACGTAACACCTGCGTGAACTATTTCCGCTTCCGTAAATTGTGTCGTGACTATGCTCCGCAGCCGTAAAAGACGGAGCCGATATTATATCGCTTCCTACGGAACATTCCGATTCGATAATTTCTTTAATCAATTTTTTTCGCTCCTCTTTTTAAAAATCCAATACTAATTACTCGACGAAGGAACTCATATGTTTGACAATTTTTTTTTTTTTTTTTTAAATTCGAAGTAAAAAATACGCATGATTAAAGTGTAGTTGCTTTTGGCATTATGCACTAAAATTAGGTTGATACTAAATGTAATTCAAATATATTATAATGATTGTTGACAAACTCTTATTGAAATGAGATTGTAAAATTCTATGTCTTAATTGTGTATTAATATTTTTTTTTATACGAACATTAACTACCATTAATTTTTACAATAAAGAACTTATTTCTATTCATTTTGCTCTAAGCTTGTACTAGGCTTGCTTCTAATTTTAAAAGTTCACATTGGCTTAGAAATTTACATTAAATTCACTTCAATCATGATTAACGGTGAAATTTTTACACCTTCACATAAATACTTAATAAATACCATATAATTGTTAATCATATAACTGTTAATTTTCAGTGCTGCGCTTATTTTTATTCTTATATTTACAAAAATCCCTTCCAAGAAATTTTTATTACAATTATAAAATTTATAAGTTATTATGGCTTCTTTTGAGTTTGACTTAATATATACTCAATATTAGTAATGTATATTTTTTATTTATATAAATATAAGTGAAAAAATTATTACAAAACAAATTTTTTGCAATTGTTTGATAACAAATATAGATTAATAATAATAAAATTCACAGTTAAATTAAATAGATTTAGAATAAATAATAATAGTTTGGTTTTTTTTTTGTTATTGAAATATAGAGAAAAGATTATATGTAAATCAAGTAAACCTGTTTAGAGAAATAAACATGCATGTATTAAAAGTACGTAGGCACTATAAAGAATGACAGAAGATGTTAAGAAGATGAAAAAAATTAATAAATAAACCACATTCTAATGTTACATCAAATGAAATGTAATTTCACTTAGCTTTAAATTTTCAAAGCGTTTTTTAAATATTTCAATTTTAATTCGATCGATTTTAAAAATTTACACAGCGTTTAGTAATACGGCAGATAACGTACCAATAGTTAGTAGCTTATAAATGGGGCGATTTTAAATATGCGAGAGGAATCTTTTGAAAACTGGGTATCAGGGCATACACAAATAAGTACGCGTGTATGCGCGCTCGCGGTAGTGTAGGATGTTTAATTATCAGCGTACTTGTACGGTCTTTGAGAGCGAAGCTCAAAGGAAGTGACGAATAGGTGGAGAGAGATTTATTTATTGTCACTGGTAGAGGGAGAAATTTTTGAAATGGTCGTAACAGGAAAAGACGGCCGGAGCCAGGCGCTTAGGTCCGCTTCTATTGAAGCGGAGAGCAGCAGCGAGCCAGAGCAATCGTTGGGGGGCAGCAGCAGGGTGCGGGGGGCTAGGGGACGCTAAAGGTCAGAATTCATTGATGTTGGGAGTTGAATTAATGGGCTCTTTGGATTGAGAGGGCGCCTCATCGAGAGGCGAGTCAAAGTGCCGAGACGTCGGCTGGCGGGTGCGCGGAACCAGGAAAGGCCGGACCGACGCGGGACGGTTCGGTCCTTCTCTTTCACTCGTCAGCTGGGGCTTCCCGATGAAACTAATTTCCTCTAAACAGGGCCCTTCTACTGCGGGCTGCATCTGTCGTCTCTGAATTCGCCCTCGAACTCGTCGCCGTGAAAGCGTCCGTCGGTTTTGAATTCGATCGTGACTCCCACTTTTCCGTCGCCTCGAGTGGCCCACGTCCCGCCGTCTCCTCCTCCTCCTGCTCCTCCGCCCCCCTGCCCCTGGCTTCCCGCTCCGCCGAACCCCCCTGCCGTGCCGTGCCCTGCCCTGCCCTGCCCTGCCCTACCCCGCCCCGCCCCGGCCCGGCCCTGCCTATCGAGCCGCGTCGGATCACAAAGCCTGCGGTGCTAGAAGCGGCGTGCGGGTCCCGGGACTTTTGAACCGGCGTGAATCCGCCGGAGCCTCTCTCACCCCAACCTCCCCGCCCGTCGTCCCCGTTACCCAAACCATTGTCCCGTTCCGTCGCCCCCGTTCCGTCGCCCCCATTCCGTCTCTCGCTCTCGCTCTCCCTCTATCTCCCTCTCTCTCTCTCTCTCTCTCTCTCTCTCTCTCTCTCTCTCTCTCTCTCTCTCTCTCTGTCTCTGTCTCTCCTTCTCCCTCTCCCTCGCTCTCGCTGCCGCTCTCGCTCTCTCTCTCTCTCACTCCCTCTCTTTCCCGCTGTTCCGTCGCCACCGGCGGTGCACACTCAATAATCCGATGCCCGAACCCTATTACGATCCCTCCAACCTGGCCTTTGGCGCCCACACGGCCCTGCGTTGTGTATGTGGTCGACGTACGTACGCAAGGCCTGGAGGAGACCTCGTCGGTAGGGTCCCCCTCTCCGCCAGGAGCCACGTAACGCAACGGCAATCCTGGTCACCCGGTCCCCTCATTGCTGAACCTCCGTTCCCTCCTTCCTTTCCGTGCCGCTCTACCTCTCTCTCCCTCTCTCTCTCGCTCTCGTTAACCCAGCCCCCCCCGCGCGCGCCCTCGCCCCGCCACCCTTTCATGCCCACCGCCGCTCTCCGACGGTCGAATTCGCCTCGGTAAGCCTCCTGCCCCCGGCAGCCACGACCTGACGTAGCCAGTCGCTGACCCACCCGCTGCCCGTCTCGTCCCGCTGCCTGCGAGCGAGAGGATTGATGGAGAGTCCTGTCTACGGAAAAACTGGACCCTCCGTATGCCTGCGCCTCTACGGCTCCGTGCGCGCGCGTGCCTGTGTGGGTCTGCCATTGCTCTCGTGTCAAATGACGAATAGCCTCGGAATATCGATAAGTGCTTAAGCGTAGGTGAAATCTGCGATTTCCTCCAGTGGTCCTCGAGGCCGCTTTTTATCATTCGATCCATACAAATTTCATTACCTTCGCTAATTCGGCTAATGCGTACCGGTGGCTAACACCCCCCACCCCACCCCCCACCCCGCCCTTGAAGCCAATCGTCGTCCTTGCCCCTGCCGACGACAAGGCTTCCCTTCGGCGTTACTTAACTTGGCCGCCTGCCGATCGGAGAGCCTATTCTCACCTACCTCTTCGCACCCTAAGCTTCCCTCCAGAGCCCGCCTGCCGCCGTTCGCACACATCTGACGCTTTAGAATGCGCGCGAAGTCTCGCTACCCCAATTATCGAGCCTCTATCTCCCTCTCGTGCAAAGTGTCGGAAAATTTTCTCTTCCCTCGCCGAGGCCCCAGAATCCGCCAATTTTCCAAGTTCTCAGCGCTACAGCGTCCGTTAAATAATCAAGAGCTCACTCGAATATTGACGGTGATTTTTCCTCCTACATGCTTAAACTGCGGAATACATTGCGGCTGGAATTCTATTTTTAACAGCGAATGCAAATCATCGCTAATCCGACGGGGCACATCGGTCGACACTGTAATTGACGGTGCTTTTCAACGCAATTCCGAATAGCTTTTCTAGATAATTTAGCGGCAATCGAGGCCGGAGCCCCTAAACTTTTGTAAATTAGCGACTCACGGTTATTCGCCTCTGCGCGTCGGAAAGCGAAGGGCTTTAATGGATTCAGCGACTGCTCGCCATCGCAGGGTCGCGGTGTCAAACGCCGCGAGGGGAGGCAGCGATAAAGTGTCGCGCATCCCCCAGTACCACCTGACGAGTCCCTTGATGCAGGTGGTAGAGGCGCCCTCTCCCCCGCGCCCCGACCGCCCTTGTCCCATCGGCCCCGACCCCATCGAGCCACGCCGGCCTCAAAGCCCTGCGCTCCCGCGCACCGCCGACGGCAACAACCCCTTGAGCCGGGCCACGAAGCCCGAGCCCCGTCGTCCCCTCGTGCCGTATAGCCCATCGCCTAGTCGTCCCACCGGGCCACCCTCTCCGCCTACTCCGCGTCGACCCTCGCCCCATTGACGTTACGCCCGAGCGGAGAATCCGAGCCGCAACCGTCGGGCGCTTTCCCGCCACGCCCCGTGCACTTTTATCGGGGCGGCCATTTAATTGACGTCGGCCCGCGCTGGGGTAGGTGTCGGGTAAGCGCGACAGCTGTAAAGCCCGAGGGAGGCGACCCTAGGCTTCGGGGCGCGGGCTGGCTGCCCATTAGCCGAGGCTGTCGCATGCGGCCCGACGCCGAGGTCGACGAGTCGTTCTGAGACGCTTCGATCGGTCGCTCGCTCCCCCCCCCCCCAAGCCCTGTCCCCCCTGTCCCCCCTGCCGCCATCCTCACGCCTCGTGCGCCCGCAAATATTTATCATCGACGGGGATGATTTAGGCCGAGGACTGGATGTGCGCGGGCGCAGGACGAGGAGCCGAGGCTGCCTCGTGGAGGGGGAGGTCGATGGGCGACGAGGAATCGGTGGCGAGGGCAATCGCGCAGCGGCCGCTAATTCGAGCCATTAAACCTAATTTGCCCCTGTCCCGGTCGGCTTAATTCGCTATTTGAGAGCCGCGCGTCTGCCGCGGCTAGCTTGATACGGAAAGCCGGCAGACCGATTGAATAATTAAAGGTCGACGGGCTGCACGCTACTCGTGGAAAAGGCGAATAAAAGCGCCCCGATGGTGGAATGGCGGCGGGGACGCTCGAGGGCGCAGGGGCTCGGGGACGGATGGCACGGAACGACGTGGGGCTGCGGAAGGATAAATTCGATCGATATGGCTCGTAAAGCGGATAATATGTCCCCCTCGGGCGCCGAGGTTGCAGAGGGACGGAGGTGCTGCTGGTGTTGGTGTGCCTCGTCGTTTCCGTCGATGCTGCTGCATATCTTTGAAGCGGCATTGCACCGCCCGATCAATGTGCCGGAGCTTTCAACACGTGCACGAGCCAGCGAGGAGGAGAATCCGCAAAGTGGTTTTCCCTCGGCCCCGAGGAGGTGGTTGCCGAGGGGGGAACCGATGGCACTCGGGCGCCGAGGCGTAACGAGTTAGAGCGACGGGAGCCCGCGGTGGCGAGCTTGTGGCTTTCTTACGAGCTTGTAAAGAGATAATAACCGTAGCTTTATGCGACTCGCCTCAGAATCTGCTTTCCGTCCTCTGTCCTTTATCTTTGTATATTCTATTTGGCGGCTGTAGACCCTCGCGGGGCATAAGAAAGGATTATCCCTCGCGCGCTCGCGAAGCGCCACTCCTTCGATCAAATGTCTATGTTACGATTTGTTAAATCGCCCTCCGTTGTTAGTCGCTAAATCCTCAAGAGTCTAACGCTTACATACTTGCTCCCTTGTAAATTCTTCGTCTCCACTACTAATCGATAATAACCGAACCTTGATCGATTGCATGCTCTTAAATAGCATTCAAACACACAAATGTATCATTAATTACGTATCATATTAGCTTCGATATATTTAACCCAATAACGCACTCGGTCCTATATTTGTCAAAGTTTTAAATATTCAAGTGAAGAGACACAAGGACGTTCATCATTTTTACGAGTCTGTGCTATTTTCACACCTTTCATTTTTAAAAAATTGTGTGCCTGATTTATTCCATTCGTTAAATCCTGGGCATTCCTTTAATAGTTTGAATAATACATTATATATATATATAACGTCCACAAATAATATATTTTATAAATAATTGTACATCATGCGCCATTATGTCTTAGTTATGAATTACGGAAGAATCTCACTCGATTTCAGTTGGATTGCTAACTATAATTACAGATGTATCAATTGCGATATAGGCAATATATCTTAGCAATTCAACTCGGTAACACGTTAATGTCATAAAATCATCCGAAATTGTCCATTCGAAAGAAAATTAACCCTCTCCAAAACACAATTTAATTCCTCGTGAACCCTAATAACAAATGAATTTGAAACTGCACGAAGGAGCTCATTTAATAGTTTTTGTAGAATCAGCTACTGTAATGGAAAATAAAAGTTAGTTGCATTAGCGATTCAAGCTCAGCGTTCGCTTGAGAAGAATTACGGAAACGCTTGCTTATGCTTTTTTCATTCGAACGCAAAAATTATCAGAACAACAACAAATGCAAAATTTACCATAAATATCGAGTAAATATGAAAGTAACGCTAGAGCCTGACATAATAACAAAGAAGAAGGCAGAGAGGCGAGAGAAAAAGAGGTTGGTTTATCGATTTCAATAATCACGCGGACGCAGTCGTACACAGCATTATTAAGAACGTCTAACTTCAGGCTTCCGCATTGCCTTGTTTACAGCTATTGCGGTGAAGTAGCCAAATCGAGGACGCTGACTTCGTGGTGAAATACTGCAGCTGTGGCAACTCCGCAGCGAAACCAAGGTCCAGACACCTTGCCTTTTTTTCAGTTGTCGCCTTCCGCTCCCCTTATTCACAAGGATCGATGCAACTACTTGCTCGGTCGCGGAGGCTCGGGCTCTATTGCAATGTTTCAAATTGCGGCGGCTCTTTTACAAGAGCCTGCGAATTTCTGCATGCGATTTGCAAAGGGAATTTCAATCCGTTGTGGCCTGCTGCTTATTAGGCGAAAAGTCGATAAGTTGACTAATTGCCCCCCGGCTTACGCAGCGCGAGTAATGGCTCTCTTTTCGAATCGAAAGAAAAAAAAAAAAAAAAAAAAAAAATTACAACCCTCTTGGCAATATTTCTTAGAGCTCCGCCTAATTCGATAATTATTTTTATTATTTTTTTTTTTTAAATAAGCTATTCTGCTTCAACTCTCTAATTGATTAAAAATTCCCCCATTTATAAACGATCGCTCTCAAGTATCAAAACTACGGTCTCTTGACTTTTAGAGATAATTTTATTGCCCCAAATAAGCTGATGAATATTTGAGTGCAAAAAGCAGTCGGTAGGCTTGCGAAAATATTGCATCGATGATAATGCCCGGTTAATTTTCCAATTGTCGTTAGAGCGAATGTCGCCCTGCAGGTTTTTGGCACGCGGTCGCAGCCTTGGAATACACGAGGGCCGCCTCCTTCCCACATTCGGGACAAGAAGCGAGCGAAGCCATCGAGCTCGGGGCTCATTGAAATTTTATCGCGGCTTTGAGTTTGTATATATCGTTCGCAAAAAGGGGCCGCTCCATTGCGATTTGATCATTCGATGGAAATAACCGAAACTCGCACTCGGCTCGGTAATAATAATCCAGAGTTGCGAGGGACGGACGCGCGGTTGACATCGATCGGGCGCGGAAAGGGCGTCGGAGTCAATGAGTTAAGCTGGACGCATAGCCTCGATCGGAGAAGGAGGGCCGAGCATCCCACGATCGACGCCCGGCCGACGGTGTCGGGGAGCAGCGAGCCACCGGGATAAATCCTCGCCAGAATCGAGCGACGCCACGTGTCCCCTGCGTCGCCCCTCCTTTTTTTTCCTTCTTTTTTTTTTTTTTTTTTTAACGAGCGGGACGATGGGGCGCCGAGGGCGCGGAAGGCTCTTGAACTGAGACGGCCCCGAACGCGTGCGGAAAATTCCTTCGTTAATCACTGGCTAACGACCCGCCGCCGGAGTGAAGCGCGGGAAAGCCAAAGGGGTCGGGTCGGGGGGGGGGCGGGTGTGGCGAGCTGCAGAAGGGACTCTTGCGCTTCTAACCCATTGGGGCTGCAAAGCTATAGCGAGCCGCGAGCCTTTGATCTTGCGATGCAATACTTGCACTCCTATTACTTTTTCTTCTCCTTCACACTTACGTCCTTTTGATAACTCTAATCATTTCATTTTCCACTCTTGAATCCACGCACTCACTAACACCGTATGATTTTGGCCCTTGGTAGAGCATCCGAAACGCTGTCGGTCCTTATTATCATAGAGCAAGTGCAAACAAAACACAATTTTAAGCAGTGGGCTTTTTCTTTTACGTAAGCTTTGTGCATCTACCATTCGACGTGGTATAATTACTTCGCGGCAACCTTATCGTACGCGATCGTGTGCATTTTCTTCGCAATGCGGAGTCACGATTACAGTAGTTGTAATCGTGATTTAGATATGGACGAGACAGTTATTTATCAGGTTTAAGTTGGAAGATTATGCTATTAATGAGAGCAGGAGGAGGAGGAGGTAGCCGATGAAAGCTAACTGATTCTAAAAATAATGCTTTAAATGTTATTCATTCTATTTTACGTCTGATGCGATGATATCTATGCTGAATATACATTTGCCAGTCGGCTTAAAATGCCAATTTACATTATTCCTATGCCAATTATTTTAATTAAAAATTTCACCTATAGATTCCTCTTAATTCTGTTCTCAATTGATGGAAAATAATGGTTGCACCGAACGATATATTGAAAGGGAGAATACTTTTCACAAAATTATATATTAGGATTCAAGTCATATTTAAAATTGTACAAAACAAACTATCGAAGATCTTAGTTGTAATAAATGGATCGCCGAGACAATCATTTTTAAAGAATCCGTGCAAAATTAACATCCCATCATTACGCTTAATTAAAATAAAGTATTAATATTCATATTAAAATAACGACTATGCGAAAATTATACATGCATAATCCATGAGATTTGATTATAAGACTTCTAGGAATTAACTCATGCAGGCCATCGTTTATTTGATTTGAAATGTCACAAACCCTTTTTAAGATCTCATGCAGAATAACAGGTAATTAGCAACTTCGTAAAAAAAAATAGTACGTGCACGATATAACTTATAAATCATTGAATACATATTTTATCAAGAGTTTCGTAAAGGGACCCTGTAAGCAATGCTTTGTATTTTAATAGTATAGGTTGTCCAACGCGATACACTTTCTTAAGGCAGTTAATTTATTTATGATACGCGCGGATTACGAGTATTTGTCCATTGCAAAATAGCCGTTTTAGCTTTCTCCCATCGATTCGAAGTTACGTGGAGGTGCGAGAGATGGAACGAGCCTTCCTTAACTGGCAGACTCGAGAGCTCGAGGAACGTTGGCACAGGCTATTTAATAGTTGCTAAAGCATATTTTTGAATAAATGCGCGAATTAACTCTTTCTGCAGTACGGTCAAATTGCGCATTAAGAGGAGCGTCATAAAACAGCAGTGCGGTATCGGAGCGAGCCCAGGAGTCGTGGCTTCCCCTCGCAGTGGTGTGCGCGTCCACCCAGGCGAAGGGAACTGGAGACTGGATTCACAAACAAATGGCTCGCAGTCGCTGCATTAACGAGCCGGCCCGTGAAATAATTATTGAAGGTGAAGCGATAAACGGCCCCGAGTGCCTCCAGACTCGCCTCGCCTCTCCCCCCCCCCCACCCCCACCCCCGCCCCCTCCTTCCACATCTCATTCTCTTCATCCGCTCTGCCCGTCGACCGAGCGATACCTCGGCCTCGTACCTGCCACCCCCACCCATCGCTCTTTGACACCTCCGCCCTACTTCGTCACGGTGCACCCCATCCTCTTTCAGCACCTGCCCGTACAATCAGTTGCAGCCAGTCGTCGTCGCCACGCGCGAGCTCATTTTTCTACTCCGTCGCATTGTGCAACGTCCATTTTGCACCTCCCGGTATTTTCTTCTTTTTTTCTTTTCTTTTTCTTTTTCTTTTTTTTCTTTTCTTTTTTTTTTTTTTTTTTTTACAGTTTTCACGGAGCTTCCGTACTCTCGAGACGGATAAATTCCAAATCGCTGATTGCTCAATTTTAATGAGGCATATGCTGCACCGATCCTTCCTTTTTCTTTCTCCCGGCTTTCATGGCCTTCGCTTCCTCGTGTGGCTTCCGAGGCTCGCATGTATAGCAAATGCGGCGATTTCTATTACAGAGGACTGCAGGGGAAAATAATGCACGCGGCTAATGAAATCGTGATCTCTTTATCGAAACGATCTATTCTTGCGATAAGATATAATTATAATTACTTTTAATTTATTAAGATAATTTTTATAAGCAAAAATCCATTGTAAATTAGCGAGTTAATTCCATTGAATGCACGGCTATTGCTGGTAATATTTCATTTAATAATGATAAAACTTCGAAATTAGAAATTTTAATGTCCCGTGACAGCGTCATTGTTATCCGCAGTCGCAGTAGCATAGTAGACTTTGCGTTCTTTTGAAAATGTAAATGATATTTATATTCTTTCTTTCTATGTGAAAATGGGAGAGCAATTTTGAGGAAAAAAGCTGAAAAAACGCGTTATTAAGTGAGTACAGAGGCGATAAGCTTTAAAATAGGCAAAGTAAAAAAACTGATTTAATGTATGCGGTACACACACAGAAGAGAAAGAGACGGAGTGGGGGACAAAACGAGAGACAGTCAGCGATGAAGAGAGAGAGAGAGAGAGAGAGAGAGAGAGAGAGAATGAAAAAATAAAGGGAGAGAATGAAAGGGAGAGAGAAAGTAACAGCGGCGGGTGTCGGAGGGGTGAATCGCATGTGCAAACGATTATGAGCGCAACGCCCGCGACTTTCAATCTTCAAGCGGAAATAGAAATTCGTCGTTCATTGATCGATCTTGACTGTGCGCATTTGCAGCGGCTTTCAAAAATGCGTAATTGCGAAGGAAGAGTGAGGAGATCTTGTCTGTGAGGGATGGCGAAAAAAGCAATTCCACAGGCCTCTCGAGGGTAAAATCCAGCCTCCGGCGATGCTTATATCTACGCGGGAGCGCTTGTGTGAGGTCCCGGAGCGTGAAGCCGACGCTGCTCACGGGCCAGCTATTAATAAGTTAACGGGATTTCCTCTGGCAGGAAAATACGCGAGCGTTAACGTACCAGCCACGCTGGTGTATAGTCTAGGGGGAGGGGAAAGGGGCGGGGGGCGGGCGGAGAGAGAGATATATAGATAGATAGATAGATAGATAGAAGGAGAGATCGCGTGAGAGAGAGAGAGAGAGAGAGAGAGAGAGAGAGAGCGCGAGAGAGGGAAAGTTTTGGTTAGGGTGGTGAGGAGCGGTGGATCACTCCCTTCGGATTTCGATGGACGCGAGCGAACGCGTTCGTTTTGCCCCCTCGAGTGTGGTACCGAATCACCCTCTTCTCCTGCTCCACCGCGCCCCCCCCTCCCCCCACCTCAGGCCGCCCACCGTGAAATCCCAGCCTCGCTCTTTTGCCACGCTGGCTTCATATTTCCAGCATCAAACCGCGAGAATACATCCACGGGTTTTTGGGGCGCGCTTTCACGTCCGAGCAGTCCGATCCCCGGAATAAAAGCTCAAGCTAAAATTATCGGCCGGGAACGAGGAGATAGCGCAGAGAGGGACGGACCTCGTATCGTTCCTCACTTCTCGGTCACTCCGTCACCGGAGGAGCCGATCGATGAGCCTACGTAACCTGTCCCTCTGCTTCGTATTCCGGTTATGTATATGTCGTCCTCGAATTATTGAAGCTCTTGCCGATGGCTACTTATCAATCACCAATCACCGATAATGAGATACGATGGATTCATCCAGATCGGGGAGCCCACTTTTGATTTTTGATAGCAGACATTTTTGTTCCGTCTTGCTTATGAAATCACTTATAGCAGCGGCCGAATTCTTCGTTTCGCGCATCTCGACAATATCGCGTCCCGCAATATCCTTCCCGGCTTCGTCGTCCTCTGGCTCAAAACACCCCGATGAATAAACATTCGTTGTGAATAATGAATTTTGTCACGAGCTGGAAAGGAAGAGCTAGATTTTGAGCCCAGATGTAAGCGAATTTTTCATCGATAATGCATATCGTTGATGAGAAAATTTAAAAAAAAATAAAGAAAATCAGCGCACGCATGCTTCTGAGAATTCAGCTCTCCCCTAAAACCAGCTAAAATAGCCTAATTTATTTTAACTGTTTTAGGGTGGAATTTACTTTTAAAGGTAATCGTACTTATAATTTTTCATAAGTAATCGAGCTTGGAATAATATGGGTTGGAAGTAAAAATCGGAGAGCGTAACTCAATCGAGTGGCTTATAAGATACTTTGACATTTAGCGAGTAACTCGATTAGTATTTTTCTAAATCGCAAAGTGAGCGCGGAAGTGATGTAATTATTTCTGCGTATATGCGTAGATGGTAGTTGAACGCGTCGACAGAAAGATGGAAGATGAGATATGGTCGAGGAGAATAGAGGTTGCGGCCAAACTTGCTGGCATAATCGGCGTATAGCGCCGAGTTTGCGTAAAAAGGCGAGAGAGAGCCCCGGTAGAGAAGGAAAAAGGGCAGAAAAAAGAAGGCAGATTCGAGTTTGCAAGGCTGTGGTAGGGACGTCGACCGTAGGGAGTGAGCGTAAAGAAGCGAGGAAAAGAGCGAGCAAAAGAAAAAGCACGAGAGGCATTTACTGGCATGGCGGCGAGAGGTGGGAGGAGGCGGCGGCAGAGGCGGCAGAGGCGGCAGAGGCGGAGGCGGGGGCAGGAGAGGGGGGGGGGTGGGACCGAGGAGCGAGGAGTCTCGGCATCGCGAGCCAACACACGGGACATCGGGGATCCGGGCTCGGCGTCCGTGTGTGCGCGCCCGCGCGTACGTGTGTGCGCCGTATAGCCCGGAGGCCTGCCTAAGATGTGGCGGAGTGAACGTGTAGCTTCGCCGCTGCGAATGAGTGTGGGACGATGTTGCCATCGTCATCGCCGCTGCCGCCGTAGCTCCCAGCTAAAACTCGCTCACTTTCCCGTAAAAGTGCCTCGACCGCCGACGAGACGGGGGTGGGATGAGGACTTGGGGTGGAGTGGGGTGGGATGCGGAGAATGGGAGGGAGCCAGAAGGTAGAATGCCTGGATGAGCGCCAACGAGCAAAGCCCGCTAAAACTTCCCACCCGAGTGGCTCTGCGCGGATGTGAAGAGGCAGACGGAAAAGCGTCGACAAAAATGAGAGAGGGAAGGAAGAAGAAGAAAGAGAGATTATGATGCACCCCCGCGATACGTTTCAGACCGATGCCCGATGATCGATGGCCATCGAGTCTTAATACATTTCATCCTCGCACAACCAAAAGCGCTAGAGGCCTGAGCCAAAATTTTTAATAATCTTACCGAGCAATAATAACGACGATTATTGTAACAACAACAACGACCACGACCACGACGACGGCTCACAACAATTATAACAATTCTTATTCGTGTATTCTTTGTGCTTTCATTTTTACCACGCTGCCTTCGTATCAACCAGTTGGTTCGAAGTAATCATCTAATTCATAATTATTGACCTTGGGCAGACTCTTACTTCGCATTGAATTATCAGTATGTATGTGGTCGCAATATAAAATGTTGATTAAATTTTAATGGAAGAATATAATAAAAAAACTATACAAAGCAGTAACTTCGTTAAGTTCAAACAATGTTTACGTTATCATGTAGATACATAAGTGTTTGTTTTGTTTTTTAGTATAGACGTACAGTTCAATAAAAAATTCGAATTCTCGCTCAAAAATTATAATTTTTACCTTTTGGGTGAAGAGTTCTTGCATTTTATTTTTATATAGAAGTAATGCTAACTTGAAATACGATGAAGCAAACAGAAGACGGTTAGGCATAATGGTAAAACGTTTTAATATGCTTTCAATTTCAAGAAAATAATATGATTGATTAAAATGACGAAATATTTGTGGCGGACTGAGTTATCCGTGTACGTTGTTTTTTCACTGTACGATACACCTTCCCGTACAAATTTTAAATGACAAATTAGCTCAATAATATTATCAGTGAAAAAGATTATCAGCATTTACGTAGAAGAAGCAATAAATATTCATAAAATGCAAAGAGTATTTGTAAAGTTTAGACTAAAATGCGAGTGAAGTTTTGCTAATATTTTCTAATTACTGTAATGTCGAGCTTTCTTTAGCGATCGGGCGAGGCCAGGTGCTGCTTCCCTTAACATCATATTTAAGTTGAAATATTATATGCATACTTTGCCTAATTTTATATCCGAAATTGTCGCGATAAAATTTTTTATGAAAAACATGAAAAACATAACACTGTTCCTTTTCGTAATAATTCGCAACTCGCGATTCCCTGCTCGGAGGAAAACTATTTCAGAGGCTATTGTAAAAAAAAAAGAAGAAAAAAAAAATCGAAAATAACACGAGGATGAAAACATTAAGTCGTGCTGGACGTATTGAGGGTATAGGGGGTCGACTCGTAAGGGGGATGTAAGGGTCGTGGTGACGTTCGACCTGCTAAAATCGGGGTCTCGTCTCGAGGTAATCGAGGGATGACGAGGATTCGAACACTCAGGATTGAGACTCGCTTCCCAACAAGCTATCGCGTAAATTTTGCAGTGAAGTGAGCATCACCGACGGGGGGCCCCCGATTGTGTCCACGCAAAATTCAGGTCCGCAGACTCCTTTGCGCTCATTCCTTAAACATGAGCGGCTCGGCCTCGCCTCAGCTCACATTGATTTAACGCGGCACTCGCTTCTCGGCTGTATTATATATGGAGCCCGCGGTCTCGTAGACTTTAGCAGCCGGGGGGTCGCTTAATGATTTTACAGCGTCGAAGTTGCCGCTAAAAATTCCCCCGCCTTGCTCCTGGCCTGTGCGTTACAGCCTCGGATCGCTCGAGACATTACATCGTTAATTTCGTTACAGGACGAAGCACCGCTATGTGCTCTTGGCCTCTCCTTCTTTTAGCGAACGGCTCTGCTCCTTTGACGCGACGCGCGCTATATTCTGTCACCGGGGGCCTCGGGCCCTTTTCTTTTACGGCCGAGAACGTTTAAGCGTCTTAATAATTCGCCCCAGACGTACGGATAAACATTTGCCGTTGCTGCCTCGGCGAAATGCACTTGCTGCGTGTCTTGTAGCGTTGCGAGATCAAAAAAAGAAAAAAAAAATTTCCCTGTCTCTTATGCGCGCCTTCGCACTCGAGCCACTCGGAGTTTTTCATGCGGGATCCCTTCGGTTATTAGGGTTTCGATATCAAAGATGATCGAGAAACGATCGAGGAGGTTGTAAACGGTGTCGATCGGACATTAATCAGCAATGCCATCGCTACCAATTACCGAGGGCACCAAGCCGTCCGGTAAAAATGTTATCAAAAAAATGGCCCATCCTTTAAAGTATGCTGACTCGAAAGATAGCGGCTTTGGTTTCGCCTCCGACGACGCGACTGTAACAGGAAATGGAGTCCACCAAGGGGAAAAATCAATTGAAGCACTAGGCAGAAGCCGTCGCATATATAGAGTCTGAGACCACGCGTAAGAGAATGAGCAAGAGAGAGAGAGAGAGAGAGAGAGAGAGAGAGAGAGAGAGAGGGAGGGAGGGAGCAAGAGTGTGAGTGAACGAGTGAGCGAGTAGGCAGGAGCGCAGGGGGGGGGAATGAAAGAGGGAAAAAGGAAGGGGTTGAGCTCTTATCGAACGGCTTCTCTCCAATCTCGGATTTCTAGATTGACTGTATATTTCAAAACGACTCCTCCCTCCTACTCGAATAATTCGTTCTCTCTCTTTTCATCACTTAACATAGCAACATACGTGTGAGCAGAAGCACTTCTGCTTCTAATCAATTTAACGTTTGCATTTTTTGGTCCGAAACAGAATGCTTAGATTTTGCCGATTGGTAATTGATAATTGATCATCATCGAGCCAATGTTGCTACGAATTTCGATTCTACCACTTCGTCAACAGCATACTTATGAAGATATAGTATTTGACTAATCGCCAAGTGAATCTTTTGGGCCTCTGACTGAAGAACCTATAACATTTACATGTATTTTCACGCTTCACTTGATATTGAATCTCGACTAAATTCGACTTTCCTGAAATCGTTAATTGGCAGTAATTATTTCTGCATTTTCGAAATTTGTCAATGCAGCAAAATTTGTACGCAGCACTAAGTACAAAAAGGGTATTTTTAAAAAATTTATAATTTAAAGAGCTTCGGGCATGCTATGCTATTTCATGAATTGTTTGTAACAAGCGGAACCTAGAGATGAATACGCAAACGAAAAGGTTCGATGTGCGGCTATGTTCGGAAAAGTTTTTCAAAAATAAATTAATGATAAGACGGGTTTGGAAACAAGGATGGAGTTGAAAAGAATTTGTGGCTAAAAGCGAAGCTTATTAATAGGTAACGAGCAAGGAGCGACCTTTTGTTTAATACGTAAGTAAAAATTTCACGTTCGCTAGACACAAACAGCAGTTATCTGCTGCCAGTTACAAAGAAGGATCGAACGTTTTTCGTGATAAGCGGCAAAAAGAGGTAGCCTGGGGGGGGTGGAAGGGAGTACGAAAAGAAGGAGGGAGGGAGGAAGGGAGGGAGGGAAGTAAGGACGGAAGGATGGAAGGACGGAAGGAAGGAAGGACGGAAGGAAGGAAGGAAGGAAGGAAGGAAGGAAGGAAGGAAGGAAGGAAGGAAGGTTAAGCGAAGTATAACAATGCTGGAACGGCATTTAAGGGCGTTTTCCTCATTGCGTGCACTAATCGCACATATATCCTGGAGAATCCTCGTAGCGTTTAAGGAGAGGCGGACGCGTGCGTTTTAAGGAGCGGAGAAGCTCGGGTAGACGTTGCTGGGGGCGGTCGGCGCCTACGGGAGATTCGCACCTTCGGCCGGCCGAGTAATAAAGGAGCGGGCCATCGAGCCCGAGGACAAACAACAAGTGGCGTTCAGCGGGACGTGGCCGTGGGATGGGGAGCAGGGGAGGTAGAAGCGCCTCGTCCCACGGAGAAGCCATCGACTGGGCCGAGGCGTAGCGGCGACGGGAAGGCGCTAAGCGCGCCGACGGCCGATCGAGGGAGATGGTCAATCATCGCCGGCTCCCTCGGCCGGGCTTATCAATCCCTCGAGGAGGGGTGCGGCGGCGGCGGCGGGGGCTGGGGCTGGGGCGGGGGCGGAGGCAGAGTCCGTAGGCAGAGAAGTGGCATCGACCCCCTCGGCGGGTCACCGAGCGACGGGAGAAAGAAAGAAGAAGCGGGCTTGGCATCCCTCGAGCCGCCGCTGGGTGCGAGACTAGGTTTGCTGGCGGCGGTGGTGGACTGTGGCGCGACGCATCGATCCCTCCTCCTTTCATCCTGCGGCCACCGCCTCTCCACGCCACCGACTGCTTATATTCGCGGCGCGTCTGACTGAGCCGCCGCCGCCGCCCCGCCGCCCGCGCCCCCCAAGCCCCACGCCCGAGTCGTCTACCCTCTCGAGCAGCCCTCGGCTCGCGCCCCCTTTTTAATTTCGCCGCTCTGGGCTCTCTCTGTCTTTCCGCGTCGGGTATCGCCAGCTGCGGCGAGCGCCTGCGCGCCTCCCCCGGATGAGCCCCATCGGGGCCACGCAACAACCGTCGCAGCTCTGCTCTGCCCCGACGCGCGCTAATGAGCGCGTAATTACAGTTATTCACGGGACGGGAGCGCGTCGAGAGGGCGGCCGATCGGGAGCCCAGCCCGTAGGACGGGCGGGGGGACCGGAGGTGGGTGGGGGACTCGGGCGGGCGTCTGCCTGCTCCCTCGATGAATTATTGGCGCGGGGTGCGGTCGGGCTTATTTTCGGCCTCGCTCCGAGCCCGCGTAGCGCCGCGCTCCGATGGGAAATTGAGCCGGGGCTCCCTGCTTGATTTGCGAGGAATGCCGCTTCCATTAAAGGCTGCCCCCGTCCTCTCGGGGGCTCGGCTAGTCCCCGTGCTGCGGGCCCGGACCCCCGGCCCACGACTCTACCTGCTCTCGGGCCGGTGATCGCTCACTTGGCTTCTGGCCCCAGGAGCGCTCGCTCGCTCGCTCGTTCGTTCGCTCGCTCGTGCGACGAATAAATAAAGCTGCGAGTCGGGCGCTCGATCCGGCCGCGAAGGGGTCCCTCCTCGATTGGGGCTAGGCAAATTTGCTCAGCTAGTCGAAGCAGAGGACGCAAACAAGAGGAAGAAAGGGATCGTAAAAGTGGCGACGGCGGCTGCGACCTTCGGGCCTCATCAATTAGAGTGGTTAAGGTCGGTCGGCCGCATCGACGACTTGCCTATTCCTACAGCTCAACTTTTACTCGGCTTCCCTAACGGGATTATGCCCACTCGGTACCACCCCGTCATCATTGCACGAGCACACGCGCGCCCGCAAACGCACACCAACGCGCGCGCACGTGTATATTAATCTACAGATCGAAGAAAGACTAACGAATTGCCTTACGTGCGACGTCGGAACCGATTAGTGGCGGCTAAGATTGGCGTCTCGATAATGGCTTACCTGCGGTATTAATCGACTAATTCGATTCGTGGCCTGCTAAAATTTTCCAATTCTGTTATCATATAGCTAAGCGCATGCGTTGATCGATTAGTACCTTTTCATTACAATATTATCGTAATGCATCGATAATTGCGCCCGTTATTAAAAAACTTTCTTGCTCCTTTCAATTTCCCTAGTCTTCAAAATTTACGTGCACTCGCTTTAAAAAATATTGAATTCAAATTTCAACTATCATTAATGATTAAAGTAATTAACTAATTCCATTTTCATCAGCTACAAACTCTATTTTAATCGAATGTATCCATTTTTTCTGGTCATATCCACTATGAGCCGTTGCTTAATAATCATACGCAATTTAATTATTGATATTGTACGAGCCAATACAAATTATAATGAAAACTAGTTAAATCTTGCAAATAATTAATTAGAAAAAAAAAACTTTCTTAGTTTTTTTGGTTATTTTATGAGACTGTCTATACTTTAAGAGTGAAATTAAAAGCTTTCGATTGAGTTATTTGTATAATGATGATAATGCCCAAATCAAATTATCGCTTTAAATGTGATCGAATTTTCAAATGGAAGAATACAATATATACAGAAGCCGGCGAGATGCAATTTGACGGCTGGTAGGGCAAAATGTGCCCGTACTCGCGATAATAAGGAGGGCACTTGCGGGTAAGTTTTTTACAGCGGACGAGCAGCCCCTGCTTCTGTCGCATAATGAGAAAGAGAAATCTGAGGAAAACTGCAAAGATTTGTCGCACGATTTAAGTGAATTTTAATGAAACAGGTTTTCGGAAGATAGAAAGGAAATTTCATGGGAGGAGCGTTAGATTGCGAGGGGTCGGAGACATGTATCTGCACAACATAGGTGTGCAGGGATACTCGTAACGAGGGATGCTGTGAGCGGTCCGAGCATCTGATGTCTGAGCTCGAGGCTCACCACAGAAATCACGATCTCTGGCCTCGGCCGCTTACATATCCCGGTCACTAACGTATTCTCGCAGGACCGTTGCCTAGCCCTAAACGTTAGCCCCTGCTCCCCTACTGCTGCTGCCAAGCCGCTCTCATCGCTCTCGCATTTTCTCCCCTCGCGTGCTCAATTTAACCATGATGCTCTTATACAGCTTTCCCATGGCCCGGCTCTCGAGCTCCGGGTGATTTTTTCTTCAATTCTTACGATTTCCACTCAAACCAATTAACGGGCTTCTCTATTGCCGGCTACCGTAAGAGCTCTCCATTTTTTTGTTGCTATCGTTTCACGACTAACCCCGTCCCGGCCGCCCCTACCGCCAGACATTCGACTGCCCAAAGTAAAACACATCAATAACCAAAGATTTTATTCGGCCAAATCATCATCCATTTGTCACAACTAATGGAATGTCTTAAATTAAATTGACACGCGTGCTCGGCATCACTTTTTCAATGCGCTAATTCGACGATAAGCATCGGCTCTTTGTAGAAAAACCACCCCGTGGTCTCAATGAAATAAGCCACGGAATCGAGAGGTACAACTTCATTGGCTGGCCGGGGAAGGAGTCGCGGACAATTTGTAGCCAGATCAGCGGTAGCCAGGCGTCGGCGTGCATTATTACGACTAGGAGCTTATCTCTCCTTTCGGCCTTCGCGCAGTTGGGGCCGCGGAGTGCGAGGTTCTTCGATCATCGGCGTTAGGGGCAGCTGCTGCTGCTGCTGCTGCAGCCAGGAGCAGGGCTCGTGTTCCCCTCCCCTCCCAAGCGCTCCCCGCATCTCTTCGGGGCGCATCAATTATCGTTCAATCAACTAATTGCAGCTAGAACGTAAAATACGGTGGGGAGATGAGTTGCAATAAGGAAAATTGGGCGACGGCGCTCGAAGGAGAAAAAAGGAAGGAAAAGGCGCGCCCAAGCGATGGAGGGGCGGAGGCGATCACGAAGAGTCCTCCGATTAATTTGCCGTCGATCGCTCCCGGGCGTAGCTTCCCGCTGTCTTACCGCTTGGCTGGCTTCCTTCCTGGCTTCCTCTGCGCCTGCCTTCCTCGGCCTTCCGGCTCCGACGGAGCTTTCGCAGGATTACCCGCATTAACGCTTTACTGCGGCTCTTTTCTCCTCCCTCTATATTCACTTTCCCTGAGTGATATTTTATTCGAATTTTTCAGTTTCTACATCCTCGAGCTGTGTCCTTCGAGATTTTTCATTTATAATTACGGTCGCTTGTCCTCCTGCTCGAGATTACAAGGTTACTCGCTCATTTTCACTGCATCGCCGATTTCACGTAAATTAAATTTGAAATCAGAATGTTTCAAGCTGTAGGCGAGTTGATTTATTTTAAAGATAAGTTTAAGTGCGACCCCTCGCCATCCTCTCCCGTCCCTTTTATGCCATTCTTGATAATCAATTCTGATATTTTGCCGCTGTTATAAATTCTAATATGCACGGCAATGTTGGAAAACTTTGCCGTATAGGTGAAAAATCACTCGCTTGCCGTTGCTCTTTCATATCTATCTCAAACCCCGTAGACCTAGAATGAATAACTTCGCCGTGTCGGGATGAGCGCGGTATTCAGTAGTGGTGATTATTATTATTATTATTATTATTATCATTTTGCAGAAGCATATGCCTGCATGCATGCATAATGATTAATAAAAACGAGAGTCGAAAGAGGAGTCGAAGCGCTTGGAAAAATTAACAATTTAATAAGCGCAGTGATCGAAGGGAAGAACTTTTACGAATTAAAACCGGTCGGCTCTCGATATAAGGCACGAAAGTGATCAAATCTTGGGAAATGCTAAACCCAGATCGATAAGGAACGGAGAGAGGAGCCGAGCGATCTGCGCTCGATAAGTTAATGCAAAATCTAACACTCCGATCATCCGACTAGGCCGTGATTTCGGCGACAAGGGGTAAGGAAGAGCCTCGGGCGACTCGAGAGTCATAAAGTCGGGCGCGCTGATGGATAGATGCCGCGCTCGAAAATTTGCGCCGCATACATCGTAGCGAGCTCTCGCCGAGATGAGCTATTAATTGAATGGTCGCGCGAGCATTAAGATTCACGAGGCGGGCCGCTATCGGTTCTGAAAATCAATTAATGCGAAAGCGCCGTCTGGCGGAGGGAGAGCCAAGTAATTGCTGCGGAAATGCGTTTATCGGGGCATAAAGCGCGCGGGCGCCGGACTCGACTCTGGGGGACTCGAGTCTGGGGGAATGTTGCTGGCGGCGGGAGGCTTGAGCTTCAAGGGTCGGCCGCACACGCTTATACGAGCCAAGCGATACCAACAAAAAATCGATATAATCCCCCATTTGCTAATAATAGAGGCTCATTCTCCTCGAGCACTCATCCGAGTCGAGAACAATGCGTACCCGTGTGCCCTTGCGCCTGTGTGCGCCACGGGGAGAGAGAGAGAGAGAGAGAGAGAGAGAGAGACGGAGACGGAGGGAGATGGAGATAGAGATAGGGATGGAGAGGGAGATAGAGATGGAGGGTGGGAGAGGGAGAGAGGGTGAGAGAGAGAGAGAGAGAGAGAGAGAGACAAACAGGGTCGAGGGGAGAGAAAAACGAAAGCAAAAGCGTGATGTGATTCGGGGCGGGAGACTGTAAGGAGATTTCCCTTTTCAATGGGTGAGCCCACGATGATTTTTATCGCCCGAAACTCGGCGCTCCGTCAGTATCCCCGTCCGCGCCGACGGCGAGGAAAACACGGATTATCGTCGTCCCATCGGGCCCCGGGTCCCGATAAACTCTCCTCGCTCCGAAGCGGTCGGAAGTGGCTCTCGAGGTGCGCGCCGCCGAGGGGCCAACGCGTCGCGGGCCCCGGGAGGTGCGAATGCGGACAGGGGAGGGCCCCAAGGAAATCGGAGTGCGAAGGGCCGCAGGAGGACCGGAAGAGAGCCAGCCTCGATGTGTCCCATTCGTGGAACTCGGCGCATTATAATTCCCGAAGACTTAATCCTCTTCACCCGAGACGTGTGCCTGCTAGATAGCTCCTCGATAACAGGCTCCCCCCACCCGGGTGTCTTTCAGGCCAGAGATCGCTCGCTCCCTTTCCTTCTCTTTATCTTTCTTTCTCCCTCTTCCCTGAGTCAGCCCCACCCCCCCTACCTCTCTCTCTCTCTCTCTCTCCCTCGCCGCGTGCGTGCGTGCGTGCGTGCGTGCGCGCGCGCGGAGGAGCTCGGGCGACGAGCCGGTCCGACGACTTCTCGCTGAAACTAGCCGAACGGGACGAGAGAGCGAGCCGGACGAGCGGTGGTGCGCGGTGGTCCCTGCTTACAAGGAAAATGCCGATGTAGGGGCCCGGGAATATAGATTCCTTAATTTCTTCTCGGAACTGCGCGGGTCTGCGAGGAGGGCGGAATTCTTCGTTTGCATGGAGGGACCGAATGTTTCCGAGCAGTGTTTAAACGAGCGAAAATGGATCCAGAGTGAAGATACGCGCGCCTTGCATGATGATGGGTGGTCGAGGAAGAGGAGGGCCAATAGCCGAGCTCGAGGAGGTGGGAAGCGAAAGACGGCCACGAAGGGACTGCCGGCAACGAAGGAGCGTGGAGGCGACGAGGGCTACTAATAAATTCAGCCCAGCGACTTTTTAGCGACGAGTCGCTGGGCGCCCTTCGATTTTGCCTTAGACGCCTCTATGGTCTTCCGTCTTGTTCGGCACTGTAGTAGTAGCTTATCGGTAACTTAGCACCCCTGGCTTGATTAGATCTCGCGTCTCTAGTGCCTCTACCCCAGTTCTCCGCCACTCGCTACTTTCTGCGTATCGCCGATGGACCCCTTTTTTTAATTATCGACAGGCCAAGCGTGGCCTATACTAATTTTAGAAGAAACCCAAACAATACCGGAGAAAACTTATTTATCAATCGTCGCACTTCTAATAATGATAACAACGTAACGTAGCTGCACAACCTTTTCATTATTAAAACAATAGGATTTAATACGAATTTCTTAAAAGCACTTTTAGCATAGACTAGTGGCCTGTAATTTGGAATGAGAGTTATAATGAAAGAACTTCATAAAAACTCTCCACTCTAAAATTTAGCACTGAGCACAGTCAGATGTAGTACGTATATATGCACATATATATATATATATATATATGTGACTATTAATAAAATTTTATTTGGAACTAAGGAATAATTTTAAAAATGACGAAAAATTCGCTTCTAAAGAAAATTTGTACGTCGGATGAATTTTATGCTTACAAAAAGCGATTGCTTTAACTGACATTAATATTTGATAGATTATTTTGACTTTAAATCAATGAATGTATTTGATGTCTATTATACGATACGATATATTGCCGTGCGTTATTATATTATAAGATACAATATTAATCTCATTACATTAACAAAAGCTCCAAGTATTAGGCTAAAGAAATGAATAGTTGTGGGACTTTCCTGTTACTAAAATTATTTTAAAATATGTGACACAAGTATTTTGCGTGTATCTTCTAATAATGCCGTTATAGAATTAACCCTTTTCACATCAAGTCTTATATTTATATTATTATATTTATAATTTAGCTTACGTCAAATTTATTTTCATTGATGGTTAAGATATTTACATATTAAAATTTTTCTCCTGAAAATATTATTAAGAAACCGATATCAAAAACTTAAAATTTTATAGATGTGAAATATTATTTTCACGACAAATTGTTCAGGTAAATCAATAGTTATTACAAATAGCAGCGTCTCAAATATACAGAATATATAAATTTCAATTAAAAATAGTCATACTATATTGTCTATCAAAATTGTATTCTATTTTTTACTTTATTCTGTGATAAGATGTCGTAAAATTATTATCGTTATATAATTTGATAAATTACAAATATTCAATGTTATTACTTGTGTTTAAGAACAAATCGAGCTTAGATATGTTGATTCTAATGAACTGTACGTATTTATAAGATGTAAAATAAAAATATATAATCTTGGCAATGACTTTACAATCGAAAAAGTAAATGTAAGTATAAAAAGTATAAAAATTTGGTGGCATTTAAATTTAATTTGAGAAACAAGGGTAGGTTTTACATGAATATGATAAACAATATAACAATAAAATAAAAAAAACATCTTTGATACGTTAATAAAGCATGTGGAGTAATGAAATAAAAAAAAGTAATGAAAAATGTTTTTGTTTATTCAAGACTGTAGCTAAAAGAAATTTAAAAAATCTTTTTTAAAGAAAATTGTTTTAATCGAATGTAATATTTGAAATTCATAGTATGAGCTGAGAGAGAGACAGAGAGAGAGAGAGAGAGAGAGAGAGAGAGATTGATTAAGTAGGAGTAGAAAAAAGAAGTTCCTGATTTTATAATTTTCATTAATTGCGAATAAGCTCGAATAAGGGTCGGAGAAAGAACAAATCAGACTTTGATCGATCGATCAATGAAACGGTTAAAAGGCTGAAACGATAAAGGATAGGATGGAGAGGTTGCCAATGATTATAAGACGATTTCGGTTATTTTACATTCGTTGATAATTTGCCTCTACTTTTTAATGTTAATTTTGTTAAGGCTAGAGGCAAAAGCTCAAAATGAAAGGGGATTAAGGGAATTATAGAAGGCGGCTCGCATTCCCGAAGAAGAAAGTGACAAATAAGACGCAGAAGCGAGGAGTAAATGAGAAGAAAGATTAACGGGCGTCCGAAGACGAACTGTAACAGCACCGGCGGGACCGCAGGATGTGCGCGAGGGCTGGGGATCTTCGTCGCCCGACGTGCAACGACGTCGGAGAGCTCAAAGGCGACGCGAAAGAAGAAGAAGAAGAAAAAGAAGAAGAAAAAAAAAAGAAAAAAAAAAGGGAATAAAGAGCATTGGGGCGACGAGACTGGGAGGGCAGAGTGGCAGGGGAGAAAAGCGAAGAGGAAGCGCGGCGAGAAGGAGCGAAGCGAGGGGACCGCCATCCCCACGGTTAACAAGCGCCGAGGGTGGAGAATTAATGAGAGATGGGGAGGAAGCCCGAGTAGACACTTGTGGCTAGCACCCAAACTGTCTATATCCAGACCAGAGCCGTCCGTGCGATAGCGAGCCACCCCCGGCGGAGTCGGAAGACCTTTCAACTTACCTGCTCTGCCGCCGCGCCCCCCGCGCCCCCAACCGCCCGCGCTATCAAGAGTCCGACCCTCCGACTCGGCTCACGCGTGCACCTCCGTATCGAAGACACTAACACGGCGCGCTTCTTACGGCTTTCGGATTCGACTCCTCCCACATTCCTACAGCCGGTCGTCATCTCCCGCTACCTACTTATATTACGCCGAGCTTTTCCTGTCACCTTGGATACGGCCTCGCGCTCCTCGGACAGCCAGCAGTTGCCGGCGAGGCTCTTGCGACCGAACCCATTGTTAATTGCCCTGCCGGGCGCGACACTGGAAGCGCATCCCGCGAAATTTCGTCGCTCGCCGAAAGAAAGAGATGGGAGGGAGGGCCGCCGGCCGGGGCTCGGTCACTCTAAATTAGACGGCCGAAGTGCTCCCCGGGCCACGGCTGCAGATCGACCCTCGAGCTCTAGGGCCGTAAATTTTAATTGAACCGATGCCGAATATACGCGGCGTCTCTCGGCGCCGCTCAATTGCCAAGGCAAATAAAAAGTAAGAGGCGAGCCTCCCTCCGGGCGCGAAATCCAGTAGCCTCGCCCGAAGATTCGGCAACGAGCCTCGGCAACGAGGATTAGGAAAGATCGGCGCATTTGACTGGCCTGTCGTAACAACAGGAGGCTGTTCGCTCATCGAGGTCGATGCTCTCGCTGTTGATTCCTCCGGAATAGGCCTGCTTTGGCCGGCACTTCGACCATCTAATTCACTCTTCTGACCTCTCCCCGTACACTTTTGCAATATCGATACTACTCCGCTTCGATACTTAACCTCGTCTAATGTTTCCACCATAAATTTCATGCGTGTAATTAAATTTTATGAACAGTCGATTGTTAATTAAAGCCGCTAGTATTTCTCCTATTTTAAGAATATGCGGGCTCCTTACAACCGTTTAAGAGCTCGTATTGCTGTGCTATAGTTCCAAAACAAAAACCGCACCTCGCTCCTTTTTAATTTATTTTTTTAACTCCGTCCAATTCCATGTCTATTTGATTTTACCAATTTTGTTTATACTTTTTTTACGTGCATTATTCATATCTTATAGTATTATGCATAAGCTTTCATTATACGAGAGATATTGTTATTAGGCTCTTAACCATTTTGTTATCTTGATAATTATTTGAAACAACGTAGAAATCCGTAACTTATGGTGACGATAACAATCATTTAATATAGAACTCGTCGATTTACGTGAAATTGATGTGAAATTCTCACATAGAGCTCGTAAACATTATAAGCTCTTGTTTCTAATAACATTTTTACTATAATATGAATTTTTTGAAAAAAATCTCCTTTGAAATATTCTTACATTCCTTGTACCTGACAATGCAAAACAATGAAATACTTTTACTTCAATTCCACTTGATCTTTGGAAATCGATAACTCGTTTTATTTCTTATTTTATACAAATAGAAAAAAACTTTCTTATTATGAAACAGCATACTGGTGAATAATTATTATTACAAATAGGTGTTTAAAAATGTAAGGGGAAGTGTCACTTTAGGTCAGTAATAAAAAAGCCGAATTAAAATCAGTTAAACTGACATAGCCAATAACTTTGTTTTTAGTGAAATTAGCTCTAAGCAAGTACGATGATGTATATACCATTTTGCTTGTTAAGGGAGGGGTGCCAGGGCTCAGCCACAAGGATGCCGTAAAGAAGTTGTCGTCGATACACGACGTCGAGTCATAAAATAAAAGAGGCAACCATACGAGGTTATCGTAAAAATCGAATTTTTCCACGAATAGGTGAGCTTCGAA
This sequence comes from Kradibia gibbosae, assembly GCA_018907135.1. Lineage (NCBI taxonomy): Eukaryota > Metazoa > Arthropoda > Insecta > Hymenoptera > Agaonidae > Kradibia > Kradibia gibbosae. The sequence continues at coordinate 3,928,408 of JACCHX010000006.1, read as the reverse complement.
TGTTGCATACCTTTATGCAAATATACTTTTATCTTAAGATGGGACTTTATATTTGAAAAAAATATGCACAGAAGCCGCTGTAAAAACGTTTGCATGTTCAAGAAAATGAAACAGGATGACAAATTAAGGAAATAATGGAAAGTCGAGGGCTTGATGTGTTTGAAGGTTGCGCCAGAACCTTCCGATGATTCCAGGAAAGCAAGTCATAAGATGCGATGAGTATCTTTGGCGAGGAAGGGAGAGTTTGATAAATAATAGGAGTTTTTTAATCATCTTTAATGAAAAAAATACTAGAAGAAATACAATAACTAAGAATGGAATTGAACGATAACTGGCACGAATTGTCACGAGAATTAGTTGTCCAATAAGACGTAAAAAGGAAATATATGGAAGTATTGATTTATGATAATTATTTTCGTGTTCTTTAGAAAAGTGGAGACCTTAATTGATCAAAAACAAAAATAAACTGCTTAAATACACCATTAATAATCCATTACATAATCTATCTTTCAAATGATTTACTTAATCTACTTAGATTATAATTAATATAATATCGATATCTTAAAATTGCAGTCTTCGTTTTCATCTAGACATAGAATAACTATATATTAATAAAAATTATATTGTTAACATATAATATACGTGTAACATAAATTTGTCAACACGTAGCAAAACAATTTTTTAATTGCAGAAATAATTTGTTTGCGAATGTAAGATGCAAAAAAATGTAAATATGAATAGAGAAAAATAAAATTATTAAAACAAAGTTTACAATAAAATAGTACTTTATTAAAAATTTACAAACCATATTATAGTATTATAATTAACATTAATTTTATTTTTATTACAAGAAAAGAAAATCTGATAACTCTTTCAAACTAATTTAAAAATGTCTTAACATATCTTAAAATTTGTAAGTTTAAATACTTGTTTTTAAATGTCTTTAGCTGTCAAGATTTTAACTACTATTTCGCTATAACACTATTTAACTATATTGTCGCTTATTGCTAGAATTGCTGTACTGTTAGTTACGATCAAGTATATTATTTGAATTGCTCTATTATTATTACGTGAATAATGTAATTGTAACCTTGTTTGAATTGTTGTAAAATAATATATAAACTCAATGTAAAGTTGCATTGTAAAGTCAATTTGCATTGTAAATGTATTGACTTTATAAATAAGAATTAAGTATTGCTACTAGAATTAATTACATGGTAGAAGTCAACACAATCATAAACGTTTTAAATAATAAACATCATAAACAATTTGAATCAGCTAATGCGAATGTATTTATATTTATTGTACAAGAGCTTACTGTTAGAAGATGATAGTGAATTGTCGATACTTTTATAGTATCTAAAGATAATAAAATAAGACAAGTAGCGAAGAACTGTTTTCTTATGTTGATGCCATGCTTATTTGCGAATCCAATTTAGCGAGTCGCGGATGGATGAGATTTTTCCTTGCATGCACAGTCAAGACACACAAGCGATTTCCCGTGGAAGTTTATAAGGCTCTTCAATAATACACTTGATCAATGATACATTAGCGTGAGGTTTCAGGTTTGGAGCATACAACTTAAGAACAATTGTTGTATAATTTGATACCTAAGGCTATAGAACTTCAAACCACAATAGTTTTTAATATCTTCTAAATTCTTTTAATTTAAAGCTTGCTTCGCTATTTATTGTTCGTAATTTTAAATTATATTTTCGAGACGAAAATGTTTTATTGACAATAGATAACTTTACATGATATTGCTAATAATAACGAAATTTCATTTTAATATTTATATTCTAAACTTACACACATACGCTCATGCAGATAAACAAAACATTTTATATCATAATATATAATACATACTACAAATATTTTTTTTTTTCAATTTTACTTGTGCAATTATAAATCAAAAAATTGAAAACAAATAAGTACTCTATATTTTATACATGTAGGTAAGCAAAAATAAATAATAATTCATTCATAATGTATCGAATTGTAACGACTATTTTATTATAAATATAAAATTTTTTTTAGCGTGATAAAGAAAATTTATTAGATAAATTTACTTGATTTTATTATTAAAAATATTTAATATCTAGGATTGGATGAGCTAGGAGCTTGTGGTGTCTTGAAATTTATGCTATCTGGTACTGGTTTTGTAGAAAATAGAGATCCAAATAGGACATGTTGTATTACTGGAAATTTGGCTAAAACCTACGGTAGAAACCTTAGTTAATCAATTTTCGTATTAACACAAGTTATAAATAATGAAGAAGAAACTAACTTCTGCTTTATACATTTTTATCAGACCACTATTGACTGAGGACCAGGATGACACAGCACTAACATTCCATAACTGATTAGAATGTTCAGCAAAAGGACCAGTTTTTACCTAAATTAATAAAAACAACAATAATAAATGTTGGTAATTACTTTTACGTTGCTTTAAAAAAGTTTTTGACGTATATTTTTACCTTTGAAATAAATTTAATACATGCGAGAAACATGTATTGACTACTGTTGTTTTCAACTAATTCATGGTCAATAAAATGTTGGGGCTCAATTTGTGGATGACCTAGTATTTTATCGTAATTAATTATTATATTTTGGGGATGAATTAATGACAGCACCTGATTTTTTATAATTACCGATTAATTGAGAACTACCCCAAATAAATGGTACAAATTGATAATCATCTAAACTCCAAACTCCATGGCTTCCAGCAGGCTCCATTCGATATGTTAATTGAAGTTTGCGCACTACATCAAGATACCTGAACCAAAATAAAAACTTCAATATTTTTAAAACATTTTTTTTACCATAGTAGTGAAATTTCTGCAGTACCTAGTAAATATTTTTAATCCTACAGCAGCTTTGTCATTAGGTTCAAAAGCACGTACTTTGAACATACAACAAAGAAACATGATAAAAGCCATTTCATGTCCAGTTCCATAATCTATACGAGTTGCATTTCCAAAACTTTCTAATAAGTACTGAACGATCTCTGGTATAGATGAATGAAGATCATCGGGTAAAACTTGCTTAAGTTCATCTGCAGCAGACTGGAATTCATTAATTTGTTACCAATTTGGTACATTTATAACTATTAAATATTTTCTTAATGCTTTGGCTTTACTTACACCGTGAAGCCTTTCATGCCATACTCGAAAAGACTTATTCCCAAAGCGTTGTGGTTGTTCAGTTGGAGGAATTTCATCGATCCATTGATTAAATTTATTAAGCATGTTAATAACTTTATTTACAACTTCTGAACAAGAATATTTTGAATCGACAGCCTTTCCTTTAACAGCATCATTAATAGCCATCACAAAACCAAAATACTCCTAAAAAAAAGTATTTTCTATAGTTTAGTAAATATTTAATAATTGTGGGTGTACGAATAAACTTGAACTTACAAAATAAGCCTCCGACTTCTGCCATATTATCATATCTTGAATACCTTTGATTGCTTTCTTTGGCTCGACAAATACATGTTCAGCTAAAAGTATAAAATACCACAGTATTTTTATTGAGATATATATTTAAAATTTTATAAAAGTTCAGAAAGACTCACGGGGTAATCTAAATTCCGAAGGTGAACTTGTCTTTGACATGGTTATGAATTTTTGCAAATGTATATATACTGCAAATGTATATATCAATTTTATATAATATTGAAAAATTAATTAACTCCAATATATAATTAAGATGTAAAAGATTTAAAAATATTACAATAAACAAATGCGAAAGTGTGTAAAAAAGTTTAGAATTTAATAATTCGTTGAGCTTATGAAAAATTTCTTATATTATAAAGGCTCATAATTGAGCGGTGGCATAAATATTAAGGCATAAATATTAACACCAAATATCACGTGACCGAATATTTTATTAATGTTTTTCTTGGAAAAATATATCGACTTAGGACGATTCACGCCACGCGCGTACACACACTAAACAATGTTGCCAAATTTGCCACTGTCATCGGTCATCGTTATAAGCTCTGTGAAAATTATTTTTGTTCAAATTTCAATTTCGTTAAGACGCATACTCTACTTATATGCATATAAATACTCGTGCGAAATTTACCCAAATAGTCGTACACGTGTACGCGGACAGGTGCATTTGAACGGTGCTGGGGATGGCACGAGTCAAAAGGTTCGCGAAGGTAATTTTGCGTGGATCGCGTAGCCCGGTCGGCCCAGTCGGGAACGTTATTTATAAAGGTAATTTGAATAGAGGCTATTTTCTATGCTGTGGAAAGTGTCGGACTTGGGCTCAATTGTCAGGCTTTACATCTATCGGGTGGTGGTGCGCGGTGCTGCCGATGTTGGCCAAGCGTGAAAATCGTAACCCATTCCTACGAGTCGGCCAGACCGAAATCGGCTCCGATAGTATCAATCTTGCAGACGAAAAGGATCCGAGAAATTCCGCTTTCCGGAGCTTGCGCCCTAGCGATTTTGCGATCATTGGCTTTCGTCCTCCCGCTGCCTTCGAATTTTCAGCCTGGAGCGGCGAGGGGGGGGGGGAGCGGCGGCGGCGGCTCAACCAGAAAATATACCCGACTGCGAAGCAGCAAAAGTCGAACGGCACTTTAAATACCTGTTGTGTCAAAATATTTTCTGAAAGACTGGAAAGCGAAAAGCGAATGGCCGGAGGAGGCTATGTCCAAAGCTTAAGAAGCCAGTGTTTACCAAGTGAGCCTCTTCACTGTCGTATTTTACATTAGTTTAGTAAACATGAATGCATTACGATTGAAGGAAACTGTTTTTCCTCCTCGTCCATTCAATTCAAATTGACGAAAGTAATTACGCTTATTGTGAATTAAATTTTGTTTAAACATCGTAATTTTTTAATTAAACATAAAACTTTACGTGATATATCACATTTTCGTTCAAGTAATAAAACAAATTTAAATCATCGTTGATGTATATATTTATATATGCGCGTGTATAACGGAGCAGTATTTTATAGAAATTGGTTTCAACTGCTTAATTGTTTTATTTAAAAACAGTTTTTCACCGTGTCATTTTAATCTATTTTTTCTTAAGAAAGTTATAATTATATGCATACGCACAGACATACACATATGCATAAACGTGAAATGTCAAGTATATTTATAAAGTAATTTTATACAACTATATATAAAGGATAATTTCTAATACATTTATTAATTGAAATGTTGTAGAATGTATTCTAGAGAAGATATTGAAATAAAACGCCAACAAGCTTTGCAAAGGAAAAATCAACGAGCATCGTCTGATAATTCTGTACAGAAGGAAAGTACAGCTATTTCAAAAAATGTTACAGAAAATCAAATTCAATTTAATAAGACAGCAAATTCAAAAAACATTCCTTCGTTTAATTATGGATCTACTAATAAATATGCGTCCAATTTTGGCATATTTTCTACTAATAAAAATCATTATAATAAAAGTCAGAGTACAATTAAATTAATGTCCAAATTAAATCGCTTCAATCCTGTTGCAAATACTAATAAATTCTATGGTTCTAAGCAAGTGCAGTTAGAAGTCAATTGTTCTATGATAAGTAACAACCGATTTAATGTTGAAATGTCGTTATTCAATAAAGAATTGATAGATGTATTTAAAACTATTCCGACCAGCTTATATGGTAAATGTGAAAGTTTTTTTATCATATTATATGTTTTTGAATTACTTATATTTTTTTTAAAGATGATGATTCTATTAGAAATAAAAGGAATTATTTTATTTTAATCATTTATAGTCATTTATAACCATAATACAAAATATTTACTTTACAGATTCCAAAACTAAAATATGGAATTTTCATATTTCTGATTATGATATGCTTAGAGATAAAATAGTGGGCTTAGAATTTGCCGTTGTATGGAATGGGCTTCCAAGTTTTGTATTAAAAGTAAATTGTTTTTTCATATGTTAAAAAATTTTCCCTTATATTTTCTATTTCAATTTTGATTTCGAAGGTTTTTAGAAGAATGTTACAAGAAAAAGAGCAGAAAAAAGTCAATGACTTAAGTGATATTGATCCAATTTTGTTGAATTCATTATATCCTTTTCAAAAACAAGGAATAGAGTATGTATTAATTTTTATAAAATTTTATTTTTACAAATTATTTTCTGTATAAAATATAATATTTTAGATATGGAATACAAATGAATGGAAGGTGTCTTTTAGCAGATGATATGGGACTTGGTAAAACCAGACAAGCTTTAGGAATTGCGGCTTATTACAAAAAAAATTGGCCTCTTATTATAGTTACTCCATCATCTTTAAAGTAAAAATATTTTCAATTTATTATTTGATTTTTTTGGAAACTGAAAATCTATTAATCACTTTTTTTTATTTTCAGATATCAGTGGGTAGAAAATATAATTGAAAATATTCCATCAGTGCCTGTACATTATATTCAACATATTGTAACTGCTAAAGATGATATTGAGAAAAATCAAGTTTTAATTTTGTCATATGATTTGCTTGTGAGAAAAATTGATTCCATTCTTTCACGAAAATATGGAGTTATAATTTGCGTTAGTGTTACATAAATGAGATATTTTGTTAAGTTGTAATTTAAAATGTTATTATAAAGTATTATATAATATATATATTCTAGGATGAATCGCATTATTTAAAAAGTGGAAAAACGCAAAGAACGAAAGCAGTACAACGTTTGGTAGCTAATTGTAAACAAGTAATTCTATTAACTGGTACGCCAGCATTATCTCGGCCAATAGAGTTATATTCACAAATAAAATTATTAATACCAAATTTCATGAAGTTAGTAGAATGTTGTAAAGCTAGTTTTAGTAATGATTTCAATAATTTTTTTTACAATAGAAGTTTTTATTTATAGTTATCAAGATTTCGGGAAGCGGTATTGTGGAGGTGTACAAACAACTTTCGGGTGGAATTTTATGGGTTCAACTAATTCAAAAGAGTTGGAGATACTATTAAAAGCTTGTTGTTGTATTAGGAGACTTAAAAGTGAAGTCTTAGTTCAATTGCCATTAAAAATTAGGTATAGGTATATAAAAAAATGATATTAAAAAAATTTATGAACTAAAATTAATTTTTTAGAGAAAGTATTGTGCTCGATCCATATCTCATCAAAGTAAAAACAAATGAAATGAAGGCTGCCTCGAATCTTGTAGATAAGAGTTTTGATAGTATTGAAAAAAATAAAGCACTTTTAGAATATTATGCTTTAACGAGTAAAGTTAAAGAAAAGGCTGTATGGTAATTGTAACATTTTTTAACAAGAAATAATTATAATGTTACGTATATTAATTTATTTTTTTTGTTTTTTAGTAATTACGTCTGTGATTTACTCGAAAACCAACAGAAATTTCTTATTTTTGCTCATCATCAAAACATGTTAGATGCCATTTCTGATTTATTGACATCGAAAAAAATTTTGTAATTTATCATTTATAATATCATAGTAATTTATAAAATTTATTTTTAATTCTTAATGTATATTCTTAGATTCATACGAATTGATGGCAAGACTAATTCCCATCAAAGAAAAACTTCTGTGGATATGTTTCAGCAAGATGATAAAGTATTGGTAGCAGTTTTATCAATAACAACGGCCAATGCTGGAATAACAATGACATCAGCAAGCCTTGTTATTTTTGCTGAATTATCATGGAATCCTGGAGTATGTTGAATATTAATATTTGTTTATAGGTTTAGTTTTTATTATAAGTCTGATAAATTTATAAGACTTTCTTATAGATCTTAGCTCAAGCAGAAGATAGAGTGCATCGAATCGGTCAGACTGACAATGTTGTAATACGCTATTTACTTGCAAAAAATACAGCTGATGATTACATGTGGCCAGCAATTAAAAAGAAAACCGAAATTTTAAACGAAGTTGGATTAGATCAAAAATTTAATTTCAATGAAGTAAATGTATCAAACCAATCACCAATTCTTACGAATCAAAAACAATTTGATTCTTATTTAGAAATATCTCGTGCAAATAGCGATCATAATGAAACAGTAAATGCTAATTTACAAAAAAGTTCTGAAAGTTTCAAAGATCTTTTGGACATAGATGATGATGCTTTTGATGATATTAATTTAGATAATATTACTTGAAATGATTGTTAGTTTTTTTATTTATTTATTGGGAATGAATGATGTAAAATTAATGAATGTATAAGCTATGTTTAATTATAGGATAAAAAAAAATATTTTTCGATACTAATTTAACATCAGTTTGTTTTTGGTCTGTGAAATGCATAACTATGCAAATTATTAAAGACTTTTAAGTTATGCCTTTGTTTAAAATTATATTTTTATATGAATTTTAGAAAAAAACCTTTTATCGGGTACACCTTATAAAATATGAAAATTTTGTTTCATAAGCTTATTATCGTATTATTTATTAAACGCTTGAAAAATGTTTATCTTTTTATTTTATTTGCATTATTCAGATGAAATTTACCCTATTGCTTTATATTTATAGCTTATATAAGTTGGAACAAATACATAACGTATAGTTTTCTGCCAATTGTTTCATTAGTTATTCGTATAAGTAAAAACAAAATAAAATAATAAAAGATATTTTAACTGTTTTTTTACTATTGCTAAAATACCCCGTCAATCGAGCTTGTTTTGTAGTTTTAAGGCTATGCATTCTGGACTTATTTTATAAAATTCGTAGCCAATCAGTAAGAACGAGTAATGTTTGGCATTCATTGGACGGCGCAAATTCGTCATTCCATATGTTAACGAGTTGATAAGAGTCGATATTAGACCGCAAAATAGTGGTCTAAGAAGTGAGTATAGTGACATTACTGCTTGCCAACATTATTGACAGGAGCCATAATCAGATCTCCATCCCCGACGATTATCGGACACTATCTAGCGACTACCATTATCGTAATCTAGGAACGCTCGATTAGAATTTGAGAATTGAGACTATTGAGACTTGAGAGCCGTGTTTAGTTCGCATAAGAATTCAACTGTTTTCGATCAAATTGACCGGATACTTATATTATAAAAGTGTGCACTGTGTAAGCTTGTTTGGTCTGTAATTATTTAAGTATCCTAGTTTCGACAGACCTCTGTAATTCAAAAGCTCCTGAAAAGTATACGCGTCTAATATATGTCCTTTTTTGCAACTTAAACTCAAATCGGTCGGGCATTTTCGGTATTTCAGACGAAGTTGCTTTATTTAACAATCCAGAGCATAGCGGACGAGTTTCAAGATGAAGAAAGCCATTACTTTGCTTTTTTACTATACAATTATTTACTTATCAGGTACTCCTTTATTTGTATTATATTTCCATATTATCCTACCGACTCATATCATTCCGCATACACTGAAAGCTTTTTTATACGAATTATGCGTACGCTATTCATTAAATCGTACATTATCTCTGCTTTAATTTAATAAGTATGGTTGACATATTAAAATCGTCTATGACAATGTATTATCTCTACAAAGCTTTATTAAATTTTAATAATGCTCAATTATTAGTTTTTAATACGAGTACAATATTGTACTGTTTATTAATAGGCAAAAATTAATTATTAAAAATTAACATTTAGTAAACATTGGAAAATACGATCTGCAGTTTTTTCTTTGTTCCGACGTAAATTCTTTGTTACTGTAATTCAATACTTCGCTATTCTATACAAATGCGTAATGAGAAAAAAATTTATCAAATGTATTGTCAAATAACTTTATTCTCCAATGGATTCTTCTTCTTCTAGATAGTGTTTTTTTTCTTAACTTTTTACTTTATTATTTTCAATAATAAGTTTGCTTGGAACGATTGTAGTAATATATAGATACTTGCCATTTTAAGTTTAATTAAAATTGTTAGCATAACATTTTATTAATAGATTTCATTATACAAAGCCTTATTTTACAATTCCTGTTTTGAATAATTAGTCTCAGTAATTTATTTACAGAAGCTAATTGCATTCTAACTTTTCATCAAAACAATTAAGTCATAGTAAAGTTATATATATATATATTGTAACTAAAATTGAAACTGATATCTTCAAGATTTCGTAGTAGGTACAGTTATTCAAAAATAGCTTTAAAAATGTATACTTTTAGTACACTATTTGATTATTGCATTTTAATATTCTTATCTAATAATGTTAATCTGACTTTAATTATGTTCCCATTAAAACAAGAAATATTTAGAATTTAAAAAGAACATAATTTAGAATAGAAATTAAGAACGACTTTTGTTATTATGGATGTAGTTGCACTTTTTTTTATTAATGTGGGGACGTAATTGTATCATATGTACAACATTTTTTAAAGATATATTTTTGATAACAGTTAAAAATAAAATATGTTTTATAGATAATTAAAATTAAGAACTTATAATAATCATTGTTTAATTATTCATTTTGTACACATACATATCAACGTAATATATTTGTTTTCAATAATTGTTTGATTAAGCAAATGTATAAATATCACATCTTTTTTTCTTCTTAAATATTATCTGTTTGTACAAAACTATGTTAAAAACTAGAATAAAGAAATACCGAATTATTGGAGTTGAACAAAACAATTAAATTCAGGCATTATTGAAATAAAAAAAAATGTTCAAATTTGTCAATTTTTTTTATGTATACACATATGTGTACTCACTGTTACATAATTATTTGTAGATAAAATATATCCTACTATATTTATGTAATGTACATATTATTACCAAATTACATTTTGGTATCATTGAATAATATATTTACCATATGTAAATTTTTTTTTAGGTACAAATAGTCTGAACGTAAACAACAAAGTTAATGATTATGAATCGGGTACAATTAAACCAAAATTATCAACAAATCTAACAGAAGATATCAATGATTCAAACAAAACTGTGCCAATCGTGTCTAAAAAAAAAAGTACTTCTGTAAATGTGACAAGCACTCCAGACCTTTTAACAGATACTCAAGCTTTTGTTACAAATACTCCTACTGCAGAAATAAAAACAACAAATTCTATGATAAGTACTACTGTTATTCCTACAACAGATCTACCAAAAATTACAACCGATGCTTCTAAAGTAACAGTGGAACCTCAAAAAAAAATATTTTACATTCCATTGGAATCGAAACCATATAAATGGGTTGTAAATGGAACAAATAGTAGTATTATTGTACAAATGTCTGCAAAATTGAATATTGTATATCAAAATAGCACTACTAAAAAAGTATGAAATATCTTCAATACAGTTTGTTTTTTAATAACAGTGATGCTAGAATGAATTAACATTTTTCTTTTGTAGAATGTTTCCGTCGAAATAGTTGTTCCAGCAAATAATGATACACAACTAAACGGTAATTTCACTCAGACTGATGAAACATTAAAACTCTCTTGGAAATCTTCTGGTACTGAACAAAATTATGTATTGTTCCACTTTAAACGTTTCATGAATACATATGCACTGAATGATTTAGAAGTGTCAATAGATTCAAATGATATACCAAATGGATCAAGTAATTGTTTTTATATTATTAGTATCAATTTTTCAAATTAATAGCTATAATAAAAATTAAAATTTTAGATTCTTCATTAAAACTTGTACACGGACATAAACATTTTAATACTTCTATTGGAAACTCATACCGATGTATTAGATTGCAAACTTTTAATTTAACACAGCCAAATGATACCGCAGTTGTTGGATATATGAAAGTAACTGATCTTCAATTTGAAGCATTTAAAACGGATAAAAAAGCAACCTTTAGTCTTGGTAAATTGATAGTTTGAATTTCAAATAATAGAATTAGTTGAAAAGAAATTAACAGTTATTAATTTTCAGCCGAAGATTGTGCATTCGATACTCCTGATGTGGTACCAATAGCTGTAGGTTGTGTTTTAGCAGGTCTAGTAATAATTGTTTTGGCTGCATACCTCATAAGTCGTAGGCGTAGTGATGCTCGAGGCTATCTTAGTATGTAATCAGGATTTTCATCTGAAATTCTATATAATTAAACTAATTTTTTTTGTAAGGATTTTCTTCGTAAGGATTTTTTTCATCCAAAAATGTGTTTAATATATATTAATAGTATCATCTATTTCGTTTAAACACAATCTATTAAGTAGTATATATTGGATTTATAAAGATATAATTCATCATTTTTAGTGATGTAAGAGCCATATAATTATAAGATGTTTTTGTAATTAGTTGAAAAGACATTTTTAGTTGTACTTAGATTGTATAAAAAAAATGAATTTTTTTTTTAAATTAAATTAAATAAGATTCTTATATTTAGTAATTGAAATTAAAAATATAACCAAAAAATTAATATGATATAAACAGCGTAAAATATAAAGTTCATACAATTAAACTATGTTATATTAAAACATAATTTTATTATTTTGTTGAAAGTATAGAAATTTCATGAAAATTTTTATTATTTTTGAAAAGCTATTTGTAATGTTTTTTATATTAATTTAAGGAAAATGATTAAAAACATATATTCACAGTTATAATACGTAAGGTTTGTTTTATTATTAAAATAAAAAAAAAAAAACTTTGAATGTCTTAGGACATTTGAAATAAGAATTGTCAAACGTAATATATTCTACACATTTGTAATTTTCTACTGTTAACATTCCCTTCTTAAACTTCTTATTGTAAATTTCTTGACTTCAGTCTTCAATGCTTCTATAATATATATATTTGCTTTGTGATAAGAATTAAATATTAGTATTTTATTATAATAACAATGAATTTAGATAATTTAAAAATAAAGCTTTTCCTTCAATAAAGTTCATTCCAGCTAAAAGGAAACACCATTGTCTCTAAACACAAGAGTTTTGTAATTAAATAAAGGCCTCACTTTATCAAATACAGCCTTATGAAATGAAATTGTGATACACGTCATAAGACTGATAAAATGGGAATTTATGAAGATAAAAGTGAAGTTCTTTGAGAATAAGAAAAAATTTGTATATACACGAAATTGAATTTGATCAATATATTATATTTAATAGTGCTAGTACTTCAAAAACAAAATTATGAATTGCGTTTTCAAACTAGTGTAATCGCTAATATTGTAATCATAATAGTTTGAATAAAAAATTATATTGGTTTTTAATATTAATGAAATGTTTTGTAAAATTTTGGTTACTCTTTAAATTTATATTGTTATAAGGAAGTTATTTAGATTAAAGTCGTAAAGAAGTGGAATTATAAATTAATATAAACAAAAAATGTTATGAATGTTTTATCCTTAATTAATTTCAATAAAAAGTGTTATAGTAATGGCCATTTTTTATTTTTTATGAATAGCAAAATGATAGTTTTAAAATAATAAATTGGAAAATTTGAAATATTAATTTTATAATTTACAACTTAAAAATTGAAGCCGTTTGATAAAGATGTAGTGACTTCAAATATTTTTTGAAACTTTGTTTATTCATATATTAAATGAGAACTACGTTTTAATATTTAACATTGAGCAGAGAAATGATTATTCATACATTTTGAAACGAGAAAATTTTAATACGTCTATTTAATAATTAATTCATGTTGCTACATACATACATATGTATTTAATGTCGATTATATTGATGAAATTTAGATTAAAAGTGACATACAACTTCCACGGATTTCATATTCTGCATAATTTAATAGTAAATATAAAATAAAATTTTTAACAATTGGAAAGATTTTTATGATAACAAAAATGACATTTATGAATCTGTATTCTGTAGTCATGTCAGACATAGCAGACATTGTAGAGTTGCAGACTATAATTTTATAATTTGTCAACTGCTAATCAAAGTGGTATGTTGTGTCATTGGGAATGTGAAATTAATGTAATTCTGTATTTATAAATATACGCGTATATGCAAGAATATTTTGATGCAAGTTAAAATTTTTTTATCTTTGAAGAATCAAATTATTTGATGGACGCGCATATATTATATATGAATAATATAATCGTATGTGGCAGTCACAATTTAATTTGTATATACAATTAATTTCTTGAATTGCAATTATCTATCCAAATGCTGCATAAGTGTCATATAATCCAGAAAATGTATACACAACCCTTAAGACTTTTCAAAAAACATTGAGCAACCAATTCATAACAATGATAAATATAAATATTTATACCTAAATTGGCGGTTTCTTCAAGAAATTTGATTTTAAAATTAAGGTACATAATTGATTTAAAAAAAAAAGTATTAATATTGAAAACAAATTTTCATATAACTATTACAAAAAAGCTATATTCTTATTATTATTTTTATTGTTGAATTTAGCTTTTAGACATTCATAACCTATACTTTGTAAATAGTTATATAAATTAATTAGAGTAATTGACCTAATTTTTAGTTTTACGATATACTTTTTAAAAAGCGTGGAAAAAGGTTTGCGTATAATATTATATTCTATTGCATTGATTTAAAGAATATTTTTTGCAAAAGTCTTTGAATACTATTAAAAGTTGGCTGTGTAATTTTTATATGAAGTTAAACAAAAGAATCTGTTTTTATATTTAATTAATATTATCTAATTTAACGTTTTAAATTTCTCACAAAAAATTTGAGAAACATATATTTTTTCACATTTTAGTTACCAGAGTACTTTTGAAATGTTTGAGTGGGCATATGTTGGAGTAAATGCATCTATTCCTAGAAATGTGGGACCAGAATGTGCTAATTACCTGTCAATACAAAGGCGAGTGATCGAAACATTATTAGTTTCTTTATACATAATATTGCTGATTATATGGAGTGTGAAGAGAATGACTTTACCAAAAATAGTACCACATGTTCACAAAGCACGACGTGGTAAAATTATTTTGCTGACTCTTATAACATTAGTCTTTGGGATCGAAATTGGTTTTAAGTTTTCTGGAAAAACTTTTGTTTATATATTAAACCCTTGTCATATTTTTACAATTGCCGAGGTATTTAAATTACTTTTATCCTTGATAAATGTGAATTTACAAGATTCTTTTTTATTATTATTTAAATGAATATGTTTATAATTTAGATTTACTTACTTGCTGCTGAACCAAACAGTCCTATTATAACTGCCATCTTTAGATTAACAATATCAGGTTTAAATGGACCAGTTTTAGCATATGCATTTCCAGAAACTGATTGTCGACCAGTAGGTTTTGATTGATTTATTGGTTACGAATCAAATAACATAATTTTTGAATCTTATTTATTTGTAGATGTTTATGGATAAGGCTATATATTACATTCAACATGGTTTAATGGCTGTAATTCCTTATTATCTTATAACCCTTGGAGGTATAATTATCATATTTATACCCGATAAAAATTACTCTAAGTAGCTAAAATTTTAGACTTAAAACTTATGTTAAATATAATTACATAAAGTCATTATTTTTAAGGGGCCTATAGTATAGAACCATTATTTGATATGAGTTGGTCAATATTCGGATATGCATTAAATTTAGCATACCATTTTTGGATACTTCAAATTGTTGGAATGGTAATTAAATATTAAATATTTAGG
This sequence comes from Kradibia gibbosae, assembly GCA_018907135.1. Classification (NCBI taxonomy): domain Eukaryota; kingdom Metazoa; phylum Arthropoda; class Insecta; order Hymenoptera; family Agaonidae; genus Kradibia; species Kradibia gibbosae. The sequence continues at coordinate 3,912,914 of JACCHX010000006.1, read as the reverse complement.
TATATATAATTTTATAAGGTGTATTAATACATATTTTCTGTTGTTTAAGCTTGTGCAAGTAAATTTAAGTCATATGTTATGTCCTGCAATTTTGGATCCATTTGAAGGACAAAATTATCGCTTATGGGCAACATGTCATCAGTTGATTCTTATTCCCTTGCTTTATAAGCTTTTTTGCATAAGTTCGAATTTTTGTTTTACTAAATTTAAATTATCAAAAGTAAAATCAATTTTTAAGGATAAGAATGAAATGTAGTTAAATTCAGCTGTGATAATATTCTTGCCAATGTACACAAATTTATTTTAGGCAAGTAATAGTAATAATAGGTATTTAAGATAAAAGAATCAAATTGCTAAAATTCTATGATAGTTAAAAATTAGTAGTTTTGTTATCAATGTCTTTTAATCAAGACAACGAAACAATTTGATGAAAAAATGCTGTAATGATTTGTACTGGTATCCAGTATACAAGTATTCATAAATATCTTTCAAATAATTTAATTTATTGATAAGTTTAATATTTATTAAATTATAAAATATTTATTTTTTAGTAGTTAATGTCATATAAATATTAGAGTATATTATTTTAAGTTTTGGTCAACGATTTTAGTTGAATAAAAAAACATATTGTTAATAGATTATTGTTAATTTCGAGATTCATGTAAAGAAATTTTATTATTTATTAGTTATTTATTTTTGTAAATAAATTTCAAGTATGTAAAATAATCATGTATGGATACTTACATGTACTTAATATTATACTAAAATCTGTTTTGATTTTTATGTTAAGCAATTTGTTAAAAATTCTTTAAATTTAACATAAAATTTTTTAAATGAAACATTCAATTACAGAATTACTGATGTGTAATATTGTAACTATTGGTTTCGAAAATATTTAATTTTTAAATATTTGTCGTTAGAAATTCAAACCATCTAATTATTTGTATTTTAAATATTATCAGTAGCGTTAATTTGGAATAATTTATATAATTATAATAATTATAGTGTTATCTGAATTATTTATTATATTATTAATATTTACTATTTAAAGTATTTATATATAATGAATATTACAAATAGTAATCAAATATTAAAAAAATAATAAGGAATAAGTATAAGCTTAAATTAAATGTTTCAAAGTATTACATTTCAGGATCTATAATACGCAAGATACATTTGAAAAATATTTATAAAATCCTCGTTAATATCATACTAGTTTACAAATTCATTTGAACATTTAGATGCAAATTATTGTCCTAAATTAATTTGGAACATTTCCATTGGTCCTCCATACAGAAAACCATGTACAAATTACAGTTTTATGAAAAAAATTGAAAAAGAAAGAAGATACAAATATATATTTCGAAATAAAATTTCTTTTTTGCTTTTCTTATTTATAAAATGCAATACATTTTTATTTGTTTAATGATTTACTTTTAACTTTATTTTGACTTGTACCTGATACAGTTTTTTGATAAACATTAAATTTCAATCCATGTTTTGTAAGACTATTAGTAAATTTGAATGAAAAACATACAATAGGTAATGGGGTCAATACAAGTATTCTTTTATCATTTAATTTTGAAGGCTATAATGAATTTAATTTTAATTCAATATATAATTTATTACATAAAATTTATAAATAAATAAATAAATAAAAGTATATTTATACAAAGTATTAAATATATTTTTAAAAAGTTTATTAAAATATCGATAAAAATCATCTACTAAGATTAATATAAATAATAAAGAGAAAAAAAATTGTAAAAAAATTGTAAAAAAGAGAAAAAATGCAATTATTTTCAAGTTTCTAGCAATATAGAATTTTTGTTGTCTTTTCGTAAATATATAATATAGTCTACAGTAATAAGTATTTAAAGTTATATGTTAACATACATATTTTAAGTTTCTCAATAATAATAAAATTTTATAGAATGTTTTATTTTGTAAGGCGGGTAATATTTTTATTTTATGATTAGCAATATTGGCTGGACTAGATTTATGTATATTTATATTTACGTGACTTCGAGCAATGTACTGCTTTAATGTAATTTTTTGCTTTTGAGCCTGTTTTGTAACTCGTAATCAAACAAAGAAGATTACTGCATTTTTACTCTTGGGTTTGTGATGAAAATAAGTTGGAGGCTGCTTGTAGTTGACGTAATTGATGCAACTTTTTACGAACGTATTACTCAATTGTTAGGAATCGCGTTATCGGAAATCATTTTCTGCATTGTTTTGTTTTACCACAGTATAAGCAGAGGATTAATAAGCAAGATTTATCCAATCTGAGTGTTTGATATATTTTGATGAAAAATTTCCAAAATTGTTAATCGAATAATGCAAATAATGCAACAATTTTTAAAATAATAATAAATATTTTATAATTAGGTGTCAATTTTATCCTTTAAATAATAAAATTCCGTAATCTAATTAATTTTCGTACAATAATTTTAGTTGGCAATACGTCTAATCTGTTTATTTTTATTTATATTTAAATGAAACAATATTAATTAAAGTCCGTGGATAGTTAAAGTAATTAAAAATCGCTTATACATTTTTGCAATTTATTAAAAATTTTAAAGAATGATAATTATTTATTAGGCGTTGGATAAGAATTCATGTATCAAATCCAAGAAAATATGATTTAGAAATAGGATGCACTATTTTTTTATGAAATACTGTAATAGTTATAAATTGAAGCCGTTTGTTATATTTATTGCAAATTCTCCAAATTCTTTATTTATCTTAAATTAAGCATTATGTTGTACATTTTATGGCATCTAAGTTGATACGTAAGTACTGTAAATAATTTTTAATATTCGATTGTTTTGAGACATGCCTGACCTTAACTAAATCAGTATTATTCAATGTTAAATGTTAAATCAAGTATCACTTATTGCACTGCCGGTTTAGAAGGGGCACAAGGTCGTATTCGAGTATACGTACCGATTCACCATTACGAGAATACTTCTTAAAGATGTTTTAATACCCTCAGTTTTGTGCTCCTGTAATTCCGATTTTCCTTTTTACATAGGTAATATTTTGCAATAAATAAGTAAAATCATTTGTTGAATATTCGGTGATGAGTGAAGTACTTATTTTGCAGTCTTTGTTTATAATATTTGTATGCAAATTCATTTTGTATGTAATAATTCAGTAACTGTAGGATATCATTAAAAAAAGTTTTTACAGGTAATTATAGTTGGTTATTATATGCATATTTCTGACGATGCTCACTTTGTTTATAAGTAAATCGAATGTAGTTACCTTGTATATAAAGTACATCAAACCATTTAATTTTTATTAATTCTTTAATAACAATATTTTTTGTTCGTTAATTTTCATTAATTTTTAAATGTAAAAATTAGTTTCGAAACATGGAATTTAATTTAAATATCTTTATATTAGAAAATTTTCTAACTAACTAAACCAATCGATTATTTTAAAAAGATATTTATTTTTTTTCTTTAATACTTATAATACATTTAAAATAAAATTTAATACAAAGAAATTTATTTGAATAATTATGGGTACCACGGTGTTTTTTTTCATTAGAGTAAATTATTATCCTTGTGTATTAATATTGTAGATGTAAAAATATGTTAGAATGCTGTAAAAATCAATCAGTACTGATGTAAATTCAAATAATTAAATATTTATATTGCAATTGATGACATTAAAAATTAAAAACAAATCTTAAAAAATCTTCATACTTTTAAATTAATCATTGATATTGTATATTTTTGTTTTTAAGATTAATTTCCCGAATTTTTATTATTTAATAACATTTTGTATTTAGTTTCAAAACAAATAGTTCTTATAAAATATACAATGCAAACATTGATCGTTATAATAAAATTTTATCGTGTTTAGAACATAATAGAACCATTACGTATTTGTAATTTTGAATAAGAATTGCAAGCCTACGTATTTGTTTGCAATTTTTCGTATTAATATTCTTCTTAATAGATGTTTTCAAGATGACTTCAAAATTACATCGATAAAAATGTGCACCCGTACTTAATGTTCGCTGAAGCCTGTTTTTCAATTTTTCAATTTGTTTTGTACTGTAGAAAGCCTCGTTACTTATATTACTAATGAAGGTCATTATGTAGTATGTAAAAAACATTAAATTAATATATCACATTATCAAAAAGATTAAAAATATTGATATGAATTGAAATATTATTCATGTTGTTCAATAATGTACGGATATATAATATAAAGTAAAATTTTAAATACAAACATCAGGGGCTTATTTGCTTTACTTTTACTTTGGGAATCCCAAAATTTAATATATGATACACGGATTAAAAAATTAAAAAAAAGTTGTATTATTGATTTTCGTTAGGATAACGTACAAAATGAACTTTTACAATGATTGCGAGCGTTAAACATGATATATTTGTAAAAAATATGGATTAAGAATTTTTTTTGAAAAATTTTTTAGAAAGTTTTAAATTATTACACTTTTGAAAATGTGGTTTATAATTGATAAGGAGTTTTGCCAGATCTATCATAACCACAAATCAATGGTTTTCACGAGAGTAGTTAATTATATACTGAACTCGATCAAGGTTCACAACTCCTTTTCACCCCGGCCCAAAGAATCATCTACAAGTAAATATACTAGCAGCGAAGGTGAACGTCTTGTCACGTCGTTATCTTCTCCCCCCCCCCCCCCTCCGCGCTCATTATGTCCTATTTGCGATGGCCAATTTCGTTATACGCGACATCTGCCCATTTATTAACGGCGCAAGTGCAAGATGTACGCGAGATTTGTTTCCAGGATCTTACAACCCAATCATACACTTCGAATGATTCTCATAATAGTAGTGACACTGGTTGTCTTCTCTTTTAAATTAGATCAAGTTCGTTAGTTAAATTGAGCATTTGGAATTTTAGGTGATGATACACTATGAGGTAAATAGTTTTTGGACTGCCGATACTGGAAGCGAATCGCCTAAGGATACATGCATCTTATACCTGACCTAGTTTCTGCATCTGGGTCAAAGTCATGTCCTCTAAAAGGCCAAGATTATACTTGAACAACGGCCTATCATCCTTGCCCATACCATCCCTCCTTCGATTACATTCGTTTGAATTTAACAACATGACCGAGATGAGCCACCGTTTATTTATGGATGCACATCATTAATGAAAATATTTCATTCCCAATTCCTGATTTAAACATTTTGGTTCTTAAGTTTTCTCTAAAGAATTGGCAATACAACGATTCAACATAAAGACAATATTGTTTTTGAAGTAAATATACAGTATGTTCAATTATACATAAAAATGTTTAATTTTATTTTTTATCTTGGACAGCTCACTTATTTTTATATAATCAAAGAAAGCGTCATTTCTCTAGAAAATTTATAACTTAGTTTATTTAATCATATTGAGGTAATATATTTTTTATTTTCATAGCTATATTTACATCGCATTAAGATACTCACTATATATACATAAAATTATAAATATTAATCTTTTAATATGTTCATCGTTGTAAAGTCAAAAAAATTTTTTCCAATAATATTAACTAATTGGATGAAAATTTGTTATCATTCGAGGTGTATTCATGCGATGCATAATCATATGTTTATTTTTACACAATTTTAATCTTTAAGTTAGGGGCTATGAAATAAAGATAGGAATATTATATAGTATTCCGAGTTAATGAAAAAGGGCTAAGTTGTGTACTTCATTATCTATTTGTTCATTCGGACATATACTCACATTATAATTATAGCTTTTTGCAATACAAATTCATCTATTCATTTCTTTTTTATCTCTCTTATTTTTCGTTCACTTCTCTCAAAAATTCTAATTTTTAGGTGCTTTTACGATTCCTTTACCTTAACTACGCTATGGCTAAATTTGGAGAAAACGTATGTATTACTGTAACGTGTTCATTTCTCATTTCATATTCTGGAATACCATAGACTGTAATGTCATTTTATGAAGGCTAAATACACGATCTTGTGGCCAAAAAAGTTCAAGCAACTGTATTTATACTTTATTTATTTTTATTTTGAAGGATAATACGAATGACGGATTGAAAATTTGAGCTCCCTGGACTGATGCTTTCTTAATGTTTTAAAGAAATGCGATGATATGAAATTGAGTGATAAAGGAATAATGTGAAATAAAAAAATCGCAGAAGACGGGTTTTTAAACGTATCGTTTTTAGTGTATTTTCATCGAATATTACATATCGACATATATACAGTCACCACTAAACATATTTACTACATACACGCGACTACGCTAATATAAACTTAAGACAGGTGATACTGACGAATGATCTGTTTGCTTGTAGAGTTATTTAGTTTTGATCATGTATGCAGTTTTCAAATTCGATACTTTTAAAATAGATTTTTTCTTATCCGACATTTTTAACAACACCTTTAAACTCTGCAAGCAATTCGTGCATTAATGTTTATTATAAAATTCGTCTTTCGTTCACGCACAAAAAAAATATATATCTCTATATATATATATATATATATATATATATATATATATATATTAAATGTGATAATTTCTGTACAATCGGAGAGCGGGTAAATGTAGATGGTGAACGTTGGTACGAGCTTAAAACTTTCGACCTTAAAAAATATTTCAATAAGTTGTACACACTAAAGGTAACGAGCCCTAGGCTTTATCGCTTAGCTCTTAGCGCCGTTCGAGTAACACTTTAGGTACGTATATATCGGTAACCTCGATGAAATCACATTCGCACTAGATTTTATGCTTAATAAAAGTAAAAATAGTTAAGAAAGAAGAATAATATTATTTGAGCATTAAGAACTTATTTTTAAAACGTAATAGTTTGAAGGATAAGACGAGCTTCATTGAAATTTGCGGGGGAAAATGAAAAGTATTTGCTACATTGGTAAGCAGTTGGGAAATTGCCCACTGCTATTAATTATACGACGAAACAGACTTTTTTCTTCCGTAGTAAACTCTGTATCGGTGGGATTAGTATTGAAGTGAGCGTAACTTTTAATATATACACAATTTGGACTCGTATAAAAGATGATGTTTATTGGGATAGTTCTTAATTCAAAGGGTTGATAAGGTAAATGTGGGGAGACGGAAGCGTATATAAAAATTGTCACAAAAAGTATATAAAGATAAATTATTAGTATTATGTATATACATATACATATACGTATACATATACGCATAAATATGTGCACATATGCATATCTATACGTATATACATGTATGATAGAGGAAGCTAGACCCTAAGGGACATTTTATGTATGTAAGGAACGTATTTTGCTTTTCTTAACTATTCATTCTTAAGTAATCGATTACGTAATGAAAGGTTCACTAGAGCTATGCCAGATTTAAGAAACCGAGCGAACAATATCCATCGTGAGATTTAATTTGGAGACTGGAGGCGGACAATCGTAGATAAAATATCGATTCATTATCTCCTTTGCTTTGAAAGCGAACAAAACTTTTTAATTTTGCTTAAAATAATGAAAAATCATTTTATTCGAACTTAATTTCATCAATTTACACCTTGCTCCTACACTGCATTTTTTCATTTTACGCTTTGCTTCATACCTGCAGAGTAAAGCCATAATCGTTTTAAGTACGCACTTTTAAACTAAGAACTAACTAAAATCGAGCCTCCGTTGGAAGTTTATTTTGATCGTATACATATTATGGTATCCGTACATACACGCGTGTGCGTACACGTGTAAATTATTCAACTGCGATTGTGGCCCACTGTGTCGAAGACTTCGTTTTGTATAACATTATTTAATCGGTTGTAGATACTCGATAAATGATGGTTTCTTTACGCCTGAACAATATTATAACTTTAATACACAATAAAATATTTATTTACATATGAAATATATGTATAAAATATAAGCCATCAATATTTCGACAGTAAAAATATATATATATATATATGTACGCACTAAAAGCTTAAAGATGGATTGTGATTACTAATACATATATACACACATATATATATATATATATATATATATATATACATATAGAGTATGTAACTTAAATTTTGAATTGAATACAAAATGTATGGGGTGTTTGCAATACGTACATCTTGCCATGTATTCACATATTCACATATGTTGGGTACGTAAATTTGTGTAAGAAATTAAATTTTTATTTTTTGAGCTTTTACCGAAGGAAGTGTATGGTTTTGTTTCTTTTTTTTCAATACATCATTGCGTCACAAAAATTCATTAGCTGAGGTGAGAGGATTTTTGTTAAGTTTATTGGGGTTAGTTTTTGAAAATTCCTAAAGATGAGTTACATTTATTTTAATAATGATTAATTAAAAATTTAGCAAATAAAATAATTCAGTGGTCCTTTTCTAGCAAATTCAGAACATGGATTTTTTTCGCAATATCCCCTATAATGGTTATAAAACTTTATAGATATTCAAGTTTAAGAGTTCTTTGAAGTATACATCTTCCTATGAGTAATAGCACTATTTGAGATCGTCTAATGTTTTGCAAATCAGCCAACGGATTGAAGATCGACTTTACTAAGTAGTGTTGATTGTCATTTCGATTATTAAAAAAAAACAAAAAAAAAACATTAGGTTCATGGTAATCGATTAAATTTGGCTTAGATGCGCAGCTTTGATTATTTGATAGATAGTGGGAAAATCTTGATAAAATGGAGCCTTCGCATTTTTTTTCCATTCATCAGATTTCTAGGGATGTCTTGTAGTGCTTTAGGAGACTGGCATTGGTAAGACATTTTATTCCAATGACAATTAATTATTGAGACGCAGAGCGCGTAATTACTTTAATTGAAGAGCAGGAGTAAAGCTAATTTCGCAGTATGACCATCGAGAAAAGGCGTGTAGTAGACTTCTAGTAGCCGCGTGTCACGGTAAAAATAATTTATACATGCTTGTTACTCTACGAACCTGCAAGATTTATTGCGGTTATTGGCTGGGAGTGTGCATGGCTGAAGAAAGCCAACAAATGGCTTCCGAAGAGAGATCCAGAGGGCAATGATTTGAGGAAGGAATAATATGGCGCGCGTATACGAGTGGACATTGGGAAGTGGCTCTTGCAGCTTCGCGTAAAGGAGAAAAAGTTAGCCGAAGTGAAATTTCATGCGCCAGGAAGGGCAAAGGTGGAACATTTGTTTTAGAAAGATATTATGTCAATTGGCTAATGGGCAGGCGGTGCCCTGCGAGACCCTCGGAGTTACTCCTTTTGTATTCGCTCGATCATATCTCCGAAGTGGGCGCATAATCATACTATTCGCGTAATTCCCTTTCGAAAGTCTCCCATATACTGGACGCCAAAGAGGAGCAGCGGTAGTTTTTCGTTTCTCTCTCTCTCTCTCTCTCTCTCTCTCTCTCTCTCTCTTTCTATATATATATATATATATATATATATATGTATATATATATGAATTATATTATTATGTATATATATATATATAAATATGTATGCATATGTATGTATGTATGGATGTATGTATGTATATGTAAGGCGTGGACGCGTGGGAGAAAAAGAAACGATTTCAGGCACGTGAGCGTAATCGGCACGATCTCCACCTCCTTCTCGCTCGCTCTCCTTGCGACTCATCTGGCGTGAGTAGCTCTTACGGAGTGGCAGCAGCATCAGCAGCAGCAGCAGCAGCAGCAGCAGCAGCAACAGCAGCAACAGCAGCAGCAGCTCCTTTATGGCGTTCCACTTTCGGAGACGGGCGAAGGGAATCACCTCGCCTCTCCTCTATTTCGTGCACGTGTGCGTACGCCTGTGTGTACTTGTCTGCACGGGCGATCGAGGCGTAGTAAGATAGCAAGAGAAGCAGCGAGGAGCACCGGCTTCTTCTCACGTACGTTTATGTATGTATGCTAGCTATATGAGAGTCCCTCGCACCAAGGTTTCTTGCTCTTACACGTGCGGATCTCTTGCGATTGCGCGCAACGACAGCATTTCGACGATGAAAAAGTCAAACATGTTTCTTGTTCTTGATCTCGAGTTCCCGTGATTTTTCTTTGCCATAAAGGCTACTCGAACTTTCTCAGACTCCCTTTTTCATTTCATTTTCATATAAGTGTTGTTGTTGTTACTGCTGCTGCTGCTGCTGCTGCTACAAATTTTATTTCAACTGCCGGCGCTGCTCCTGTCTGTTGTTACACCGTTGTCAATTCAATTTAATCGGTTAGTTTCCGTCCCAAAGCCACTCATTTATATTAACATCTCCTAATTAGTCGTCCCGTTTGAATTTTTTTAATAGTGAAAGAGCCTATGCTGTGCGTTTCTATTTTTCAACTTCCAAATCTGAGTTTATATATAAAAAAAAAATCCATTCAATGAATTGATTTGATCTGCTTCAGCGTGTAATTATTCTTTGTCGGGAAATTGTTTTCTGTAGAGTAATTTTATCGGGTTTGTCATCTTAAATATCTTCACCTCCGTTTGACTTTGCACAATGGATTGTTATTAATACGTGAAATTTACTGCGTTTAAAATGTTGTTGTTAATCTACATATTATCGTTTGCTCTTTAGTAATTTTGCTTCGTTTCGACTTTTTCTTAAAAAATGGTATTTCTACATTTTTTAAATTATGAAGAAAAGAACCGATAGTTTTGGATTTAATTGTAATAATATTTTAGAAAATTTACATTAAAGACGAAATTGATTATGGTATGATAACAAAATTATTATTGGATCTTATACGCATAACTTTTTGTGTTTAAAAATGTAATAGAGCAAAGAATTTCCTAAGTAAGAAAGCAAACTGTAGTTATTTCGTTAGACGAAAAGTAATAAAGCAGGTCTTGTAGCTCTCCTTCCATTTAACAAATAGTTAAATTTCTACGATGAATGTAATAGGACGAAATTGTCGTATTACAAAACTTGGTGCTCTTATTTTACGCTAGTATGCAAAAAAAAAAAAAAAAATTTATATACACTTGTAAATTACGGTTGAAAATTATCGGACTACATCTGTTTCGGAGTGCAATATGTAACAGTGAAAAAAGAGACCTCTGTGGTATGCGAGAGCATTATGTTATATAAGTATCAGAAAATCATCAAGTGTATTAAACAAATAGTTAACGAAAATTCGACTTTTTTTAAATCGTAGAGACTGTACGTAATTACAGAAAGTAAAGGTTGGCCTGTGGGAACGTAATGCTTTTAAAGATGATAAAATGAAAAAGTTTACAAATGTACATTAGTCCAAATTCATGCCTTCATTATCCATTTTAAGCATTCAACTAATTTAAAAGAAGCACAGCAAACATTTCAAAAGGAACAAATATAATCGAGCAGCCTGCGTTGCCCATTTAACATTTACTGCAAAAAGAGAATAAACGCAAAAGAGAGAGAGAGAGAGAGAGAGAGAGAGAGAGAGAGAGAAGAGAATAATGTAAGCGGCTAGAAAAAAATTAAGAGAAAGAGTGCAAAATAAGTATGAGAAGAATAGTAGAGTAAACGCGGAGCAATCGAAGATAAAGAAAAGTAAGAAGAGAAAAAGAGAGAGCAAGAGAGAGAGAGAGAGAGAGAGAGAGAGAGAAAGAGAAATAAGAGAAAGGAGGGTAATTGAAGGCAATAATCGAGAGGATCGATCGTGGCACGAAGACTAGTGTTCGTGTATCTATCTGTCTTTCTCGCGAGTGGCGTGGCTTTTTTATTGCATTTCACTTTCGCGATGCGCCTGATCGAGCTCAGGGCGTGGCGCAAAAGTGTAACGCAACAGGACCGAAGTCATTACTGAGAAGGTGCAGATTAATTTATACGTATATATATATATATATATGTAGAGAGAGAGAGAGAGAGAGAGAGAGAGAGTAGGAGATGGACGATGGAAGGGAGCACCTTATTACAAAGAGAAGCAGCAACTCGAGCAAAGATAGCCTTCGTTGGTCAATAGAAGAAATAGGAGATAGCGTATTAGTGTACGTTTAGAGCTTCATTTTCACCTCGTATAACGTGGCCGGCCGCTCGTAGTATACGCGTAACTGGACTTTCCACTCGAGTCGATTTGTGCCGTAAGACGAGCTCCCATGGAGTTAGAAAGTAAGATCGATACCGATATATATATATATATATATATTTCGATTTCGATATTCTCTCATCGCTTTTCCGGAATAAAAATTTTTACCTCCAAAGTTGCGGATCCAATTGTCCCTTAGGAGGGAGCTTTTTAGTATCCTATCGCAGTCCGGCTTCTGCTCGGCGAGCGGTGCTGGCTCCAAGAAAGCGCTAAGGGGGCCTTGCTTGGCCTTTGCCTCGGGTAACATTTCCTTCCTTAAGATTCGCAATGATCGTTATTAATCGATGACTATTACACGGTGGACGGCCTACAGGCGCACACATACAGATACACGCACGCGCGGCACACAGGCTTTCGCAACGGAGCATCCTTCGGCCGATGGATAGACGCGGTGGTTAACCACGTGCTGGGATATTTATTGTAGCGGCGAGGAATAAGAACAGAAAAAGAAGAGAAAAAAAAAGAAAAAAAAAAAATCGAGCAGGATCGGGATTGGCGAGAGGAGAGCCGCCGTCCAGTTATTTTCCAGTAATTTTCAACGCTGCCGCGAGACTTTGTTGTTCTCGGCGTCATTTATCCTGTACCGGCAGAGGCGTCTCTCCGCTACATCGATGCAGCGGGCTCAAATTCACTTTCTAAATCGTAAAATCGGGCTGCCGCGCGACCAGTCGATTGTTCATATTTCCAGCTAGGCAAGAAAACTTTTGTCATTCGCCTCCTTTTCCTTCTCGCGCTCCGGACGCTTCCCCCGCGCCGCCGCCAGCGCCCATCGTCATTCTTCGAATCGTCAGCGAGTGCCTCGTATGGGATCCTGAAGAAGGATTGAGCATCGGAGCATCGGAGGGACGCAGTGGAGACGCGTCCGCTGGAGCCGCGGTCCGGGCGCGGCCCGAGCCACCGCCGTTACTCGCGGGGATGCGCGAGAGAAGGAGGCACGTCATGGCAAAGGAGGCGAGCTCGTAAAGCCGTCATCGCTACGAGCGCGCATCGGGGAGGATCCCTCTTAATCGCCGATCCCGGCTGATTTACTTATTACTTATGACATTTTGCTTTATCGAGCGTCCGAGCTACCGATTTCCCGGGGTCGGGACCGAGGTCAGTCAAGGTCCGCCAGGATTATTATTATTTACATCATTGGTCGGGGGCCCGGCGAGGACGGAGGTCTTAAACAGGGCCGCGTACACCTCCCGAGGGGCCCTCCCCCCGAAGAAGGGAGGAGCGTCGATCGCGCGGCCCTAGAAGGAGCCGGGGCCCGCCTCGAGGCCGAGAGCCAGGGCTCGAGGAGTCCGAGCCCGATCAAGTGTTGTTGCCGGGCGAGAGGGGCGGCGAGGCCGGCTCCCGCTGCTGCTCCTCGTGGAGGCTCTCGGCCCGGCTGGCGCTGCTGCTCGACCTCGAGCTCAGGTTGTCCCGGTCGCTGAAGTAGGAGGAGTCGCCCTGGCCGGCGCCCGGCTGCTGCCGCCTCTCCTCCAGCTGCAGCTGCTGCTTCTCGCTCCAGGAGGCGCGCTCCTCGGGCCCGGCCCCCAGCAGCCCCGGGAAGTAGGCCAGGCTCTGCCCGCGCGAGGTTATCTTCCCCATGAAGGTGCGTATCTCCTCGAAGTAGGACTCCTCGGTGCGCGGCAGCTGGCCGTGGTACCTCGAGCGCACCTCCTCGAGTATCGTCGGCCCGTCGGCGTCGTGCTTCTTCAGGTGCCTGTCGAGGTTCGTCTGCTGGCCGAAGCAGCGCTCGCAGAGCGGACACTTGAAGGGCTTCTCCTTGTTGTGGATGTTGCGCACGTGGCGCTGGAGGTTGCTCGATATGCTGAAGCTCCTTTCGCAGTACTTGCACTTGTAGGGCTGCTCGCCCGTGTGGGTGCGCAGGTGGCGCGTGAGGTTGGCCGAGCGCGGGAAGACCTTGCCGCAGAACTTGCAGGAGTAGCGGTCCTTGGGCTTGAGCCCGACTCCGGGCCCCGAGGCCAGCCCGTAGGCCGGCAGGCTCGGCGGCTGCTGCTGCTGCTGCTGCTGCTGCTGATGCTGCTGCTGCTGCTGCTGCTGCTGATGCTGCTGCTGATGCTGCTGCGGCTGATGCTGCTGCTGCTGGACGGCCGAGGGGCCGCCCTGGCCGGCGAGCTCCCCGGGGAGGGGACCGGCCCCCGAGACCGAGACCGCCGGGCTCGCGGGCCGCGCGGCCTGCAGCTGGGAGCCGAGGCCCGGGCTGGCGAACCGCGCCCCGGGCAGCGGCACCATCGTCGGGAGGGGCCGGCCGTGGAGGCCCGGCAGCTCCGGGCCGTGCTGCTGCGAGCGGTACATGGCTTCGAGGACTAGGGGGTGGACCGCGTGGTGCTGGGGGAAGAGGACCGTGTGGTAGGCGCGCTCGAGGCTGTTCTGGTTAAGGGTCTCAATGTCGTTCTGGTTCTCGTCGCGGAGGCTCTCCTTCTTGTGCTCGAGGCGCAGGTCGAGGGGCTCGCAGACCTCGGGCTCGGGCCCGGCGCGCTGTCGGCTCTGGTTCGGCCGGAGGCTCGGGCAGCCCTGGGGCTGGAGCTGGTGGCCCAGCTGCGAGAGCTGGAGCTGGGGCTTCTGGGGGCCCGGGCAGGGCCCGGCCCTGGCCTGCCCGTGGCTCAGGTCGTAGGGCAGCTCGGGCTCCGGCTCCGCGGCCCCGGTCCGCGCCCCCAGCGGGTAGATGCTCGCCTGCTTGGGGCTTATGTGTCCGGGCATCTTGCGGGGACTCGAGTCCTTCTCGCGCATGGCTGGGGGATAGTTGCTCGGGGAGGGTGCTGCTGCTGAGCTGCTGGCTGGGGGGAGGCTGCTCAGGCCGAGGTATTGGTTCATCACACAAGTGCCGGTCTTGAGGGACCGGCCCCGATCAGCCACAATGGTTCTGCTCCTTGGCGCTACTCCACCCGGTTGTCTGCAATGAAAAAGGCCCGTCCCTCTTATTAATTACGCTTTCCTCCCTATTTTCTCTCTGAGCCCCCCAAGCCCTTTTTACTTCGCGCTTCTTTCACCCGATTCGCTTCGAGAGATCTTCTCTCAGCCCTGGGCCTGCGATGGAGGAGTTTCGATCGTTCTACTTTTAACCTTTGGACGTGGCCACGGATTCGTAGGAATCTGCGGGGGAGGACGCGGGAGATCGATAAGCTTGCCGAACTTCCGGTATTTAGCAAGTCAAACCTGCTACAAAATCACGTCTCTCGCGAGAGAGAGAATGACACGTTGGCGCGTTGACTAATTTGGAGCGAAGCCGTCCCCGTTCGATATATATCAAATTTACGGAAAGCAGCCCACGCAAACTTATGATGATCATTGATGGATTAGGATTGTCCTGTGACGTCCACTAACGGGACAATAATCTCTCTAGATAGATGTCGTGTTAATAAAGTATTATTTATAATAATTGGAGCTTATTTATTTTGCTAACGATTAATCATATCGTGGACGTGAAATTTATTACGCTGGGTGTGCATTAATCAGTCGTCATACATACAGTCTACTGTAATAAATAACAGCATTGACCGCTTAGAAATTTTAGAGCCAGAATACAATAAGATGTTAAATAAATGTCAACGTTTCTCAATATGTGACATTGATTTACTATAAAAATATCTCATATTAAAATTATATACCGAACGAGTATCAGAAATAAAACATTCGCTTTTACAAGCAACTGAAATGCCAACTATAAATTAATTTAGCCTTTTGTGCTCGTTAGAGAAGACTAAGTAATAATTATCTTGAAAAATTAATAAAAAACAATGGAGTGTTGTTTTATTAGCAAATGAAAAAATAGACTCTTCGAGTGTGGGAATTATTTAAAAACTGGATAGCATTTTGCCGGCCTCGCGTTTCGCGCATTGATGTCTCTATGTGCTCCATGCATCAGAGCATATAAGAGAAGAGTAAAGCGAAACAGAAAATAAGATACTGTGCTCAAAATTAAGCCCGCACAGTAGTCTCACGAATACTCGTAATAATTTGATTGAAAATCATTACAGACATTGAGTAAGGGAATTTTATAAAGATTTTATGATTATTTCAATAATGTACGAAGAATCAAACACTTGTAAAGATATATACATTAACTTTGGAATGCCGTAGAACTACCGCAATATGTTGTAAATACCTCGTTTAATTAATGCGTTATAAATGTATTATAAATAAACTTTGTAAACTTATATGCCTATGTACGATAAAAATTGTTATTTTTTCTTTTTCTTTTAAAAACCTCGCTCATTTATCTCTTCACTCATTATCCGTAAATAAGGTAGTTAAAATTTTGACAGAATATAATTCTTAAATCGGCCATATTGTTTAAATTGATAGTTTTCATAAAATGAAATATGTATTTTTAATAATACATTTTTTAAATAATCTTTTTCGCAGTAAAATAGAAAATGTGGTCAATTATCATTATTGATTATTTAGCATTCTTTAACCTTTTAAGCTTAAAATCGTCTTTTTATGAAGTAAATGTTTATCATTTGCTTTTATGTACACTCTTTTATAAGTTTTCAAATCAAAAATACAATGAATCGAACCAAAACGGGTATTGTAATATTCTTTATTATTCACGGAAAGCCATGATTTTTACGCTATAGTTATAAAATAATACAGCATGGTAAAATTCAATTCCTGCATCAAAATCATTTAATATTATGAAAGTGCGTATAGATTTTCTTTTTTGGTTATAGAATAAAAAATAGCAACATGAACTGTATTAAAAAAAAAACATTAATTAATTTTTAAAACAATAATAATAATTGTTAATCGATACATCAAAATGCTTTAATTAATACAAATTTAAGTTTTTCAAAAATTTTTATTTTAATAAAAAATATGGATTGAATTAGAAAAAGGCATAAGTATTCGGTGAATGCGCACACAAACACGCACGCACGCACACACACACACACACACACACCCATAAATATACACATTATATACGTGGTAATAATTATTCATAATTATAATTTAAGAACTAGTCGGCGCATTAAAAAATTCTGACACTATTTTCAAATGAAAGGAAATTAATGAAATAAATAATTAAATTTTACATTTCTATAATGTTCAGTGAAATTTTGAAAACTTATCGTCAATATTTTACTGAATAATGTGTAATCATATTAAATTTTCTACGCTTGTCAGGTGTGACGATTATAATTCAAAACTCACTTAAAAAAACATTTACCTCTTGCTCACTGATTTGTGAAACTTAATATATAATATTAAGAGAAGCCTTTTAATAAAGTTTATATTGATTTTTAAACATTATCCATTGGCTTAACTATACTAGATTGTGCCTCTAAGCAGCCAAGTAGCGATAATAAAGAATAGAAAGTACGGCTTCGCCATTAACATGATAAGATGATGGAAAAGCAAACTCAATAACTTGCAAGGTACGCTGCATCGCTAATTAATAGGCATAGATTTTTTTCACGCAGGCCCGTGCTTATCAATAGCACGGGACGCCGTAACTGGATTGGAAAATGCGGCATTCCCATTTAATAAAGCTATTCCGAGGCTCCGAGGCTGTAGGAGATTGAGCGAGTCCGTGTCTAAAATGTCGTCTGCAGGCGTTTACCCGATTACGAAAAGCAAAGGAAGCAAAAAAAGCCCGACAAGAAGTGCGCAACCTCTTCCTTCGCGGGAATAAGATATAGATATGTTCGAAGATAAGTCAAGCGGGCGATCGGAGAGCCGAGTGTAAATTTCTCTTTCATCGAGGATCGAGAGGCCGCGCACAACACGAGACGTCCCCGCCTTTCAGAAGAAGAGCTGCCATGAGAAAGGAAAAGACTCGAGGATGCCTCGCCTAACTGGAGCAAAGCAACGGTACTTTCCGGCCACTCCTGCTCGCATCGCCGATACACTTCCACTCTGCACTCCGAATCTCTCTCCTACATCACTTTTAAATGCGCTTCGTTCCGAGGACCCGATATCGAGGCGCGATGCACTTGTTTCGCCATAAGTCAGCATCCCGGAGTCGAAAGTCACTCCCTAGTGCCAGTGCCTATCCCCGCTAGGGCGCACAATTTGCACGGCCACCGCACTACCTTTGCCTTTCTCTTTATTTACGTTATTCGCCGGACCCAATGGCTCGCTTAATTCCTTTGCCTGTCCCTTCCAGAATTGAGCCTTTTACGCATCTGTCGCTCCCTCGGACTTGGGCGAGACTCTCCCCCCTAAGCCCTCGCTCCTTCCGACGATTGTCGCCTTTATAAGCCCGTGAATAATATTACCGACAAGTTATTATCACGGGAGGCATTTTTTAGCAGCGTATCTTAAAGAAAAGGGTCTTCTCGTCACTAGTCGTATTTACCTCGGTGTTGTTTCAATCATGCGTGTCAACGTATTTTACGCTAACGCGGCTCATCCGAGGTACGGTGTATTTTGAATGTTGGCCCCGTACTACACCTCATTATATGCTTTTAAACTGAAGTTTTGACACTCGTTGTCGAGTAAGGATAATAAATAACGAAATTCCAAAGTGAAAACTCCTTTTCAAAGGAATTAAATACTGTTGAAATAACAGTTAACATACGTGTCCTAAGATTATGCGCCTATTTACATGCTTCTAATAATGAATAGCTTCTGTATAATTTATTTTAAGCGTACGGTTATTATCGTGTACAGCATCGGATTCCGAGTATTATCAATGCTTTTTTTTCCCCAATCGATGGGCATAAATTATTTAATTGCTCATTACATTCAGTGAGCATTTGCAGGCTTGTGTTTATTTTGGCAAATATGTGAGTCAATTACTTTTCATTAATAGCTTTTCGATTAAAATCTAATATTACTATATTATAAAGCAATACATTCGAAAATAGTAAAAAATTTACAATGAAGTTCTAATTTTCATGTATGTAGCTCGTCAATACAATATCGTTTTTATAGTGTTAATTTACGAATCTTTGACTAATTTTGCTTTATTAATAGATAATTTAGTTGTGGTTTTAAGCGGCTTATATATATGTATATATACATGAATTTTTATTCGGAACAAGTCTTGTCTATACATTAATAATCACAAATATTTACAATAATATTAACGGCATTTCGTGTATACTAATCAACGAACACGTTGCCGTCATTTTGCTTCTGTAGACTGCTTTAGCTAATGCTTTTTTACATTGAAATCCAAATTTTATAAATCATTTTCTTATACTTTCGTTCTTTTCAAGTTGATCGCACTCCATTTGATAACGTTCTTAATATAAAAGTGCACAAAAGGGTTTATTTGAATACTTTGAGTCGAGCTGAAATCTCTGGTTGTATAATTTCGAGTAGAAAAAGATTTCGTTGCATCGAGCTGAATAATTAACTTCTAAGGGTCGATTTATTTTCCTACGTAAATTCAATCGGTATTTTGCCCTTATAGCGAGCATTAGAATATACGAAGCTTCCCGAATGCATAAGTTACCGTTTTAAGGTGGTGGTGATACGATCGCGCGCAATTACTTAAATGGTGTGAAAGTTTGAATGGCTTTGAAATTGGGCAGGAGAAGGCGCTCATCGACTTTCAACCTTGTTTTGCACCCCCGGTTCGGAGAAATTAATCCACTCGTCTACTCGTCTATCCTAGCTTCGAACTAAATCGACCGATTCGTTAGAAAATCGGAAAATACGGTTAAACTTTATTTCAAGCTACCATCTTACTTATTCATTATATCTTTCGATCCTTCTTTCGTAAGCTTCATATTTTATGGCGCCGATAAGTTTTCATTAAAATCACAAGAGCCCATCGATTAAAAGCAAGTTCTCTCCTTAAGTCGGAATCCGTTAAAAACTACTGGCATGATATGCATACGAAAGGAAAGTGCGAAGAGTCGTTAAAAATGGCATTATTCGCAATTGAAGCAAAATAGAGAAGGATATATATTTTTCAAAAATAAGACGCGGCAAAATGGTCAAGTCAAGTCTTTTGAAGAAAATGCCCGTCTCGAGTATTCAAAATTAAACGTCGCAATAATGGAGCATTAAAGGGAACGGCCAAGCATTAGTTTGCCAGCGAAGATGGCAATCAGAGAGGGTCAACCAGGGCCCGCCGAGGTTCCCAAGTCTTCGCCGTTCAAGCGAAAATGAGTAAGAGCAGCGTCCCGTCGGAGCTAAATCTTTGAGACAAAAGGAATAAAAGGAGCGTGGGTCTGCCGCAATAATACACGAGGCGAAGTGGAGCATCTTTCGGCATTACGGAACAAAACTCGATTCGCCGTAAAGGCAAGGCGAGGCGGCGATTTCAGGGTTACGTGAATCGTGAGTGAAGGCAGGTCGACCGGTCACTCGCGACTCCGAGAAATCCAGTTTTTGGCTTCTAGAAAGCTGCCTTTCTTACGAGATTCGCATTCTGTATGAGTTTGCTCTCGGGGTGGTGGCTCTCGTCCTTGCTTTCTCTCCTTCTCGCTCTCTCCCGCTCTCCCGGCGCAACGCACGCGCGGACGCCTCGTACCGCAGAAGTGCAGCATCGAAAACACGCGTCGTTGCTGCACCCTTTCCCTTTGGCCACTGTGCCGCTCACTGCTCATTACTCTTGAAAAAGGCCCCGCGCGTGCTTGTCAAGAGCCCCGAAGAAGATTTCAATCGGCCGCCCGAGCTCCGTCTACAGAAGAGGAGCGCGCTCTCGATTTCTTTTGTCGATGCGAGCGAGAGACCTTCCTCCTTTATCCTTCGCTCCCATCGGCGAGGGCCCCTCGATCGGCTCGGGTCGACTCGCGTTCTCTCTCTCTCTCTCTCTATCTATCTTCTGTGTACTCCGGTGCTCCTCATTCGGATGGCCTTGATGCAAGATTCGACTTCTCTTCCGGGGCCAAGCATTTGTTATTACGCGTCTACGCATAAGCTGTCGATGATCTTGAGAGGCATTACACTGACCGGCAAGGGCTTAGTTGTGTACTCGTACGTCCGAGCGATGTCCGAGCCACGGTAAGCAAAAATATAACTTGAGATTTATCGACAGAGTCCGTTAATGTATTTAGCATACTGTATTAACTGAGGCTTAAATTATTATTGGCATATTACTTGGAGATGAAAGGAAATATCGGTCTCGCTGTAAGCGCACATGTCCACTTGATAAAAGCCGTTGCCAACGTCGTTGAAATATCGTTTTTGTCCACGGCTATCCAAAGCGCGGGAATTAAGTTTGATCGAGCCCAATTCTTTAGCCAGGATCGCACGGTTGCCGGGTGACATCGAAAATATACGGTAACTGAAATATTGTTTTTCCTCCCGTCTCCCGGGGTAATTACACGGAGTCGTATAAGGAGAGACGTTGGTGAAGTGTGTATTGGAAGGCTGGTAATAGACACCCGATACCTAAGACGGGGAGAACATAATAAACCATTTCTCTCCTCGGCGGCTCTTAATAAGCCAAAGGAGTACGCTGCTCGTTTTGAATAAAGAAGAGAGGAGAGCTAAGTTGACGAGGCACTATTTTTATTTCATCTGGTCGAGCATCCTTCCAGGAATGGATCGACTCATCATTATCTCTGACGCATCAAAGTCGATCGTCGTGCATTCGTGCCATTCACGGCGATGAGTCCATCGCTTCGTAGCCTTTTTCGTAAAATCGCATGCCCCGTCGCGTGTGCAGCTCTCTTCCATTGTCTTCTAATTTTTGCCTCTCGACGATGATTCAAAAGCCCCGCGCTCCCCTCGAGGATCTAATTTAAGAGCCGGTCCAGCGAGGAGGGGGGGGGGGACCGACCTCGGGCCCAACGGCCGAGAGCCGCTCGGGGCCCGATGCAATACCAGCGATAAGGGCTTGCCGAGGTTCCGCGTGTTACGCCTCGCCGAGCAATAGCCCCAGCCAAAGATCGGAGCCTATCGCACCTCGCGATTCCTATTTACGAGGCTCCCTCCACCGCCCTCGGGGGTTACGCAACCTACACGCCTAGGTGTCTCTTGTCAGCGTCCGTTCGCTTGTACCCACGCCCGCGGCTCATCTTACGCCCGACCATCGTCCTAGGCATGCCCCCGTGTGCGTGCGTGCGTGTGTGCGCGCGCGCGCACTCGAGATCAGGACACACGCGCTGAATCCGCGTACGATAGATAGGCTTTTGGCGCCCCTCCCCACCCCCACCCGGAGGAACGATTTACGAGGGCGACGAGATTATCGCAAGGCTTGTACGATATTGAGCCTTATGAATTGTTGTTTTTCCCAATACACTTGATAATATAGAAAGCCTTTGTCTTTATAACTTTCACTCTATTTATGTAATTCCTCAATTTCCTTTGTGGATTTTTTCATTAAACTCATGCTACCACTATGAATAAGACACGTGGGTCCGTTCAATTATTGCACTACAAAACTTCCTAATGCATCATTGGACAAACATCGGCTCACCTCCAAAAGCCTTCAAATTGCTCAGAATTGAAATATTTAGATTTTGTTGTTTGATCTGGGCTTCCCGATCACTTTTTAATAACGATAGCTACATTTTTAATTTACCTTTCCTTTTATTTCCATTGTTGTTTTATCAAAATATTTTTACTTATCACCCCTGCGATATCGATTTGCCTTTGATTACTTTTTATCGTTAAAAATTGAATACCTTAAGAATTTATGTACCTTTCAATTATTTATACTACAATTAAAGTTATTAAACTTGAAATATGAATATACATATGTATACATTCAATCATTCTTTGTATTCTTAAATATTATTTCTATTCTTTCCATTGTTTCACCCACTACTCTTTTACTTCTTCATTCCCCCCTCCCCCTCGCTCTTTCATATTACCATATTTCTTCAACATAAGACCCTACATTCAGCTCCTTTTTGGAAATTCTATACTTCCTGTCTTTTGCATCTTTTCACTGAACATTTCGTTTTTATTTTACTATACTGGTGAATTATATTAAAATATTTTTTTAAAATCTTCTGGCTCTGAATGAAAGCCCTATAAAATTAAGATAATAATGCTAACTTTTGATAATTGATATATATGAATTGTATTTTTATAATTATACGATTGATTGTAAAATTAATAGTATTTTTCAAAAGCTGGTATTGCAATTAATTTTGAACGAGTATTCTAATATATAAGGCTTGTTTTCACCTACGCCCTAAATACTTACGTAAACTCATACAAGAGCAATGAAAGTAAAAAATTAAGCATCAGAGTATCGATGTATATACATTGTTTGTGCATCAATGAGTACTCAAGCGATAAATAATCCTAAGAGGCTATCATCTATACATGCAAATCAAGACATTTTCAAAAATTCTGCTTTACAAGAGCAAACAGATCGTTGTGCATATTCATAAAGGCATAACCTTATAAACGAAGAATGGCAACGATCTGGCGGTGGGATGGGGAGCGGGTGGGTGGGGTAGAGATAAAGAGAGCGACAAGTATATTCAATATAAAGCGATAAGCTTAATCAAATACAAATATTGAGGTTAAGCGAGATAAGATAGCTTTGCGATGGCTATATTTTGCATCGCTTGATTTATCTAGATAATCTATTTGTTGAACATAACGAAGAAGGATAGGATTTGCCTGGCTCCTACTCAAAGACATCGCAACCAAATGCACATTAATCGAAACTAATAATATCAGTCGACGATGTTGGTTAATCATTATAGACTTAGCACCAAGTTCTTCGCAATGCAAAGAGTCCAATAAAGAGTCAATCGGGTGTACGGTTCGAGAGCGAGAACGAGGATAAGAAGTAAATTAAGAAGCCCTTGGCTCGGAAGTGGCCCCGCACACGTGGAGGTTTCGCCTACGGAGTAACGCCGACTCCTCTGTCACATCAGGATCGTGGAAATACGCTCGCAAATAATATATATATATATATATGTATATGTATCCAGATCGGATTTCACGTGTGGGATCTCAAGCATCCTTCGAAGAGACTCCTCTTCACACCTTTGCATTACACCCACCAAGGTCTCGATGCCTCTTTCTCGCGGTGCGGCCTCCGCGAGAGATCCGCCTGGGCTCTCTCGGCTTTTATTGCGAGGTCTCCTTGTTGGGCGGCTCCTCCTGGCGCAGTGCTGCACGGCTAACGGTGCTTAATTACTTTATGCGAAGCCGAGATCAATCGATTTGCGCTTCGACTTCCGCCACTTTTACGGACGTCCTGACCTTAATAGGCTCCTGGAATGAGGGCCTCACTTCGTTTCATCTCGTAAGCTTCTTTTACGAGTTTCCGCGTAGGCTTCAGCGACGAGTCGAGCGATACCGAGCCCCGAGAGTCGAGGCCCTCTCCCCTCCCCCGGCCCGGCCCACTTCTCATCGCAAGCAGCGAGCTCTTCGCACTAGTCCTGGGTATTTTTTCCCTTCCTCTATTATCCTCTGGGCTGCTTCGCGAATGGAGAGCTCCTGCGCCTTCGATTCGATATTTTCTCCGAGGCAGCAGACGCGCTCTGAGCAATCGATTGATTGCTACGCCTCTTATGTAAGGCAAAAGAGCCAAAAGAACTTGAGTTGTGCGCAGGGGCTCTTGAGAATCACATTGGAGAGCGCTAAGAAAATAGACTAAGCGACTAATTACGTAAGGAAATGGTAACGGCTCGCTTTATCTATCGGCGAGCTCGGAATAAAACTTGGCACCTTCGGATTCGTCAAAAAGTTTCGTTCCATGCGAAGCCAGCAGCTTCGAGGAAAATTCTCAAAAGAGCTATTTATAATTGACTTGTGAAATCTTTGATGGATTCCCGACTGCGAATTATTGGGAAAGCTTGCATATTTTTGCGCGGAGGCTTCTGTCGAGAGTCGCGAGGAAGAAACAAATATCGAATAAAGGAAAGGGATTTCCGATGGCTGCGATCGAATTCCATCTAAGTAAGAAGGAGCGGCGGCATTGGCATCGATGATGAGTTGCGCAATTCGCCTATAATCTCATTGGCTGAGCGTCCGCGAGCATAGAACCATCGATTGTCCATTGGGCAATTCGGTTATTTGACTTTCTGTCCGAGCGAGACTACGGTTCGACCCGTTGCTGCCAACGTAGCTAATGTCGACGCCTTTATCCATTGCTTCTCTCCCATATGTCCGATGCCTTACGCAGCTCATCGAACTTGGCCGGACGACACGCGCAGCGTTCAACATACTCGAGATCAATTTTTCCCCTTAAATAGGGATCCTAGTCCTTAGTGCAGTATTTCACAATTCTGTTGCTTTATTTTCATTTTTGAACGCTTCGGAATCGAAGAAAGAAAAAATTCACAGCTTTACCGAATGACGACGATGATTATACAATCGTATTTTCATTAGATTCGAAACACAGTTTCTGACACGTTTTATAAATATTCATTCGAAAGTTACATTTAATTTTCATAAAATTTACATAAAAATATATGCATTGATACAGAAACTATTGAAGATTAGGATTGTTTAGGATTTTTCATGGAAGATTAAAAGTGTATACAGTATCATGCAAAATTGACAGATTTTTACCAAAGGAACAATAACCATCTGGTCACTGTGTATTTAAAATACTTTTTTGCTCTATATAAGCAAAACGCCTGGCCTACTTTGACTATTTTTGATTATAAGCATTGTATTTCTATTAAAGTATAATGCAAAAATTAAATACACCGTAAGATTCATTTTAAGAAGGACGTCTAGCATTTTCCTGAATAGTGAAATTCTCATTGTAAAACAAGATTTAGAAGCATGCTTTATATGAATAAAAAAAACATAGTTTTTATTTAAATTAAAATGTAGATAGAACCACGGTATCAGGAATAAATCCTATTTAGGTTCTTTTATTAGGTATAAAAATGTGAAATACACTTTAAGATTTAGAATGCAGAGCAGTTTGTGTAGTTATTTCTATTTTTTGTTCTTTTTTTACTACATAGTTGTTTTGAAGTGAGCTTGGCAAATATATATTAAGACGAAGACTAATGGTTCCTTGATGATCTATGGATAATTAAAAAAATTTTTTTTTCGTCGTCCCACACGTTTTTTAAACAAATATTCTATAAGAGAAAACATCCTATAGCGCATTTAGCAAAGCTTATGCTAGAGACATTAATAATTATTCATAAAAAAAATTACTTAGTGAAATAATTTGCATTTAGTTTTAAAAGAATTTTATCGTTATAATTGTATCTAGCGTTGTCATTAACAGTTGGCTCATTGTATTGATTCGATAATACTTAGACCGCCTATATTCGTGTGTATTCTCGGGTGTTCGTAACGTATAGATATAAAAGTCACAAAGTCCCCTTTTAAAATGCTAGGACATAGTAATTTGATCAACGGTAAGCCGCGCATCTTTGTTTCCCGCGCTTTTCCTTTGGTCGCTTCATTTCCCTCATGAAATATTCACATGCGTTGCAGGGACATTGTCTAGTTATTTTCGATGCATCGTCTTATCTTTCTTCATGTTTGTGAGTGCGCCCTCTACTTTTTTACTTTAAAATGCATTTCGAAGGAAGGGCAATTTTTTTCTGCATTCAGTTCTATCGATCCGTCCCGTTTTTATTTAATACGTTTTTTCATATTTTCAACGAAGTATATTTTCAGCTAGTAAGAGGATTTAAATTAATGAAATTGTCTTAAATTTCAAAATAGTATTCGATACAGTACGGAAGAAAATTTTAGAGCATAGGAAAAAACAGTTTAGTACAAATTGAATGTTCGGTCAAAGAAATTATAATTATACTGCAATAACAAGATAATAAATAAAGTGCATAAATTTTAAAAAATTTAAAAAATAGTGTTTTTTACAAGTAGAACGTCAATAGCTAGTTTCTAATCTCAAAAAAAATTACGGGCTTTAATAATTCTTATTAAATTACATCTTTGTTCTTCATAGCTTTTTCAATGTTATGTAATAGTAACTAGTTTAACCCTTTTAATTGAATTTAAAAAAAAGTCCTCTTTAAAATTTCAGGTACGGGTCAGATAGCGTAAGAATGTTTGCTCCTTTATTTAATTTATACGTGGATGAAACGGTTCAAAACGTACACTGATCCGTACTGTTCCAAAGATATGCAAGAGTAAATTGAATCAAATTTAATGTACAAACATTCTATCTTCGTCTTCATCCATTTAAAATAAAGTAATATTAAGCTGTTATGTTAAAATTACAAAACACAGTATTAAAATAATATACCGATCTAAAGTAATCGATTACATTAGTCTAGATTTAATTATATTGAAATATACATTTTGAAAGCTATTACTGCGAGAAGAATACTTGATTCTTAATCTTCGATTACAGATTAGATGCAGAAATCAGGCACTTTGTGCACGTATAGAATAGGAAAATAGTAAAAAATTCGAAAACTTCAATTAGCCTAGTTTTTTCGTTTATTGTCATCACAGAAAATGCCGAGTCATTATCAAAGTAAGACCTTGTAGCCGTGAGCGGGAGAGCGATCTTCTCCTGGTTGATCGATGGAACGTGGAAAAGAAATTTGGTTAGCGGAACCATTCGTGCGAGAATGCAAAGACCTACAGAATAAAACTTTTTTTACTCCAGGCGTGTTTTTATAAATAGGTGTATATTCATGTGGCTTGTGAAGGTATCTTTTTGCCGAATCTTTGAGTTTGGCCTTTCAGGCTCTTTTTTTTTTTTATCTAGCATAAAGACGCTTTTTTATCGTTTAATTGTTAACGCCTTGTGTATCATCGCGTAATTATTAAAGTCGCAAATGTTGGCTTGCATTTTTATAATAAAAACCAATGTTTAAAGAATAACTTATCCTAATTTTTGTACTTACTTATCGACTCAAATAAAAATCACCACAAGAAAACACTCCAATTATCCATAGTCTTAAGCTCGTGCTCTAGTTGCTATTAAGTTAAAGAAAATAGTATTTTTTTTTTTTATTAAGTAAATACTTAATTACTATCGAATCTAACGCGATGAATATATTCTATCGACGGCATTTAATGGATTGTCAATTGATATTAATAATTTTAATTTTCGAAAGAAATACATTGGGATATAAAAATGCTCGTAAATTGCGAGTGAGTCTTTTCTAAGTAAAACGTCCAACTTTTTACGCGTGCTGATCTGTCATACTTTTCTTTTTTATCCTTCGACTATTTATATTCAATATAATATATCACCTATCATTAAGACCATGTAGGAGCTTATCCTTGATGTAATTAATTCGTGGTACGAGGATCGATGCTACTCTACATTTAGCAAATGAGCCTTGTTATAGCAATTGGTAAAATAATCTCAGCCGTTTGGCGAAATAAAATTGACACATCGTAAATTTATGTGAAATATGCAGCGATTTACATTATTTTCTTTACCGAGAATCAGTGCACAGGAAAGGCGATTCGTTTGGGAAAAGGAAAGGAGGCGCGCAGCCGTAAAAAGCCAAACTTCAATAACCGATCCCTCCTATTTGCTTCGTCTATGGCCTTAGCCTGGATTAAGATTAGTGGGCACAGAATTCGCTGGGATTTTTTTAGCGAGAATTTCGTCGGATAACAAAGAATGCATGGCCAAACTCTTTTTTTGCGCGCTTTTCCAACGCTTGACGGAGCACCGAGTGTCTCGATCTTTAGAATTTTTTGAGCATTGGCAAATCATTGCTTTGAGCGGTGGATAAGAGTTCATCAATGTCTTTTTTGAGGAAAAGTGAAAAACAGATATAGTGAATCCGGCGAGCGGCACGTACTTTCTCTCTGGGAAAAAGTGCTATACTCGATTGATCATCATGCAATCGTTCGATATCGGTGAATCTCGAAATAAACTGCACCCTCTAATATAAATACGAATTTTTTCGTTAAAATTGCCGATTATTTTTCCACGCGTGTGCTCCAAGATCTCGACTTTTCCCGATTATTTAATTACACCGTCATGCAGACAAATTTTAATTGTAAAGTAATATTTTATTTTTTTTATATTGATATACCATTCCTAGTTGATTGAAATACCATTTCATTATTAATATTAATTCGTGATTTGAAATATATTCCAGCAGATAAAACCATGTGCAACGATCAAAGTGTGGGATCGTTAAAATTTACGAATTTTCCTGTAAATATGAGCTTTGTAGGTAATATTGTAGCTAATTACCGTTTCATGGATACATAATTGCAATGTATATTGGATTCAGGCATTGGTTTTAGTAATAAAAAATCTTGTTTTTGTTTCAAATTATATTTTCTGCAATGATCAATTTTATTGCTCACAACTCTATCAAAAGGCATTACTTTGAATTATAAAAAAAATCACATGTAGTAGTAGTATAACGTAGAATATAAATTACTATCTAAATCATAAAACATTTTAATTTGTAACTAGTATTTTACTACTGACTTGAAAATAAACACATTAAATTTAATAGGTCTGATTTTATAGGTTTGATCCAAAAATTTTGACAACTGTAAGAATATTTTTATTGTTAGAATATTGTATTTTTTTTTTTTCTTATGAAGTCGAATAAAAAAAGAATGGGTAGTAAAAAAGCAGGAAATAACGTAGAAGTTACCATAAATACGAATAGGTGTCAAGTACAAACTCATTCTAAACATTTTTTTTTTAAATTACTTGTGCATATGATCTAAAAAATTATAATTGTAATGACATAAGATTAACTTTTAATGCGTATTTAAACAGAGTATGCTTATAGCATCCTTTCATGCCAAGTTAATATTATTTTCATTCTTACACAGCAATTTAGACTGTACCCTAAGAATATTTCATTTTTCCTCATTGTTAGTGCCGATCTTTCACTCGTTATAAATCGAGTTAAAAATGTATCCATGGCTCAACGTATTTCCTTAGCGAGGACATTTTCAAAATTGAAAGCATGCAATAAAAAAAAAAAAAAAAAAAAAAAAAAAATACGGGTGAAAATATGACATTCAAAAAAGAAAGCCAGAAAATCTGGACTAGGAAAGGTCATGAGAGGATCTGCTGCATCATTGTGAATTAACTTTATTTTTATCGATCGAAGACAGCTTTTGTTCTTGCTCCTTCTTTGTTTATTCTTTCATTAGAATGCTTTTCCCCTTTGTCGCGGCTAGTAGGATAGATTCGCAGTGGTAGCAGCTGCTACTACGCAGAAATACTTGACCAACCAAATAGAGTGACAGTCGGACCAGCATTATAGGCCTTATAGGAGTTAAAGGGGAAGTAAGCGAGACAATTGGATCAACAAACGATTCGAATTCTTGTCCGCTATATCATTTCATCCGCGCATAGCGACACGCGCGTTAAACAAGGAATAAAAAATATCCAAATTCCAGAGTTCAGTCAAAGGCTCGTGAATTTTTAAAGGGAGCTAGCCTTTACTTTTCTACAATGAAATTTTGAAAGGGCGAAAAGCTCCATTGATTATAAAGTAAATACTTCTTTGAGAGCGGAGGATTTCAGTTATTGGAGTTTTCTTCTATTCTAGACTTTGTACATATTTTTTTTTTTCTACACATAACCTCACACAATAGATATTATACTCGCTCAAATAGTCGATCTAACGATTTTCAAATTAAGTGGGGTGTTCGACACAGGAAGATGCTTCAAATAAAATACGAACGCGTCCAAATTTAATGCAAATTATATTAATGAGAAAGCTTGAAAAGTGTTCTCGGGTAACGCGTGGCTTGTGAACGCACGCGTAAGACAAGGAGGATGAAGATCTACGTAAGCTGAAGAATTTTGAAAGCAAACATTTATGTTTACTGATATTTGGCAAATAAACGGCGTGCTTAAGTGCCTTTTACAAGCGTTCTGCAGCTCATCGTCGTATTGAAGGGGCCCTACCAAAAGGCAACATTGTTTTGCACAGTCTGGGAGTCTCTCAGAATTGTCCTTCTGTTCCTCATTTTCATAATAGCGCCGGGGCGTATTCAAATGTGCCGGTACGTTGGTTTTGTCTACCGCCAGGTCGAGGCTCAGCGTCAGCCGACCCGCCGAAGTTGGGCAACCGAGTTGGGGAAAATCCGAGGAGGAAAGCCTCGACTTTATCAGTTATTTAAGACTGAGCGACGATTGCGAATTTTGCCTCTTAACTCAATCGCAGGCTCGCGCGCCGCTGTTCTCCCAGCCTCGTTCTATCGACGAAATCTCGGGTGGGCCTTTGTCGTCTTATTAGACGTTCGCACAATCGTCGGAATATCCTTTGAAAAATCTCGGCTGCCTCAATTTCCCCCTCCCCCCCCTCCCCCACGTCACACGCGCCTCAGGAAGGACGCAACTCTTTACGAAACTCAAGCGGTGTAGAGAAGTTCACATGCCGATGTTGGTTACACGTTTTAGACTTTTTAATAAGTACGATTAGCGCGAGAACGACTGTCATTCGCTGCCTCAATCGGCATTTGCTTTTATCGGCATTATCAATTGTGAAACTTGACTGAAGAGGAAGTAGCTTTGAAAAAATGCACATTGCGCACGAAGCACGATTCAGTTTACGACTCCTGATAGGCTGGAGCAGGAGCTCGACGAGTAGAAGAGACCGCTGTTATTGCAATATATAGAGTAGCGAGATAGAGTTTATTGGAGTTATCGATAATAAGAGCGCCAAAAAGGGTGGAAAGATAGCCAATAGTAATGGATCGGGCGAGCGAAGGACGCGTCATCGGGAATACTCGAAGCCTCGTGTGGCTCTTCCACGCGTCGATAAGATTGGGAGAGCCTGGAGGCGTGCGCCACCAAGTTGACACTTGGGCGCAGAGGAAGACCGGCGAGAGATAATCGGCGCCAATTGGAGAAGCGAGGAGAGAAGAGAGACACGCGGCTCAGAGGAGGCTTAAGTTGAAAAGCAGACTCTTGAGGGCGGGGATCGATCCTCTCCGAGGGTTGGGGGTGCTCGGCGGGAATATTCGAGTGAGAGCGCGCGGGCTCGGAGGGCGATCCTTACCTTCTCTGTCATTCCAGGAGCCGGAGCCGAAGGAGAGCACCTCGCTCTAGAAGTGATCCGGGATGCTGGGGACGCGCGGTGCGCCTGCCGAGGGCTCGCTCGGCCTCGAGCGGATGCCGCCGCTGCCGCCGCTGCGCGAAAATCACTTAGAAAATCACCTTATCGTAGCACCGGGTCCGGCTTGGCAAACCAGTCGATTATGAGCACAGGAGCCGATAAGAAGGTCCGCGGGCATTCCTCTCGTCTCCGGGGGAGGGCTGCCTCGAGCGCAACTGAGCCGGGGGGGGTTCTAACGAGCACTGATATACAACGGGTGGTGCGACTCGACGCAACTGGACGCAACTGGATTATATATATATATATATATATATGAGATTTTCCGAGCACTGTCATGGACCGAGTCCGGGCGGCTGTTCAGTTAGAGCAGTAGTAACAGTCGGCTCGTACCGCCGCTCTCGTCTCGGCCGAGTTGTCGAAGAGCAGCGCCGAGCATAACGTCCGGCTTGGCATTGTGGCGAGCGACTCGTTACGGTTGTTCCACGAGCCTCGCTGTGTACTTGTTTGCGCGGCTCTCGGTAAGAGTGAGTGAGCAATCAGGCGAGCAGGGAGCCGCAGCCGCGAAACCGAGGGGCGCCAATGGGCGGGGAGCCTCCTCTTCCAGCGTATAGGTTGGTCGCGACTGGAGTGCTAGGTAGGTTGGTAGGTGAGGCGCACTCTTTCCCTCGCTCGCGCGCGCCCCCCCCCCTACCCTACCCTACCCGCCCCGCCCGCTCTCTTTCTCCTTCTACCTCTCGCCTGCTCTCCTTCTCTCTCTCTCTCTCTCTCTAGCTCTCTCGCTCGCTCGCTCGCTCCGTCCGTCCGTCTATCCTACCTACCCACACTCGCGGGTACTCTCGAGTAGCGCTGCGGCGCACGGCTAGCACCACGCCGGCACGCGACCAGCTGCCCTCTCCCTCACCCCACCTCCAACGTCTCCAGATGCGTCAGCCTTCCTTCTAACTCCGCGGCTTGCATCCCTTCCAATAGCATTCAAATCTCTCGACCGAGCTCGAGACTTCCGTCTTTTTTCGTCCCGTCGCTTCCCTTTTCCCTTTCCGTGCTCTGCGCTCGGCGAGACGATTACTGGACGACGATTAAAAAACTGGGCTTTACCCTCAATATTTACGATCTCCAGTAGCTCCAGTTCCAAAAAATTAAGACTATTCAATATCGGAGATGTTCAAAGGTTACGAGTTGCATTATTAACGATTAATAACAAGCGTATAATAAGATACGTTTAGGATCTTCTTCGGAACGATACCTTGAGTATTTTTTGCTCGTCGCACTTTTTCGTCCTTGTAGGAGCAGGTCAAAGGCCACTCTGAACATTTGGCTATTCTTTCGGTTGCCAAGAAGACGGGGGAGAGATAGAGAGAGAGAGAGAGAGAGAGAGCTAAGAAAGTTAAAAGAAACCAGAGTCACGTGGCAGTACGCAGTCTGCATACCGCTGAGAAGCATCTGAGAAAGGTGTCCGCGTTCGGCCTACTCCCACCGTTAGTGCGCGATACTCCAGAGATCGATGGAAAGAGAGAGGAAAAACGAAGGAGAAGAGCAGAACCGGGTCCACGAGAGTGGAGCCCCTGCCCCCCTCCCCCCTTATCCAGGTTGCGAGCACGGGCAGGCACAGACGCGAGGACTCGCGGCCGTGGCTCGTAGAGCCGATATCGCACGCGCCGCTCCCCTTAGGACCGCTAGGCCGGCTCTGCTCCGAGTCCATGATATCCGTCTTTCCTCGGATTCCTCGGACGCGTGTTCCCGCTCCTCTCTGCGTCTTTCCTTCAATTCTGCCTCGATGCTCGCGGGCACCGTGCCGAAAGCCCGCCCGCTTTGCCTTAGCCGCGCTTTGACGCCCTGCTATATTTACTCGGCATTACAATCGTCCTGTAATCGGACTCGCTTTCTCATTCGCTTATCTATTGAATTCATTCGGTCTAACCTCTTCGAGGTCCGTTCCTTAAGGTCGATTAATAATTTTATTCTTTTTACGAAATATATATATACATACATATTATATTGATTTATCCTCGGAAATATAATTATCAACAGAAAAACCCCGATGCTTATTACAATCCTGACTTTCAAGCTTACCCTTTCTCATTAACATTGCTATAAGTAAGTACTTATTGAGCGTTTCTGTAAATTTAATGTAAACCTAAATCAATACATTGTTTCGTTAATTATTTGTAAATCATATAATCAATTAAGACGGATTGCGAAACAACGTTGGTTGCCTTTTTTCAACTGGAAGCTGATTATATAACTGCTGTCTTTAAAGAACATTCATTAAAATGATTCGCTTAAATCAGCAAAGACTTCATAGTTGTTTGACCTAAAACACAAAGATGAGTGCAATGAAAAAATTCCACCGTTCTAGAGAGTAAAAAATAGATATTTAGCGAACGAAAGAAAACAAGAGATAAAAACTGATATTATGAAATCGGATATTGAACGTCCAATTTATCCACACAGGAGTGGAGGCTTAATAACTTGTTTTCTCATATTTTTATAATCTCTTTTCCATTCCATTTTTACAGTTTGCTTGTAAATTATCGAAATTCGCGGATAGAAATCAAAATGGATATATATATGTATATATATATACATAGATGATTTTAGGGCGGCTGTTCTTCTTGAGTTTTTATGATTTTGAACTTTCCGACGTCAAAAGCGAATCAATGGAATTAGGTAGGTAGTCGCTTCCGATACGCCATTGAAGTTAATCCTCGCTATTGACTTATTGCGTCTGCCGCGCAATGAATGAAGCCCCCATTATTCGTAGGCGTGTAATGATATGGCTTTTCGCTTATAACGATTTGCGAAGAGATTAGAACGTATTGGAATTGGGTACCGCCTTTAATTCAAAAGACAACGGTGGAACAACTGTGACAATGTATCGACCCTGACGATCCATTAAGACACTACCCTCATTTACTTGCAGATTTCTTCTTTCTCTTTCACACGAGCATCGTTGCGAAAGCATTGCCTACGCAATCGGAGTTCTTTTCGTCTCTCGTCCCATGGTGTCGCTAATGGAGAGCAAAACATCATCACTTACAGCAGCTTTTTTTATAAGTTGAATATTATGACTACGGATTGTTATACATCGAAAGATCGGCGCAAAAAAGCACAAGGAATAAAGGACACGTATACGGAGGGGGGCTTTTAGTACGCGCTGTCATTGATTAAGAATTTCATGGCAGAAATAAAAAGTTTTAGGAATTTGCATGGCGAAACCATTGTGGAATAACCACGGCTATTATTCTATTATGTACTCCTCAATATATATATATATACATATATATAGGGGTTTTTATGGCTTTTTATTAAGCCTTATACATCGGCAATTTTCCGCGAAAAACTTTTCTAACAGCGCGCGACTCGTGCAAGTTCATGGAACGCAAATTGCGCTCAATGTTGTCGGATCGGCGCCTTTTAATAACACACAATATTGTACAAACAATCATTTACATTTGTTATTGTGATTATAAAAGTCGTAAAATAGAAATACAACACAGAAGAACAAGCGGTGTGGTTTTTTTGCGTTTCGTCGAAACGACAATGCCGGCACGCTTCGGTGGTAAAATCGATCGTCGGGCCATATCGAAAGGAGCGGGTTAACCAATGAGCCGGAGGATGTGTCAATAGTGCAGATCCCCCTAGCCGAGATTGTCGGTCGGTGAGTGCTGTGTAGCCGGGGGATTTCGTCAAGTCGTAATTTCACAGATTCTTTACTGCCGATCGTTCACCTTCCCGCGCGCTCTCCTTTTTCCCATTTTTATCTCGCGCGACGTCGCGTTACCGGGCGTACTTTGCCGGCAATCCCCGGTGCCACTTCGCACCGCCGTCTTAAATCTTTATTTAACGGCCTGCCTCGAAAGGAGGCTCTCCTGCCTTGGTGCCAAGATAGCGAGCCACGTTCCCTGGGACCCTGCCGGTCTTTTCGACAGCTCGAAAACTTGCTTGCACAAGCTCGAAATCTAGATACATTAATACTCGCTCTTGCGAAACTCGCCTATTTAAACGGTATCTCCTCCCTCTATCCTGCCGTCCTCTCCCCCTTGCCTGCCTTTGTTTCTCCCTACCTCCTTGCTTTTGTACTTCAAGCTCGGGGTAGGAATTATGATATACGGCATTATCGAGCTTCCTTATGATTCTTACAATACAATGCCCAGGGTATTTTAGCCCGTTTTCCCTAACAGTTATATTCGATTGAATTTACCGGAGGATTCTCACGCTTCGAGAAACGAATGCACACTCTCTGAAGTTACAAAGATAATTCAATGCCTTAAATATATCTATCTGTTACGTGCTTGATATACAGCCTACCCTCGTGCCGGGCAAGCAGTAAAGGGATCATTATAATTATCCTCGATTATTGTTTCCCCGATTGCTCATTACTGTCCCATTGGCGGGGGCCTAAATTTTCCACCCTGGATTATGGTTTATTCAACGCGAACTCACTTCCCGTACACGTCCATCGTTAAGCTGGCGCCATTTTATAAAATCCACACGCTGGAGTAAAGAATTTGTATAATCGAAGCTCATCGTATGGAACGAAACGGAACGGGCGATCCTAGAAGTGCTAGCGGGGCTAACAAGCGCGTAACGTGCCAAGCGTCCGTGGATTGGTCAAGTGAGAGAGAGAAAGAGCCGAACACGTCACAGTAGGAGGAGCAGAGTTCGTTGGCTTCAAATATAACTGGCGAAGCGATCATGGGTGTCACATGTGCATAAGTGCTCCGTATGAATAACGCATGACCCTACGCGATTGTCGACAAAACAAAAAAAAAAAAAAAAAAAAAACAAAAAAATATGTCTAATGTAGCGCGACTCGTGCTTCCGGTACCTAACGATTTCTATATTATGAAAATGAACAGGATTTTAAAGGGCTGCTGCTGGATTGCTCTCTTGTCTTCTCTTACGTTATTTGATTCATCGGCTAGAGAGCCGCGACTACTATCTGGTGATCGAAAAATCTTCATTGATTATTTAACATTGAGTCTTCAAATTTGGTGGCCGAGTCTCTGATACAACTTTACGTCTCATTCGATCGGATAAGTTATTACATTTGTCATTAACTCTGATTTATATTTTTATATACGCCTTTAGTTAAGTTGTAAAAAAAAACCTATAATTGGAGCTTTTGTTTTTTAAATTATTAGCTGATAATAGGAAGTATAAATCAGTAGTTCGAGTTCGGAATAGTGAGACTAACGAATCAATTTTTTTTTACAATCACGTTGTATATTGATCCTTCGAGAAAAAAATTTTCAGTATTTAATGAATATAATTTAGATAATTAAAGCAAAATTTACTGCAGCTCTGAACTAGTAGACAAACAACATTGTAAATGTAAAATTTATAAACTTTTATTATGACGTTTGATGAATTTTTCTCCGTACTTTTTCATTCATTTTTTTTTAATTCGTATGGAAAATAATCATTGTAAATTGAATATTATTTTTTTTCCAGAAAATATTTCATTAAAGTATCGAATATTCAAAGATCATTTACGAAAAATATTTTAAATCCAAGTGCTACATTAACAGTGTATGTATAATATTTGTTTTAAATTTATTAATACGTAGGGACAGAAATTTAATTTCTAGAGACGAAGCATTTTATAATATACATACATATCGCATCCATTAGCAATAACAGGTGACGTAAAAAGATGGGGATAAGCATAATATAAAGCATAATGAAATAAGAGAGCTGACAGATATTATATTGGTCGAAAGACGTTAGAAAAAATATTCAGAATTATGTAATTTTTAAATTGGCTTTGTATTTAATTTAGTATAGATGTACCAATCTTATTTTAGAGCAATAAATTAAAAAAAAATCAATGCACCCAATTATAGTGAAAAATACTCTGGGATACAGAGAGAGAATTGCGAAGTCTATCCAATTCGTAACAAGAACCAGAGTAACGTTACACTCGACTGTAAAGAATAATGTTCTTAAAATTAAGAAAGTGAGCGAGCAGGTAGAAATTTGAAGCAGAAGAAGATGGAATAGGCTATGGAATGCAGAAGAAAGAAAATTTTACAGTGCAAAAAATTTCAATAGCAAGGAATTACTCGACAATCGTAAGTACGGATGTCTCCGATAATGTTGAGCTAAGATTAATACACATTATAAGATGAGAAAAGTCCACTGGGCATTGAATAAGGGTGTCGAGCCACCAAGAATTTCTGGTCATGGAAATGATCATAAATCAATCTGGCCGAGCTGAAGTGCGAGCAGAAATTTCTTGCTTATTGTCAACAATCGTTATGGCTTAGACGGCCAATCGGTAGTCTTGTGTCCGCGTGATTGTACGGATTGCCTTCAGATGCTACGACATCTAGAACGATGATTTATGCACTTTCTAAAAATTTTTTTATTACTTTCAAAAGATTACGCCCGCTTCGGAACTGTGATGACTAATTATGAAATAAAGATATTCGAAATCAGTTATCTTTTTATACCATCCACTATGAAAATAGATACTTTTGTTTTTCATTTTTGTTCTCCTGCTAATGAAGATTAAAATTTGGTTAAAAAAAGAAAGGTTTTTTTTAAAGGGGATTGTACTTCGCTTATTTTATTTCTTATGTATTATAATTAAATTTTCTCGAATGTTTCAATTAAGCGTTACTTTATATATTATTTTCTCAAACCATGCATACTTATAAGATGTGTAAGTTAGCTTTGCTTAATGTTTTAAATTTCATTAGCGAATATGCGTTGACTAGGCGAATAATTTTACGACTATTTTTTATACATTATTGATCTATATTTGTCCGGTTTCTAGGTACAAATAAAAGGCGCATATTTTACGAATGGATATATTTATAATCAGTCAGAACGGTCTCGTTCATTCACTGTTGTTATATATTAATTATATTTTATTATGCAGTACAGTAAAATTGTAATTTCCATATAGTGTTTTTAAAGTAATATAGAGTTATGCGTTGAGATGAATGCTTGAAGTGGTTTCAATCAATATTGAACTGTACTATTATTTTGTTTATTTTAATGTCTTTTTTTAAAAGTTTTCGTGCTTT
Organism: Kradibia gibbosae; assembly: GCA_018907135.1. Lineage (NCBI taxonomy): Eukaryota > Metazoa > Arthropoda > Insecta > Hymenoptera > Agaonidae > Kradibia > Kradibia gibbosae. The sequence continues at coordinate 3,874,038 of JACCHX010000006.1, read as the reverse complement.
CAGGATTTTAATTTGTAAATTGAATATATTTCAAGCTCCGACTGTGATTCTCATTGAATATTATAACTGAAAAATATATTAAACTTGGATATTATACCATGGTATAATAAAATAATTTAAAATTCTGTTAATTTCGACATAAAGCAATGGACGATCAGTCAAAGGCTTGGTCAGCAGTAATGAAAATTTTATTTAAAAAAAAGTATTAGGCGAGGGGAGGAGCGTGTAATAGTAAAAAGGATCTAGAAAACAATGGCTCTTATAGATGTTGAGACGGCAATGAGGAAATACGAAAGAAAAGATGAAAGCGAAAAGATCTTTTCTCCAAAAGAGCAAAACCCACGTAGTTCGTTATGGCTGTACGCACACCCATAAATTTTTACACACGCGTGCGCGTAACTCGCAAAAATGCACACAGACAAAACGAACGCAAATAAAGAAAGACATATTTGTGTGTGTGTGTGTGTGTGTGTGTATATAATAGGGGGGACTCACGTACATCGGAAGTACGAATATGAATCGCAGAATGGCTAGAAGAGCGAGAGGGCCGTAACGAAATAACGTCGCGTCCTGTTTTACTCAAGTGGCCGCGACGGTGTGGCACTGATGGATATCTTACGGTGGGTCCATCCAAAGGCCGTTGCCGTAGGATCATTATTGCCGGATCGCCGGAGGGGCCTCATAAGTCAGAACCCATGAGCTGCTGGCGACTGCCTCCTGGAAGGTGTCGCAACTCTGCTCTGTAAGACGGAGCCCCGGTTGCCGATGACTCGGTACCACCCACCGCAATCGCTGAGCCACTTTGCTCCGCTTTGTCCTAATCTACGAGATTGTTCGGTAATTATCGGCTAACTGGGCCAGTTGCCGCGGCCACTCGCCGCTCTCTCTCTCTCTCTCTCTCCCTCCCTCCCTCCCTTCCTCCCGAGAGTAAGCGCTGAGCCGAGGGAAAGTGACAAGTGCGGATGACGCTTTTGCAATATTTCTCTATCCTCGGATTAACAGCCATCGTCCCTGACAATTATCCAAATGTCATTTTTTACTTTCTACACACTCGTTTTGCCCTCGTTTCATTTTTCATGAGTAATCGATACTTGGCCAATCGCTCGTTTTTCGACCATTTTTCATTCCTAGGGCATTTCGCCCATCTGTTAAATGACATAAGACAGCTTGTCGTCACATACATCAATAAAACACGAATTCTCTTTTTTCATGAGTGATTGCCTACATTTCTAATTGTCTGCTCTGTTTGACTTAAAAATCCTTTACTTTATTCATCTCCTAAATACATCGATGAATAATTTTTTCTCCAGTTTCGTAATTGATTTTTCTTCAATAACATAACAATGTTTTGATATTAATAGCTATTACGTATAATAATCGATTGTATAGAATTTATACTACTCTGGTACTAATTTGTATTGAATTTAATAATAACTTAATAATTATATAAAATTTTTGTACTTTTTATATAAATATTTTGTATTTTGCAAAAACTTATATGTATATATATATATGGTTTTTTTAAAACTATTTTAATAATATTTATCTTTAAAATAATTAGTAGTCAGATTAATAATTACCAATTTTAAATTAAGGAGTAAAATATTTCCAATAGTTTTGAAGTCTTTTTGATGCAGTGTTAATTATATTATTGATGTTAAACATTTACCGTTTCTTTTATAAGAGGTTCCAAACAAAGTTCGATCATAACATTTTCAAATTTATTTAATTTAATAATCTTTAAATTTTTTTCTAGAAACTCTGGATTCCCAAATATACTTTTAGAAGATACTTTTAGACTTACTAAATACTTTTAGAATAAACTCGTATAACGTAATAAGTCTTAGCTGTGTTAAAAACTAAGTAGTTAAAAATTTGTATTATTATATATTATTTAATAAAATATCGCAAGTATATATATTGTAATTAAAATATAAAAGCGATAAAGCCAGTCGTCATCTTAAAAAAGAATATTTTTCACAGAAATTATAAATAATGCTTGTGCATTTAGGTGTGCTTTTATTTAAAATAATCTACAAGATAAGGATTTTTTTTAATCCTAATTGTGTAAAAATATACACAATAAAATTAATAAAGAAATTATAATTAAACTTTTGTATTAGATATACAGATCCTGTATGTCGAATGCATATGTTCATAATTTTTATAGTATATGATATTATTTATTTCAGGAACTTTATTTTAAACTTTTTTTATTATATTATGATATAACGGTTACTCTATTTACAAGAATTTATAAAAGAAATATATGGCAAGGATCATAGTATAGGAAAATGAAACTAATACTACAAGGGTAAGCTTATTAAGATTATCATTGTCAGAGTAGAATAATTCAGTAAATTAACTATAAATATTAAAGTTCAGAAACGGATAGATATTGGTGTAGATCACAGTTTACTAATTTAATTTAAAAAATTTCCATAAGGAGTAAGTAGAGCGAAATTCGGATTTTAAAGAGACGTTGAATATAATCAACGAAGGCTAATAGAGTTAAACATAGAAAGAAGTTATAACTAAAAGTTTTGATAATAAACTTTTTGTGGTGATAATAGAGGAAACAAATGCAATGAGTTAGTAAGAAAAAAAAAAGTAAGAGAGAAAGAGAAGATAGAGAGTGAAGGAGGGAAAAGGTTGAAGTAATAAAGAGGAAGTCAGGCCTACAACGAAAAGATGCATTAATACAAAAATCCATTTTGAAATATTTATTAATGAATTTTTCGTAAATATGTATTGAAAGAAATAAAATAAGGAAAGCCAAGGAGGAATATTGAAAGGTAGAGGGAAAGACATAAAAGAGAAAAGGTGTAAAAATAGATAATGCAATTTATCGAAAATTATTATAAGCTGTAAAATATGGAGGAATGTGATTGCATATTATTGAAATGTTAACAATTTTTTTAATATAAAAGAAGATACTATTAAAGAAAATGATGAAGTTTGATATTCGTAGTGAAACACTTAAAGGCAAAATTAAGAGTTTAAGCGTGAGAAAATCGAAAAAGATAAGAAATAATGTCATAAATAAAAAATGAAAGGCATAGTTTAGACGTGTAGAAGAGAGAGGTAGAGAAACTTTAGACAGGGGGGAAAGTGACATCTTGGTAAGAGATTTAGCTGTTCAATAAAAAAAAAGTGAAATTACAATTGTCTACAGTTGTTGATTAGGCAAAAGAAGATGTAAAATATGAGACAAAACCCGATTTTACGCGTACGAAAATAACAATGAGATTAATGGAAAAGAATAAAAAAAAAAAAAAGAATGTGATTGTTGAAAAATAAAAAAAAAATTAACAAAAACGGGCAGATTAAAGGGTAAAGGAGAACATTATTAAGGGGGGAAATAAAGGTCACAGTCAGGATGCAGTGCTGAAACATTGAAGAAATTATTAAAGTGTAAATTGATCGTACACAAATTGATATATAAAGAACGATAGGAAGGAAGATACATAAGAAAAATTGCCTTATATACAAGCAGAAGAAAAAAATTGAGATCAAAGATAGTTAGAGAAGAGTAGAGATCAAAAGGAGAAGGAGAGAGACCAAAAAATACACAGTTATATAAATATAAAAGAAACAATTGAGGAAATATAATGTAGGAAATGAGATATGCAGTTTGGATTTATAAAAGGTTGTAAAGTAGTAAATGCTGTATTTATTCTAAATTAGGTAGTGAAAAGGATGACAAGGTGAAAGGAGAAAATGTATTTGATTATTTTATAACTTTAGATAAGTCATTCGACAGAAATGATAGAATGCGTTAAGCGAATCATTAAAAAAGATAAGTCCGAGTGAAGGGCTGAGAATCTGAGTTATGTACGTAACGCACGTAATCCATCGTTTGAATTTACATACAAGGGGATTAATTTTAGATGGCCCCGGATATATTGAGTACAGCATAATGCAAAATAAATTTTCTCCGAAGTACGCTATGATAAAAGGTAAATTTTGAGGGATGGTATTAAATAAGAAAAAGTTCTGGAATTTAGATAAATATGCTAAATAAAAGATTGTTTAGGAAATTTAGTATAAATATTACAATAAAAAAAAAATTTATTAAACAGGCGCAAAATACAGATCATAGCTTAGAATGAAAATCCAGTGAGAGGAAATCAGGGACTCGGAGGGATGAGATTGTAGAAGGTGCAGGAACTTTTAAATTTTAATTTAGTGATGAAAGTGAACAGAAAAACAGAGAAGCTCGTCAGATAAAAAAGCGAAAATTAAAAAAAAATCAAAAATTAAAATAATTGGCTACAGGAACGGATTTAAGTGAAGTAAGACAAAATAGTTAAAAATATAATAGAAAAGATGTTGGAGAGCGTAAGGTTGGCAGTTACAATAGAAATATAACTTATTTTAAAAAAAATTATGGTTATGTATGATACCAGAGTATTTGAGGAATAAAGTTAAACGAAGAACAAGAAGATTAATATAAAGATGTAAATTTATAAATAAAAGAAAGAAAAGGGAACACTAGAAGGATAGTAAACATAGTTAAAAGAACAGAATTTGTACAAAGAATAGGAAAATTGTGTATTTGTATGGAGGGTAGACGGTAATGCAGTAAAGGATAAAAAGATAAAAAAAATGCTGGATGCGAAGGAGTCAAAATTATAATGATGAAAGGAATCGAAAAGATAAGATTGAGATGATAGAAGGATAAAGAGTTTAAATGTAGTATTTAAGTTGTAATTTTATCGACAGTTATGTGGTATAGGTAATAATTTAAAAAAATATTCTGCGTTATTTTTGTATTATTACATTATATATATTGCATTACAGTCTTATTATATAGATGTTGAATAAGTAGCATAAGCAAAAAATTACACAATAATCTAAATCTTTCAACGGACTTGGAGTAAGATTTAATAAAAAAAAATTCCATAAATTATTATACATATCTGAAAAATAATAATTCATTGCCTGGTATTCGATTAATTAGCTTAACTTAAAATAATATGATCATAATTTAAAAACAGCAGTAAGCAGCATTGCATTTATTTTATGAATTATGAATATGAACCAATTGAATTTTTAAGTAACGTTATATAGTCAAATAATATATTTATGTATATATTTAATTAATTATAATTACATAGTATACATATATTTTTTAAAACTTATTCAGTATTGTAATTAGATGAATAACTATTAATCACACCTTCAAACAACTCATTATTATACGTAGTTGTTTATAGTTTACTTTTAGTCCTATTATGTTTTTTTTTTCGATTTTATTAATTAATATAAAACAAAAATAATACCATCTTACATTTTTCTCAAAGGCTTTATTATTGAATATTTTAGTTTAATAAAATTATTTCGTAAAAAATATTACTATCCTTCGAATATAATATTATGTTTGGATATTTTAAATTAACGTAATATTGGACTGATTAGTATTAAAAATATTAAATTAGACAAAGTAAAGATTTCTATTAAAAAAAAAAAATCAAACAAAATTATTTCTCAGTGAGTTTTGAATTATTAAGTCCAAGTAAAAATAAAAAAGCAAATAAGAATCTCGTATAATTCAATAGAAAAACTGCAATTATAATTGCAAATATTATAAGACTAACAATTTTCCTAAACTTAAGACGTAGCCAAATGCATTCCTTGACAGATCGAGCACCTTTATTTTCTGTACTTCTAACCCAGAATCATAAATTTTAGTACAGGAAGCTTCGTCTTTGTTCGATGAGGTCGTAATTACGGGTTAGCGTATTTTCAAGTTAAAATTCTTAAGTGTGATAAGCAAACAGAATATTGTGCCGTGAAATGTAAATTATAAATTACTAAAAGGTAAAGTATAAAGCTATGAAGGAAAATCAAAGTAAATCAGAAATATGCGTCGGGGAGAAAGTCGGCTGTAAAATAATTAGATAAAGCAAGGGCAATAAAATGAATATAAGTTAAACGCTACTTCCTAAGCACATACTAAATGCAGCATCGTTCTAATGAAAAGGAAAGTAGGCAACCGCGATAAGAAGCAGGAGACAGGATATACGTCGATGATACATACGCACTTAAGAAGAGATTTTTGAATGGGAGATCCGTTGGCACGATCCTCGCCGTTTTGTTGTAAATAATGTGAGCACGACTTGCTCGAGAGCAGAATATTTGCCTCCCCGGCAACTTTGGTCTTTTTCTCTCATTTTCGTTCTAACTCATTTTCTCCCATCCCTGCTTTCATCTCTCCATCGCATTGCATTCGCTCTTCTGTTTCTTTTTTTTTTGCTCCGAATTACGTAGTGCGCGTACGATGGCTTAGTTTTGCGCGTCATCGTTCTAAGATGCGAAACTTTTACACGCGAACGGCTTGGGTACATACGAATCAGAATATTATTTTTCGAGGAAGATTAATTTTTTTTTTTTATCATTACCCGTTTATCTTGAGCTAAATTAAATAAAGCCCAAAGAATAAGATCAAATTATTTCTAAAACAATCGTTCTCTGCACTTTCTACACTTGACTGACAATAATCTTTCGAACAGTCCAACTCCTTCAAGAATCACTCGATTCTCTTTAAACTCTTATACTTCCTCTGATCGATTAATTTCGCGCTAATGTGCGTAAGGCACAGATCTCTACCCTTTTCAGGATAAGCTTTATCTTAACGTAAGGAGAGAATGGGATATATTATCTAGAAATTCAAACAATAGAGAGTTCAGTTAATGATTGGAAGCTGAAGTGAAGGTCGTAATCGTGTAAATAAATATAGCATTATATTGAAAACAGTATATACTTATTGAACACGAAGGCCACTTACAATATTGTTCCTATTATTCACAGTATATTATATTTTATTGAAATATTTAAAATTGGAATGTGACTGCGCAACTAAATTTTAACGCATTAAAACGAATATGCGATACGCGAGTAAGATATTTGTGTATATTGGAAAAGTAAGAAATCGACTTTAATTAGTATGTGTTTTTTATGGTATATTTTAAGATGCGTAAATTGAGATAACCGCATCGGAAAGAGGCTTTGTCAGTAAATTAGGCGTGTATAGGCATTTTTAATGCATCAAAGGTAATCTGGAGATTAGTAGATTTATTAATGGCAAGCGTGTTCAAGGCAATGTAGCAATAATTTTTGTATTATGAAGAAAATTGCAATTCTGCAGATTCGTATCTGTACGTATGAGTGTAAAATTGAAAAATCGAAGTTTGAAAGGGAGGAGGAAATGCTCGGGAAAAAAGAAGAAGAAGAAGGGGTGGGGGGGGGTGAAAGAAAAAAAGAACCAATTGTCGAGTCGGCACTTTTGGGGTTGTGCAACATTGAAATATCTCAGACAGAGCGAAGGAATCATTCTTGGCTGAAAATTACGTTAAAAGCACTTTGGTAAAGCAATGTTAGTTATATATAGATTATCTAGAAACGATCAGGGTTTAGTCAATAGAGTTGAATGTCATATGCCAGCGCATCGAAACACTCGCGTTGAATTCACAAAGACTATCTCCCGATGATGATATCAATGACGGTACGGAGAATTTCACACGCGAAGATTTGCAGGCACGTAATAGGTTTGGAGGACGATGGCGAGGACGCCGAGGAGGCTCTGAAATCTGGGAAAGGAATGACCTGTATTCGCACCTGCGCTGGGAGACAGAGCAATTATCGGCAACGTGTAGTCCTGGCTGCTCTCGCGAGCGCGGACTTCTTCCTTTAGAAAAGCCTTCGAAAGTCCACCTTGTATAGGAGGAAAAGCGCATGGGTAGAGGAGAGCGCCGAGCGATGCGTCGGAGCCGGCCGTTGGCATTTAGCCGATAGAGGCTATTATGGGCGGGGCATAGCGACGCCGAGATAAATAAATATCGAGGCCGAGCTCTGGCGCACGGGGCCCGCGGGAAAGGGGCAAAAAAGGGGCCCCAGGGAAGCGCGCGAGGCTCGGGCCCGCGCGTCACGAAGCGACGCGCGCGACGAGCCCCGTCCCCTGACCCAGTTTATCCTCTCGTGCGGGGCTGGCGGGGGTGGCGGCGGCGGAGCCGCCCGATAGCCTCCGCTCGGCCGGCCGGGCTTCCGCTTTGGTCCCTTCCGGGAGCGCGGGCGGCCGGGCTCCGAGGAGAGTATCAAGCTCTCCTCGCCGCTGCCCGGAGCTTTCCTCGCGGCGGGCGTAGCTGAAAGGAGGTTAGCTTAGAGAGCGGCCGGGCGCGCTTAGACTTTCCTGCGTCCTCGAGAGCTCGGCGGCCCCCTCGCGCCGGTCCACGCCGCGAGCGCCCGATGCCGGGAGGCGGCGGGGCGCGGCCAGGGAGTGGATGCCCAGGGAGGGGCTCGGCGCTCGCTCTCTCGCATCCGACTTGGGTCTTTTCAGTTTCACTTTCTAAACGCTGGCTGGCTGGTGCCCCTACTCCGAGACGAGCTGCCGCTTCCCTTGGCAGCTCCAGCGTCCGATCTCCGGGTCTCTCGGGCCGAGAGCCACAGCCGCCCTGCCCTGCTATTCCAGCTATTTATTTCGCACTCCAGTTTCGCTGCGAGCGCCGTGCAAAGGCAGCCTCCGAGTCCGTTATGCCTCTTAACTTCCTCTCCTATCGGCTCTGGCTCTAGCGTCGATCTCCCAAGGCGCGATCTTGCCTCTCTTGCCTCGCTCTCTTTATTCGATCGCTGCCCGATCGCTGCCCGATCGCTGCCCGATCGCTGCCCGATCCCGTGCCCCGAGAAGCCGGCCCCGAGGTGCGAGAGCACTTGTCCCCCGTCGGCTCCATTTGCGATCAGCCGCCACAATAGATTTCCTCGCGCTCCTCGTACTTCTCCATCGGTTCCTCCCCAAACGCTCCCAGAGACGCGCGAGGCTCATCCATTCCTTGGCTTCGTCCTCGCTCGAAGGGGACGCTTGAAATTTCCTTCGAGTCTCTGCCCATTTAATAGGAATTGGAATAAGACGCGTTAGCGCTTGTCGAATATTCGCCAAGTGTCGCACCTTCGCCTCTGCGATATTAAAATTTCTGTAATATTAAAAGCACTCGAGCCAGAGTCACACCGACCGCTGGCTCTATAACGTAATAACACAGTTAAGAAAGGAGAATTGTTGTATGGCCGGAGACAATTGTTCGTATCGCCAAAGCAACGAAGAAATAAAGCAGTCTCGAGAGCTATAAATCTGTCGTCAATGATACAAAAGAAAAGGACGCACCGCGTATATTTTTTTGTTTTTTTTTTCATTTTTTTTCTTTTCGACTTTTACCTCAGCGATGTCGACCCCACGCCTGCCGCACAATTGATCGCGCCGTGGTAAATAAATGGCGACATCGCGCGTGTTTCAAAGACGAACTGTCGCCCCTGTCATTTCACAAGTCGAATTTGTGTGCGCGCGTACAAAGGAACCTGGAAACGGGGGGGCGGGCGGGCCGGGCCGAGGCGGGGCGTCGAGGAGGAAGGAGGAGGATGTGCGGGGGAAAAGGGGTGGGTGGGGGGGGGGTAAGGCAAAGGATTCTTGCGCGTACGACATCCGCGAAGCCGTACAATGAATCTCGTCTCTCATCCATTTCACGTGCCTTGACCTCGTCGGCGAGTCAGTGGGCCGGCCCTATGTTAACAAGCCATTCAAGATCCTTAGGACCTTTGCAAAAATCGCAGGATTCACAGGAAACAGCGTCGGGAGTCCTGGCTGGAGATTTCGTTAGTCGGCAGGGTCCGGGAGGGGAGGATGGGGCCCTCCAAGTGGCGCAAAGCCAGGATCGAGGGCAGCTGCGAGGCCCGGCAAGTGCCGATTAAAAATTACGGGCTCCGATCGGCTCGACACCTCATCGGTTTCGGGGCACGCCTCCGGGCGATAAAGGCCCGCGAAAAGGCAAAGAATCTCAGCTTCCCTCGACGCCTCCGAGCGACTAGTTTCACCGCTCGGGCGACGCGGAAAAATTTGCGGCCAGTAATTTAAGCCGCGGAGCCTTGTGCCTTCCCGCGCTGTAAAAGTTAACTACGGGGATAAAGATGCCTTTCCAGCGCTCTTTTTTCCTTTCTGCAAATGTTTATAGGGTTTAGTTTACATAAAATTGCCATTCATAACAACAGCGCGGCGGCGTAGTTCGGTAATTGGGCGCTCCTTCCCGTAAGCATCTGCGCGCGTGTTTCGCAGTCCGTGCGCTCAAACGCGCGGCGACTTTCTTTCCTCTCGGCGCGAGATCATTGCTTGACAATCAAGGCTCGATTTCGTTATTTATTTTTGCGATCGCTTGTTTTCTTTTCTTTGCTTAATCCGAGAAAGTTTTAGTGTACTCTCGGTGGAGCGTCGCGAGAGACGCAACACGATGCGTTTCGCTCGACTAATTCTTCTTCTTGTCACGCATCATGATGCAAACCTTTGTGCCTTTTTTTATTAGTCATTCTTTTTTTATCAGAATTGGGAAAATGGCTTGAGTTTATAGGCGCTCGATTGTCTCGAGACAATAACGGTATTTCATTCTCGAAAAGTCAAAGCAATAAATAAATGCTCAGAAAATCATGAACGTCGTAGATTCACATTGGAAGCCGAACCTGTTACGGACTCGTTTTAAATCCTAGATAATTAAAATAGTTGCCTCGTCATTAGTTTTTATCGATAACAAAACGTGCGAACACCTTATTATCCTGGAATGTGCGCGGCCATCATAATTGTGACTATCTTTCCACCTTGGTAAAATTCGACTTTTGCCATTTCGACTTGTCGGAAATTTAACAATTATCGTCGATACTGGGAAAGGCCCCAATATAGGCGAGAAGATTTTCAGATAATAATCCTTTTATTTCCCTCGACAGCTTTCTAACCGCTTGATTTACCGATAACTCGCGAATGACAGATTTTAACGAATAAAGAGTAATATGGCCCAAAATTACGCCTGGCCTTTGCCGCTTTCGATCTACTTGCCAACGCGCAAAGTAGGCGTTGAACGAAGATAGGATAAAAAAATAATTTAACTTTTAGAGGAAAATATTCCGATTTCGAGATACATTCGTACAAGCATTCTGAGAATAATAATAGCGTCTCATTCGGGGATTTATTTTTCATTAATACTTTCCCATATACATCAGCGGGAAGGTCCGACTTACGATTGATTTGCGACGACTGATTGCAAGATATATGCATGTTACAATGCAATATACAATCGATACATATATCTCTCAGTTTTTATTACGTTCATCTCAGTCCTTTCCACCAAGTTTATTATTATTTGTACAAAAAGTGTAAGAATTCATCGAGCCACGGTGGTGAATGAGTGTCTTTAATCAAGGGCCTCCAAACCGATAATTAATTGCATCCGCGGCAACAAACCTACATTTTGATTTACTTGGCATTTGCATCACTTTAAATCAAACAATATGAATAATATGTTATTGATGAAACAAGCAATTGTATTCAAATAGTTTTTAAATCATTCTGCTAGTATTAGTAGCGGAAGTAATCAGACGTTTAATGTGACTGAGAGAAATTGATTTTTATTTATAATAATAATGTACCAACATTTTTTAAGCCTTATAGAAATAATTATAAGCTTTTGAAATTGATTGTATGCTAAAGGATCATCGAGCTATTAGTAGCTATTTACAATAAAAACTCTATATATCTATATATATCTACATATATATATATATATATATACATATACATACACATATACACATATGCGCATATGCATACTTATATACATATATATGCATACATACGCGCGTTTTTTCACACATATCTATATACTTGAAATAGAAAACAAGTTTTCCTAGGATCAACATGGGTTATGGCATACATTAAGACTAATTACATAATGGTTAATCCGGAATTTAATTTATGATTATTCTAATAATTTTGAGGCTAGTGCAATATTAACACACATAAGTAACTTTAATATGTAAGATTTAAAAAGCAACTGTATTTGTCATTTTCAAGTTTTTACCCGTTTGCACTCGTCACTTTTAATATCAGCTCAATATACAAATAGGATTTTGCATTTCAAATGATATTAATTTACGGTACATGCATTAACTTAGTAAATCGCTTCCTCTTTTATTCGTTGCGAGTGAAATTGAGCAATATTATGTTTTGATGGGCGTCGAGGTAGTTCAATGACCAAACTAGAATTCAAAAGTAAGCTTTTCGGAAATTTCTGCTCTCTACAATGTATCATTACGTAAGAAAATGTTTTTCGCAAATGCAATGAAGTGCGCACAGACGCGTTGTTATCATACACATAAATACAGTTGTAACTGCGTTACATAACGTATTGCGTGCGTACGCGAAACCACCACCAAGAAAAGCAGTCTCTCATTCAACATTCTAACTACGTTACGGATAGCCTGCATTTCTGTTAAATGTATCACAATTTTTATCTTGTAAAAGACAAAAATTTTCTGTTCTCGAATTTAAATTGCAATCAGCGAGGTCGCGCATGGATGAAACGTATGGAAATTTTTTTCTAGAACGTTTTTATAGTTTTCTCTAACGAATAGTATTAATATTATTAGGAAAAAAGTAATCTTTGACTAAATATTTTATGTAATAAGCCTTAAAGCCTATAATTCTAGCATTATCAATTCCTTAATCCCCGATTACTACTCGCAGTAATTCCCAAGCATTCGTACATATATTTTTGCCATAACTGGTTGACATTTACTAAAACGTAATAAATTTGATAATCAGTAATTTGCCATTATTTCAGTGACAACATTGACAATCGAGATGATTTTTTTGACGAAAGTAAGAATACAAATGAGGAAAATATAAATCTTGTAACGTTCACCTAATGTGAACCTAATAAATTTATTGTGCTAACAATCTTACAAATGATGCTTTAATATTCCTGGTTCATGTAAAAAGATTGATGCGATTGCATTGCTTTAATATTGCTGTTGAAATCCACATTGTTAGTAAGTGAGAATTTAAAAGCAAAAAACACTTACGATGTACTTGATATTTTGTTAGAACGATTATATTTTACCTAACAGCCTTAAAATCTCTCTTTACTTTATATTGATAAAACGTATATCAAAATAATCAAAATATAAAACACATATATATATATATATTTAAATCAAACATAAATCGAAGCACAATCTTCAAAATTCTACGAACTATGTAAATATGGTGAAGTGTTAGGTATTTTCCTTGTGTTTTCCAGTTGTAATTGGCATTGAATCAGTAAGTCGACCTATTAATACGCATGCACTCCTTATTTAGGAGGAAATAGTGAACTGGAAATAAAATTGTCGTTTCGTAGAGAGTCTTTAATATTAATCATAAATCAAAGGCAAGCTCATAGTGAGACATTTCCATTGTATTAGAGCATAATTGACGTCGATCGGCCAGTTAATGAAGTGTAATTTTGAAGATGACATTTTTTGCCGTCTGGTGTTTTATTAAGTAATCTGCTTTTACTGGTCGTATAAACTCTACATTTTGTATAATGTCTTTTAGCATAAAAGTGGATAATTAATGGCACATAATAAAATTTTAAGTATCGCGAAGTAAGAGATTATAGTAAAGAAAGCTTCATTTTGGTTTGGTTACGGGTATAAGAGCTATTAATTGGCTTCGATTTCATCTGCCTATCCGAAGAATGCGATTGGTAAATTTTCTACAACAATATGCCGAGAGATTTTAGAATAGAATAGGCACGAGGAGCGCTTAATTTTGTAAAATATTAAAGATTTTTAAGACTTTGCAGCGTTGAGGATGATTTAAAAAAGAAAAAAGAAAAAAGAAAAGAAATTCCACACAAATTTCACAAATACCCATTGCAGCTAGGATAAGGTTGAAAATAATGGATTAGATACCTCAGTTCAGAGAGAGAGAGAGAGAGAGAGAGAGAGAGAATTGGAGCCCTAAAGAATATGCAGGGGCATTTGGGGTTACTCATTGATATGACACGGACTTTGCATTCCATCTCCCGTTTTCTCCAGGTCTGTCAGTTCGAGGAAGGAGATATAGAAAGAAAAAAAAAAACGTCGGCTCGCGGCTCGGCCTTGGGCCGGCTGCCAATCAGTGCCGGGCGCGACAAAAGTCCGATCCCGAGCTGGATAATAGGCTCCTCCGGAGCGCTTAAGGGCCCAGGAGTCGTAGTCGCCGGACTGGTGGTAAGGTTAGCCGCGAGGAGCCACGCCGCGGAGAGGATGATTGTAATGCGCACAGGGGCCGGAGACGCATTTCATCGGTGCTCCGACTATCCGTCCGACACCTGCGCGAGTGATGGACGGGGCCGCGCGCTGCACTTCCTGCATTGGCTCGCTATTTACATTTCTCATTATTCACCTTCGCGCGGGCTCTGCGTGTTATTGGGGGACGAAATATTGCCCTCCGAATCGCCAACTCCGCTCGCCGAGCCCGTGAATTGCGGCCTCCCTCGAATTAGCTCGGCCGACTTAAGCTTCCACCTCGGTATCATAGCCGATCTTATTTTATTTGGCTGGTTATTACATTTGAATTTGAAGTGCCATGAAATGCCACTTTCGACGAGATCCATGAAAATTTACGCCCAACATTCAAGAAAGTATTTTATTTGCCATCGTTAAGCGTTATGGGAAAATGAGACACCCATCCTTCCTTTCTCGCGCTCGAACTTTATTGAAATTAATGGCAAATAAATAAACGCATGCGTATGCATTTAAATGGATTTTCAATAACATCGGAGGTTGAATTACAAAGTCAAATGCTTAAACATCGCAGATTTAATTATGATGTTTACAGCATGAGTTAACTACTTTCTTCTATTTTACACAAAATTTTATGCATAATTATGCCTGCTGAATACGAAGCGAGATAATACCGATCAGATTTTTCAAATATCAATTAAGAGAAATTATAAATAACTTTGTAATTACCGTGGGCAATTTATTATTAGATTATCCCGCCAGGAAAAATTATTCTCAGTCAAAATAAACCATTATTTTAATTGTGCTGGAAAAAATGATGAACAATAAGCGCAAGAAAATTTAAATTACAATTAATGAGCTATTGTTCAAATATTTTGCGTTAAACATATCATAAATTTTAATATTAAACAATCATATTATTAAGTAGGAATAAAACGAAAACTGTCATGTCGAGAACTTCTTATGAAATCTTTTATTCCTCGAGTTATATTAATTATGATATGGGATTTTCATTAGAATACACACAAAATATGAAGGTAATTGATCTTTATACAAGCGATCGAAGCAAGAAAGAAGAAATTTCATTAATAAGGGAAATAAGAAAAACGTAATCTCGGAAAATAAAGTAATCAATCAATCGCGCCATATGAGCACGTGAAAACTAAGTATTTTATTAGCATTGAGAAAAGTTGACTGACTATTTCCTCCCAATTTTCGCACACGCTGAGTTCGTTAAAATGTGCTAGTTTTCCGCATTGCTTGTTCCCCAATGGACTTCTAACGAGTACGTTGAATCCATTTTACGTGCATTTTTAAATGTAATTATGGCTCTCTTCTCTATATTGCTTACAATCGAGATCTGAGACGGAGAAGTACTAACTGTGACGAGAAGGAAAAAAGTAGCTCCGTAAGGATCGGGTTGACTTTTCAGCCACTTTTTTATTTCATCGTGTTTGTTAAAATAAGATCTAATTATTTCTTAAGACTGTTTAATTTCATAATTTTTCGTTTTATGATGTACAAAATTTTTTTATTTATTTATCATAGCTGTCAAAACGACATTCCAGTTGATAGGGCCATTAAAATTATTTTTTACTCAAGTGTACGCCTCTACACTGTTCCATATTAATATAATGATGCTTTTGTAAAAGGCACTGGAAATAGTGCGATATCGAAGAATAAACAAGAAAAATACTTTATTTCGATGAAAAATGATTGATCTTACTTCAGAATTATAATTTTGTAGAATTAAAAAAAAAAAAAAAAAAAAATTTAACAATTCAAGCAGTTTAATAGAAAGTTTTTTATAGGTAACATAATTTCATCAATTTACTACGTATTAAAGAAAAAAAAAAAATGAAATTTATCACAAAACCGAATATTGTTTTTTTTTTAAATTGTCATCTTACCTGAAATTATACTTCAAAAAGCCAACAAAAATTAATGAATTATTATCCGTAACCTGTTCTAAGAAGAAACTTTAAAAATTATTAAAAAAAAGACCATAAAGTAAAAAATACCATCTATTGATATTGTCAAGTTCTAATTATTTAATTTTCATTATTAATTATTTTATATTAATGACAAACTCTACAATTTTTATATCATGAATCGACTTTTCATTTTTTTTTTTTAAGAATGAATACAGTACAAAAGGTTAAAATAAACTATTATCAATTATAATATTATTGAATTGATTTTCTCTTATTAAAAAATTCTGTTATTAATTCTTATTTCGATTAAAAATTTCCTCAGACTTTCACGTAAATTCCGTTACATGCAGATTATATTATAGGAATCGCATTGTAAGTAAATATGTTAAATAATCTAATGTTTAACGTAGGCATAACATTGAATTTGCGAGTATATGGAAGTTTAAAGCAAATATAACAGTTTCGGAGTAGCTTAATAATGACAGAGGGTAGACGAAGGGATTCAGAATGTCGGATGGCTACGCGATTACGGCTGACTAACGACCGTAACGAACTGAGGTTTCTTCAGATTGAATTTATTAAGGCTGGCTGCGTTTAGCTGCGATTATATGAGAATTGTTTGACAACAAAATTACTAAATCATTTTGTTCCTTTACACAAAACTAAAGGCTACAAACGGAAGTAAGTTGTATAATTAAATTGTGCCCGTCTAAAGAAATGTTTGCCACATAAATGTGCAATAATCATTCGTTGATAACTTAAAAGTCGCCTTTTACGCAACGCATATCTGCATAAAACATAAAATTTTCCATCAAATGTTGTACCATTTAAAAACATAATGAAATCGTGTTCGATTACTTATGTACACCGAAAATTTAGTTCTATTTCTAAAACGTCGAGTCACATTATACCAGATCGTTATTTATACATGGTCCGAATCTGAGCTTTATAATACATATTAAAACATTGACTTTATTATTCATTTAAAGTATATAATTCAAATTAAATGGGCTATTATAGGTAAATGCAATAATATTACAAATAAATATATATATATATATACAAAATGTATTTTTTTATTGCACTTATTGTATTCTATTGACTTAAAAACTTTGACTGCTTGGGTATTGTTTTTTATGTTAGTACAATTTTGATTGAGTCTTATGATGTATGTTGTAATATTAATTTTATTATTTATTTATTCTAAACAAGCTTTATAATTATGATATTAGAAGATTTTGTATGCATTGATTACATCTGTAAATGTTGTGCTTTCAAATGTATAATGAATTTCCTACTTAAGCGATTAATTTTGTACATTGAATATTTAAAATAACAACATTTTGTGTAATTTGATTAAATTTTTAACAATGAAGAATATCATTTTATGAGCGTTAGTATTATAATTTATAAATTGCATATGAGATTATATACATACATATAATATTGTGTAAATTTACATCATATACGTATTATTTTCATTTTATTACTGACCTATACTCAAATCGTACTTTGTTAAAAATTTTACGTTAAATTATTTACAATATTTGATAATGCTTTCTACGTACATTTTGTTTGAATGGAGTTATAAGCTTCGTCGTCCACATTAATAAATATATCGACGTATCTTTTTAATTACTACTAATAAGATTTTAAAGTTCCAAAGATTCATCAGCTAATTTTTTTTTTCTGTTTCTAAGTACTTTGTAAAGTGACTAAGATGCGAGTAAGAGAAAACGATAAAAATGAGTTTATTCGATCAGTATTTTCGAGGCTAATAAGGAAAATAAAGACAAAGCTTGGAATACCGAACCATTGAATCGCGTTATATTATACAAGGTTACTGGTGTCATTAATCAGGTACTTAAACAATGCATATTGAAACATAGAATAAAAATTATCAACGCTAATTGAGTATGTTAGCACCTAATGCATGGAGTACTATGATAGGGAGTGAAAATTGAGTTTTGCAATGACCAATATTAATACGAAAATTATATTTTACTTTAAAATATTTTTTAATAACTAAAGATTCAATATTTATACATAATACCAACAATACAGTGTATATATATATATATATAAATATAGTACTCTAGTATAATATTTATATTGCATAAAAAATAATTTTAAAATAGAGTCTCATCATGAACACGTGAAGGTTTTTAAAAAAAAAACAGCCGTAATCGAGCGAGTGCCGGAGTAAATGGAGGCATAAATTACAAAAGGAAAGTTTTCTCATAAAAGCACACATTTGGTGCAGTATAAATATTCAGTTAATGAATTGCTGAAAGCGCCATTGAAAAGATTAAAAAAGTGAGCACATTTGAGGGCACGAGCTGTTGAAGCGTAGTAGGCCTTTCAAGGTCCATTATATAGTCGCTCGTAATAAGCAGATTAGTCGAGGGATTCGCAATATATTTGGCGAGAGAGAGAGAGATAGATAGAGTGAGATGGGGGGGGGGAGGAGAGCGAGAGCGAGCGCGCGCGGAGCAGTTGGTAGGACCATCTTTGGTGCGCGGCGCGTGCCACCGACATTTTAAGAGCTCATTTAAAGAGATATATATATATATATAATAATACGCGTAAGAGGTCAATATGCCGGATCCGCGCATGTGACCAGGGATCATTTCTCGGCACCGTCCGCTCCTGCTCCCCTTAGGTTCTGCGACTGCAGGCTCGGGATCGCGCGTTAGCCGCGCTTCTGGCGCCTTGATATCTTCATGGGCTCGCGCCTCGTTCCTCGCCAAATGACTACTCGTAAATCATCCACCGGTTAATCCGTGAAGGTGGGCCCCGCCGCGTCGAGCTGCTAACTCGGGCGCTAATGCACGAGGTCGTCCAGGCGTATAACCTCGCGGGTATACGGACGCGCCGCGTGAAACTTCCAAGTTCAGGTTCGCCATTGGCAAAAGTAACTACGCAAGTGTTTGGCGACTGTCTTGGCCGATTCCCGAAGCTCGTGCCTATTATTTCATCGCCTTCGGTGAGCTCTCGGTCTATCCCATTGTTATTCGTAATCCTAACTTTCTATAACTCCATATGTACAGATTTCAGATATTCAACAAAGGCATATGATGCAGAATTGCGTTGCTTACCTCCCGGTAATAAGATATATATATATATATATATATTTTATATATTTATAATTAAGTGACTTTTTTACGTCTAATGTCTCATACATAGGTGAATAAATTTATTGCCTTTTTACCTTCTTTCTATCTTTTTACAATTAGTGTTCTAGTACAAGCTCATTGATATCTAAATCAAATGCTTACTGTAAGTAAAAATAAAAACTGTATTAATATGAAACAATAATTATGCTATTGTATTTGCTTTATTAGCAATATATTCGGAACAAAAACCATCACTAGAGTTGTCCCTGCCTTAAATATTATCTTTAACAAAACCAACTGATTTATTAAAAATATTAATAAAGCTTCGCATCATTATATCTTTTTTCGCTAAAATAATTAGTATACTACTATCAAATTTGTATTATTAAAGACTTTACATTTAAACACGAGACGAATGCGATTCTTGACAATTACGCAATATCGATGCGACAATTATATTTCAAATCATTGAAATTAAATATTAAATTTTACCATAAATAAAGTATAGTACCGTGTAATCCTTAAGTTAATGAAGCAGATTTGAGCATAGAAAATCGTAGAATTAAAGCAGTAACAAATATTTAATATGCGGTCATTTTAGATGGCTAAGTATATAAAATAAAGCATTCATAAATTTAACTCATGATCCACATTATTCTAAATTTGTAATAACATTTGTAAACAGAGTAAAAAAATCGAAAACAGTTTTAACAATAAAAGAAATGATGCTTATAGAATAATTATAAAAAGTTATTAAGGAAGTTTTTAACTTAAAAACTGCCATTTTTAATCCTAGAGTTCTTATTTGATATAAAAAGCAAAAGCAATGAATTTAGTTATGATCGATTATTGGTAATTAAAGCGTAAATTTTTTAACAAAGACTATATTGAAAAGTAAAAGTGAGTTTTTTTTTTTAATGAAAATACTTTATTTTCTGTAATTTGTATTATTTTGAACGCTCCTCCTTTTATAAGCTTAGTTTGATGCATTTCTAGTTGATATAATAAGCAATATATGGAAATGTATATATATATATATATATAAGTAAAAATTGCATCCGATCTAATCGAATGGTGATATTTGTATTCCATTTGTTGTCTAAGCTTCTTACTCGTGGTCGCGGGTTTATTCTCCGAGAGACTTTGTGCTTTTGTACGTGTCGATGCTAATGCAACATTTGTCAGTAAGGAGTATATTTAAGCGAAGGCTTTGAAAATACAATTCGCGGTGAAAAATAATATTCACGGCTTAGCCAGCAGAGTAAAGTAAGGTAGAACTTTCTCTAACTTCGAAAAAGCTTCTCGATAAGTATTCATACACGAGTACAGGAGTAGTTGGCAAGTTTCCTTCATAAGTATCCACTTGTACTGTACGTTAGCGCAGGGCAATCATTCATAATTTATCGTGCAGAAGCTTTATCGAGGGAGATTATCGCTCGGCGATAGGCCCAACTCATACAGCGGCGCGGCTAGAATCTCCCTGGCTTTGGCCAGGCTCTCGTCCAAATGTTTTGTTCGGTGCCCCTTCGCCGCTAATTCTATCCGGGCTTCGGGAAGGGAGGGCGAAAAAATAAGGCTCGCGCGAGATTGACCGGCCGCGATAGCCCAACGATTCCACTTAATCGGTATACTTGGTCGGGCCCCGAGCGCCGCATCTCCGATGTTCCGTTATACGTGGGCATCCTTAGGCCGCCCCCCCGCCCCCGACCCATCCCGCCTCCGGGCTCTAGCGCAGGGCCATTCGGCTCGGGGGATTTATCGGAGCCGGCCGAGAGCCCGGCCAAGTCATCTCTATCTGCTGGCCTCGCGAGCCCCGGTATTTGCCTTTCTTTGTACTCGCGCTTCCAGCCGCGATAACATAAGTGCGACTTATCCGCGCGCTAAGTGCGAAAAATCCCAGTCCTGCTCGGATCTAACGAGCTCGAGCGGCCCCCCATTCTTGGCCGGCTCAAGCTTTTCACGCTATTTGCATGCACGAGGGCGACGCACGTGCGTCGTCCCCGGCTAGGGGCCGAGCCCATAGCGTAATGCCCCGTGTCAAAGCGTATTGCCCGCTCGGACGGCCGTTTGCGTGACCCGAGGAGCGATAATCTCATAGGACGATCACAATCGGTGAAAGAGACAAGTGTACGCGGAAATGCATAGGCGCGCTTTATTCGCGTAACGCTGCGCGCGCGCGAGCGCGTTTGCCCCGATACGCTCGTGATAACGAAATAACGAGTTTTAATTGCGAAACCAGAAGAGAGGAAAAGCAATAGCCGAGAGCCGCCCAGCGAGAAGGAGAGCGAGAGGAGCGCCTCACGGGCGTAGACGTCGGCCAACGGCCGAGCTGCGATTGGAAAATGAGATTTTCCGCCCAAACTCCCCCTCGGTCCTTCCTGGGCCCTATCGGTACCCGCACCTGTCCCGCCCTCGTTTCCTGCTGGCTCTTTCGTCAAAAAAAGCCATCGGCCCCCTTTACAAGGGCTGCGCGCTCAATTATTGCGAAAGATCCTGGAACAACGTTCGTATCGCTTAACTTCCTTTGGCTATGAGGAAATCATCCACAAAGCAAGAAGCTGTGAACTTTACTGAACTAGATTTAGATGCATGTTGAGTCCAGTTCAGTCCGTTGCCGTACATTCTTTATTCATAAATATTTTATCTCGCTAATTTTAAGAGTTTCTTCTTTTTTTTTTTAGCATCATTGGACTTGATTTTATATTAAAATCACTGGAATGTATAATCCAACGTGGCATTATAATGTATATAATAAGCAAGACAACAATAATTGCTTTATTTTGTCCGATTACATAAACATTATTAACATTCGCTCGGTAAAAAAAAAATCAAAAGTGTACGTGTATTTAATCGCTTGTTTTTTTTTATGTTGCACATAAGTATTCACCATGAATAATTAAACTGTAAATATGTATAAATTTATTCTAAAATTTTCAAATTTTAATACTTTTTGTACATTAAAGTATTTATAATTAGGAAATATAAGCTAAGAGTATTGTATTTGTGGTAATACATGTATATATATATATTTTTTTTTTAAATTAAAAAAAAAACCTTTTAGCTTCGATTAATTTCAAGAAGAGAAAGAAAATGTTTATATTATACTCTAAGATACTTTAAAAAGGTGCATTGAAACACTTATAATGCGTATTCAAATTGTGTTGTATTTATATACATTCCATTTCAGGTAGAATTTTTTCAGCTGTTCAATTCTAGCTATTTGCTAATATAGTACTTAAAGTAGTAGCATAAGCAATAATAGTATTTAAAAATTAGTAAGTTTTTACAAATTACCTTTTTATACTGTAAAAAAAAAAAAATATTAAGAAGATAATGCGAGTATTAAAATGAGAAACTACCATAATTCTTCAACGTCATCGCAACAGGTAAAAAAGTTAAATAAGCTGCACTGTTAATTTCTGTTACGAGCCTCATATTATAAATAAATTAAATTTGCAAAAGACACCTGAAGCATATTTTTTTAAGCATCGCGCAAAAGCATAATAGGGCTCCACTCGTCGTTTCGCTACGATGAGATTAGGCGTGGTCGACAATGTAGCATTGACTGTCAGGTACGATACCTACGCGCTGTCCCGGGAAAAAATCTCACCACTCCTTAAGGACCGAAAATATCGAGGAACCGAAACAATACGTGGTTGACACAGTTGATGCAAATAATTGTCATAGCGCGTCTTTTCGCCCACCGCTCTTGGTTTTATATTGATAAAGAAAAGAACCCTACCACGAGAGCCCAACAACTTTCAGAATTTTATTGTTAACCGTCTGTCGTTCTTCCGCACAATCCACAATAACATCTTCCCAATAGCCGTGGACCTCGATTTCATTGTAAATAAACTTGCCGAGGACTTCTATTGTAGTAGTGATACCCGAGTGCCATTTAAGAGTGCTAATGATTCAATTGGAATAAAGGGTAATGAGAATGGCGAATGATGGAGCATAGGTGAACTTTGCGGCGTTGGTCAGGCCCGAGCGTTTCTAAGTACGTGTGCTCTATGCATGCCACCAGTAGCAGTAGCCCGACATTGTGAAATCCTAGGTAACGTCGCTCTCTAAAACTAGATACTCGCCTGCGCTCTCTCTCTCTCTCTCTCTCTCTATCTCCCTCCATCCTTCTCTCCGTTTCCCTTCGCTCTTTGTACAAACGGGCGGCGAACCGCACACGAGCGCCTCGTATAATCGCTTGCGTTTGCCTCATCCGGTGTGGGTGTTATCAGGGCGCGGGGCGTGTCCCCCTTCGCGACTCCGCTGCTGCAACGTGACTTCGTTTCTCTCTCCCTCCCACTACTTCTCCGACAAATCCGATTACCACATGTGCAGAGAGTTCGCGGTACGCGCGAGAGAAGTTGGCAATCAACGGGCAACCGCAAGCATATTTCCGTCTGTAAGGAGCTCCAGCTATCGGATACACGCGGCGGAGGGGCGTCGGAGCTCTCGGGATAACCCTTCATTCTTCGACTCCTGAGAAGAGATAGGGAGAAGGAGAGAGAGAGAGAGAGAGAGAGATAGCGCTTTCCAAGCATGTGATACACGTCTTGGCTCTTCCTAGCGCTCGCTCCAATACAATCGAACTCGGGATGCTATTCCTGTTAGTTTACCCAACATCTTTCGTTCACCTTACGTATAATCTCAACCCCCCCCCCCCGCAAATCTATATCAGACTCTTTTCTTATATATATATCTCTTTACTTTGTTATTGCTATATAGTCATAAACGCGTAAAAGCATTTAAACTTCATCAAGATAAGCATTTTTTCAGCAAACTCGGAAAATGGAATTTTTCCTAGCTCGGTAGCTGTTACTTGACTTTGCAATACTGTGCTGTGATTATTATTTTTGCACTGATTTTCAAAAAAAAAAAAAAAAAAAAACTATGCGCGAATTACTATAGAAATCATTTTCCCAAGTGCTCTCGATTGATTTATCAAAAATTGTTACTTGTCCTTTGCTGATAATGTTTGTATGCGCCTTTTCTGAAAGTCGTTTTTTGAAAGAGATCAATTCAAAAGAACAAGAAAAATATCGATAATGACGCCTACACTACTAGTCATTAGAGAGTAATACCAATCCAATAATACTTTTTTCTACTCTCTTTTAAAATTAAAGCCTAGATTTTTTATACCCGCTAGCGTTGAGGGCCTTCCTATTGAGTTTTTTTTTTTTTTTTTTTTTTTCATTGCACGAGTTCTTTCATTCGAAATTCAGAGTCTGATTATTTTTCAGAGGGAATCGAAAAGTCTTTAACGAGCACAACTACACAGTACTAAAAATCGCACAGTCATCGAAAATGATATTAAGGATTTTTAAGGATAAATGGGCCGCGGTTCCTGAGATTCATCTGTCGGATTATAATTATTGTGCAAGACGAAGCTTATTTGTATTTAATTTTATGTGCCGCGGCAGGGCTTTTACGTTAAAACATAATGTTTTAATGCCCAACATATTTTTCATGGAAATCCAAATATTCTCTGTTATTTATGTGTAGAATACCGCATAGAAATGTTAGCTTAAGGTTATCGACTCTAAGGCATACCGTCATAATAGGGTTTATTAATAGTCAATGAACTATGAAGCATAACGAAATGTTTTGTAAAATTATTAGTATGAAAATAAACGAGCGACGAAATAACAAATTAACGTCCGATTGAAAAAGTAAAGGAAAGTGCTATAGGAGGGAGTGGCTTCTTCTCCTTAACAAAGATTTATATAAATCTATAGATGAGTAATATTATCCCGAGGTGCAGCGAATACTACGGCTAAAAGCATGCATAAACAATCGGTCATAATTATTCAAATCCAGCGAAGGTTCCCTTGTTCGTCTTCTCTCCAGCGTCTGTTCACGAGGTGAAGGTGTTGTAGTCCACGAGCTATGCAGATTGTGACCAAAGGAAAATGTTGGAAGGAGAGCGCGTGACAAACGATGCCTTTCTGCATAATTCTATTCGCGCATTGCATAACCATTTGCTCGGGACTCGTTGGCCGATTACCAACACGTAAGCCTGCGTACACGCACGGGGGGATTCTCGTATCGCCGATGTCTGCCTCGCGGTGCGCACGGCGCGTTATGTAGGTGTTTCTCCATTTTTTTTTTTTTAACAACGCGAGTTCTCTGCTCTGCCCCCATCGACCAAACACGGCGAGGATACCGGCGATGATGCCCTCTACTCTATTTCCTTGGAGCTCCGGCTCTTTTGCGCAATATTGGAAATTTATCCTCAGCTTATCTCCTCGCCTTGATCGTATCGCCTTGCTCCTTTTTACTCCAATGGCGCGACCGGGAGGTATCGGTTCCGTCGAGACGACCGTAGCAGCCGTGAGCCACGTATGCTTCACGATCGGATGTCTCTCGATAAAGCGCGAGACTCGCGCGCGAGCCCCACCGCTTAGCGATCGAGTATCTTCGCAGAGCGATCAGGGCCGAGGAATCATCGGGCGTCAATTCAACGCGAGACCAATCGAGACCTGTCCAATTACGGCGTTTCGGCTGGCTCGCCAACGCCGCCTGGAAAATAAAAGGGCGAGCCTCGGCGCCGCTTGGAAATATAGATCCGCGGGGTCCGTCGACGAGAGGAGAGGAAGCCGCGAGGGCGAAAACGCGGCAGAGAGCGAAGCGGAGTTTCGATCGGGAGGAGGCACGCGGGTCAGGAATCCCGGTAAAGGAGGGAGTTTTTGATCAATTTCCACGATAATGTACGAGCGGATAAGTGCACGCGCGGAGTGTGGCCCGCGTGTACGGTCCCGCAGGGGACTTGTCGGGAGACTCTCAGCCCCGGGGAGCGTCGCCGCGAGTCTCCCCCGGCCATCCAGGGAATATCAAAGCATTTGGGCGCGCGTACGAGGCTGAGCGAGCTTTTTACACGAGCCCGGAGAGAAGAACACGGGCACACACGTGGACGGAGAGCCAGCGAGGAGACCTTGTTATGTATTCTTTCATCTTCTCTCGCTTCGCCTGTCCCTTGCTCGTTGTTTACTTTGCTTGTTCGGCAATACATAAACACGAGCACACGCGAGCCGGGCACTCAGTCCCATACGTGTATAACTATAGAAAGTCCACCCACTACGTGACACGACGGTTTGCTTTGAATAAAAAATACCACCGGTCGCGGTCATGATCGACACTGAAAATTTCCCTTTTGTCCTCCCCTGCCACCCGCCAACCTTCGCGCTAAGCCCCATCTCACGAGTAAGTGTTACTTATCAATAGGAACCGAGCCTGGCTAAATCCAATTAACTTCGATTCCCCCCTACGAGCTTTATTCTTTCCTTTTCTTTCTGCTTTTCCCTTTAAACTCTTTCCTCAAAGTCTTCGCTACAACGTTCAATGCAATAGGCCACTTTCGAGGGAAATCTAACTTTATTAAGGGCTACAAATAACTCCATTGTAAGATGCCATCGAAACCGATTTTAATTTTCGTATTTATTACCGAGCTCTCACCAGATCAAGGAATTTACTACCATGACATAACCATGACATCGAAAAATAACAATAATCGAAATAATCAAAATAACAACATTATTCGTAATAATAGGAAGCGCAAGTGTGCGTTAATGTATTTATTGCGTAACGATGAAATGTTTTTTTTTAATTGAAATGCGAAGAAATATTGAGCGATACAGTTGGAAATAAAAGTAGAGAATGTGCGCTATTACCGTAAAATAATAATAAGATTAATAATAAAAGTAAGCTGAAAACGAAGAATGAAACGAAGCGGTGGGTTAATATTGAATCGCTGCTAAATAATTCCATTCGTTTGCTCGAATAGGACCACCGAGGTGGTCGAGACAGATGCGAAAATGACGTTTTCCTTAAGCGGCCCCTGACTCGGAGTACTCCCCTCAAAGGCCGGGGGGGGGGAAGGGGTGGCGCAGACGCAGGGTTCGAGGTGCCGTCGCAATCAGGAGGCGAGGCACATCGGAGTATCGTGCCCCCTCCCCCCCCCTTGAAACAATAGCGGGTGCAGGAGGCGGCGCCGACGGGGGTGACGCAACTCGCCCCAGTTACTCGGAGGCGCTCGCTGGCAGCCGGGCCGTGCGGGCCCCGAAGCTCGTTACGCTCTGTTCCGGCTGACCGGGCCGGGGCTGCGGGCCCCCCGAGGAGAGCCGCCCAGGGACGGAGCCGAGGAGGAGCTTTCCCGCGGCCTGAGACGGCGCGCCCGGGGCCGCCTCCGTTTATCGCTCCGCCGAGTGCGCTTTCGCCCCGCGTGGAGGCCCCAAGGCCGCAGCCTCCCTTGCCCGGGAGCCGGTATCCTATCGCCTCGACGCGCCACACGGAAGCCGCGCGACCCGAGAGCTGCCGATCCTTTACTCGGGCCCCAGCCCGAGCCAAAGCTCAGCTGAGAGCCGATCATCCCCCTCGAGGACTCGCCCGGGAGGCTCGGGGAGCCTTCGGGATCGAGGCGCTCGGAGCGACCGCGACTCCTCGCGGCCGAGTCCGCGAACGATAAGCCGCCGAGGAGCATTGGAGAGGGCCAGGAGCCGGGCGTGGGCGTCGCCGGCGCAAGGGTCTCCGGAGCTCGGTCGCATAAATCAGCGGGACGACGACGTGGCCACCGCCACACCTTTTTACGTTCTCGGGGCAATCACGAGTCGTCGTAGCTGCGAGAGCGGACGCCTTGGCCACATCCTCGTGCGCTTCGGAGACTCGGTCGGGGGCCCCGGAGGTCCCTTTCGCCGGGTCCGTCCCCTACTCGAGGCCCCGACTTATTCCTGACCTTCGATCCCTCTCGTCGCCTACCCAGCCTCTTTCCAATGCGATTCCTCTTCTTTTCCTCCTCAACGATACCTATCATCTGTATAAACACACACACACACACACACACACACATATATATGTATCCAGAGCCAAATGGCAGCCTACCGACGTAAAACTATTGTTTTATCTCAAACACTCGCGCAAATTCGATCTGCGCCCTGCATGATATTCGCAGGTATCGCGCGCTGGCATTGGGATTTCAAAGTGCCACGACGAAAATATTCGAATAAAATCAATGGCAAGAGAAAATGAAGACAAAATGAGAAGGCTTAAGACCAGAGAGTTGATATGTTTTTGGGCGAACCTCTTGATGCGTCTAATGTTATTTTACCACTACTAGTCGTGTAATATTAATAATAATTTAAATAATATTGCTTACTCCCGGCTATGTTAATTAGCTTACGCACGTATACAATGACTCGAAATATGAAATTCGAATAATCAAACGTATAAGTAAGTAAATAGGGCAATAATAACTTTGTAAGTGGCTGTGAAGTTAGGGAAACGACTTTCCAAAAATACTTCGAAACTATCGGATATTTCACTCTACTGTTACGTAAAATATCTGATTCGACGGAGGATATTTTGAGCGGCCAAGCCCGAAGCTTCGGGAATAATACTCATGTAAAGGAGAAGCAGAAGGATATTCTTTACATCTAATGTACAATACGAAGAGAAATTATGCTAGGGGCAAAATTACGAGGCAAGTAATTTGATGTAAAACTGATCGATTTTAGTGCGGTAACTAAATGCCCAGGGGCGGTATCGTGATTCGTCCAAAAAGCATTTGCATAACGTCATCTCTACCAAAGGGTAAGGTAAGGGAAGAACGGAGCGGCGAAAGCTGTAAATAAAGTATATGACGAGTGCTGTAGGGCATACGTATAGCTTTCGAAGGGAGATAATTTACCGGTACAAATACTTTGACCTTACGTTAATACAAATACTGATTCTTAATACAAAGAATCATTTACCGTTGTGGCAAACGGCTTTTTTTTACTATGCATCCGAACAGTGAAATTATTATAATTGTATTCCTCTTCGTGCTTCCAGATAGTCGAACATAAATTCTTATCACGAGGAGTGTACAATTGCAAGCGATATAATATTGTTATATTCCAATGAGTCCAGTCCATGTGGCATTATGCACGTAAATAGCTAAGCTTTGAATATGGCTTCTTTTCATTCGGCACAGTGGAGATAAGAGTTTGAGATACTAGTGGGGAAAATCATCGTTTGAGAAAAAAAGAAGAAGAAGAAGAAAAGAAGGGAATCGATTAATTTAGCCAAGAAATCATTCCAAATTATTGGCTAAAGATCATCAACGCAGGTAATATTGATTCGAAGCCGTTCGCACTCGCACGTGGCAATTATGCACGCCTTATGCTTACCTTAAAAGTAAATATCAATCCGGTCGAGGATGCAAGTAAAAAACTACGAAAAAGTAGAAAATCATTGCGAATAGCATTGTTCGTTAAATAACAATGATTTTTTGTACGAACTTAACAAAGGTCAATTATGAAGTACGTAATATGTAATTACAAAGTATAATTAATGGAAATAAAGGCTAAGTACGTAAAATGAAATTGAAAGAGGAACAATGCAATGATTTTGTTATATTAATAACGCTTGCATGAAAAAGCTACGGCCCCATTGCATCAGCGCGTATAGATTCTGTTATTTTTGCAACAATTGAGCCCGATGGAAAAGGGCAGGAGGAGGCTTCCCTCTCCCGCGCCAACATTGCGTACAGAGTCGCGGTCGCAGACAGGCCAAGAGACAGACCGCTTAATATTTCCGCATCTTTATTATTATAGGGAGCAGCCGATGCCACCCGACTCCGGGACTTCGTTCCCCCTGCCCCGGGTTGGGCATCGATAACCGCTGCGCGACCGCTTACCTTTCCAAGCCCAAGGGGATCGCCGATGGATTAGGACCGGAGGACCGCTCGAGGGCTCCGGACCCTCTGCGCCGATATCGATGCGGTTTTCGAGTTATTACGCCGAGGCGAAAAGCCGTAGTCCGCGGTATTGTGGTGTCGATTCTCGAGCCCTCGTCTGCGACCGGCCTAGGAAGCAAGTGCCGTTGAGATTTCTGGCCCCGCGGGCCCCTCTCGATTTTTCACCGATATTTAAGCGACTCTAACATCGGACCACTGTACCGTGATTGACCGATTGGACTTACTTTACGACCGACACGGTGTTACGTAACTAGGATAACAAAGGATTATTACTATTGAGCCGACTGTAATTTAACTCCAGCCCAATCGAATTTGCTTTTGCAAATAAATGCCTTCCTATCATATTTTATTCGAGCTACGAAAATGTCGGTTTCTTTACGCGATGCACACCTGATTTCAAAATTTCACCTCGTATATTTCGCACAAGGCGACTCTCGTAATTGGCGTGCATCGATATATAAAGAGATTATTTTTAATAATAAACGTCACGATTACGTGGTAATCCCCCCTGGAGATATGTAACCAAACATTAATAATACTTATTCGACCGCACGAATAGTGAGATAAGCTTACAACTATTTAACACCACTAATCGCTTTTCGAAGCTTTCCACCGCGAACTCTTACATTCGTTAAGAATACAAGGCTCAATTTTTTGCGATGCATCCACCATCCGAGGGTATTTTAGTATTTAACTGCCGGTATTTAATATTCACGAAAACTTCAATAAATCATATTTCTAATTATTTTTTACAAAAATTAATTTTAATACGAAGAATCGGCCTTGCAAAGGAATGTTCCCAAAATTACGGACTAATGATTTATTTCAGATATTAATTCATGCTGATGCTCAACATTTAAAGAGGCCTATCAAATTTTTTATACCTCATTGTACGATGCTTCTTCCCACTGATCTTAAAATTCGCTGCTTCACTCTGCTACGTACGGCAGAATACATCACTTTTTACAAACAAGGTTTTTTTTTACCACTTTATCGGTCTTTACAAAGATAACTCAAACATATATATATATATATATATATACATATATAGCTGTACAACATATACGTAGGTGTGCTCACGTCATTGATTCACCCATGCTAATTTAATTTGATACTGTTATACGCCGAAAAAAAAAATAAATACTGTTCAATGTTTATCTGACGATTCAAGAGGTTTCACGTATCCATTTCAATATGAGCAATCCTCATTTCTATATGTTTTTGTAAATATATATGTATATTTAAATTAAAAATCTATCTCAATTAATACATAGAAATAGATTAATCGATAGAAATAAACAATTATGCATAAATATATATCAAATGAAGTTTTTAATATAAATATTCTTCGGTTGAAATTGCTTTAAAGCAATTCGAGTAAATGTGCTTATAGGCGAATTCTCTGGACCCGTAAATAATTCACTGAATAAAAAATAACTGTTGTTTCACATAGTATTGTACGTTAGGAATTAAATAGTATTTAATTTTTAACAAGTGTAGTTATGATAAGTATAAATGTATCAGTTTGTATAATTTCCGAATTAAGTTAAGAATAGCAGGATCGTGAGAATTGTGCGCTGCTTGAGCTCTCTTAAGTATTGTGAATCATTGACCGTAAGTAAAATTCCAATAAGTTTGGCAAAGGTAAAAAACGCATTGCCTTGAACACTTTTTTCCAGCCCAATCACGCGATCGAATTCATTGGAGAGGAGCGGAACAACTTTATAGTCTTGGTAAAGCGAGGATACTTTCGATTCTGGGTACTGATCGACATACCGCTCTCGAACTATACAATTTCATTAGGTTTCTGGGTTTTAGCTTATCTCGGATGAATTGTTCCACGTGTCCACAAATTATTTTCGCTTTTGAAGCAAGGCTACTTTCCGAGAAGGCAGAATCCAGGGTACAGCAACGCGCCAGCAAAGCCAAGGGAAGACAAAACCTCAAAACCGATGCTTCTATGTAAATACAATTTCGTAAAGGGATACGGAGACGAAACGGAACAGCAGTTGCGAGGGAGGCAGCGTTAAATATAAATTATAAATATGGAATGGTCCATCAAAAGAATTGAATCAGTTGTATCAGGTGACCCAAATCCACCGGACACTCTCTTGTCGAGTAAGCACTCGGACGTTGGTGTGGTCGCTCTTCTTCCCGGAATCTCATGAATTCGAATTAATTTGAATGGGTGCAAAACTGTATAATCGAGTTTACCAAATCCCACCACGTGCGTCTACCGGAAAATTAGATAGAAATGACCTGATGTGCAAAATTGTTTTTCTCCATCTCTTAGAAAGTGGACTTTAATTATGGGACGAAAAGGTAAAGGGGACGAGGGGATCTCTTATACAATCATTTATTTGACACTCGATATTTTTGTTGCCGAATCCCAATTGTGCTTCTATCAATAGCAGTTGGTTAAATAAATTTATCATCGGAAAATTTTTTTGCTTAAAATTCCTTGGACATCCTTTTCATTATAAATATTCGATATGAGCATTAGTGCCGTGGCGGAAGGGGACTATTTTTAAGGTTTGCATAATACATAAGTCTGGTGATAATAAGGTACACGATCGGGAGCAACAGGAGAGGAAGAAAAATGTGAAAATGGTATAATTAGAAAATTAATAGGAAGATGATATCAACCTAGATGTTGCATTTGGGTGTGACACTTGGGGTATACACGTACGTCCGCGGTATTAATTTATCAGGATGATTGACAGAAATAATGAAAATTCCCATTCCAGTCCCATTTGCATTATCATCTCGTTTGCATATAAATAAAATACAGATATCTTGGGTCTTATTATTCCAAGTACCCGCAGCGTACATTATAACGGTGGCGATCACATCGTTCGTTCCATATTTTCACGAAGTCGCTCACCCCGTGCTGCACCCTCGCATAGCTTCCCGATTCTTATCGTCTCGTGAATCTCGCATCATTCCGCGGCACTCGTGGCATGTCCCCCGTGTTGCATGTGTTATCGAGATAACTCGAGGACATCAGCTCGGCGAGCGCGGCTCCTGCCGGCTGGCGGGGGGCCGGCAGTCCTCCGAGTACGGTACCCGAGCCGAGTAACTTCACCGGCAGCGGCCCCGTCGCTTATTTTTGACGCGCGTCCTCGGCGGAGGAGGAGGAGGAGGAGGAGGAGGAAGCGGCCCCTCGGGGTAATCGGCTTACGAAAGGTTGGCGAAAGAGAGGCCGAGGATAGACGAGCCAGCGCCGGCTCGGGCCGGATCCCGATCGGCCGAGCCCCGAGTTTTTCCCCCGGACCCGCTTGTATCATCGCCTCGCGAGTACGCGCCTCGGCACCGCGTCTCCGTTGTCCTCTCCTCCGCGGCAGGCCTTCGCCCAACTCGCGGGGCGGAGGCGTTTGGAGAGCTCGCAAGAGATACGATCCGAAAACGGCGGTGACTGTGCTCTATTCTAAGAGCTTGTTCCACCACCACCACCACCCCCCCTCCCCCTCCCCCGGTACGGGAGGAAGATGCACGAGCCTAAGCACGAAAGAGGAACTTTTTCGCCGGGGATCGCCTCGCTAACGGGTTAAACGGGATGGACGAGGTGAGCCTTAACCGTTCGTAGCGCTGAACGCAACGACGCGGAGAATACGCCTCGTGGGGAATGCGAGCTTTGTATGCGCGCCTCTAGCTTACCTGTACGGGATGGAGCTGGTGAGGGACTGAGACTGAGACTGAGGCTGAGAGAGAGAGAGAGAGAGAGGGACAGAAGTAGAACGACAGAGGGCAGAAAAATAGGCGAAGAATTCGTGGTATTGAGTACATATTCTTCCTTACTTGCACGCATAAATTTCTCGCTTGTTTTATTCGTCGATAAATTATGAAGAATGAAGAAGGCGAGATGAAATTACGGACTATAACATCATGACACATGATCTGCATTTCGATAATTTACTGTTATATACCCGCACTTCTCTTTTTATCTCTCTTAATCTCTCTTTCTCTCTCTCTCCCTCTCTCTCTCTCTCTCTCTCTCTCGTTATATATATATATATATGTATATCTACATATACATATGTATAGATATCTTTCTTCCTCTCAAACCCTATCTTGGGCTTATTTTATGAAGTATTCAAAGTAGACGTGTCATTAATTGACGTATTACTTTATAGATGGTCGCCGCTATGCGTATCTAAATCGATGAAGTATTGCTGCGGAGATGCTCTAAGTCAGAAACCTTATGTAGCGTGAAAGCTCAATTTCTATATAAACGTTGACGGTAAATGAAAGATAACAAATATTCGGAAAGAGTCCCTGTCAAATATTTAACAGTATTAACATTTAAGAACTTAAATATATTAGAACAGTATTTATTATAAATTTCGTTTAAAAAGTCAAACGCAATGCAAATATTATCCACTTTTGTATAAACAAATAATTACATTAATCAGTTTTATAAAACTAAAGTTAGATAGGAAGAATACAAGCGATTGAAGATTCAATATTAAAAGTCAAAAGCTTATCGTCTCGTCGTTTATTTGAAAATTTTAACGGTTTAGAGCGGGCTGAGTAAAAACACGTTAAAAAAACATAGTTACAAGGTTCGCAATGAAAAAAGTTCTCGAAAATGACAAGGTTAATGATAATAGCGAGGTTTCATAAAATAATGTAAAATGGCAGAGAAAAGAGGATCCGGAATGAAGCTACGTAGGTACACACGAGAATTCTTGTATCCGGGAGCGACAGCCACTGGTGGAAAATCAACGATGCAACAGTGGGATGGTTCCGGTAGCTCCACTTATTCTTTCATCCCTGATCAATCGAATAAAGTTCCTCGGTCTCCTGAGTATTATTTTTCAAAGTGGGTTTTTTAATACGTAATTTTTTTTATTCAATCGAAAGCCCAATGTTGCTTCTCCAATCTGAAAATACGTCATTAGATGTTTCTTTGATTGTCGAAGTAACGCAGTGAACGGAGTCAGCTGCAATTGCATTTTTACGGATGATCTTTGCCGGGGAGAGCTTTTGCCTTTCTGTCCATTCGTATTTAATTCGTGCGGGAGCATTTGCGATGACGATAACAGTGTGGCTTCATAATACTGTAAATAAATTTAAGGTAAATACAAAAATTACGAGCTTATCAAGATATCGATAAAAAAGAAAACAATAATAAAGAGCCCTGCAATCGTAACTCAATTGAGAAATGTAGAAAAGAGGACTCAAAGAGTAACTGTATTAATAATTAAAAAAGAAAGTGTCGAAAAGGGGAGAAGGCGTCGAGTCGCATGCCGTGCTGCTGGTAAGGTTGCCTCAGTATTCAAGAGTGTATGGAAATTTAGACGCGGAGTCAATGAGATTTTGTAAGAGTGGGAATAATTTCACGGCATTTCTTTAGCCCGGTAGAAATGGGCTAAGCCCCGTCTAGTTTCAGCTGCGCAGCTGCTCGGGGACCACTATTTTTGCTCAAATCCGCGCTCCTCGGTTTGCGCAAACGGATCAGAATACATAAATAAAGCGTAGATAATGCGGTGCGGTGTGCGAATATGGTGCAACTTGGTTCTGGTCTCTCGCTCTCTCCCTCCCTTTCCCCCGTCTCGGACACGCGCGCGCGCACCTACACTTACTTACTCACACGCTCTCTCTCTCTCTCTCTCTCTCTGGCCGCCGCTCGGTCTTTTCGCTCGGCTCCTTTCGGGATCGCGACTACGTGTAGGTGCCGGAGCTCACAGCTCTCGGGCCGCCGGTGCGCGCGGTTTGCCCTTGCCGAGCGGCGAGCGCCCGAGGCACGGGCGTGGGCCTTTCACTCCTGCCATCCGCGCGTAGCCTCGACCGGCCTGGACTCCTTTCTTACATTAAAGCGCGCGGGCAAAGGATAGTTGCGCGCGTGCGGCTCGACCTCAGCTCGGCTCCTTGCGAGCCTCCTTAGCCGCGCGCTCCTCCGACTGACCGTACCCTTCCTCGGGCGCCCCGATGCCTCGCGGCTGCCTCGACTGCTGGTTGCGAGCCCTTCGGCCTCCCCCGCAGCCGACTTTGGCACTCGTCCAATTTGATTGTCTACGCCTCGGTGTTATCCCACCCGCCGCCCCCGAATATTTTTGTACCTCCGTGGGCGCGTGCGAGTATGCGCGTTGATTGATATTTTTTTTTTCTTTTTTTTTTGCGCGCGCGCGCGCGCTTTCGATCGAGACAAGCCAACTGAAAACGTACGATTCGTATTCTCCGCGCCGATCTTACATCATAATATCGACTTTCTACAATGATCTTCCGATAAAACTGCTTTAGAAAATTCGCAATCCTCTGCCAGTGTTTTAACGCTCGACGACTATTAAAGTTTCCGTCCCGCTGAAAGCTCCTAAATTACTAAATTATTATATAAATCGCTCCAATTAGCCGATATCCCTATCAAATATAAATACTTCACGAAATGGGTTTAGAAAAGTTACTCACAAACAGCCATGATTATTTCAAAACTGTGGTCTAATTGTTTCAGATGAAAAGGTACGTCGATCCACTAAAGCCACAGACCAGTAGAGAATCTACGGTGGAACCGTTTCTTTTAATTAGAAAAACACTCAATGAAACGTGGAGCGATCGGTACCCTTTTTCGTTCTTTCCTTTTTTTTCCTCCTTCCTTCCTTCTTTCTTTCCTTCTCTCTCTCTCTCTCTCTCTCTCTCTTACCTTTTACCGATGAGTCGTGCAAAAACAGAAGGAGACCGAAGACAAAGTGGCCGAAATACGGCTCCGAGGAGTCTCCGCTCGGGGCCCGACGAGGAGAACCGTATCTGCAACGAGGGCCAGAATAATGCCGCTATTATCCACGAGGCCGGGCCGCGGAGGCTCAGCTGCTGCTCTCTTGACGCAACGAAAATCATTATCGGGTCCCACGCGTCTCTATAAAAGCCCATGCTGATTTACGGCTCGATAGAGCCAAGTCGCACAAGAATTGAGCCAGAGATGCCGCTCGTTAAAATCCTTGATTATACTCGGTATCGCATCGAGCTGCTGGAGGCGCAGCCCCGACTCACGACACTCCCGACTCTACGTCAAACTGCTGGAGCGATCGTTTAAAATTCAATGAGATTCTAAAATAGCCATAAAATATAACTTGACATCCCCCGTATTGTTTCGATTCTAAGGCTAAAGAGGCTTTCCTCGCGATGGCCCGATCCCGATCCCGATCCCTGTCAGATGCAACGCGCGGCCCAGGCTCGGCCTCGCTGACCAATCTTGCCTCTCGGCCTTTGCCTTCTTTCCCTGTTTCTCTAATTGCATCGCGACCGTTTGTCCCCCCACCGCGCTGCTACCGCGGGACCGCGGACAAATTTCGTCCGCCATTCGTAAATGCCCTTCAGAATGGGCTTCTTTCGTTCCGCGCTCCCTCAATCCTCATCCGAGGACTGATCTTTTGCGTTTTAGAACTGATCCGAGCACTTTTTTTGCAGATTTATTGATAAGGCGGTATCTTCTAAATTTATCCTGTACTCGCCTAATAAATTACAAACAAGCAAAATTACGTTCGCAATGTTCTGAGATAAATGGGCTTAATTGTAGTATTTAAGTCATTCGTACAATGAGCTTATATAAGATAAGTTGTTCAGCGGCTTAAAGCGACGAATTTATTCATCTGGATTAAAATTTTTAATCCCTTCCAAACCATTGAGCGACGATCTTTCAAATACCCGAACTTACGTAAATTAATAAAACAAAACTATCTTTCTTTCAAAAAAAAAGGGTTTGCTCCCTTGTGTGCCGATGAATTATGTTTCGGAATACTCATAAATCAATTGTTACGTACCGGAAGAGAGTGACGCGAACACTATTCCTTCGTCTTACCTTCCTTTACGTTACTGTTCTTAACATTTATTACCTGTTTTACCAAATGCTAAGATGTCACCGTTTTGTGCCCACGCACTGAAGCGCAATAGCACGGGACGGTGAGAATCATTTAAAAGAGCACATTTCTATTGCCTTTAGTATGCATCGGTACACATGTATTGTCGACTCCTTGGTTTGTTTTATTATAATTTCCTTTTATAAATTTAGCTTCGATAAAATCCTTGTCTACTAGTATTATCTATGAAGTTTGGGATGTGCAAATAATATATACATATATATATATGCAACTTTTCGATCTGCCTGAATTATTTGGCTGCCATTCGGGAGCCTCGCTTAAAAGTACGGACGTGGACACTGAATAGATTATTAAGCCGAGGGAATGAAAAATAATGAAAAGATCACTCGTATAGATAAAAAAAAGTCGTACCCCTTTCTATGGAGGCCAAACGAACTTTACTTGTTTCGAAAATTGAAACGTACCGAGTTTTAGCACTTTAGGTTATAAACGGGTCTTGAATAGGTACGTGAAAACGGAATGATTTCCCGATAACCGGAGTTCATAGTTGGTTTATCCTCGGTCCGTGAAAATAGATCCGGACTCGCGTAAGATGGGCCTGAATTTGTTACGAAAAGTAAACGGGGTTCGTATGGGCGGTAAGTGCTAGCATACGTAACACCTAATTCGGGTAAAAGTTTTGTGAAAGCTCTGATTGCGGACCAATACGTCACAAGGCGTTGTTTTTCCCCAAAAAAAAAAAAAAAAAAAAAAAAACAAAAACGAATTCGAACGATCGGACAACGGCACGAGACGTGGCCCGACAAAGTCGTAAGCCCTGGGAAACTCTTCTCGCACGCACCCGGTGAGGTACGCTCGGTACAGGTAAGTGGGTCAGGTGACGCTCAAGGCCGGGCGCCTGGCCACTTTTCCGACTCTGCTGGGCCGAGTCGATTTTCACGGTGGGACCTTCATCCTGTTCCTCGGCTAAGTTAGCTTTTTTTTTTTTTTTTTTAATTTTTTTCCGCCCGTCGCCGAAATTGTTTTCTTATCGTACTTGTACGCACGCACGCACACACACATACATATACATAAATTCTTTTTTCTTTTTCCTCTTTTTCGTGTAGGCCAGTGCTGTGGCCGTAACGCAATATAAAAATTCTGTGGATTCAAAACCACCGAGCAATGCATTGAAATGTCCTTTTAAATTAACACTTTTGCTCTATAGACAACAATCGCAATAAAGCTTTTTTATGTGCATTTTTTCTTTCAAGATATTATGCATTCATTCTTTCAAATGGTTACAGTCTTAATGATTTCCTACCCTTTTACTCTACAATCTTCTATAATTATACTGTTGACTCTTTTTACAATATCTGTCGTAATTATCGCTACTGAATATTTAAGAAGTTATAACATCTTTAATTTCGGAACATACTTAAATCACATTTTGTACCATTTATCCACATTGAATAGATTTTAAAGTGCGTTACTCGAAAAAGACATTGCCGTTCTTAAATATAAAATGCAAAATTCAGACTTTTATCCTTTGACAGTCGTCTATTTATGCAATAAACTACGTTTAAACTAAATGCATAGTAAAATTAACGAAGGTTAAGTTTTGATTAGAAATGGTTTTTATAAGAAACCGACTATACTTTTAATTGAAAATTGCTTTTTAATTTGGAAGACGAATTTGGAGCAGCTATTTTTTCAAGATAAATTTTCATCAACGGTACTGTTCATTTTGGTGAACATATTTTTCAAACAGTGAATACCGATTTTCGAGACTTGAAAATGACCCTGATTTTTTGCACTCGAACGCGCGCAACTGTACGTTAAAGTAAGTTCGCAAGTGTGCCTCGGCGCATAATGGACTGGACAAATTAAAATGGTCGAGTTACGTAGCCTCGCGCGGCCAAATGAGTTTTCAAGGGGAGCTCTAAAAAGGGGCCAGATCCAGAAATTATGAATCCTCGGGTTTGGCACAGCGTTGCCTAGCAATTGCTAACGGGGGAGATTCCTTTTTATGCGTCGTAGTTTTGCGCTGATTATAATGCGCTTGAACATTAGCGGATAGCGGTTGGGAGGATGTTGACCAGATGAGCTAAGCACTATTTATTCACTTTGTCCGTTAGTGCTAAAAGTGATAAATAGATCAGATGTAGGCGGAAGATGAGGAGGGGGGGGGAGGGAACGAGACGGAGAGTAACGGTGCCGAAAGTCCTATTAGGAAGCCCGGGATGCGGTGCCATTGTGGATAATAAATTTTAATGACGACATAACCGTGACTTCCGTACGCCCTGATTTATTACTTCATTTCCAACAGTCGGCGATTGCTTTATTTTTTAAAATTCTTTTCCTTGAAATCCTTAAAATCCCTGTAACTAATAATGCTTTCCAATGACGACGAAAACCAATGTATTTAGATACGATAAAAAAAAAAAAAAAAACAAAAAAAAAACACGTACCTAATGTTTCTAGCATAGAAAATGCTACGATTGCGCGAAGAAGCTCTGAATTTAAATTACAGTCGCACGTTTAGCAAATATTCCTCGTTATCTTAATAGCTTTGGAAGTTGCAAATAGTTTAAAAAAATCTTGTGTCCTGAATTGAAATTGTCGCACGACAAATAAATAAAATTCGTAATCAGATTTACAGGATATTTATAACGTTAAATACTTTTCTGAAATTAATTTAACAATATTAATAATAGTATAAAAAAATGGAAATTCTGGACGTCTAAGGCCTGGCAGGGAGTCGGCTAGGAGCAAATTTTTGAAATTTGACGGGATATTTCCCAAGCCTGCCTCAGCGAACGGGAAATTTTTTCTTACGTTTCATAAAATGTCGGGCTTGATATGAGGCAGGGGTGGGGGTGGGGGTGGGGTGGAGAGAATAGTAATGATAAAAAGCACTTTTAATTAGTGAAACTATTATCGAATGGATATTAAAGGCATCGCGATAGGAAGTAGGAGTTTAGTAGCTAGTAATAATAAAGAAATATGGTGGGTATATAATTGAGAAATAATTGAACGCAAGAGGCATAAATGGCATAAATTCGTTGGCGGGAAGCTCAATAAGCCATCATCCGTGTAAAATCCGGGGCGTAGCGTATAATTTAAGCGGTCTCGTCGTCGCAGCTCGCCCAAGCACCGCTGCTCAAGCACTTTAATTCTTTCCTCTCTCTTTGGCGCGCGAGACTTTCACTTTTTTGACAATCACTTTCCGCACGATTGCACTAGATTGCCGCTCCCCGAGAAGCCGCGCCGCGGCTGCATCTTCGGGCGATGTCAAAGAAGGGAGGGAGGCACGTACGAGGTGAGGCGCAATAAACGGGTCGAAAATAAACATGGTCCGCGTCTCAAGGTCTCCCCGACACTGTCTCGGTTTTTCGATTTTTCAGGCCCGGTGGGAGAGAGAGAGAGGGTGGGGGGCGGGGCGGGAGGAGAGGAGAGAAGGTCGCGTAATGAGTCCCGATCCTCGTACGAAAAAAAAAAAAAAAACAGGCGCCGAGACGAGATGATCCGCTCGACGTGAAAACGTACGCCTTTCTCGCGTGAATACGCTCATCATTTCACGGTTCGCGTCCTGCCAGATCTTGAAAACCGCTCCGCGCTGCTAAATTATTCTGCGCATCATGTAATTCAATGAGTCTCGTGATGAGATCTCCGATTGTTATTAATCCGGCCTACGGAGGTCAGGAGGTCGCTAAAAGATAAATTTACGCTCGCAACGGGTAAATAAATTCACAATACGAATAACATTATTTGCTTTGCTGAGAGCCATATTTTTGTTTCAGAAGTGCTCCCATAAGCAAACATGCACACGCGCGCGCGCGCACATGCTTATACATGATTTATCAATCGCTATAATATTGTCTACCGATTGTATGATTTATGAATGAATCGATTTTTAAATCCAGGCATCGCAAGTCTTCGCAACGCTTTCAGCAATCTTTAAAATCTTAAATGTTACAAATTTCTAAAAGCAAATGCAAAATAGACTCAAAGTACGTAGCGCGAATAATCGTCTGTCTGCCAACAAACTTGATTCGACAAGATTTTATCTTTTCCTTCTTTCGTCATACTAAGAACTGCTATTTTTAATGACAGGGTTGCTTCTGTTACAGTTGGTAACGTCTCAATTCTTAGGTAAATAACGAGAAAATGTCTCTAGCCATCCCAGTTATCGATTGATTCTTCGGCGATTAGCAAGTATTCGTACAAATTCTGTACTTAGCATTTCTTTTACATCTACAAGTCTTCTACAAAAGTTTCTTCGTTTAATCCTTAAATTGTTCATTTATAATATGTACAAAAATTAATTGCAATACAATTATAAAATCCATTGTTACCTAAACATCGCTTACCCATTTCACAGTATAGTAATTCGCAGTTAAATAAAGTCGCATAAAATCACATTATCGATAGAAAACTTCTGTAAATCTTCTAAAAATATAAACATCTCATTTAGAATGAAAATAGCCATTTTTAATTATTAAATTTAATATACTTTAATAATAATAAGTTTGAAAAATAAATATAAATTGATGCTTATGAAATATATTAATTTTTTTTAAACCAGCCAACGCATGCTAGTAATAAGTTTTAAACAAATGCAAACAACTTTATGCGTTACGTATCTTATACTTCATTTCTTATTTTACTAAACTCAAAACTCAAGCATTTCAGTTTTATTTAAATTTTTAATATGTCTTCTGCGTGACTTATTTTATAAATTAATTATTAATATAATCAGCGTTCGTTAAATCAATGCACAAATATTAGTTTAGCTGGTACCTGGAAAGACGAGAATTTATAAAATCATAAATTCTTTTCAGATATAATAAGAAAAAAAAACGATAATTTCTACGCTATTTACGATGGTGTTATTGTGCACAGGTAATACGCCACCTCTATGAACGGATTATGTTAGAGAAATATGAGGTTGAGCGCAAAATGAAAAGACACCAATTCGTCTAATGTCGAGTGCTTTCTATCCGTCACCTTACCGTAATATTTTATAAATACAATAAAAACAAATCAGATCGAATAAATTAATCAGCTTTGCGACTTATCGATCACTATCGCCACCTCAAATATAACTACAATCTCAAATAGCATTATTCAGATTTAAATATATTTCGTTAGAATGGGCTAAGTAAATAAATTGAAGGTTTGTTATAAATCAATGAATAAGCATAGGAATTTCACAAAAAGGTACCGTCAAGTATCCTTTAATTTTGAACCTATTCAGCAAGCATGCATAGTCACATGTGCAGTGAGTTTTTAATTGAAAATACTCTCTCTCGGTCACTAATCAAATGCAATAACGCAGTCAACTTGAATGGCAATCTGCCTCGGATTCATAAAAATAGCCGTATAATTGTCATTGTCATCGATAACTAATAAATTGTACTGTATAAATTGTACTAATAAATGTCCGTGGAGTTAGGCCTTTCCAACCAATAACTTTAATCGTTATTTTCGTCCCGGAAAAGTACAATCATCGAGAAAAATAAGTAGTAGGGCTCACTTGTGGCGAGCTTAAAGGTTATAGTAACGAATGGAATAATAATGAGTGCGGATGCAGTAAGGGGTAGGTTTAAGCTGAAGAAGCATATCATATACAGGAGAAGCGAGAAGCAAAATTGTCAATTCCTTGTGATAAGAAGTAAGTTCGCGGAGGCTGAAGTCGATGCTTTTAAAATGACACGGAACACTCGCTAAAACTAAATTAAGCGATGGCTTGAGTGCTTGTAAATCACGGAGGGCGTTTGCGAGGAATTTTATCGGTTTCTCAATAAATCGCGGAGGACTTTCGGAATAATCGGGACTCCGGTCAGGAGGGGAAATAGAGATCGCCGGTTAGAATCGAGTGGACGGTGAGCGAGTTCGATCGGGCGACGAAAAGGGTCGGGA
This sequence comes from Kradibia gibbosae, assembly GCA_018907135.1. Classification (NCBI taxonomy): domain Eukaryota; kingdom Metazoa; phylum Arthropoda; class Insecta; order Hymenoptera; family Agaonidae; genus Kradibia; species Kradibia gibbosae. The sequence goes on along the minus strand of JACCHX010000006.1, from coordinate 3,830,462 downwards.
AGGGGGCCGCCGCCGAGGGGCCGCAGCGGTAGCGGAGACGCTCGGAGTGGCATTGCGATAGAAAGTGACGAAAGTGGCGCCGAAGGGGGAAGTCGGAGTGGGCGTTGCCGTCGCTGGTGCGCGGAAGAAAGTGCGCTCGTGGGCGCGCGAGAGCCGGAGAGGATCGAGGGCTACGGAGCGAGCCTCGGCTCTCGGCGGGGTTGATCGATATGTATTTCGGAGAGAGGCCCCGACAAGCGGGGCGAATTCGAAAGAGAAGCCGGGAACGAGGAGCCAGGGCCGACCTCGAGAACCGACCCTCGGCTTCCGGGGCTCCCGAGCGGGTTCTCTGCGTCCCGACTCGGCCGTCCTACTCCCGATCATCGCTCGATCGATGAACGCGCCCCGGCTTCTCTCGATTTCACGCGACGGCTGCTCTCGATTCACACGGTGCCTTATATCTGGCCGAGATCGGGTTGCCATTGCGCAAGCGCGTATTTATTCTTTGTGTTGCGTAGGTCACACGTTTGTCTGGCGCGTGGATAAATTTAAAAGGCTTTATCTTCGCGAGGGAATGCATGTGCACTTTGATGCACATTCCTGAGCTCTCTCTCTCTCTCTCTCTCTCTCTCTCTCACTCTCTCTCTCTCACTCAAGTACCACTGGCAACACCTACGGATCCCGAAATTTTTCGTTCATCGTACATTCACTTACATCGACTATTCTCAATGTTTTATTACTGTTATGTAATTTTATTGATTGCTGTTTTCCAACAACCGCAAGTACATAATACCATAAATATGCAGCAATTTACAGATTTTGCTTTGATTTATTAGTTTAATAAGTTGGTTATTCATTGTCTGCAAGAGATATGCTTCTATTATATTTTTGAAAATACTAATAATCTCAAGGGGGCAGGGGCACCGCAGGAGAATAATTAACAGTCGAAAACGTACGCCGAATATATTTACGGCTGGAGTCGACGGTTCCAAGCTGTTCTCCGGTGTTTAAAAAAAATAATCGTTTTCCATAAAATTAATGCCGAAACTTTTACTCCGCGCCTAGGCCACGCGCTTGAATGCAATACTGGATTTACATTGTTAAAAAAGCGCGGGCTGATTTAAGAGCTAAAAATCATTGATAGGAGGAGGAGGGAGAAAAGTCCGCATTATCCTGAACAGATCTTTAATAGTTGGACTCTTATGGTTGATGGATCGGACGTGGGCGTGGCCTATTTCGCGTCCATTCTGGAGCAGAATGTGCATGCGGTTGCGTCGTTAGATCCTTCTTTCGTTTGCGCGGGCTCTTTCGCAAGGAATCGGTGTCCGTATTGCCGATCGCGACCACTATCTAAGCGATAAAGCTCGCGCGAATGCAGGCTGCGCATGCACGCGGCTTTTTTCCTCCTTCGAAAACGAGTTCAATCACGCGTTGGCCATTGGCCCGCCGTTAGAACGAGCGTTGCGCCAAACCTGGCAGATGCGATTCTTAGGAAAGAGGTCGAGCTAATATAGGCGAGGAGAGAAGAGAATTTCATCGCGCGTATTCGAAAAGACACGCGAAACCTAAGCGACCGACTATTACCGTTTTACCAGAGGATCCAACTGTTCTACCTCTATAGTGTACAAAAGTAATATTCTTGTACCTAGAGTTGTAGAAATTGCTCTTTAATAATGACCGCTCAATGATAGTTTTAAAAGATTATTTGAATTTCATTTGTGCATTATAATGTCATACCTTCGTACACTGTATTTTGTGCATATCTACACATGCTCAGGTGCGCGAAAACTTGTACAAGTCATTTATTTTAAGCGAAGTTTAAGCTTTAAGTACGTGGAGAAAACAGAATTCATTTATATGCAGTTGTAAGTTAAATCAGAAACTTTTAGTTTTAATGTGTGTATCGTAATTGAAAATGGATTCAGTAATTTCGTGTAATTTTATTTTATTGTGAGCAAAAGATTTCATTTTATTATACGATCTTTATAATTAATACATATATATATATATATATATATATAAAAATGGGCTGTTCAATATACAGATTAATTTTTAACCGATCTTCCGGAAATCACTTACATATATAGTCTTATCTGGCGTCATAATTAAGTGAAATCTACACACCTCGTATATTTAAGCGCATTTATTAATGTATACAGTTTTCTTACAGAAATTGAAGGAGAGAGTAAAACGTTACTAAAGAGAATAAAGAATGAAGTATTGTAGATATCAGTTTCCTTGGCTAAGAGAATTAAAGAGAAATTTAATGAGTTCTTATTTTTCGAATTTAACGTTTTGGTTAACATAATGAAAATAACGATCAAAAGCTTTTTTTTTTTTTTAGATGAAAGTACGAATGTACAATTACATAATGCAATAAATAGAAGAATGATTGCACTTTGAGGCACTTATGGCGATTAAGCATTTTTGCTTGTAAATTGTATGAAAAAAATTGACGCCTGTAGCGGCCGCTGCTTCTTTACCTGCCAATAAAATAAAAGCGCAAATAGGAAGGAGACACTTATTTTTGAGGGCGAGGGACGAGCGAAGGAGACCAGTAATGATCATTGAATGCTCGAAGAGGGGGAACTTAACGACGCGACGACGTAGCTTAGCTTACGGCTGCACACAAGCCTCTGTACCGCTCGCTTGAGTTTTGTCTCCGGCTTATCTCTCTCTCTCTCTCTCTACCTTCGCTTTCAACGAAAAAACGAAGAAAAAAAAAAAAAAAAAAAAAACAAGAAGGACGGCTCCCCCAAGCGGCGGGTAGGCAGACGAGGGGCCTGCTGCCCCACGCGGATAAAAAAAATACCGAGCTCGTTTATCGGCCGATGCGTCCGCGAGCAGCTTCTGCATGAATAATAAAGCCGAGAGCCTCGCAGGGCGGGCTTTTGACAAGCGAGCCGGCGCGATGCTCCCGGGGGTGGAGGAGAGCGCGTCGTAAGCGGCGAGCGAGGAGCACCTTGTAAAGAGATCCTTGCGGTCATCGGGGAGCGGGCTTATAATTAAGGCAGGCAAGCGCTAGCGAGGAGGCAGCGAAAGAACTAGGAAAGAGCGTCGTCGATTTCCTGAAAAGCCGAGCGACTCATTAGGGCCCTTCCAGGTATCGGCCATTAGCGCGAAGAGACGAAAAGTGAAACCGAGAGTGCGCGCGGGGCCCGCGGGGGTCCCGGGGATCGGCGGAAATCGCAGGCCGCGGAGGAGAAAGAGCCGCGGCGTCGCGAGCGACGAGCCACTCGCACGGAATAAGTGGGCAGAGAAGGCGCTCCTCGCGAGAGCGGCTACGCGTCGGCCTTCTCTCGGCTCGGTGCCACGCCTCGCACCTGCCCCGACTTCCTCTCCTCGGTCCTCGCGGGCTCCCTCTCGGCCGATACCTTCGGTCCGGTACTCCTGATCGAAAGTCGACGGGAGGAGGACCGAGCCGGCGATTGCGCGAGCCTCCCGCTCGCTCGGCCCCCCCGAAAAAAAAAAAAGAGGAAATTGGAAATTCCGGAGGTTTTTGCCCTAGGAAAGAAATTTTGTTTTCCCTAGTGTTAATGCGCTCGATAAAAATTATTATCCTCAGAACGTACAGGTCCGAGCTCTGGGCCGCTTCTTGAGCTGGCCTTTTTGAAACTTAATGATAGCTTCTGGCTGGACCTTCTTACTTATGACTGCTGCCTACTTTATGCTTGACGGCTTGTAATAATAATTTACGGTAATATTGTAGCGATTCGCAAAAGCCCAGGACTCGGGATTTTTTTACTTCTAGTTTCAGTTATCAGACCTCCGAACGTCGCTCCTAAGTACCATCACGGCTGTTTATTGCTCTCTCGCGATAAAAACTCTATCAAAATTCACTTTAATCTCGATAATTTTACTGTTTTTACCTGCGTTTAATCTACAATTGCAATTACAGTGTACGTTTATTTGTTTAATGTAGCGACAATTTCCTTATCATTATAGCGCAAAGTAAAATAGGAGCCAAATTATTGGGTGACATGTTTTAAATCATCGCTTCTTTATTCTACTCGAAGCCTTCCGGTTCGCGCACGTGACGCTCGACTTCTCGGATTATCTTTTTGATAAATAACATAGAGAATTAGAAATGGAACGGAGGGAAGAAAATTATTGATGCCCGATTCTAAATTTAGAAAGATTTATGTTCCCTTGATACTTGATGGATAGTGGCCTCGCGATGACAGGCCTGAGGTGAAATTATAGCTACTATAGAGAGGTAAGCTCAGTGAATGCGCAGGAAAGAAAGCAAGAATAGTTACGTGGTTTCCATCGGTTGTAGCTACCGTATTCCATCATATCCACATTGTGATGTCCATTGGCTTTTTAGACAAAAATGAAGCTACGACTATATACAATTGAGAGGCTCGGGTCATTTAAAAATAAAACAATGGACGTCAGATCTTTCATTATAATAATGTCCCTGCTCATTTTTACAACATTGCCAATGAAACTATTGCATTCAAGTACATTGGGAAATCGCTCTCTATTATTGTGCTGTAATTATTATTGATGCATCTGGAGTATCATTTATATCCGGGGATAAAAATGGTTTTAAAAACTTGAAAATCCAATTTTTAAAAGAATCGATAAAAAAACATCCCTATCTTGTGAAATAAAATAAAATACGTTAATACAAAGAGAGAGAGAGAGAGAGAGAGAGAGAGAGAGAGAGAAGATTTTTATTAAACTTAAGATCCTGTAAAAGTTAAATGAATTTGGAGCGAACGAAGTAAATATATGAACACTCGAGACACTTGAGAAATGACAATGCGCTTAGTTTGTGCACACGTACATGTTTATATATATATACATATGTTATTATTATTGTTCAATACTCCAAGTGAGGATGGAGCATTGTTTTCACTCTTAGGCGCGCGCGAGAGCAATAGGAGAGCGTATTAAGATATAATAAAAATTGAGTATGCAAAAAATATCATTTAAAGAATCGACCCGAATGAAATCATGAATGGGCTCGGTATTTCTGGTTAATTGGAGAGTAATATCGGCACGGCGTGGGTCTCATCGGGGGATTTCGTAACGCGAGTCGTTGGGTAAAGAATCGTAGATTGAACGTAATTCCATTCCCGTTGAGTTATCGCTCTTCTTAATTTCATTAGTGGCCGACTGTCTGCTCGCCGCTCAACGTGCCTCAAATTAAATGCAGGCGGCGTCTCGCGAATCGACTCAGCGGCTCGTGGGCGTCGGGAAAATCGTCGCGCACTCGGGGTTCCAGTGACGCCTTTTAGCCGCGGCTCTTCGCGCGTTCCAATTCTCACGTGCCACGGGTGGAAGGAGAGTCGATCCGTCCCCCGTCCCCGTGCCCTGTGCCAACCACCGCCCGACCCCTGCCCCTGCCCCTGCCCCCCCCGCCCCGCCAGTCGCAATCCGCCCCGGTCGCCACGTCACCTCTCGGCGCGATTTATAGGCCACGAAACAATCAATGGCAAAATTACTATTTGAACAATGCCTATGCCAATTTTTTTTACATTATATTAAAGCTCATTAGTCCTACACGGATTAATAAGCCTAGTCGACGAGACAATTAATTGGCACAACGATCGGTCGTTCGCTTCGCTAAATTTTACCGCTCAACAAATTACTGATAAATTCTATTTCACATTTTTATTCGGTACTTTATAATTTTAATAGCGCTTCATATATATATATATATATATATATATATATAGAAGCAATTGGTGCTTAATTTAAATTTTATTCACAGGCCCATACAAAAACCAAGTCCTAATACACCTAGAAAAACAATACCATAAAGTAACTCCCACGTAGTTATGCAGTGAAAATTATGCCATTATCGCTTAATAAATTTTAAATTCAAAAGATAATTAATCTTCTATGTAAAATAAATCTTTATGAAAAAAAAATAAATAAATAAATAAACTGTTGAGGCAAAAGCTTGTTTACATTGCCAAATTCTTAGCGGAGGTTTTAATAATTTTTCAGCATCGTGATTCTCGAATAACCAATTAACGATAATGCATCAACTATAAGATAAATTTCTTCGGTCATTCGTGTAAAATGAATTGTCTCGGTAGAACTATCGAGATCGAATTTCCTTTTTGAATAACAATACTTACCAGCAACGGGTTCTCCAAGTCTTTAGTCCGTTTTAAAAATCATCCTTGCGTCGACGCTATCCAATGATCGAATGCTCGTACAAAACCACGAGGCTTTTCCAATGACCATCGCCTTTTCGTTTTCCTCGTACGTGCAAAGGTACTCTTTCGTATACGTGGGCACAACTTGCACGAGCACTATTTAAACTCATTTTTATTTTGACATTCTTCAATGGTGGCTCAAATGCGCTCCTAAGATACGACTGCATTTTGCATTTTAGTACGGTGATATAAGATACGGCCTTATACGTTGATCTTCAATGCAATTGTTACTCCGAGAGCCGTGCATTCTTCTTTTGTTTTTCAGTTTATTTTATTAGCAGTTTATTAGCAAGGCATACTTGGCATTACGAGAAAGAAGCAACGTATCCTTGTAGATGAAGATTATGCGAATCGTGTTATCGGAAGTATGCACTTTTCATCGTGCTCTAATTTATAAAAAGAAAGTTAAGAGCATGTATATATATTGTACGATTATGATTGTATTACGATTGCATTATCTATGGTTTTCCAGCCATCGGCTCGACCATCAACGGTAGGGAGTCATTTGCGAATAATAATATCCCAAGTCTAAGTGCGTCGTTTCGAGTGCTCTGTTTTCGCCATAAATTTTATTAATTAATTAGCCCGAGGATCGTCTAGATTGTCCGGTGCTTAAATTAATTCCACGCAACGAATAAAAAGTTCCGGGCATTTGTCGAAATTTCGAAATGTGTCGTTCAATTCAATTTCGGGTAAATAATCCAGGTCCAGGTAAGCTTGGTAGAATATTTTATTAAATTGACGTAAGTGGCTCGGAGCATTGATAGATTGTTGGATGATTTCGAGGAAATTAGGCGAATAAGGAAGCGCGAGGGCCGGCATTGAATGGTGGTGTAAATGCAAGATGGCAGAGAAAGATAATCGGAGATCACGGGTTGAAAAAGCGGCGTCTCTCGCGAGTTTAAGGCCGGAGTTTAGTACCAAAAACCGGCGCTACGGCTTCCCGACTCCGAAGAACAGTTAGCTCGGAGAAGTTGGGGAGTGCGCTTTTTTCGGAAAACAAAGTAGAAAAGTGAAAGAGACGAAAAAATCAACGCGCGCGGAATGCAAAGGAGCCCGCGCGCCGAGGCGGGAGGAGGGAGAGACTTAATGAAAAAGGAGCAGAGCGTCGCGAGTACCGAAGAAGGTCCGAATCGGATCCTCTTGGGCGCCCTCGTTCGAATCTAGGCTGCGCCCGTGTCCAATCTCTTCCCGTCGAGATTAAGAAAGCGCAAAGCGTGGCCCCGCATACAGAGTTGCTGCCGCCGCCGCCGCCGCTGCTGCTGCTGCTCCTTCTAGAGAGCGGCTCTCCGGGAGCCAAGGCGTGGATAGACGGGGACGGAAATTCCCCCGTACAAAGGACTCCGGCCAAGAGGGCCGCGGCCTCGCTCAGGGGCTCCGCTCGCCGGCGATGCGTCCGATTATGGCATATCGACTGCTGGCCCAGAAAAAGCGAGCCTGCCTCGCGTCCCGGAGCCCGCATCTCTTCCTCGGGCGCTACGCGGGACGACATCGAGCCGACCTTTCTTACCCGCTGACCTCTGGCTCTCCGGCCCCTCTCGACCCGCGCAACGCTAAAACAGTTGTCCTTTGTGACTCCGGCTGACTTGGCTTTTAAAGCCCCTCTCCTACCCGTAACGTATTTTTTCCTCCTTCTCATCCTATCGCGTTTAGATTTGCCATCGAACTGCTCCATTCATGCTAAGCCTGTGTACCCGCTATATTAACATTGCAAGGAAGAAAATAAAACGCAAACATGCTTTCGAACTTTTCGGTTACTTTGCTCGGGCGCGATTCTATAGCCATCGATTATATGGACAATTATATCATAAGCGCATTCGCTTATACGTAAGAATTTGTATATATATGCTTTTTATAAATATAAATACTTACCAACTTTATATTGCATAGGTATTTAAACAACTGTTACGCCTTGCGTATGAACTTCCGTAAATAAACATTTCATTGTGGCTTTTGTAGGTACGCGATTCTTCGGTAAATTGGTTGACTTTTATAAAGCACGTAAAAGAGTTTATCGAAAGACAATGCACCCTAAAGATTATTTTATAAATATACATTGAAATATATATTGATGAAATATAAGCATTTTTAATAGATATAAAATTTAAACAATTAAAAACTATTTTTAACGTGAATCACTTCTATTTTAATTCTGATAATATTCTTGATTACATTTTTTTTTCTAACCGTTCTGAGAGATTTGGTATTTTGTATTCTATGGTAAAATGTTAATCGACTTTAACGACTGTCAAAAATAAAGCGAGCTATCAATTCTTGTATATGCATGTATCTTGTCTTATTATCTCGTGTTACAAGTTTGTAGTCGTGTACACAATAAATTATTGATGAATTGAAAAGATATACAAAATTAAAATTACAGGAAAAAAAATTTTATTGAAAGTCATTTTTTTTAAATTTCAAGTAATTATGCATAGTAAGGAGTACACGAAAACATGACAATCAGTAATTTGGGTTAATAAGATGTCGGTATTTAATTTTAAAGCAATGTATTTTCTTTTACAATTTCTTAGTTTTTCTTTGATATTTTTTTAATTCTTTAACATATGTTTCATAAATATAATGCTTTTTATTATACATATCTTATTTTTTTTTTTTTTTTATGAATCATTTTAAATAAACCTTCATTGAGAAATTCGACATAGTATTAATTATGATTCTGCATTACCTTTAAAATTATGAAGTAACGAGTATTGACATACGTATTTACACATTTATGGCGAGATTGGAGAAGTCTCTAAATCAAATAATCTATAATACCATTTTAGCCATTATCCAGATCTATTAGCTAAATCAATTATAGGCAAGTAAATAAAATGAACGTAAAAATTTTTATTGGAATACTAAAGTGATCATTAATTTTAATATACTCCTTAAGAATACCCAATACAAATAATTAAATCATATCGTGCGAGTGAAATTTTTTTATTCTGCAAAAATTATATTAGTATATATTTATAAATATTTATAAGATTAAAGTATTCGTATGTATTGAAGATACTATCAATTATCTGGAATTTTTAGAAATTGGAGCAACAAATAACACAAATATGAAAAATATTCCAAAGAAAAATAGTATTTATGCCTAGTACTACACTCGTACACCTTATTCAAGATCATTTTGTAGCGAAAAAATAATTTATGAATTATTAAAAATTACTAAAATTCATTTTAATATGTATTCAAACTATAAATTACATTATTTGTCTAATTAAATCTTGTTTTAATGTTAATCTATAAAATAATTTTTATTATCATTACTATTCATATGTTACGTCTACTATTATTACAAGTTATTGATTTTTCATATTGATTTTATATATTTTTTTTTAGATGATGCTTGTAGGGAAATTTTCATGTAACAAAGACATTAAGATGTTAAAGATATAAATAGGGATGTTTATTTAATGAACGTATATTTTATTCAAATAATAAATAAAGCAATCATTTTATAATCAATTAATTTTATCACAAATCAGATACAAATATGCAACATTTATAAAGGGTGTTTTTATAATAATTATAATATGTTATTTAAGTTGATGTTATTTAAACGGATAATTATGTCTATTTCGAAAGGTTTTATCGTATAACCTCATTTTAATTTAAAATTCATAAAAAGTATTCGGTATAAGTATCATAACATTCCGTTTTCTTTACGAAAAAAAAAAAAAAAAAAATGTAAAATGTTTATTTGTATACGTGAAATGGAACTTTTTCTCGAAGGAATTTGTATAAAAGTGGTTTAACACCTTTATTAAAGAATTCAATATACTATTTAAATAAAAATTTTTATTCGTGTAGAAACACATTCCTCTCATTTTCATGCATTTTCACTTAAAAATAATGGTGAAATAATATTTAACTCGTGTAAATTCGCATTTACCAAGCTAAGTCGCAAGACTTCAAAAGGTTCACAGTGGCCGAAGAGACAGCAAAATGTCGGTAGCGTTGCAGCATCGATTCTTTTTGGCGCTGATTGTAAAATTGCGGATGCGCGATTATAGATTCCATCGGCAATTTGTACTAAAGATGTCATCGTTGCGCTGTACCTCGACCCACGTGTAAAAGCAGCGCCGAGTATCGTGTCTTGTTAGATGCTCCGACTAATGTTGGTTTCGGTGACGGAGAGAAAACAAGTTAAAAGAGCGGTGGTGTATGATTGGACGGGGAGTTAAGATAAAGGACTATTCTTCGAAATTTTAACGACCACGATTACGGCTCACGACGATTATGTCGTAATTAAGCTTCTGTCGCAGCTCTTCCGAGTCAAGTTTTCCAGTTTTGTTATCGATAAATTTGTACTCTCGTACACAATCTAACTGAAAATAATAAGATGCGTATATTTCAACAAGCCAGTCGTTGAGTGCATTACAGGATGTTAACAGAATTCTTGATCAATGTGTAAATATTGTACGAAAAGTCACCTATCATACATAAATAAAAATCCATTTATAATTTAATGTCGTGCAAGACCAAATATATTTCCTACGAGGTTAAATCAAGTTGTTTGTACAATTTTTAAATTAACAATGAAATTTTATATCTAGCTATAATGAACACTTTTTCATGACTCTGCAAAATTATGCCACATGTTGAAAAATGTGTAACCATAAATCTCCTTTCATTCCTGTACTTTGCTCTTCCTTCATATTTTTGTTCCCTATTCTTTTCTTCCATCTTTTTCGTTATTTTATTTTTACTTATCTACTAATATGAGTCTTTTATTATTCTATGTGCTTAAATATCTGCAATACAAATGTATATAATAAAACATCAATTTATTCAATATTATTAAAAAAAGTTTTACAATGAAAATGTTTTTTTTTTCTAAAACGTTAAATTTTTTATTTTATGTTAAGTATTATTTACTTTTTATTTTGTTTTAACATAATAAAACATAATATTGAACATATTAGTCCACGCATAATTATAATGAGGGATAGTTCAATGATAAATACTAATAAGTATTAGTATTATTATTAGAGAAACATTTAATAATAAATATTTGATTAAATAGTGTTAAAAATTTATGTTATAAAAATAATACTTTCAGATGTATTCGTAAATTTTTTAGGATAATATAGTTTTGATCCAAGTTTTTAGATTTGAATAATAACAAGTTTTTGATCTAATAATAAATTTCGTATTATATGTTGTCATTAAGTGTTAAAACTGTAAGTATCAATCAATAAATATATTCATATGTGTATACATGTATGTGGGTGTGTGCGCTATATTTACACTGTTGTCTAAAGTGAAAAAAATTGAGTTTTTTTATTATTTTATTATGAAAATAGTTATGATAAAGTTCTGATAGATGCACAAAAATGCAAAAATTTACACAAAGAAAAAACATGATGCTGACAAAAAATGCTTCTATGATGTTGATGTCGGCGAATTGGTTTTATATATTTATATGAAACATCCTAATAGTAGTTTAAAAAATGTAAATTATTTCCGCTATTCTTGTTCCACTTGGAAAATCCGTAAATATTTATCTGATCAGTTTTCAGTATTTAAAGAACTTTAAAATTAATAGCCATCTTTAGTAATTTATACGATAAATAACTTCCTGAGTTTCCTGACAGTAATGAACTTTAAGTTTTGTAATTTTATTTTCGTTCTATTTTTTTCAAATGGTACCATTAAAAATTTCACAATATACGTATTAATTAATTGGAAAATTAATTTTTAGTATTAATTTATTACTTAATTTAATGTGCAATTATACGTAAAACTTTTTTTTAATAATATCATCTTTTATATTACAATTTTGTAAAAAATAAAGATTTATTATTATTAAAATTACACTTTTAAATGTGGCATAATTTTAAAAAGAGTTTCAAACATTTAATATAAATTATAAGTAGATTTGATTAATGCGTGTAGTTTGTTGATAATAATTACATAATAATACTGATTTTTAGGTAAAATTTGACATGAATGTTCTTCAAATTCAAAATCGTGTATATAATTGGTGTTTTCATCAAATTAATTAATAAATGTCAAATAGAGGATTAGTTTCATGCCATTTGAAAATATTTTAAAAGTTAGAGGATTTGAGGATTAAAAATTTCTACTTCCACTCATCTTTTACATATTTGCTGCTACAGAGGACTTCAGAATATATTAGCATAGGTTATGAAAGGGAAAAAACCAACTGGAGAAAAGATAGTTTATGCTACATTACATAATATTGAAGGCTGCTATTGAAATAATAAACTTAATACTTAACAATGAACATAATGTTCATTCAAATTAAAAAAAATATTATATCAAGAGAATAAAAATAAACCGTTTATATATACATATATACATATATACACACACATACATACTTATAGATGTATAAGAATGTATAGTGGCGATAAATATAATATTACAGCTGCTTTACTTTAAACTATTTAATATTACAACAATTAGCCACTGGTTTTAATTTTAAGCTTCTTAACAAAAAAGGTATTTCTTACGTCATAAATAAATATTTAAAAAACAAGAAATTAAAAAAAATATCCCAGACAAATTAGAATGAATAATGTTTAAAGAAAAAAACCAATGAGTTTTTCGGTTAAATTAAAGGCCAAAAAACAATAGTATAAAATAAGTTGTAGATGAAAAAATAGAATAAAGAAGTGATAAAACGTTCCATACTATCAATAATAATAATAAAATTATTTGACCTAGATTAACCATGATTTATTAGACCTTAGATTTATTAAGTCATATTATAATTACAGTTAAATAAATAATGTAAAAATTATAGAAGGTAGACTAAATGAGACCAAAGTTATTGGCGATGATAAAGATTAATTAAAAAGTATGATATAATTTTGTATTGTTGCATCTCAAAGATATTTATTGCAAATGTTTATATTGTCAATTCAAAAAATAATTCTGATGGTAATAAAGAACTCCGTCATAATTTATCGCGACAAGTTTATAAAACAATACAATTATTAGTTTATTAATTTACGCTCGAAATTAATATAAATGCATGTGACTCATTTTTGTTACGACATCAGTCATATTGTATTAGAAAATGTGGTTGTCTTCAGGGACAACAATGCATCTTCAATAATTCATCTGAGAGTTGCTAGATAGTGAACGTGTAAGAAAAAAGTAATCCACTATATTTTAACATGCTAACGATGTATTAAAATGCATAATTACATGGATATTTTAATTGTTTTCCAAAAACTTTTATACCTTTCGACACAATATGTTAACGTCGTTGACATTATAAAATGCATGGGAAACATATTATAGCTTATTATATCTTATTTAATATAATAGGTGGGATTTTTTAAATTTCATTATTTCCTTTATAAAAGAATAAATACCTTGGAAATTACTGGAAAGGCTCAAAATGCAACAAGTTAAACTTTAAAGTTAAAACAGCATAAAATTTAAAAACTGCTTGCAACAATGTGCATTGCCTTGTGTTTAACCGAGTCGGCTAAAAAATCAGGGGCGGTGGAATGTAGGTATTTATGATAGGACGCAGGAAAAAAGGATGAAGGATCATTAACTAGGTTATAGGACAGAGTTACACGAGTACTGGAATATTAGGATATTATAATGTACCGGAATATCAAAATATATAGTTTGAAATAAGATTACAGTGTATTATTTAGAGCTGTAAAATACATCATAGCTAGATAAAAAGTTGCTGTAATTTGATATGCGCTGTTTTTAAGGGCAGTTTACTACAATACATGCATGCACGTATATATATATGTGTGTGTGTGTGTTTGTGTGTATATATATATTTATATACAATGATAATTAGTTTCATATTGTATAATACAGTATAATTTTAATGCTCATCTGAAATGAAATAGGATGAAAGGATTGGAAGGTGTGAACTTTAAGGATTTCAGAAAAATAATTATGAAAACGTAGCAAAAAATAAATCGAGACTCGAGACTTTAGCAAATGCCGTCATAATACCCTGTAATAATAACTTTTTCAGCGCATCTGCCTAAATCTATGAAATTGACAGGTTTGAGACCGGATAGCATTACGGATGAATGTCCTGGATAATCAGTGGATGCATCACCTCGGCGTCAGGAAAGTCATTCGAGAAATGAGGCGCACAATGATACAACCGGAGAGAAAGAGAAGGGCTTGTGTGGGTCGTGTTGAGTGCGCGCGAGCCTTGGCAATATCGAGAATGACAATGAACCTGACAACCTGCGAATGACGCGAATCTTAAGTGCTGTCGAGCAATGGAAATGTCATGGGTTCTTTGCCAGAGTGAAAGGATGACAGTTCACATACGCGACATAATGCGGCTGAGAGAATCGGCTCCGGAGCACAATTTTCAAGCGCCATCATCAATACCAGGAGCTCGAGATTAATGATACTCCCTCGCTCTCTCTCTCTCTCTCTCTCTCTGTCATGATATCAAGATCTGGGGGAAAAGTCGCACAGTCATCGGAACCGCCACATGAACTCCGACTAAGATAAATTTCAACCAGCATCGATTAGAGAAGAAGCAAAGCTCAAGCTTCCCTGGGAATCATGAACGAACAGAAAATCTCTCGATGACTACAAATTCCAGTGAATTATATCGCTCTTCACTTATTCCCCGTTTGCTCAGGGTAGCGCATCGTTCCGTAATAACTGAACCCTTTCGCCCGGCGTTTGATATAGCAACGTATAATTTTGAGCCATGATTTACGCTCGTTCTTCTCTGCTTCTTACGTCACTTCAGCCACATAAACGGCCTTCATTTAATAACCGCATACGCGCATCCATATACTTGCCTTCCATTTTCCTTTTATTATTAGTCTTGCCTGACTTTTGTATTAAATAGTGTATGAAAGCCCCAACATTTTGTTTATTTATATAAAAAGGTACCACGCGTGTTAGTAATGCCCTCATGAAGACTGCAATTTCTCCATCAGCTTCATTTATCATTGATAATACCCGAGCAAACTCCAGTCACTCTTTACTCAATGAAATACCCGTTTAGTGACTGTACCAACAGAAAAATTTCTCATGTTTCTTTTTTATCATACAAAAGTACTCATTGTAATTATATTTTTCTTCTTATTTTAAAAATAAGAGAGAGAGAGAGAGAGAGAGAGAGAGAGAGAGAAAGGAGAAAAAACGTTAACTCCAATTCTCGGACGAGCAACTGCGAAGAAGAATACAGCGACAAAATTTATCAAAAAGAGCGCACAAAACCAAGTGTCTCTTGACTCTGCGCGTAGAGCATTAATTATGCCCTTATTGAGGGTCAAATCAATCGAAGGACTCATTAAAAGTGCAATATACGAGAATAAGCGTAGGACACTTGGCAGCCACCTCGAGTATCCACTTCCCTCCCGCCGTCCGCTACTTTTTATAATGTTTTTTCTCTCGGTCGCACACGTACGTAACCTTGTTTTTCCACGCGGCTAAATTACATTGTGAAACCGAGCTGAAAACGAAACCAAGCGAGCGCCGAATGCAAAGCGGGACTTTGACGCCTTGTTTGTCTTGTTCGCAGCTTCTTCTCCGAATGTCAAGAGAAATTCGCTAAATGCCGTAAAGCCTCTCTTTACGAGACTTTGAAGACTTGAGGCGCAAGGCTCAATTTTCTCGGGCTAATACGCCGGTCTGTATTATTTGCAACACCTGCATCCTCGTTGCACCGGTCGATAAACGCAATTCTGTCTACTGATAAGAATTTCATTCACTGTTATTATTAGACTGTTTAGCTTCGCTTTTATCGTAAGAAAATGATAGTAAATAATTGCAGTGCTCTATAATTTATCGCTAAAGGCGATAAATTTTCGCGAAAGTAAATAAATTACACATGAAAAAGAATGATATATTGCAAGAAGGGAAAACAATCTGATAAAAATTGTAGAATAAATTATAAATTTCAGGCCAATACTCATTTAGATCTAATGTGTATTTTATTTTGACACTGACACCACCTTTGCATAAAACGTCTCAATGCTATCGTGATACAATGAAGTTTTTGCAGAACAATTTTAAATGTATTTATATCAGGCGATCTTTATTTATATTTGTTTTAACCAAGCACGCTGAGTTATCATAGGAGTTCAGCAATGGCTCGATTATTTTAATTTACTTGTGAAGTGAGTTCAATTGATTATCGATGTAATAATGTATTAATTAATGATGGATATGTATCTTATAATTACGATTGAATTATCAATAGTTACTTTTAACGTATACTTTTTCAGTGATATTTAATTTTTATACGAGAACTTATCATAAATTGTGTCAATCGAATTATATAAGTGAACAATTCAATAAAAAACATAATTCATCGAAGTCAAAAGAATAATATTTCTTTTTATCAAACTTGCATTGTTAGAACGTGCACACGTCCTTATATGTAATAAATCCTAATATTTATGTTTTTATTAAATAATGCATTGAGAATTTACACATATATATCTAATTATAAATAAATCGAATATAAGAGCGAGTCAGTTAAATATATAAAAACTTTATGAAACTCAATTAAATTGAATAAGTATTTTTTGAACAAGGTATTTGGTTATACTAGAAAAATTTGCAGGTATTTTCTTGTGGTTCATAATTCATGAAATGTAACGTATTTCTTTACGCTTTAAGAAAAGCCGTCAAAATATATATTAAGAATGGGCCTATTGAAGAGTTCGATTCATATAAGCCAATTCTTCAGTCGATTGTTTTCATGTAGTTGTAAATGTGATATAAGCTAGGCTTTTCTTGTCTTAATATAAATAAATGTAGTATAATTTTAAGAAGAGCTCATGAGGTAATTAAAATACGGCATCGTTAAATAATATTCTACCGAAAACAAGAATTATGAAACGAGGAGTTGTCACACATCGATACTGGTTTTCATAAAATGCTCCAATTTAACGCTTTGAAATCGAACCCCGGGAGATTTCCACATTGACGTAGACAACGAGTTTCCATTTTCAGAGATAGATTTCAGACTTTTTCAAGTCTGAGAGCTTTCTCTACTGATCTCCTACTCAGCAGCACTTTTTAGTTCGTAGTTCGTAAATGTTGCGCAAAATCCACGAAGGAAACGCAGGCCGATTCCGCTTGGTAAAAAGTCCGGCAATTAGCGAATAGCCCTGGATACTCGACAAATAATTCGGTAGTCAGCTAACGCTCAGGTCTGGCCTATTATAGCATCACTTTGCAAATAATATCAAGCGCTCTTGAAATAATATATTCCCGTCTAATAATAATCTCGAGGAGAGACGAATGTACAGTCTGGACTCGTACCTGCACAACAGGCGTAGGCAATCTTGCGGCTATCGCAACGTTTTCGCGAATCGCGGTCCATTTAGCCATTTAAGGCCATTGCCGAACTTTTATAGTCTTTGCTAATCGCTTCGTCCTGACCAGCGTGTATGAGATCTTTGAGCAAGCTTCGCATTTGATGCTGTGTCAAAATCCATCAACAATACGGTTGACAACTGATGAGAGTGAAACTTATAATACGTCCTTCGTTACACGAGTAACAGATACTTCGTCGACTTTTTCTTCCCAACATCATCTTATATGTATATGTCCTTTTTTTTATCGACAGCTAAAACAATTATGCCTCTCGGGGCATTGTAAAGCGTTCTTTAACAAATCTGCCACCGATTGCGTACAGATTTTCATCGATTTTGTAACTCTCCCGTCTGACCTATTATTTCAAATGGAATAATTTTTGCGACAAATTCTAGGCAATTATATCTGCTAATATAAAAATGACAATTCAAAGCTACTCACGACACCCTCGTAAAGTCTACTTCTCCTGTGACTTGGTTTTTCGTCGATGAAAATTACCCTCATTAAACTCTCATTTGGTACATGATAAAAAAATTTAACGCCTTTACTAAGAATGTGAAGGCATGGAAAAATATTTTACGAATAATTTCCAAGACAAAAAGACTTCGATCAATGATTACCACCAAAACGATTAGATTGCACCTAAAAATGGATTCGTTTAGCCTCAAAACGGGGACTTAAATCTGAGTTATCATAAATTTAATGCCTCTCTCAGTAGATTTAATATGCTAGTAATATTTTTTTCACTTGCAATCTCTAATCGGTTTTAAATACTTGAAAAATAATTCAATTCATGGTATAGATAAATATCTTTAATTAGCGCTATTGCTTAGAAATGGCTGCACGAAGGAGCCTTAAATATACCGTAAAAAGAAATTACTCGGGCATGGCTTATGTTAAGCTACGGTTGAAATTAAAAAAAAAAAATTATCAATCATTGAAAAGTAAGAGATAATGTGTGCGCAAAGAACGGGGCTAAATATCTCATAGATGCATGTTGCAAACAATCCAGGATTTTACGAACACGTGAAGTGCAGCGAGCACACAATAGAAAGTGTATTGGAAAAAAATTGTCTACCTCCATAAGCTCGATATTTACGAGATTTACTTTGATTATGATCAGAAGCAAGAACTTCGTAGGCTGCTCACAAGCTGTGCACTCTTCATTTGAACGCAATGAAACTCATATGGCTTAGATATCGGTAATTGCATCTGGTTATAGACGCCTTCATCGCCAATCTCCTTGGAATAGAGCTGCGGACTTTATCGTGGAGCAGCGCTTTCCATATCCTGAGCGCACTCATCGGACTTTAATAGATTCATACGGATTAGTCATAAAAAAAAAGGCAATTCAGTTAGATTTAGACCGAAACGCGACAAAGATATCAATACGTGTATCTATAAATCGACGATATTGATTAGTATCCATGCTATCGTTCATCAATACATCATTGTCCTTTTCAATTTTATATTTGAATGAGCCTCGTTGACTGTGATGAAATTTTCAGAAATGAAATGCAAAACATTCTTCATTTAAAGTGCGTGTATTCAATGCGACATCGATAATTTTTATATTAATATTAATGCACGAAAACACTATAATTTTCAAGAACCGTTAGTAACGTTTGGTGAAAAAAAACATGTATATTTATATATATATATGTGTGTGTGTGTGTGTGTGTGTGTGTGTGTGTGTGTATGTATGTACGTAGATGTGTTTGTTTGGCAATAACTATTGATTTAAATGATTTTATAAATAAACTCTTATATAAATTATAGCTACAAAAACATGCCAATGATAGATTACCATAGTATTCTTGTATTATTATTAATCATCATTTTAAGATACTAGAGAATGAATTTTGTATCACACAATGTAATCTAGATGAAAGGAAAAAAATATATAGCTCGTTAAGCTTAAAAGCCTTGGAAACCTATATAAAAATGGTCAACATCATCTTATATAGAAAACTAGACGTGTCTCGTTACGCATCGACATTATTTTATTTGGTAAAGGATTGCCGAGATGTCATTGCTAGAGGCTAAGGTGGTCCTCGTGCTATACTACGAGTCAATTTCAAAACTTAGCGAACAAATAAAATTAGAGTTTCAACATTGAGTAATTGCGTCATTTATAACAATGTTATTATCTCTAGGAAAAAGTGATTTTATTGTCATTATGCATTAAAGAGTGCAGATACAATAATCGATCGGGTTCGTAAAAGATAATTGCTATTTCATCAATTTATTTATAGCTTTCACTCGCACACGGAAAACCATACAAAAGGCATATTTGCAAGAATGTAAAAATTTTTATTATAATTACCGTTCGAGATAAAGATAACGTATATATCAAAAAGAAGGACAGCACACGCGTCTGGTTGTACAACCGTAAGCCTACAGTATATATTTCATTTTTACTGAATTTGTTGCTTGTTAAGCTACAATTGCCAGTCTCGTTATTTCAATACTGATTTGAATTTTAATAATATTTCCTCTGACAACACACATATACATATATCATAAGAACATTAAACGCGGTCTTAGACATGGCCTTTTGTTCCAGTGCGTTGTTCTCGCGACTCGACTGCTTTCCTGCGGAGAATTTGTTTAAAATCAAATAACTTTGGCGTAAAATGAAGGGTATACACGCATATATGTATATATATATTATTTTGTGCCTAGATCGATTAAGCGAGAGAGAGAGAGAGAGAGAGATCGAGAGATAGGTAAAATTAAATTAACCTAAATTTAGTTTCGCACCAACGTGCTTTTAGGCTGACCAAAGTATAGAAAAGTGCTTCAATTATTTTCGTAAAAGACTTTCACGATAAAAGCTTTCCGAGTCGCGCGCAACGACACAAAAATATATATATTGGTTGAATAAGATTTAATTGATATATTCCGTAACACGGCGAAAGGAATGCGGAATAATTTAAGTTCAGAGACGGCCTTTGCGAGATCTGTTCGACAAGGTCAATCAACGTGCGATTATACAGTACGCTAGACTTGTAGGGTTCTCTCAGCTTATATGCCTGTGCTACCGTGCAGGAATAGGCGAGTTGTAGCGTTCGCTAATCTCATAGCTCGGCTGCCACGAGGAACCTGGGCACTTTAAAGATCGCTCCCTGACTAATGCACCGCAGGGGCTTTCGCCTTCAGGACCGAATGCATCGAGTGCAACGAATCCAAGGCATCGCAGAGCAGAGCAGAGAACCTCTCCTCTCGGGGGAACTTGTCGGGCGAGCGTAGTCGACGAGAGGGTTGGGGCGGGGGCGGGGGATCAGGCAGGGAGGAACGCAACGACGAGAATAACGCATGGGAGCTCGAAAATCCAGGAAGTGCAGCGACAGCTCCAACGGCGATTTTGGATAAATCGAAGTCGAGGCTTGCGTCAGTGCGATCAGCATTACAATGTAAAATCAGCAGCGGCTCGACAATGGTAGCGCGGCACAATAAAGCCTACACTTCGAATTCCAGTCAAGTACACCGCGAAGCATACAAAAACGGCGACTGTTTCACTTTCGCCGAGCAAAGCCGCGCCGGGGAGAGCGCGATAAACGTCATTCATGCAAACCGATTGATCACTCGCGATTGTTCGGATCATTTTTACAATCGAAGGCGGTGGCCGCGCTGAATATCGGACAGCCGGGGCTCGCTCGTTTGCGCCTTTGAGGATTGCGAGAGCGAGCGCCCGAGGCGCAGCGGGGCTGGGGGGCTGGGGCGGGAAAGGTCGAAAGAAACGGCGATCGCGCGCTCGCGATTAGGACTTTTTGCCTCTCGGCCCCCGGGGACTCGGATTAGCCGTAGAGCGCGAGAAACCGCCGCCTACTCGGATGACAATGGCGCCGGTCGACGCTCTCCTCCCGTCCGCGCGGTCCTCAGCCTTGAGCCCTGCCTCTAGGCGAGCTCGCTGCCTTTTAAAACACCACCAAGGACGGCCGCGCGATTCCCAACCTTGCCTCGCGACTATCGGCTCATCTTCCAAGTTCCCCCCCCCCCCCAACCACCGAAAGCCGAGCCCGCGCCCTTCCACCCTCCTCCCTCTCGGGCCGAGCTCGGGCTGCTCCTCGGCGCTCAGCTGACCGAAATTCCCCCCGGCCCCCAACCCCCCGACTCTATCGCGAAATTGGGGTCCGAGGCCTCGAGCGCGCGAACGACGCTTCCGCGACTCCGCTCGGCTCGAAGCGAACCTCTTGCCTTGTGCGATCCTCGCAAAGACCATCTCCCCCCCCCCCATCGCTCCCTCGCCCCTCTAATTGCACTTCACTATTGCACCTCCTACGTGCAAGTGCGCTTCATTGTAGTCTTGCTTTTTTCTTAAAATTTAGATATTAGTGTGCGAACAATCGAGTCTTCTTACGTACTAAATGTACAGTTTAAGGAAATATCTATCATTAAAGTAAATATCTTTGAAAAAAAAAGAATATGTTCCCGAGAAAATTCGTGAAAATTGATTTATTCGGTGAAATATATTATTACATAAATTAAATGACTATAATTTTAGATGAAATACATGTAAACGGGACATAATAAACATTTCCTTGAAGGAGATTACATTACAGTTTAAAACAAGATTACTCTCTTGCTAATGCATGTTAATTTTATTTCTTTCCAGTAACTATTATCCTCTATCTGAATTCATAAATAAATTCTTATTTTAAAGTCTGTAATTATTTTATTACACGTGATTTGTCAGAATAATTTTGTAATCATAACAATAATTTTCTAATGAAAAATGCTTCTCTATTATAATGAAAATATTCACTGCGAATAAAACCGATTGCACTTGTATATAATATTGTGGTCTAATTACAAAAATTTTAAAGTCATTAATTGTGCAAATAGAAAAACACTTCT
This sequence comes from Kradibia gibbosae, assembly GCA_018907135.1. Lineage (NCBI taxonomy): Eukaryota > Metazoa > Arthropoda > Insecta > Hymenoptera > Agaonidae > Kradibia > Kradibia gibbosae. The sequence continues at coordinate 3,808,125 of JACCHX010000006.1, read as the reverse complement.
TTCAATGTGCAATGCGCTTGTAAATTTAATAGTTTAGCCTCCATTTAGAATTGCAAAAAATCATCTTATAGAAACATTGAAATGAAATCAATATGCAAATAACGAGCTTACTGAATTAATTCAAAGGATTGATATAAAAAATTTTTAATATTTCTAAACGGAAACGGCCATAGGTTCAAAAATAATGTCCCAAAATGTATTATTGAAAAGGATAACTTTTATAGCGTAGAATAATTTAAATACAGTTTTCTTTTATTCAAATATTCATTGGCTCATGTATGTTAAGCAATCAATCTATTATGAAAACTATATAATTGACCACATCAATAGTCTATAATAACATAATATAATACCATAATCACAATCATATATCGTAATATAATATGAATAATATTTAAAAGGATCATATAATACTCTGTAGCGAATTTATGACTGTACATAATATGTATATACACAGACACGCACACGTACGCACACCCGCACGTATATATATATATATATAAATATATAAGCTTATATATTGTTTTCAATTATCGATGACTTATCATTCAATGGCGTGAACCGCATGGCGAATATTATTTATTGCGTTTAACGTATCATTATCCTTGTGTAAAAGGTAGCTTTTGCGAATTCAGTGAAGAGTAACGTACTTCAAAGACGAGGTTGCATGCGCTCTTTGCAAAAAGAGTACGTCATCGCGTGGCGAGCAGACCTTGAGAACTATTTTGAACATTTGGCGGCAGCCGCAGACAAGCACGGGCTGGACTGTCGGGAGTCTCGGAACCGAGGGGAATCGGAGTTCCGCTGCTCCGTTTGGACCGAATGAAGATGTTCGGTGGGGGTTGGGGGAGGGATAGAGAGAGAGAGAGAGAGAGATAAGAGCGCGAAGAGCCGAGGCCGCTCGAGGCCCAAGACCGTATCCGCGGAATAAAAGGCTCCGGGGATTGTCTCGCGAACGAGCGCGCAGCCAACTTCCTGGTTGTGCGAGCCTGCCGCGAATATAGCCCGCACGTGTGCAGGCTCAAGGAATCGCGCTCCCGGGGATAATTTGGCGGGCCGTGCACCGATAGCCCGAGAAAACGGGCGAGGCGACGCCAGGCGCGCGCGCGCGCGCGCTTATACATCCGCTTTACGTTCACTATTGCACAAGCGGCCGAGATATATATATATATATACATATATTTTATAGGCGGCCTTATCGCCTCCATTTCCCTCTTTCTCCGGCTCGCCGGTGTTCGCGAGTACCCTCGAACTCCGGGGGGACGCTTCCGCGAGCGCTTAAGAGCAGAGCCAAGGGGACGCTGCCCTCGCCATCGGTTCGCGGCCAATTTTGAATAATCCACCCCGACCCCGCTCTTACCGTCGGCTATAGGAGAGCGCGCGGCACTTCTTCTTTGCGCTAGAGCGAGCAGTTGGCATTGCAATGCAATTGCTTGGCTTCGAAGCCACGGATGATCCCGTGTCGGTGGCCGCGGAAAGCAGCCACAGCTTGAAAAAAAGAGCGTCTATTCTGCCTAAGGCGATATCCCCGTTTATTACCCGATCGATTTTCAAATAAAAACAAATAATAAATTTAAAAGGTACTACAAAACGCCGACTTTTCGCGCAGCGATTCGTCCCCTGATCCGTAATGCTTTTACAAATACTTTTTTTACTCCAAGAATGTAACAATCGTATTATCGTTTAAATGATATACCTTCTGATACAAAAAAAAATATATATATATATACGTGCAAATATAGAAGCGTATCACACGATGCTTTCGAAAGTTCTCAATTTTACCTCTACGAACTAATATATTTGTTCCTTGCAGAAATTTGGCTAAAGTAAAATAAGAAATTACAGATAAAAATCAAAATGTGAAATATTTCATTAAAGTATTATAATGGTATTTATAAATACACAATTTAAACCTTAATTATAATTTAAGATTGACACAGCTCTTAAATTAAAATTTCACAACATTGAAATAAATCCCTTACTGGTTAAATACATCGGGAATGTTAATAATAAAGATCGTTTAAGAGATGAATAGCAGCCCTCGTCATCATGCGAACAGCATCAATTTATTCTCTATCATTTCTCGACGAGCTCAGCCACGCATCTACAACGAGAACTTATATGAGCGTGTATATATAAGGGGCTTATTGCGTTCTTCTTGATTACTGTTTCACCCGAGAAAAGCATGAATTCTGTCCACACATCCTCAATAAAACAGTGCTGCGCGATTTAAAAAAAATCACGAATGCAATTCAATAATAAAGCGTTGTCTTATTCGTCAAGAAATTGATGCCACAAGCCATTCTTAATTCTACAATTCAAAAAAATTTGTAATTAAACAAATTGTTTTACGTTTATTTATATTACATATAAATACAATGCTCTAATTACCAACAGTTAAATGAACATTTTTAAAAATTATATACACAATATAATTTTCCTTATTATGATGAACTATCGTTGAATTCAACAATGAATAGTAAAAAGTCAACAACGAAATTGCATAGGTCTCTTACTTTTCACATAAAAACAACAATATAAAGATCAAATAGATGAATTAAGTAGAAATCCATCCGACCAACATGTGAAGTAAATTAATTTGACTTTTTTAAATACTTTCTACTTCCGGCAATTATTTTCCTTTAATATGAAGTTCGATCTTGATTTTTTGTTTTACCATTCCCCTCATACTTTTTCTAACTCTTCTAGTAAATTAATAGTAAATATTTAAGGTGCACAAGGAACAAAATTAAATACCTAATAAGTCTTCATTGGATTAATACACTAAGTAGCGAATTGATGCAGTAAAAATGAATGACTAAATTCAACATAGAATTTAGTTGGGAAATGATGCCAAGTTAATTTTATCAAACGTCTAGTGAATTATGAATACGTTTTTACATGTCCGTGAAAAATTGTAAATCATTTACTTTGATGTACATTTCTAATAGGCTTATTTTCACCTAAGCTGGCCATCATCATCTTTAGCAGTACATAAAAGTAATAGGCATACATAGTTATGAAGTGCAAGAAATCGATCGATCGTTTTAACTTCAAGTCATGGAAGATCACCATTATAAGCAGTAGTTAGTTACATGCTCATTTTGCGCATGAGTGATCAACTGAAGCGAAGAATCATGCGATCATTAGTAACGAACAACACGTGTTTGACGTCGGTTGACTATTTCAAGCGATTTTGCAGATTCGCACTACAAAGCGCCAGAATTCCTTCTCACGGCGATCAGGATAATAACTATGATGAGTAACTACTGCTGTGACTAAGTAAATGCAAAAAAACCTTCGAAAAACTCATACCAACAAATATTCTACTAAGCGGCAGTGAACTTTTGGTGTGTCATACATACAAAGCATTGAACGTTATGGCTTGTACTGGCATTTTTCAAATAAAATCACTCGGTATAACAGTTTTTGCAATAAGAGCGAAGGATAATTATTTAGGCTACTCACTGATATTGGATATTTGCCAAATAATCTCAATATTCTTGTAATACTTATAACTATAATTCTGAGTTCTTATTATGAAAGTAATTCTAAATTTGAGTAATCCACTTAACCGGACCAGTTTCACTTCTTTACATCATGAAATTCCAAAAATTTTTATTATTAATCAATGTACATCGGTAATCATAAATAAAGCGCCTTTTGAACACTTCATTCATTATTCTCATTTAAATCATAACGCACCTTAGGCAAATGACAATGAAGGTGCGAAGACTACATTGAATTAAATTGATGAAAATTGATGTCTTAAATTATAAATATAAATAAGGAAAGAAAAATAAGAAAAAGAATTTGTCTGTACGAGACTTTTATGATTCTTCAAAACGCGTGCATAATAATTAAAATTATATAAATTTAATTCGTTCCAATGACTTCAAGTACTGTTAATACATTTATTTATAATATATTTGTTAACTAGGGATAGCAAATTTACTTGCAACAGTAATAGAATACCTCGAAATACAATTATAATATCAAAATATAATATTCTTTAATGTATTTCAAGAAGCCATTGTAACTTTTTAGAAAATATTAGGACTACAATATAATAATAATATTTACTTTCAAACGAAGTAAATTAATTAATTTAGCTACGACCGGACATAGAAAATATTTTTTTTCTTGATTTCTTAAAATATATTTTTACATTGAGTTTTTCTAATGACTTTCTCTGACACATTGAAAAACGTAAACCTTTTTTTCTATTAAAAATTATAATCACATTACATTAAGTAAATATTCAGCCATTTTTCTGTATACCGTTATTATACTTCGTTATAAACAAACTTTACAATAGTAGTTGTATTGGAGAATCTAAACTCATATTTATAGTTCCATAAAGTAGCTTTTCAAAATAATTAAAAAAATATCTGCGTTTTATTTCACCCTAATTCTTTTCTTATCAAATTTTCAATCCGAAACAAAATATCATCGTCATATTATAAACATGAAACAATACAAGCTTGTTAAATTACTAACATAAATGAATAAATATAAATAGCATGTAAATGAAATTTGTGCCTTTAAACGAGACATTAATTTTTAAAAATAAGGCACAAAGTAATTACAATCAATGTATTCTTATTATTTATTAAAATTCTATCAGCGAATTTACATTGATACCGTATATGTTAACGTTGAAAAGGGTTTGATTTTAAGATAAAATAAAATTATAATTACAGAAGTAAAGAAAATTATAAGTTCAGCTGACAATTCGTGTATCTAATGAAAATCAAATACTATAACATCGTTACCACTTTAGGGAAAGGTTAAAGAAGCTTTTACTTGAATTTTACATTCTCGTGTATTCACACCAGACAGGCAAAGGCAAGTCATAAAGTTATTTGATTAAAAAATGCTCTTTAAACCAATCTGTAGTTGTATCAGAGTATCCAAAATAATAATGATTATACACAATGAGTGAAAATTTCACGTAAGCCATTCCTCATTACCTCGCACGCCCATTTATTGCATAAAATGCTTTATCAAAAAATCTAAATTAATATTTTGCGGATGCATATTACCGACAAAAGGAAGATGAGATAATTTCATATGCAGAATGCTCGGCTGCTTTCACTTTTCCCGTTCGTTGTGTCGCCGTCGTGCGTATGCGCAACACGTGCGCATAGCCGATAGTTCAGTCTTCGATTTTTGCACGTCACTCAGCCCACATTTGAGCGATAAGCCTGGAAGTCTGATTTTCACTTTACCAGGAAGACACACACGCACGCTCGCAAAAAAGTAACAAGCGAAGTTATTCTAGGAAATGAATAAGCGACACACTGATATTATGTTAACATTGCGCCCATCTATCAAGTGCCAGGATCAATTAACAGAAATCGGTTAGCCGCGCGGCATTATAGTAATTTACAGTCTACCCGTGCTGTAAACCCATGAATGATTGCACGATGACAACGTCCTTGCTTAGCTTTAAATGATTTTATGGGCAATGAACAGGATATAAGGCATATTAAGCGAAATCCTAAAACCTTCATATTTCTCGGAAGTGGACTGTCTCTGCCATTGGACGGCCTCTGGATTTGTGTGCGGCTATTAAATGATTTTTTTCAGATTATAAAGAAAACCCGATCTTCCCTTTCGAAGTTTCTCTTTTCAATCAGATCTGTCTCCCTCTGTCGCTCTCTCTCTCTCTCTCTCTCTCTCTCTCCCTCTATGCATCACTCTCTCCTTCTCCGTCTCTATTATGCACGTTTTACTCGCCTCGATCCGTTAATTGAAAAATAATATTATTTTTTACGCACGATCTTACAACATAACTAATAAAAGTGATTTTTTTGTTATGCCCAGAACCTCCCGACGTATGAGCAATGTTTAAGATTTTTAAATTTACAATACTTAAATAATGAAATAAATACATTGCCCCCTTATCAATGTTAATGAAAGAGTAACAGAGCCGTTGGCTACCAAGCTTTTTCAGCATTGTTAATCTTAAATTAATTTTAGTTGAAAGTAGTTAAAAGTAATTTAATATTTCAATCATAAAATAGCTATGGAAATTAACTCTGTTAACTAGTTATACAATTATGCTGGCTATTCGAAGTAAGTTAAGTTTTATTCAAATTGTGTATCGGCAGTCGGGAATCCCTTCACTTCAGCGCGATAGCTATATGAATTGCGTACTGCAAGTATTGCGAACATTAAGTCGCGATTTTTATCACATTATAGATCTGTCGTCCCACGTTGAAATGTCAAAGACAGCTCTAAATCATTTAATATTCAATTTAGAGGCAGGATTATTTTACTTTTTAATTCCTTCGGCTTAAAATAGATGAGCTTAAGCGATGAATAGTAGTAGGACATTATACGGTAAGCCATTCAAATATTTGATTTTATTACAAATTTAAATATTTACAGTATTCAATGTCTTTAAAGAAGTACAAAAATCAGCATTCTGATATAATGTTTTTCAATCGATCGATGTAATTGACATATCGTGTGCGCTTAAAATTTCCAATTTGATCGTTACGTATGAATAAACGCTTATTTATGCATAATTAATTGTAATTAATCTATATGTAATAGTTGTTAATATAGCTATTCAAATGAAATTTAATTATTCGCATTATTAAATTATTGATGAAAAATATGATTCTTTGCATAATGACAACGTAAAATACGATTAAGGCTGAAGGAGAAAATACAGCGGTTAATAAAAATTGAAATTTCTCCTCGGCAAATTATTTTGCCAATAAGTTTGATCTTCCACGGGTCCTTTAAAATTCATAATCTTAAGTATTGTTTCAAACTCCATTGTACAACGGCAAACTATGTAATAATGTAAGCATGAAGCTTTGACTAAGGCGTCTTAGCAAAGGAGGCACGCGCTGGTGTTGGAAATTTCAAACGAGCCTTGTAGACTTAATTATCCTCCGTGGTCCGGTTGAAATTTGCGCTAAAATGCGTTTGGGGGAAAAATTTATGAAAAATCGAGGCGAAATAACGTGGTAGGAATAGCCATTAAATCCATTCATAGGTAATAATTCTGAATCGCGGTGCGCGCGGATGAAAAAAAAAACAAAAAAAAAAAAAAAGAGAGAGAAAAAAGAAATCAGCATAGGATTTCTACACGGCGTTCAAGTGTAAGAATAGATTTGGTAATGGTAATGCTATAATTACATCCCCGTTAGTGCCTAGGCGAGCTGCGAATTCAATGAGGCATGGAGCCTATGCCTACCGAGTAAGAATTAGATTCAGAAAAATCATGGGAATGTATGTAGGCTAGTCCGGCGCGAAAAAATAAATATACACACACGGAACGGAGCGAGCCGCTATAAAGAGCAGCTCTTGTTAAATAAATTGAACTTTTGCAAGAGAGCCAAGGCGCAGTCATCTCATAGGCTACAATCGCCAGATGGAAGTTCGATACACGGATTGTGCGGGACTCGCTGGTAGTGCAACCGCGGAATGCATAGACGGCGGCGGCGGCGGCGGCGATAGGCTCCTAAACGCGCGAGGCAAACGAGTGCTGCGGAATCGAAAGGCGTGTCGATATGCGCCGGGACCGTTTCTCAATGTCGGTCTCGGTGGGTGTTGCGCTTGTGGAGATCCCCGGCGAGAGGCCCCCGATTCATAAAGTCGAGCGGCTGGATAACAGCCCCAAGGACGGAGCGAAAAACGGACTCGCGGACGCTCTCCCAGAAAACGGCGGCGTCGCAGGCGGAGCCAAAGATCCCGCGCTCTTGAGCCACCGGCCGACCCGCGAATATCCAACGCTCGGCAACTCTCGTTGACTTCATCCGGGGCGTTTTATTAGCTGCCCCGACGGCCTGGAGGTGCCTGCGACCTCTGAATTTTCCCTCAAGAGGCCCACCTCTCGGAGCAGCTGCCCACCTGCCTTTTATGCCCAACGGCTTGCCAGCCTTAACCGCCGAGATATTTATGAATTCCAACGCTTTTTTTGTTCGATTGCGCAAGCTTTTTAATTTCCAGACCTACTACATTATAAGGTCTCGCTTCGTTTCATCGACATTCTATAGCAATTTAAACTCCGAGCGCTTGATCCGAGCTTCCGAGCCGTTATTTGACTTTAAATTCGAACGCTTACGCGCCAACTACCCCCGAGCGAATTTACCCACTGGGAAATAAAACTACTTTGTCCTTTTAGTTGATCATTTGATCATTTGTTTGCAATTTATTGGATCAGAGATTTTATCGGAACAATGGTTTTGAAGCGCTCTTTCCAACATCTGCGTTGGGTGTCGTTTTTTATTATTTGTTCTTATTTTTTAAGGCTAATAATCTACCTAACAATATATAATAGGCATTATCAAATTAAAAGACGTTACGCTTAACAATTGAATCGCAGCTCCTTGGCATATTGTACGAACGATTGATGGTCATAAAATTTATCCCATCCATTGAGTCATCTAGCGAAGGTACGCTTACAATTAAAAAAATTAATGCCGTAATATTTAGTACTTCTGAGAATTTCGTTGGAAATATTTTACGAAAATTGTCGATTGATTTTTATGCAGCGACCTGAATGCTCTTCGACCATATTTTATGACAAGTGGTTCTTGGTAATTTTAAAATTTTCTTTCCATGTAAGCTAAATTAATTATTGCAATTTTTTGCGTAGGTGGAAATATCACATTGAATTCTACAATAATTGATCGCTCCATTTTGAGCATTAATTCTCAAATTATTAATATTATAAAAAATTATGTAATAGTTATTACTGAAAAATAATTGCTTATTGTTTTGATTGTATAAATGAAGTCATAACTAAGTGCTAATATTTATTTACAAAAAAGCATACACATTATATGTAAATAATGAATCGACGAATAATTTATTTTGATTCGGAATATCCAATGGATGCTTTGATATTAAAAAGCTCTTACTTTAATGAACGTTTTAACTTACTGATTTTAACCTAAACATCGTATGTTTTTATCGTCTTAAAAAAAACGCGTTAAAAAATGCTACATAATATATATATATATATATATTTTCAAATGATTATTTACACAAATTTATATCGAATAATAAAGCCAACGATCGATTGTAATTAAATTACGTGAAAAAACTTCTGCAATAATTACAAATGAAAATATATTATTGTTATTGGCTCATAATTTATTCCATTATTGTTAGATGTAATATAGCATTTATCGTAAATTAATGGTATTTGAAAAGGTATTTTAGAAATGATTTCTCCATCGTCATCCTATGGTACTTTTCCAGCCCCAATTAATATTGCAGTTAATTTATCATTATGGATTAATGCTTGTTTTGTTCGATTCCAGTTACATCAAACGAGCGAAGAGACGCCCTGGAAAAAATGAAAGGTAAAATTTGTCTTAACGACGAGTAAAATTTGAATCGAACAGATTTAGTACATTAAAAACGCAACGCTTTACGAAAGCAATGTAGATTAATACCTGCATTGCAATAAAAATACTTGCCAGCTTTATTTGCATGGGGGGATATCGGTAGCAAATTAGACGCTATTCCAAGACTAGAATCGCCATATAGTGTGGGCAAGGCAGAAGAATTCAAGTGCTTGGGAGTGCGCTGCTTGTATTTCAAGTATATTCGTTCTAGTTACTCCGCTGCTTACGACTTGTTTAACAAGGTTGTTTCGCTTAGAGCGCGCAATTCAACGCAGACGGGACACAAAGAAAAAGGACGACGATGCCGACAGAACGGTGTTTTTATAAAGGAATAAAAAAGAAAATAAAAAGTATACAAGACACTTTCAATTTATTGGACACTAAATCATAAATTTTTCCTGCCTGGAAAAATATATTTACGGTATTTGATGCTTGTCTCTCTGTTGATGAAAATACCTTAATTTATAATTTATTAGATGCAATTATGTGGCTATATTTATTGAATTAGCAACATTTGCATATACTATTATATTTTATATTTGCATAATTAATTTCTCAAGGCATTAAATAGATCTGTTAATTATACATGCTTGTGGTAGCCAATTAAAAAATTGCTCATAATGGGAGATTTTTTTCTTTAAAATTCAATTATCAATTAGGTTTTTAAATTTTTCTACCATTTGCGCATTCGGATTCACTTGTAATTACTACGCCCATGTAGCTTACTTTAATTATTTACCCATTATTATCTTTGTCTTTAAATTAATAATAATAAAAAGCTTCTGGTAACAATATTATTGTTAGGCGCTAAAGAAATAATACAAGCGTTTATTCAGTTATAGGCATTTCAGTACTTGAGCTTCCATTAATTGTACAGGCATTTGACCGAAGTAAATACAATAAACCTTAAGTTGGTAAAAATTTTCATCCTAAATTATTGAATTAGACTAACTAAGCAATCGTGGATTCTTAATCTTAACATTTGTAGCTTCATACAGTAAATTATGTTGTTAAATTACATTGTTGTCGATCTCAGATCTTAATGATAGTGATATTTGTTATGTTTATTAACGAAGCTTTTTTAAATCGTGACAAAGTTTTCTAAAGCCAAATTTAAGAAGGCGTGTAAGGTGCTCGAAATTTGGCAATTAAAATGCTTGTCGATTAAGAGGCCGAAGAAGTGGGGGTTTCTTCGTTAATAAAAAATTTATTAATATCGTACTTCGTAATTACATCACACGATAACCTCGAGTCGATTGTTAACCCGTCGAAATTTTTTGCTTTTTTAGAAATCGAACGTAAGGACGTCGACGAGATATAGATATTTATATGAGACAAGGAAGACTGAGCGCGTTGGAGGCTGCACCGAGTTATCACGTATAAGTGGCTCATAACGGAGACTGCTAATCGCGACTGATTTACTGGCATTTTATTTACGCCCCAATCACGCCACGATACCTTGAGCTGAGCGATGAACCATCAAGTTCCGCTAGCAAAGTCATAACCGGGAATAGACTGATCATTAAGTGGGTCGACGTTTATTATTATTAAAAAAAAAGGATCCGTTTTATATTGTAACGAATTAAATATTGAACTTATTCTTCGATGTTGATTGTTTTATTAATTTATGAGATCATTGAATTTGTTCGCACTTTATCAAAACATTTATTAAGAATGACAAGGCCGTGATAAATCATAATCATTTGAGCTCTTTTGCAAAATAAAGGAAATCGCGTCTCTCGGGTAAAAAAAACGTGCTCCTCGTCTAAAAGAAAGAAAAAAAAAAAAAAACAACCAGGCTCTGCAAAGTTGAGCGATGAGTAAAAGAGTAATGTCTGCCCAAGCGCCTCGGTAATTCTCGTATTGCTCGGTACTCATTCTTGAGGAAGACGCATTGTTCATTATTCAAAGCTAATTCCGAAGCCAGAGCAACGGCGAGATCGCAGTATTCCAAAAACAACCGGACGCCCACGCGTAAGAAATTGCATCGTGGAGAGGATCTAAAACAGTCGGGGCCCGTTCGCGTCCCTTGTGCGCAGCGAGGATCAATCGCCTGCACGAGGACGGGGAGTGTACACGGGCGAGCAATTCTAGTCGGACTCCTACGCGCCGAGAAAGGCCTCTTAGCCGAGGGTAGGAGTGACGACTGGGCACAATACACGAGCCGGCAAACCGAAAAATGCAAAGGGACATTGATAAAACTGCGAGCGCGCGCGCATGGGACGTTGCTCTGCGATTGCCGAGCATTTGTCGATGACCGTAAGCGATGGATGTATCGGCATGAGTCGAGCCACGCTTACACGTGGCTTGTAAGCGCCAAACTCATTGCCGGCGCATTAGACGCGAGCGTTTTTTTTTCCCGTGCCGGGGAGGAGCCAGTATTAACAGGGATAGAGGGCGAGACACAAAGAGAGAGAGAGAGATTGAGAGAGAACGGGAGAGACGTGAGACGACATGCAGTCTGCGAATGGATTAACCACAATGATAATCATATTGCCTCATAGCTTTAGCTCTTCTATTTCCCATTTCGCCTTAGTGCCCTTTCCCATTCATCCTTTCTATTTCATAAATTACACCATTACTCGATTAACTCATATGCCGGGCTTAAGCTCCGAAGTGTCGCTCCAAGTTGTTCAGAATATCTGAGTAACTTATTTACGAGCTATCCAACTATTGCTATACCAACAATTGCTTCTTTGCCAACTATCCAAGTTAATTTTTTCGCGATGTTTCGGGATCGGAAGCTTTGCGATAAAAAAATTTAATCGAATAACGGGCATCTAAACGATCGCTCATATTAAGTCCTCTACCATTTCGTGCTGTAATCTTGGTCTTTATGAAAATTTTCTAAATAGATATTTATAAAAAGTTTGCCTGCACTTTCTACTGGCTTATCAAATTGTTAATAACTTTAGATCTTAAGTTTAGATACCATGGGTTGATACTGGTGTTTACTATTGTTTAGGAGAAGGATAAAAATTACGTTTGTATTGCAATTCACATCTTCATTAAATAAAAATCTACTAAAATGTATAAGTACTTTCCCGAGGGTAAAAGTAAACTGCACGTGTAAAATAAATTTACAAAAGTATTTGTACACAATAATGATATTATACTCATATTTCACGTATTGGCAAACACTAAAGGTGAATTCAAGTACATTTTTTATTAAGATGGTAAGTAGTATATTTGGTTTCGATAATATACCAAAACGGCGGTGTAATTGGTTAATACGTATAAATATGCGGTACAGGTTGCGGGTCAGCAGCCCACAACGTAAACATTAAAAGGCTTGAATTATTTTGAAATTCAAGAGTTCTAGTATTGATAAAATTATCGATTCTCACATAAATTCCAAAGACAATTTTTTTTTTTTCTTTACGTAAGTAATTACCTACATTTGTAAGCATCAGAGCGTTTGATGAGGTGCCGTTGATTACATGAGAACAGACTCAGAAACAGGATCACTCGTCACATTAATGCAATACGCCATTAGATCTAGCGCAATTAATGCTTTGTACTAAATCTCGTTTATAAAAAAAATTGCGCACTCCAGTAGTGGAGCTGCGTTGCGTATCCAAAACTCCACTGCCGAGGAGTGCGCGGCTGCGTTATTTAAAGTCGCGTACTATCCTGTTTCGCGTCCAGTGCGCGTTAGCATGCCAAAAGATGTTATTGCGGAAGATCGTCCACGCACGAGAATATATTTTCTGACGAATCGTACGCATTTCTACTCTCCGATAGCGAGAGCTTTGCACTTGGAAAAAGTCTAAGCGGCACTTTTCGATAAGCTTACGCGTTTTAGCACTTTGTACGATCTGGAGTACTTATGCGGCGACATTATTTGATATATTGTGGCTGCACCGGTAGGAAACCCGATCCTAATCGAGCAGACAAAGCAGCGCCCATAAATTTGTAAACAAAACCTGTCAATAAAGTATAACATAGTGGCCAAACGCGTGAAAAATCAGAGGAAAAGAAGAAAAAAAATCAAGTATCGATCGTGCTAACTTGAAAATCTCCGGCAGGTTTGCCGATACCAATAAAATATTTATCTCAATTTTAAAATATTTCTGCATTGCATAGGCGAACGTGAAGGACATTCGACCCTTTGATTATTTTATTTAAGAAGACCCTTGTTCGGGTAACTTATTGTGTCCATCGAATGTTAATTGTCCTCTTGCATGTGGTATGGAACCGCGAGAATAAGCCGGGCCAGATGAAATAATTTCCGAGTCGTAATTAGATAATATCATTAGATTAGATTCCAATGAATTGAGGTGAGGTAAGAAAAATTCGGGTCCGATTTCTAGCACCTAAGAAAGTAGCGCGGCAGATAAAAATGCCGAATGGAAATAATCCGGTGGTATGGACGCCAGAGGAAAGTTGTAAGTTGTCGGTTGTAGGTGGCTGCGATTCAAACACCTCCAGAAATAGAAAAGGCGGTGTGTCGCTTTATAAGATGTTGGCCCGACAACACATAATCAGCTCCCGTGGCCATAATTTTGCAAGCCGTATTTGTCATGTACTTCTCCGGGTAGATCCGATGACGGCACGCCTTAGAAAGCTGCTGAGTAACGGCCTCATCAAGGTACTCCTTCAAAATCCCCCGAGTTAGCCATACTCCGATTTTTCAACTCTTAGTCGCGTACTCGTATGCCCACCTCTTAGAATAAAGCTGCTACCTGAAAATGCCAATCATACGCTCCTTTCGACTTTCCATCGGTTGGTGCTCTTGGTCATCTCTTGTTTTTATTTCAAAGAAAGCATGAAAATTTATTAAATTCCACGCTCATCCAATTAACTCCTTCGAGTCATTGGACAAATTTTTCACGCGCTCAGTAATTTATAATGTAAATACCTTTACCCCTCGATCGTAATTTTTGCAGCTTTTCAAAGAAGAAAAAAAGATGATGCATTCTTTCTCCAATCGTCATTCCAGTGAAATTTCAACTTTCAATAGTCCCTAGATATTTGTGTATTCTTTAATATTCCTAACCATAAGTAGGATGAGGTTATTTTTTGCTCGTTACAACTATTTATTTAAGGCAATTAATTATTTAGGCAAAATGTACGCATACTTAAATAAATATTTTGTTAAAAATTTGACTTATGGAAAACAATTATGAACGCGTCAAGGGCAAAAACTTTCTCATCCTGATGATGTCGAGATAATGTCTTAGATCATAATTTTTAAAGCCATTAAGCAATGAGAGATTCATATCTCAGATGAGTCGTCTATTAGTGTGTCGTACTATAGAGATGTAATGAATATAAAAATATAATCAGTCAAATACTGTGCTGTTAAACATTACTTTTCTCCTTTTCAAGTCTCATACTACTATTAATTTCATGTTCTATTTTCATAAATCATTGTATATTGAATTACTTACTAGATCGGTCGTCATTTTACATCTTACGGATGTACTGATCCGACTAATCGCATGTATAGTAATTCCTACAGCTAATTTATAGAAATGGCTTTGTTTTGTTTTTTATCCATCCTTCATTTTTCTTATTTGTATAATACTGAATAAATCCATCGACAGTCGGTAGTTTGTATCCAAAATTTAATTACAACGGCCGAGCAAAATTTCTCGTTATAGATTAATTATATCATATTTCCAAGTGCGCCATTGCTGCATAATTTATCATTGCTTATTTTGCAACATTCGCAACGTACGTATCCTTCCATTGATAAAGAAATTTACGAAACCTTTGTATTTAGTAAATTTCAATTCTTTGGGCAACTTTAATTTTGCTGTTAATAAATACATTATTGCATTTTTATCGATATTATGATTTTAATGCCGGCACAAGCAGTAAAGAAAATGCCATTCTTACCAGGAATTTCTTTATTTTAAGCGTTCAACCTATTTGCGTAACATACAATTAAATAAAAATACTTTCATCAAAAGATCTATGCTCACGATTCTTATCGGATATTCACTGGCAAAATTGCATCGTAGTAGGACACAAATTAAGAAAGGCAGTTAGTTACATGCTACGGCCTCATCAGATCTAGTTCGGAGTTTGGAGGAGAGAGTGAGTAAAACTCGACTGCTTGAAATTTCGCAACTTCGGGCGTATACCACGGAAATCTGCGAATTATGCCCTCAAGCTGCGTATAAGTTTCAAGCCGAGCGTAGACTAGCGGCGATTTACTGCCCTTAATTTTCCAGTTGAAAAACAGAAGAATCTACTTATAACATCGATGTGGACATTATGAAAAATTTTAGATTCGAACATCTGGTAAAACATACGCGCATTACATTATTACACATGTTGAGCTTAATTAACGTAAATATTTTTAATGCTGACTTGAAATTTCTTTCATCATTTTACATACATTTCGAGGAATATTGTGAAAAATTAGTCATGTCTGATTTAGTAAAATTTAATTATCATCTTTACTAGTTAGTTAATATGAATATTTTTGCACAACTTTTAGAATGTATAATTATCAAATATTTATTCTATACGATTCGATCTCGTTGAAATATAATCCCATTGCAATGTGAAATCGTCCGCTGTGAAACTCATTAAATTTAACTACTTAAATATTTAGTTGTAAAAAATTTTATCAATATATTAATTTATTTATAGGAGAGAATCTAGTACCAGATCGTATTATAAAAGTTGTTAAATTATGACTAATAAATAAAACATATTTAATCATTTAAGCTCAAATATATAATTACTATTAAAATATACTAATACGTTTAATGAGAATTTTATTTAAAAAACGACACGCATTAATTTCTAAATTATTGAGCTCTCTAAGACAAGTTCGTGTAAAAATTTACGCAGTATATTGGACATGTTTGTCACAGTTGTCTAAAAGATGATGTGCATGATATATACGTGGATTTCTAAATAAGTAGAATATAAATCGCATCATTATTTTGTATAATTTGACTTCTCTAATAATCAATACATGATATTTTGAATCGGATAATTACCGAAACGATTGCGCATTAATTGTTAGAAAGATGACTTGGCTAGGATTATAGTTTTCAGTTTAGAAGCAGGTTAAAGTTTTACATTGCTTCTGGAAAATTTTCTTTGCATTTTTACTTTCCATACTAATAAATATCATTTATTTCTATTTTTAATTACTTTATTAGATGAGATAAGTATAAGTCAAATAATAAACCAATACATGGAATAGATATTTGTAAATTTTAGAAGTAACTGACGTAAAAATTAGTAATTTTCAACAAAAGTATATGGATGATGTAAACATAATTTCGAAACGATTGGGTAATTGCTTTCAAAATTAATATATTTTTTTAGTAAATATTTTATCGTAAGTCAAATGGTAGAAATTCAATTTAATAATGTTTTAATATACAATTTTGTGTGCATTTGTCCCACCTGCACTTTTCATTTTTTAATGTGATCAGACACATTTGTTATTGCGATATATCAATGTATTTTTAAAAAAATTCGCTTATAATATATTTGTTTGTATATTGTATCACAATCTGTGCTTTAAAACATGTCACCTGGAAGAACGTCTTCTCCATTGACATTTAAAACATGCGAATCTACTATTTTACAAAGTAAAATGTTTGAATCTCAATACATGAATCAATTTGTTATCATTTTCATTTAAAACAACTGGTAAAAAAATATCAAAATCAAATCATTTTAATTTGTAGGATCAATATTTTTAAATAATATTACGGATGTGAACAATCTTTTTCAAAATAATTAACGTAGCTAATTTAAATATTTTCATTCTGTAATAAAAAAAAACTTTATTTTACAAGATATTTAACTTATAGAAATTCAGGTTAAAGCCATTTATTATATCAATGCATATGTTACAGCGCATATTATTTAAAATAATTTTAATGAGATATATAATATGATTGAAGAACTTGACTAAATATTTTTTTAATACATTCTTCGCGATATCTTATTTATACATATAAGTTGTTAGGTACTTTTAATTTTGTTTTAATGCTAAGAATTATAGTGCTAAATAACTACACACATACATGAATACAAACTCGTGCCGACGCGCGCGCGTACGCACAAACGCGCACACACACGCATGCACACATACATATACGTGTGTGTGCAACTTTTGTTTATATTTACGAAAATATTTTTATTTTTGATGTGTATACATTTTTTTTTATTAAATTTTTAGTAAATGTTTATATAGAATGAACTAAAGAATAAGAGTAGATTTTTTGTGGCTTTAAAAATTACGATTTTATTGATCATAAATCTTGGTTGGACAATGGTTTTTTGGCTATATGAAAAATATGATAAATATTCTATTATACATTTTAATACCTATTATGTATTTACAATTATTATCATCGACGACACATTTTATATTAATAAAAGCTATCTGGAAATTTTTTGGAGTCAAATAAAGAAGAAAAAAAAACTATGGAAGAAAGGAATTAAGTATATAATACGATTTTAAACAAAGAATAAAAAATAGTAAACTATGTTAATGTTAATTCTACATATGTAAGACTATATTTATAACAAGGACTATTTATCAAGTGAAAATATTTTCGTGTAAAAATTCTCAATGTAAATGGCCAGGAAATTAAAGAATTTATAAGTGCTGCAGTAAAAAACAGAAACATCTCAATGTAAAAAAAGGTCTTGACAATATTTTTTTTATATCTTTAGATCTTTATAGAGGTCATACATTGTACATAACAAGACATTAAGATCTAAAAATTCAGAAAAATACAGTGGAGTCCAGAAGTGACAAAAATCATCATGTCCCTCGGATAAAACAGGGTTTTGAAGCCCCATGCAATGACCCTACATTTAACGTCTCGTACGTGAGACGCGATCTTAACGATCCTTTCGCGGCAAATTCTACGCTTAAAGAAGATATAAGGGTGCATAATAAAGTTCCGGGTAAGGCAGTGCCAGAAGTTATTACACTGGCAGTGAGTATAACTGTCACACTATTTGAATCGGACTCTTCCTCCATTACGCCTGCAAATCCTACCTCGTAGCCTTTTGCGTAACATTTGTGGCGGAATGTACATATATATACATATATATATATGTATATTTGATTATTCATTCGATTAAAAACGTTCGGTTCACTTGGCTTGACAGGGAATCAGTCGCGCTATCCTTGAATGCGAGTCTGGGAGTTTTTGTTGCCGATGAGGGCGCCTCAACCGAAAACCTCATGACGTGACAATCGTATGAATCGCTTAAAATATGGTTCTTGCGAAAGCCAAGTGAACGATCGACGCACCGGTTCCCAACCTTCCATAAACTTTATCAAATTCTGGGACCATCAGGATCTTTCGTGTCAACTGATATTACCGTGTGCGGACAGACGCACGTTTATAAAACACATTTTTCATGTATTAACGACCTCAATTTTGTCTTCTTGCCGACACCTAAGATGAGCGGATTGATTTGAAACTACTCTATCGTAGATTTTACAATTTAAAAAGATCGATTCGTGAATTGCGTTAATGATTATAATTTTTTTTTTTTAACATACTCTAGCGAAACCTGAAAATGATTAAGATTATAGTTATACAAGGTTCCTGCTTTTTCAGAATTGGAACTACAAGTAACAAAAGTTACGTTTCAATAAGGTTAGAATTGACCAGAAATGCTGGTCTTCAAGAGCTTATCTGTAGCGATTGAAATTGATATTCGTTCAAACATTACGTCCCTTCGAGTCTTTCGTAGATAGAAGGATTGTACCGAGTCGGTAACCGACTCCTAGCAATGTAGCGACGAGTTTAAGTGCAATGAAAAATAAGGACTTGGACATAAGAGGCATTTGACACGTTTTGACCGATGATTAGATGAAAATAAATACAGTAACCTCACTGGTGTCTTTCTTGGAAAGAAGAGGTGTAGCATTTAATTAGTCGTCGGGTTCTCGGTGTCCCTATGGCCGGGAATATTGCATCAGATAACGTTACGGGGACCGGAGAGAGAGAGAGAGAGAGAGAGAGAGAGAGAAGGGTGGGAGGGGGGAAAGAAGGAAAAAAAGGTGTCGCTGTCTCGGGCAAACAGTGATTTTCCAGCGGCGCCCGGAAAGCATAGGGAGCGTATCGGGGGAGAGGCTCGAAAGGCAGGTTTCATAAGAATGGAGCGAGAAAATTCACTAAGGAATCCGCGGCGTGGAAAGTGTATCTCGCAGAAGCTCGTAAAGCATAAATCCGCAGAGATAAGTAAAACCGCATCGACTTTTGCATCGGGCTCACACGTGAAGGCAGCGCCGCGTGGCCAGGCCAGGCCAGGCCGTAGGTAAAAAAAATCCCGCGGCGGTCGGCGGCTCCTCTTGCGCGATAATCAAGAAACGTGCCGCATGAGTGATGCCGGTTATCTTTTTCCTTCTCTCCGGGCTCCGAGAGCTCAGCGACGTTTCTGATGGGCTTTCGCAACCGGCGCGCGATCGCCGCCTTTCTGCCCGCGCGGAGTGACGTGTCTCGTCTGGGATCGCGCGGGCATTCCGCGGGCCGCGGATAGTCCCGGGGACCAATCCCTGGTAGCCGAGCTCGGCCGAGCTAATGAGCCTCCGCAATCGGGGCTGCCCACCGCCCGGAACTGCTTTCACTTCGCGAGCCGCCCCACCGGCCGGCTCTTCCGCCGCTCCCTCGAGGAGACGCTTCCCCGGGGATCGGCTCTGCCTCGCGACCCCCGCCCTTGACGGCCGACCGCCGTTGGCCCGAGCTCGGGGACCTTCTCGACAACCGAGATCGTCTCCGGCTCTGTAACGAGGGCCTTCTGAGAGTCGCCTCCGGAGCTCCTAAAGCGACTCTCCGCAGCTCTTGATTCCAAGTCTCGTCCTTTGGCCAGCGATCGTTCGGCCAGTGACGAAGGGACTGGCGCTTCACTGGCACGCACGCCCCCTCTAAACTGTCCACGTCGTAGGGCGCCTGGCCCTTTTCACAAAAGGCTGTCTCTTTAAAAAAAAAGGCTCCGTCGCTCGATATCCTTGCTACGCCACCAGATTCTATCCCTCGTAAATGTCCGTAACGATCGGTCGGGCTCTGGGCAATGGAGGGTAGGCACGGATGACAAGGGGTTGGAGAGCGAATGCCCACACCCGAAACCCCGATGCACCGCTTCCTCTTGAGGAAACCCGACGAGCCCTGAAAGTGGTGACCCATGGAGTCTCCCGGTGATTCTCGGGAGAGCCTCGGCGGCTCGGGCTTCCAGTTCTCTGACAGGGAGCTAATTAAATGCGATCGTGCACCCCCGACTCCCGGTTGAAACGAGGCTCGCTGCTTTGTGCACCAGCCTTAAACACGGTTGCTCTCCTCCGGTCGCGTAATTGTAATTAAATTAATTATTTATGATGCATTAGCGAGATATTACCCGATTCGGCTGCGCGCTAGCGCTAATTTTGCTGCTTAATAAATATGAGCCGGCCTTGTCAGCCGCTTGTTTTCATCTCTTACTCTTCACTTGCAAGATAGGATTATCGAGGTCAGCTCGTTTCTTAAAGCTGCGCAAACACGAATTTATCATATTTGTATACGCCAAAGTTTATACTATACAAATTTAATTTATTGACAAAATTCTTTTGATTCAAAGCTAATGGGCTCGAGCACCTATGCGCGGATTCTATAATCGAGCAACGGGATGAGCGCTTTTCGATTTCTCTCCGTGTACGCGATTAATTATTTAACAGGCTTAAGCTCCTTCTTTATGTTTATTACTTATGTATCACGACCACTATTATTATATTTTTTTTTTTATTAAGTAATTTAAAACTGGCAATTCTATTTCTGGTGTCTTACTTAAATTCGTATGATAAATTCTATATAGAGCAGTATAAACCATTTTTATGGAATTCAATATCATTCCTCTTTATTCTTCTTTCCTTATGTATTACCTCTTTGTTCTTTATACTTCTTAGCTTATTCTTACTCTATATATTAAATATCACACTTCAAATACTTTTCCTACCAATTTTTCAATTTATAGCACACTTGTTTTCAACTAGCCATTGTTAATTCATCTATATAAATTATTTTATTACTACATTCTCCTACAATACAAATCTTACAACATACATTAATTATTTCCCATTTAAAAGTCTAAAAAATATTTTAATTTAATTTTATTAATATATATATATATATATATATATATATATTGCACTACAATTGTACAATACAATACAAAATATCGTTTTAAAATGATCTGTATCAAAATTAGACCAAAAACTATCTTGATTAGTATTTTTTATTATGATGCCAGTATTGAGCTCTAATGCATTTGATACTTCCATTATTACCATTTAATGGACAAATTATAACCCATATATATGAAAATATTTTATTATTTTCTAACAAACAAAAATTACTTTATTACCTCTCTCACTTCCTATAATTTTTTTCTCTCTCTCTCTCTCTCTCTCTCTCTTTCTCTCTCTGTAGTAACATTTTTGAAGATATAACGTAAACATTTTTTTATCTGAAGTGTATTTTTTGATATACCCATTAAGGATATCATTAAATATAATAGTTTAAAATCATTCAATCGGATACCTTAATAATTTATGATCTTTATTTATTTATCAATATAGATAGTATTTTAATTATTAATGCAGATAATGAAAACAAATTTAATGCCTCTCTACAAATTATTTTTAGAAAAAATTGCATCAAGTAGTAATTGTTAATTATTTTACTACTTATTATCAATAATCATTACATTTTTATTTGTGGTATGCTGCGATAGCATAAATAGCGGAAAATTATTTTATGATTGCAAAAAACATACAATCTATAAATTTATAAACAATGAAAATAAAAAATGTCCAACGATACATAAAGCCCAATTTTTTTTAAAATGTTCGAAAAAACATTATAATTTCAACGCAAAACCTCGATAAATTACTGTTATTTAATTGAAGTTTATTTAAAATATAGCCAATTCAATGCGAATAAGGATGTTACATGATGCGTATAAGAAAAATTTTTTACGCTTTTTATTCATGCTATTATAAAACGAAAAATAGAGAATCATGGGAAGAAAGAGTTTAATTTTATAATAGACCTAATACAAAAGTGTATACTGTACATAATAATAGTCTGCTATCTCTTAAAATAGAAAAAGGAAAAGAAACACATTAAGGTTATTTGATTGGGAATCATCTTGAAGGGAAAAAATTCAATTTAATGTCTTTAAGGGCAAAAATCGACCGCGTCCTGAGCCTCGTGATGTAATTGCAAAACGAAATTCGTACAACGAATACTGCATGAGGTATCGAGAGGATTTAAAGGTGATTGGTTCAATCGTGTCACCTCGTATACTTTTTTAAATCTCTATATAAAGTAATGTGGAACAAGGTTTTATCTTGAAACTTGAACACGTATCATGAACTTCTTCGATCAGCTTGCGTATATTCGATTGTAAAGGTACAATTGAATTTGAAGATTCGTGCTCGTACAATTATATGCATTTAAACAAAACCATACAGCTTTTAAAAACATTGTTATTGTAAAACATTCGTATTTAATTTCATTAAAGTAACACAATGTCGATGTGTTTGTATCATTTGTTAAGCGATTAGAATAAAATTTAGGTATCGTTTGTGGTTATAAAAAATAATTTCAAATTATCTATAATTTGAAAGTTTTTATTGAACACATCTGAATTCACGTTATTATTTAATTTTTAAAAATAAAAATAAATGCAAATTATAATAATTACGTAATTAAAGTAATTGTCATTAACAATTACTTGACAATTATTAAATAAATTCATAATTATTTAGAATATTTCATCCGTAATAATTCTTAATCACATAAAATGAATATACAACTATTTTGTCCTGTGGTTAATATAAAAATTGAATGATTATATAAATTAAAAAGCATTAAATCAACGCAGTTTTAATTTATGTATGTATAGTAAATAATAGTAAAAGTGTAATATGACGTGTAAGAGTGTGTATATATGAGTATGTGTACATATGATGAGTGTGTACAGTATTCAAAATAGGTTTTATATTGGAAAAGTGTACGTCCTTGACGGTCAATTGAAAATTAGGATAAAATTTATGTTTTTATCGCAAACCCAAGAAATGAAAATATACATTGCAGACTATGCGTTTTTTCTTGAAGTAAATGAAGAGAAAAAAGTTATATTTAGCAATGAAGAGTACTTTCGAACAAACGATTGTAAGGAAGTTCAGAGTTGAGGAGCAAAAAAAAAAAAAAAAACAAATCGGCTTTTATAAAGAAGTTGGTGTTGATTTTTGCCAGAGCAGAGGTGACTAGATTAAGCTCGTGGCTATATTGCGGCACGAGCGACAATTACGACGCATTCCCTCCTTGAAAGTGAGGGACGATTTCCTCGCCTACTATCGTGATTTACCTCCCAATGTAGCAGCGCTACTGCAGATGTTCTAATTAAAGCTACTCCTTAGGCGCGCACTCGTTTCGCTGCTCACAGATAGAAAGTACGCAGCAATTAATTTATCTGCTTGGCTAATCAACATTAACCGCTTGGCTAGCACAAAAGATCCTCTGCGCAGCTGGAACCTAATTTCGAGTTTGATTTCGATTGTTGGGCGAGATTCGCGGCCGCGTCCCTGGGATGATAATCGAATAACGGAATCCCGTTCTCCGTGGCATTTCCATTCTAGTTTCCGAGAGGAGCGCGAGGGTTCTCATCTGCCCGTATCGCGAGCCAGAGAAGAGTTCAATGGGGGGGGGGGGGGTGTGGCCGTCGGTCGGGGTGCGGCGAGCCCACCGATTCCCAACGGCCGACAATGGAGCCGAGAGATGGGGGGTAAAAAAAGGCTCGCGGCCTCTCCGCAATGGGAGTAAAAATTTCAAGACTGACTGACCCCCCTGCCTAGCCCACAGCCCGGCAGAGGATATTACCCAACGGCTGCGAACTCTTGCAAGCGCTAATTACTGAAAAGTCCGAGCGGAGTTTGCGTGGTCCGGAGCCAGTAGGCGACTACTTTCTTGCGGGGTCGGCGACCACGGCTTGGCGCTAACTGTCGAAAAATGAGGCAAGAGCCCGAGCCGATCTCGAACAACGCCTCGGCCGGTGACGATGCACTAGGGTAAGATCGGCCGTAATCTCCACGGGAAGGCGTTGTGCAAAAAGGTGATGCAGAGAGCCGAGCGCCGGCGGGCGGGAAGGGGATCCGGCTAGTTTAGAACGGCCAGGCGATTCTATCGCCTTTCAGGCGCGCTGCGTCCTGCACGTTGTGGGCGGGGTGGTTCAGAGAAAGCTTCTGGCACTGCAGCCTCTCTAATTGTAGATACGCATGCACGCGGGCAAATGCAAAGTCGGGCGCGGCGAGAGGGACCTCGGGCGGGGGGGGGGGCAGGAGGAGAAGGAGAGCGAGAGGCGTGTGCCGTTTTTTGCCGTTTTTCCGCGGACACGTAGTCGGGATGTGTGCTGGCCGGGTGCGCTGCCGGTGGCTGCGGAATGGCGAAAGGGGGTGGGGTGGGCTCGGGTCGGCCGCGGAGGGACAGGGGAGGGGACCGACTCCGGCAGCTCTCTCACAAGAGTGACAGAAGAAGGATAAAGAGAGCGAGGCGGCTGGGCTGGGCTGGGGGTGGGGTGGAGAGCGAGGAGGAGGTGGCCGCGGTGGTGGAGGGTGGACAGGGTGGGGCGGCCGGGCGGGAGGCCGGGGGAGATTTAGTGGGCGGGTTGGAGGGAGGGAACGTGTGCATAACAGTGCCAGGCCCATTTAAATGTCGTTAGAGCGGTCGCGGTGGCTCCGCGCGCATGTAGATGTATAACGAATAACTGCAGGAGGAAATCGGCGACCGGTTTTTCCGAGAGATCGACGTCAGTCGCGCCCGACGCTCACGCCGACTCCAAAGCCAATGGCCAAAGCCAAAGACGGCTTATCGTATTCTTGGGTGCGTGCAACCGAAGGTGGATTCCGGGTGTATCGCACGAGACGTGAAAGCTTGGCTACGTGCACCCGTAAGCTAGAAGCCGACGTTCTAGCCAATTATATACACTCGCGCGTGTATATGTATATATTATTTTTATGGGCCTTTGACTGTTCGGCAATCGGACACCTGAGCCATACTTCAGCCTCATTGTATCCCTTGTGTACATTCGCGCGAAATTTGCTAGTTCCTCTTATAATATATTGCGCTGTTACAACGATTATGCTAACTTTTACCGCGCTCTTAGCCGCCTTCATTATTACGGCTAAATTGATGCATTAACGCAACGGGCACACTGCTACCTCTCCCCCACCCCCCGACCCATCCGTCCCTCCCTCAACCGCCCCGCTCCGATCTTTGGTCAAATCTATCGAACCTTACAGTAATTTTATTTCGGCTTGTTGAACAACCCATAATTGAGTCCCAATGATGATACAGTCGAAAGGTCTTTACTCACCTTACCGATACTGTACCTGTTTATCTCCCTCAGCCACTGTAACTCCGTAACGCTCACTGACTCGTAAAATTATCGCAATAACATCTATGCTAACTTCAACGCTTTTTTACCTTAAAAAAAATCATCCATGAACATTGTTTTTAAATACCTAATGAATATTCTCCTTGGTATATTTCGAATAAAGAATTTCGAGCTTCGCTATTTGGGCTGCTTTTATAATTAATTTTCATTAAATCTTATTTATTTCTAATAATTTTATAGATTTTATAGATCCATTGTTAAATCCTAAACCATTGAGAAAGACTCTATCACGCGTACTTTGGCGTCTGCTTTATATCAGACAATATTAAAATTGAAAAATTATTTCTTTATTATACTTGCAGGTTTGATGTTAATTTATGTTTAATACAAGTTGAATTAAATTTTAATTTAACTTTACATTAATATAATGAAATTTCATTATAAGTTATAAGTAAAATTTAAGATGAAATACGTAAAATACATATTAAGTAAGTAATAAGTTTTTCTTATGCAATTGATTTTTTAATACACAGATTTATAAAACAAGAAAATTGACAAGAAAATATTATATTTTTACTTATTCGTTATCTTTTTATATTACTGCTATTTTTGTACCTTTTATGAACGTGAAAAAATTTTTTTTCAAATCCCTACAATCACTACTGAAAATAACTGAGCACAATAAAATTTATACACTTTATTATGTGAAATTACAATAATAATTTAGTCATAGGAAACGTGAATGCATCGAATATGATCGTCGTTGTATACAAGCATTAATCAACAGTTACTCTAAATTTTGCCATTTCAACAGTGCCTTTTTCATTTTAATTGACTCGATAAACCATACAGAAACTGCATTTAGAACATTTTCTACTTTCAATAGTGAAATAGAGATATTGCTAGTAATCAATAGAAAGTTTGTAATTTATATTTTTATTTTTTATGTTATCAAAAAGAAAATCTTTCACGAATAATAAATAATCATAAATCTTTGATGTTAAGGTCAAGCAAATGACAACATTTTATCATACCACAAGAATTTTTACGGACTATGATGCTCAAGTTTATTTCTGATTTAGATATTTTGTAGTAATATTTATTTAAATTAGTTAACTCCGGTCTGTCCTGAGCCATGAGTAAGAAATCATTAAAAAGCATTTATTATAAAAATTATTTACCTACGTACATTCCCTCTCAAGGGCAGGTGCACTGGCATTTATTGTCAAAGCAATAACTAAATCTAAAACCTTAAATCATCTTTAAATTAGTTGTTTTCTTGAATATAGAAAAGTATGATTAATATTTGTAATTTTAAAAATGGTTTCTGATTACTGTGATATGCAGGTAAATTGAAATTGAACAACGCGTTGTTTTTAAATACGTAAAATTATATTCATAAACTTATAATTCACCATTAAAAGCTCAATATATAGGATATTAAATATAAATTTAGATAGTCAGCTAATGCATGTAATTTAAATAATATTAAAAATTTAACATTTTCAATAACTGGTAATTTATAAAAGTACTACTCATTTAAGTCATACTAACACGCCGTGCAAACAAGATTTTTTTTAAAGATGATAATTTTGACGATCTTGATTCATAACAAATGCTAATTTTCTATTGTAGAGAGTTAAATGTTATGAAAATATGTATAAAATAAATGGGCTTCTTCTAAATTAAATATGGAATAAAAAATATGCCTCTGTAGATAGTAATATATTAATTAACTATAATATTAATTGTATGTCATATTTAAATAGATATTTTAATAATAAAATTATCGTTATAAATCAATATGAAATTAAGAAAGTGGAGGTAATATATCAAAAATGAATTTTTCTGACTTTTGATTTATCCATTAAATTCATAAATTATTTCAATACAATTTTGGTATTAGGTAGAATAATATTCAAATTTAAGCGGAGCAGCATGAAAAGAATTTGTAAAGATTCAAAAATTTTGGCGAATGGCATATTCATTTAAGTCCTTGATAACAGTACGTTTACGTGCTTTGATTTAACTGCGTAACGTCCATTGATTATAGAGGGATCTTTCGAAGAGGGCGTCGCTTTTTTATTGGACGGAGCGAGGAAGAAAAGGTGTGCAATTTAGCAAGATTAAAGGCCGTGATCGATGGCTTTATAAGTGGGATAGATCGGCCGAGCGGAAGGAAGGAAGCGAGGAAGTGAGTAAGGAAAGGGAAGGAAGGAAGGAAGTAAGCAATGAACCGAAGTTTCGCAGACTGCAGTGGAAGACGCGTGCGACGGTGTCGGTAGCCGCTGAAGAGGCGGAGGCCCGTCTGGTGCACCACCGCCTCGCGCCGTTCGTCTTGGTGCATGAGTTTCACGAGTGCATCTCCTTCTCGCTTTCATATTTTCACCCGGGCATTCTTTTTAGAAAGTTTTATTAGGCGCGAGTAGCGGCAGCGGCCGCGGCGGCGGCGGCTATTCAAAGTCAGAGCGTACACGCGCGTGCGATTATATTCCATAAAATATGAGGGGAAAGCCTTGGCAATCCGCGTTGAATCGGTAGCTAAATTTTGACAAAAAAGGCGATGTGCCGGAGCCTTTGGCAAATATAAGGAGAGTAGATGTTTAATTTAAGGAGAAAATATGCTCGCCGCGACCCTCGCGCCGCCGTAATCTCTTTCATCATCACACTTTTAGGCTGAAAAATGCCTCTCGCAGCTCATTTGTACCTAGGATGTAGTATATGTGCGCATGTTCCGCCGAGCGATTTCATGCCCGAGATTCCAGGATATTGCGCTTTAGCCTAATTTTAATGCTACCTCCTCGAATTGAATAACTAATATTGGCTTTCGTCCACGCGATGCGATATTAATTAATAAAATTTAATTGAGTTGTGCGGTTCTTTAGTTCAATTGAGTCCTGCTCTTATGGAGCACAAGAAATCCTGCAGCTCGATAGATGATAAATGAAATTAATATCGGATATCAGAAACATATTTCCGTCTTAATGACCATTTCATTTTAACTTGGAAGTACTAAATATTAAGTAATAAAGTATAAAAAATTATGTAAAATATAATTAGAAGAATGTAAGTAAATATATAAAAATAATTGATTCATCATAAATGTTCGTTGCGAATAAGTTTATTAATACCATTCATTGCTTTTAAGATGACAGAACGTTTTCGAGTGAGCGCAAATGCTTTATAAAGGTATATTATCATTTCGACGTTAGAGCAGTAATTGCTGCATCTCTGGCAGGAGTTTAACCTGTAAAAGAGTTTAAAATTAATAATACTGGCAGTGTATTTTGAAAATTGTAAATTAGAACGTCCATCAGCAGATAGACACCTGTAATTGACTGCAATTACGAATATTTAGTCCAATACCAATAAATTAATAGGCTGGAAAAATTTCCTTTAAACGATACAAAAGCTTATATGGCACGAAGCATATTTCATCCTTTACGCAACTAACCATTTATTAGGCCAATGGCCTGCGATCGCAACATTGCTTAGCATTTAACTTGAACCCCCGATAAAATTTAGCGGTCACGATGCAGCCGATTCGCTAAATATTATAAGGTAGGTGTCATTTAACCCCGTGCTTTGCCAATTATAAGCGCCAACAAAGGAATAATTGCGCGTGCATTTCCATTGGATGGATAAGGCCCGATATATTTTCCGTTGAGTGGACCTTAAACCAATGCTGCTTATTGTACAGTCGGTAATTCAGAATCCATTACACATTTTTTGCTAGATTGATTCCCACTTTCACCAACACAGGCATCCACGAACACTCTGATGTTATCGCGCATTTTATCAGCCTTAATACGACATTATTGATCGCCGCATCTACTCTCACCGAACATTTTCTTTACAACGTCGTATACTAGAATATTTGAAATAATTTTAATTTCATTTTTGTTATCCTTAATGTCTATAACCTGACTGAGAATATTACGGTCTAGGAAAATTTTTTCAACGACACTATTAACGTCCATTCATTGTGGAACGAAAACTACGTAAAACTACGTAAAACTACGTACACATAAAATGGCATTTGATGTTTTATTATTTCAAATTAAAAATATCTTTGATTCGAATGAAGATTCTTTTCGTGTTTATTATTTTTATGTAAAATTTTTTTTTCACAATAGCTCCTTCTTTATTAATTTCTTATAACTAATTCATTTTTACCAAAAACTCTAATAATCCTATTAATTCTGTAAAATTTTGTAAGTATTACATTTTTAGATATTTTTAAATTTGCACCCATAAAAAGGATTCAATTTTTTTACCTACACTTGAATTTTATCCAAGAAATCGTTTAATCTTCTGCCATATATTCATTAGCAAATAATAACTATATTATACAAACGATTCAAGTGGCGATTTCTATGCCATGCATTATCAGTAAAAAAAGTCATTTGACATAATTCATCGATTGTAAAAAATTATGAATCTAGTTAGTAAATTAATTCAATTAATTCAGTTGTTTAAGATAACTCAAATGAATAATGCACGAGCGGGTTACATACATATAATATGATATTAAGAATATATTCACTCTTATTTGTAGCAGGATAGTGAACTTTCAAGCTGCTGAAACTAATTTATAAATTTATTTTTAAAATATTTATTTTCTTTATATAATCTTTAGTTCACAAGATACTAATTATATATTCTAATTCATGTAGCAATAACCGCTTCCGTAAAATCATACAAAAACATCATTGAATTTTAATTAAATATAAATATAAATAATAACAATGGAGTAAGATAATTTAAGTAAATAATGAATAAAATTTTTTCTTATCATATAAAATTATATAAATATGAAGCTTTAGAGTTAAGCCAATGGGAAATAATTACAATTTCTACTGAGTTATTTAATACAATTCTAAAGTACATTATTTGAGAATGAGTCCGTAAGTTCTAGTAGTATGTGGAAACAGAACATGCAGTAACATCAAACCAGATTATATATTGCTCATTTATTTTATTTTATAATATACATACACACACATACACATACGTATATATATATATATATATATATATTTATTTATTTACCGTGATGATTTAACTTTAATTTTTTAATGGATTATTAAAGTACTCATAAAATCGGTTATTTGAAAGAACAAATTATTTGAATATAAAATACTTCTGAATGGTCTCACATTTATCGTGCATCAGTTAAGCTATCAAACTGTTTTATTAGTTATCAATTATTACGGTAAATAAATTCTAATGCCATGGATAAACTTATAAAATAAATAAATAGCTACTGATTTCTTCTTTTATTGACTAAGTATAAAGATTGATGTATTAATTCGTCTTTGTCTATTATCGATGAAAAGGTAGAATCGAATAAAATTGTGGATATGATCATTTATTAGACGCGTAAAAGTTATAGCACTTAACATCTGTTTCTACGAAAAATACATGCAAATGAATGAGCTTTTTAATGTATTTATGTTATAATAACAAATACAGTAATTAAGATAAATTAAAAATTAAGTATTATTAAGCTAATATTATTTACGGAACAATACGAATCTTAATTGAAATTAAATTACACGCAAAAAAAAAAATAATTAAAAAGTATTTGATTATTATAAATGAAATTTCTATGAGTAAAGGCAAAAATTTAGTAAAGAGTAACACTTAAATCTAGCGCAATTTTGTAATCGGGTAATTTTTGTTTTACAGTAGACCGTCAACAAAGTATCGCCTATTATTTCATTATGCTTTGATCATTAATTTAAAAGATGAAATAAATAAATGAAACTTTGAAGTTAAAAAAATTATCATAAGCTAATTATTTACGCGCGATGAAAAAAAAAAATGAAACCACCAAGTGTTGCTGTATGCAACACCGAAGTAATAGCGATGAGAAAAGAAGCGGCGCATTAAAAATTAGATTCCACTGGTATCGTGAACTCGATAGAAATCATCCGGAATCGCGGCGCCTGACCGATTTCTCGGAAAAACGTAAGAGGAGAAAGAGGATGACTCGGTAAAAGGATCAAGGATAAAAAGACGCGGGTGCGTCGAATGGGCGTCGAGGCGAGCCGAGGTCCGCAATTGTCATCGATAAGCGTACGCGCAACGAAAGCGAAGAGCCGCGGCCGCGAGCCCATCGCCGCTACCGACACACAAGATACAACGACCTCGAAAGTATCGAAAGTGAAGCAAAGAGTCGTCGGCAGTGGGTTTCCGTCCCTCTCCAGGCAAGCCTTGGCCAGACGATTGGAATTGGCACCGCGCCGATGAGCCCACGGAGATGGGACGGGGAGGCAGAGGACCGGCCTGCGTCGTTGAGGCGAGAGCCAGTTTTTCAGGCCCGATCGGGGAAAAATAGAAGGGCAGGAGAGGCTCGGGAGGCGCCCGTCGCGAGCGGCGCGAAGGAGGCGGCCGAGCGAGCGCGGGCAAGCGGCACCGGAGGAAAGCCGTTGTTTTTATACGAAAAGGAAAGCGAGTGGAGGCGAGGAGCGAAGAAAAGGCAGCAGCCGCCGGTCCAGCGCAATAAATACGCCCGGGGAGCGGCGATAAAACTCGGGCGTTATTATCCGTCTGAATAAATAAATTCACGAGCCCGCGGGCAGGAGGCGAGCGATCGATCGCCTATCAGCGATCGCTCCTCGGCCGCTTATCGCTCTCCTTTTTCCCAGGCGTCTCGTTGACTCCGCACCCGCGCCGGCTACGCGCCAATGACCAAGTGGAGCGTCGGCCCGAGCGCGGGCAGGGGGAGCCGCGAGGGCCGGGAAATCCCCTCGTCGGCCCGGTAAGGGCCAGCCTTGCGCGGCCGTGCACTTGCTCCCGGGCCAGGTGCGCGCTCGGGCTCGAGATCCAGCTAGAGCCTATCCCGATCGGTGCCGACCCACATTCCGGGGCAGCGCGGACGACGCCTCGCGCCTATAAAGTCCTCTCCTAGAGGTTGCAACTAGTCCGGCCAGTGCCGGCCGAGCAGCGGCTCTCGGCGCGGCCCCGCCTATTCCCGGCTCCCGGTATCTCTTCTTTTGTCAGTACCCGCGCCAACGCTAATAATCCTTTCGTTGCGTCCGCCGCTGCGGGATCGATCGTCGCTGATCCGTGCCCGCCCTCACCCCCACGCCCCTCGCGCGCGCCTTGACCTCCTCTCCTCGCGCTCCTTTCCTCCTCTCGACTCTCCCCCCTCCGCCAGTTGGGACTCGCACCTCCCCTTCCGGCCCTTCTTATCAACCTACCTCTTAACCTACCTATTCGCGCTATCTCGCTGCCTGCCTGCCCCCCCCGCCCCACTTGACCGGCTTCGCTCCACGCCCAATGCTCTGCCTGGCTCTCGTGATTCCTCACGCGCTAACAAAGGCTCAGCTCAGCGATAACACCGATCGAGCCTCTATCGCGTCGAGCACCGCTATGTAATTGAAATTATAATGCCGAACAAGCTGCACTATTGACTATACAGTGCAACATTTGAGACCCCGATGGCGCGATAACCGCAGGAGGCCCTCCTCTCCTTGGTTTGCTTCTGGGGAGAATCTGCCTGGCGCTTACGATTGTCCATTCTGCCTTTTTTCTCGCTCGGCACGAAGCTATGCACAATGAAAAAGCTCCTTGGGTTCCCATAACCCCCTTTACTGACGACTTGCCAACTGTCATAAGTAAACAATAATAATTTATAGTACATTTGGTAGGAGGTTAAATTTAAAAAAAAAAAAAAAAAAAAAAAAGAAAAGAAAAACCGTAAAACCGATCGAGACAGAAGAATTCGCATCCGGTAAAATGCACTTTCTACACGAACGATTTAAAAACCGAATAGTTTTTTAAGACAGTAGTAGTGGGCGCGATTGTAAAACGTTTCTTAAAGTAAAGAGCCTTCACTGAATATTACCAGCCTCTTTCTTTGCTAAATACGCAAATTACGAATGAAGAGCAAAATAAGTAAATGCAAGACAGACGGATAGAGAGAGAGAGAGAGAGAGAGAGAGAGAGAGACTCTCTGTGTTTGTGTGTGTGCGCACGCGCGTGTGTGTGAGAGAGAGAGAGATAGAGAGGGATAAAGCGGGTTACATCTACCAGGATCATCGAAGAAAGTGCGCAGGATAGAGCTGGTAATGGTGTGCGTGTGTCACGCGTCTAATAAATGAGACGACGGAAATTCTCCCGCTTCCTGCATTTTTGAGGACGTCGGCTGCCACGCCGGGAATGGGCACTAGCTCGCTCACCCCACATTCCCCGCCGCCCATGCATCCTCCTATCGCTTTGCATTCTCTCTCTCTCTCTCTATATATATACATATATATACATATATATACAGACCCGACTCCGGTTTCGTCCTTTCTGCACCGCTAGAAACTGAGTCGTTAAATACGAAATCGCACGGGCAGGCACAGAGAACTCCTGATATCGCTTAGGGAGCTCTCTACACCTTGTGACTGAATATCTCGAGAGGAACTGGAGCAAGCCGTGAGTGCGGGCTTTTTTCCAAACTCGTACCCGCTCGGTCGAGCCTACCGCCGCGATCTTCCCGCGCGCGTACGTGCGGCCGGTGGACTTTTTCCCCCGATCCGGGGTATCCCTATCGAGCGACTTTCTTCCTACGGGACAATGGCTCGTTTTCCTCCGCGACAAGGCCCTTGGCGGCTCCTTGCCTTTCGCCAATAAAATAAGAGGCGCTTTCGTTGGTCCGATTTCACATGGCTGCCAGCCGCACAATATGGCTAATGGGGTACGCTGAGCTAACCGGCCTAGGCTCGCCCGCCGCCTAACTAGATCCAAATGAAGAACCCCGGCCCCGAGAGCCGATGCAACAATGGGCCTTGGCTGTGTTTTCGATAGGGGCCCTGCATGCCGCCGCCGCCTCGCGGGGCCGACTCCCAGGCGGCCTGGAGGAAACCAACGATTGTCGGGAAGCTGCGGGGCCCTCTAGAGCGAGGCCCTAGGCGAACGAGACAAGGGCCTCCGAGCGATGCGGAAGCCTCCTCGCGTGAAAAAAAAACCCTTCGCGGGACCTTTCATTAGCGGATACAGCTGACCAGCAGCTGAGCGGAAGGGTGGATCCCAACAGTCGAGCACGTCTACGTCTACGATTAGGCCTCGAGTCTCGGGACGCGGCTACCGATTGCCTCGCCTCTCCGTTTCTCTGCGCTCCTCGATTAAGCGGACCTCGCGATTTTCGACACTCTTCACAGGACAACAGTTGAGCCTAGTTTCGAGAGCAACTAACTCATCCTTCTTGGTTCTTATTCGTTATTCCCGCACATTTTGCCGACACTTACCGATACAAGATTATTATTCTTTTCGTGAACTTGCTCGTCCCCTCCACCATTTATTCAATTCTTAATTAAAATAACGGATCGCATTTATCTTCCGTAAAAATTACGCATACGGAGTGGAGGATGCTCGAGATCAAGGTAACGATTAGAAAGATGATAGCAATAATTTTGAATGCAATTTTTGAGTCAATTTTCGACTATGGTGCCTCAAATTCTAACCGGGACTTGTGGTGGTTTTTTAATTGATGCATTCGTTCGCGTTTTTTTACATATATGATTTAAAAAAAAAAATTCCTTTTCAACACGATTCAACTTATATACTTTTCAAAATTTCTTTCCAAAACTCCTTAGGCTAAAAAGTCACTTGAGCTGCAATTTCTTTCGACAATCTCATTATAATTCTGTATTTATTTTGTTTTCTTCCATCTACCAGTCTGACGTGAAACTTCTTTAAAACGAACCTTTTTACTATAATCAGTTTTCGTTAATTTTTCTCCAACTTCAAAAGGATACAATTTTTTAAACTTTCTTTTCTTTCAAACGCATGCTTTCTTATAAAATTAACGGTTGCCTTCGTTCTTTCTCAAAATTTGAACCAAATAATTAATATTTAAACGAGACTACGAACGTTCCTCTACAAATTCTAAATTCTAAAGTATCTAGAGAAAAATAAAGATTTTCTAAGAATCAACGTTAAAAATATTATTATTAATAAAATTGTTTATTAATATTATTTTTATTAATATGCCGCGCTTAAATATTCAAAATACAAGGACAGTTTAGAATTTTTATAATGTTTTATACGCAAACGCTCTTAATAGCAATGTCTAATTTGGCGTACAACTATAAAAATTACCCATCTAAAACATTGTCAAGTAAAATTTATGTCACAATTATCAAAAATTAGAAAATTTCAGTAAAATTTAAACATTTTATTTTCAATTTAAATCTTTAGAATTTGTAATTTATTTAAAAAGCTTTAATTTTGAAGTAAACAAATCCTAACTATATTCCATTAAATTAAAACAATCATTTGCTGCAATCGATATTTACAAAATTAAAAAAAATATATTCTTTAATTTGAAAATAAAAACGATTACTTTGGATATTGAGAAAATTACCATTATTTTAGTAAGAACATCCGAAAAATGTTAATACAAGTATTCGATCCATTAAATGTAATGGTGTTCAGGAAAATTCATCTTAGGGCTGACTTAAATTATTTAAGAATTGATTTTGTACTAAATATAATATCAAAATAATTATTTGCTTTAGACGAATAAAGTCATTTTTTACACTTATGATCTTTTTATTAGCCATAAATAAGGATTTAAATGCTATTTTAGATGTTCTTACAACAATGGAATTAGTAGCGAATGGATTGTTCGAAAATGCCCATTTTTTATTTCCAAAATCTTCATCGATAATTGCTATAAGCAGTGCAGTATTATAAAATCGAGTCCAACAATTGGACTGTCATAGTTAATTAAAAATAAAGGCCTTCTTTTTAAAGTTTAATGACTTTTCATTCGACTTGATTCAATTCATTTGCATCAAGCGAATGCGCTCGTTGCCGAACATTGTAGGCAATGTATGGGCAAAATGTATTGTAAAAACTTATTATTCGGATAATACAAAACTTCAAAAGTACGGGTTTTTACAATAATAAATAAGGCACGAAGGCATAATAAAATGGCAGGCATATCAATCATATAATTGGAAATATTTATCAAGAAAATAGCGGTAATTAAGTGTTTGGTTACCCTAGATTAAAGGTACTCAAAGACAGAGTAGATAGCTCAAGGGTGAATGGAAATCTCTACTACGCGTCGCATGTCAAAACTGAGTAATCGCTACATGCCGTACATGCGCGAGTGCGTAGTAACTTGTCTGCAAAAAATAATCGTATATATAATAATTCAAGACATACAAGCTCGGAATATAGAATCTACACAACTACAAGCTTGTTGCTTCTTTTCGGCTGGAGAATATAGGCCGTTCCCCTCTGATTTATGGAAATCAGATATATCTTCTCCGCTCCTTACTCTCTGTGCTTTTTGCCATTCATTTTATAATACTTCATTTGTTATTATACTCTCTGAAGCTTACTTTATGGTACGGAGAAAAAGAGAAGAAAAGACCATCGTGTTGTACCCGCTTAAACCATAATACCGAACATACGTGTACATTGAATATATTAATTCATTTCAAGATTCGGTCACTTATCAGTTATAATCGCCATCGTGTTTGCAGTTTTGGAACCCTTTCCTTACAAAGTAAATACACAATGAAGCACCGCATTGAGGAACAAATTGCACTCGCAGATATGAAAACGACTTTAATGGGTTCTGCCGATGCGAGCTATTACTATTTTTTCAAATAAGATTTCACTAATTAAATATAATTGCGAGAAAAAATTAAGAGTTGAAAAATCAATTAAGTTGAGCTGGTAAACTTCTAGCACACTTTTCACGTCCAATATGACGGACAATTATTTATAATCATTCTGCTCGCGAGCTTCTACGGGCATTACTTTTATTAATAACCCGATGAATTAATAGCCTGAGAGGGTGAGCATAATTCTCCAGAAGGCAAATGAGTTTTTAACTTGTGTTGTTGCTTTAAAAAGCAGCGTGGACTTTTTCGTTTATTGTTAAAATGCCAGACTTCTTTTGAAAAAAAAAAAAAAAAAAAATCAAATGGATACTTAATAATTATTCGGGTCGAGGGGTATTGAAAGACTCGCGAGGTGATGCGAGAGCGGGAGCCATTTGTTTTTAAAAAGTTGCGCGACGTGCACAAAAATGTATCATAATTGAATAGTCAATTCGGCAAAGTGAAATGTTTTAAATTTGGCAAAGAGAAAGCTGCGATGTAAATTTATAAGCTGGCATTAGTATTATTTAAATTTTTGCTTCGATCAGAAATTAAATTGAATTTTGAAATGCAAGCTCTTTTTACAATTCATTAAAATTATTACAGTAGAAAGCCTACTCCGCAACATAGTATGCTCAAGAGAGGTCTATGAATTTCTGAAATAATATTTCATGCTAATCAGGAACTCTTGTGCGAAAGTAAATTTATTCCAGGCGAAGTGGCGATTCGCATTGC
The DNA here is from genome assembly GCA_018907135.1 of Kradibia gibbosae. NCBI lineage: Eukaryota > Metazoa > Arthropoda > Insecta > Hymenoptera > Agaonidae > Kradibia > Kradibia gibbosae. Next base: position 3,770,021 of record JACCHX010000006.1, on the reverse strand, counting down.
CCGGTCTAGGTGTTTTCGAAGGAGGGAAAGAAAAAAGGTGGAAAACAATTTGAAAATTAGCCGAGGCGAAGGGAATCGAGTTATAAAAATCTGGCTCTTCCGAAACTTTTGCAAAAGTAAGAAGTTCGGATCAAAAGGTAAGGGCTTCGTCGATCGATGAAACAAGATCCCGAATTAAAATCCGCAGCGGCGGCAGCCCACCCGTGACGCCATCCCGGATTTCAAATTATTGTCATCGTCTGTCAAATTATTAGCTCGGAGCGTTTGGCCCTGCCCCCCCCCTGCCCCGAAGGGCAGGCTTTATCCTCGGGGATAAATAAATTTTACAACACTTTGGAAATGTGGGATGTTAAATTATTACGCAGTATATAATAAAAGGAGCGACGCGAGGAGAGTGTAACAAAGCGAGCCCCGGCCCCGGAGAGAGACTCGGCTTTGGCATGCGGATGAATGCAAGGAGGCGAGAAAAAGGCCAGAAACTTCGCAGATGTAAATTAACCGAGGGAAGAGTGTCTCCCCAATGGACATTGAACGAGTGATATCCGAGTTGATGGTTCTTTTCTTAAAAGGAGCCATAAATAGCCGGGAGTAAAAGAGCCTCGCGATGCTCGCGCGTGCTATTTGCACAAGGTATATATGTAAATCAAATCGACCGCAAGATGATGAGGGATCAGGGGCCTCCCGGTAACTCTGCTCGCCCGACTAACGGATTGAATTTGCGGATACGCCAACTGACGGAGTCCGGGAGCGCGAGAGGGAGAGCGGGATGGCAGGGCAGGGCAGGGCACGGCAGGGCAGGGGGCAGGGGGGGGAAGGGCAGGGGGCAGGGGAGGAGGGGCAAGCGCGAGCAAGAGAGGGAGGAGGGAGATCATTAGGCGATCGCTTTCTATGAATGCCGGTTATCCCTGGAGTGCGAGCGGCCTCGGCTCCCCGCGCGACACAAGCTTTATATAAATTTAGAGGCGTGTTCGCGGCCGATGTGCGGTCTTTGCGACTTTCCGAGAAGAAAACAAGCCGAGGTGGGCTTACGCGCTAACGACCAGACGCATGGAGAAACGACGGCAGAAGAGACGCACTGGGAAATCAACTTTCAGCCTTTCCTCGCATTCCGTCCTACTGGGGCAACTCGGCGGACTCGGTGGCCGGCGTTCCTCCTCGGCCGGGCCCGGCTCGCCTCGCCTCCAGTTGGCGAAACTGAAGCGATAAGGAGCACCGTTGCTCGGCGGCACCGCCAGTTTTTCCAGTCCAGCAAGGTCAGGACGGACGCCCGTGGAAGTCGGAGCTCGCGCGCGCGCGCGCGACAGGAATGCACGAGGCGAAAGGCAAAGAGGCAAAAAACCCGCGGAAGCCCCGGCCCGACTTCCTCGATGGGAGCCATCCGAGGAGCGGAGGCCATCCGTCGCCGCAGACCACCGACGCTAGGTGGAGCCCCGCGAGACCAATCTCCCGGCTCTTGCCTTTTAGGTCGTGGACGACCGGTCTAGGCGTTCTCGCTGCTGGGGCGCTGCCCTTCTCTCTCTCTCTCTCTCTCTTGCTCTCTTGCTCTCTTGCTCTCTTGCTCTCTTGCTCTCTCTCTTGCTCGCTCTCTCGCCCCCTCGCAAACGGAACTCTGCCTACTTTATCACTTTCGAATGTAGCGCGAGTCCGAGTCGCGCACGCAATCTTCCGAGTCCAACACGGAAACTTGTATCTCGAAAAAGCTGGATGTACTTCGATTCAAAAGAGGTCGATCAGACAACTCTTTCTTGCACTTTAGAGAGAATGTGCATTTTCATCCAGCCGTTCTTTTGTTCCTGCAAAATCTTCGTCTTTTAACTTCGTCGAAGAAGTTTTGTATGCATCGCTTTTTTAAATGCTCCCTTCATAAGGCTCTACCTTATCCAAAATTATCTCGCTTCAAATGCCTTCGACTATTTTTTCCCGAGAAAATTGATTCAAACTTTTATTACATTTATTTCCCCATATATATATATTCTGTTTATTAAGCTCATCATTTTACAAAATGTATACTACTAGCTTAATCCGTTAGCTGGGTTAAACAACCTGCTAACTAGTTATTAACTTAATATTGCCTTGATTCTTATTTTGCTGATTTTACAAAAAATACAATTATTTGTTCGCTTTTTTCTTAATTAAGGCGCAAAACGAGCTGAAAGTATACGAACATTTCATCTAAAAAAATATTACAAGCCGATCAGATTTTCATTGGAATATAAATTTAGCTTACAGAGCATAAATTTAAAAAATATCGGATAAATTAGTTAAACTTATTACATTGATTTCATTTGCCTCTCCTCCATCTCTGTTTCAGTTTACTGTTTAAAAACTTAATAATGTGTTATGCAATGCACATTACAGGCGATAGTACAAGATTATTAAAAGCTCTCAGAGTCATGATATTGAGCAGCTCCAATTTACAGTAACATTCATTAAACGATTATATCTTAAAGTTAATACTAATTAAAATGCCTTTCCATTTATTTCATCAATAAACACGGCCAAGGATGCACCGATCAAAAAGTTTCACCATTAAAATTTACGTTGCCCGATGTAAACTTTTAAAAGCAATAACCTCGTTGTCATTTCTCGATTTTCGCAAATTGAGCTATCTAACTGAGAAGGGCCCAATTGAACGGGACCCACGGTCTCGTAAAAAGAGCCAAAACTATTAAAAAGAAGAAAAAAACGTTAGAGACATCGGAGGAGAACAAAAGAGGACGTAAAGGATCCGAATAAATTAATATAATTGTCATAATTGGTCATAATCGCGCCCCTACAAGCTCTAAAAAAATCTGTCACGCGACTTCAATTTTCATTAATGAGTCGGGCATTTATACCGCGCATCGAAAAGACGCAGTGACGACGAGTGCAAAGGGAGATTAATTACCGATGGAGCTTCTATTATGCACGAGGGAGTCACGAGAGCTTCTATAATGAGTGGCTCGTGAGCCCACAATGGGGCCTTATTAAATCCAACTCTCGCGCGCTCGATATCTCCCGTATATTATATTACAAAATTATAAGTTGGTTGCCTACGTTATATTCAATGAGTCAATTAAAACTATCCATCAAAATGTACCTGGCTCGATCCTGCCTCGCTACCCTTCCCACTAACAATTATTATTAGTAGAGAGTTTTCGTTTGCTCTTCATTGGCGTGTCTTCGTTTATTTAATTTGACGCTTGCTTTCCATATTTGTTGACGCTTGTTAAGCTCACTTTTTACCTGCCCTGTAATTCATTATACCATGTCAAGTGTTTTTAATGATTACGAAGGACGGAGGATGCGATACGCTCAATGTAGCGTCGGCTCTCCGGTAAGTCTGACGTCAATTAAAGATCGAGCATTAATTCAAATTTCTGCTCGTGAGGCCGTTTAATGATATGAAGTGAAGAAGACCCAAGAGAAAAGCAGATTTCCCGTTGGTCGAGCCAGAGCAAGATCGATACCCTATAGAAATGAAGGCAGCGATGGCGCGGCCAGAAAATTGATTAAGGAATCCGAAACGGAGAAGCAACAGCGGCAGATGGAAAGGGCAGGAAGTAGGAGGGAAGGAAAGGCAATCGAGGTATGGCCAAGCGATAATCATCGAAATAACGTACATGTAAAGGCGCATCATTATTTATCCGCGACGAATTACAATATCGTGATGAAAGTATCTCCATGGGAAATGTCCGCGCGCTCAAGCTCGCTAGTGCATTGCTTCTGCCGACGAAATAATGATTGAAATGAAGTCTCAAATAATGGCACTTAGATAGTATTGGTGATAAGGTTATTGTGCCTCGTCCAACCCATCCAGGATCAGTTGTTCCTATCTCGTTTTCCTTTTCTCTCTATCCGCTGCACGTCCATGCTAAATAAAGATAAACAAAGAGAGAGAGAGAGAGAGAGAGGGCGGGAGGGTAGGGAGGAGAAAAGAGAAGGCGGGAAAGAAAACAGCAGAGGACACAAAGAAGCTGGTACCGGCATTCCTGAGCCATGCCAGAGGGGGGAACGGAGAACCGCATGCAGTCTTATCTTCTTTCCTACAATGATTATTATAACAGTAGGCCATGGCTCTCCTGCACCGGGGAAGAGAAGATGCCATGGCTTAAGCCGGGTAATCATAACGGTAGAGCGCAGCGTCCACTACCGGACTCAACTGTGCGCCTATATAACCAAAGCGATAGAGCGACATCTCGCAATCTCCGGAGGATGGAACTTGTCTTCAAATCAGACCGAGGCTCCTTGGCCTCAAGTCCCCGGGCGAATGGACGCCGCCGAGCCTCCTTAAGGAGCGCGCGGATTTCGAGCTATCGCTACGCCTACGCGAGGCTGCCTCTGAATTGCCGGAAATGCTAGTCGATTTCGAACGCCTGTCAAGAGCTCCTACATATTCGTTAACAGAATTATTCCCTTTTTTTTTTTTACGGAGCTGGCATTCTGGCGTCGAGCGACGCCGATTCCAATTGCCAGCGAATATTATTTTTCCCTCGCTCGGCCACTGGGCGTTGGAAGGAGGCCTTTAATCGACGGCGACGGCGACGGCGACGACGACGACGACGACGATGGGATCCCGTCCCATCCCGGGGTCGCTTTTTCCTCCCGACAATTTGTTCGCTCTCGCGCTCCTCCATTTCGATCATCCGGCGGTTAAAAAGCGTCAGGCCTATTCCCCAGTCGCGGCGATTACACCACATTGTTAGAGCGACAGAGAACGCGTGTCGAATGTTGACTGTACGCCCATTGCTCTTGTACTATTGATCGCTCCAAGTGCGAGGCTCGGCGGTATCTATCGAATAAAATCTTTCTCGGCTACGTGTCGCGGTATTGAAAGGCACGAAAAATTGAGAAATCATACATAGCCGATAGGATAAAGACAGTCGCGGCGTATGTAAAAAGTAAATTGATTTTCTTAACACGTAAATTCGTGTTGAATGTCCGAGGAAAAAAAGGACGACTTGTCATTTAGTGCGAGAGCCGATGATTATGAGCGGAGAGAAACTTCCGTCTGACGTTTGAATTGGTCAGTCGTCACGTGACTGTCGCTCCAACTATAGCGACATAATTTATATTTATCGGTGCAAGAAGCATTAAATCGCGCACAAGCACTCAATGGGTTTGTGCGGCAGGCGGTATTCGCAGCCTTTAGCATTTACGCTTACTTTATTTACGTACGACAACGAGCTCGAAGAGAAGTTCCAAATTATCGGAGTGGAACTGGTTTTATGAACCCGCCACGGCTCATTTTAAGGCTTGCATTAATCCCTGCATCTCTTTCTCTCTTTTGCTTTTCCCTCTTTTCTGCGTCTCTCTCTCTCTCTCTCTCTCTCCCTCTCTTGTACATTCTCGTTCTTACCTTCGGTCTCATGTTCAGTAATTCAACTTGGACCTTACGTTGAGTCGTTACGTTTAATTAGCCCCTGTGCACTACACCACATTCACGAGAAAGCTCTGCAATGTGAGCTCGACACGTACTCACGCATTTGCGCGAGTTTTTTTTACCTCTCGTCATCTGTAAATGTTAAGGAAAATTTATGTATATATATGTATAAATTTTATTCGTTGGAAACGAAAACTCTTCATAAGGCGCATGGCATACCGATTGAAAAAAAATAATTGTTTCACAAAGAAGGAGACGTGTTTATTATGTATTTTAAAGTCATTTTCACATAGAAGCTTACATGATATTTTGAGATGTACCTATTCCGCTAATGTAACATAATACGGTCTTTCATAATTATTTTTAAATCCAAATGGTTGTGCGCTTTTCAAATTATCGCGTAATGCAACTGATTAATTTATACATAAAAAAAAAAAATTGCATAAGTAATGATTACTGAAAAACTTTCATAACATTGGAGTTTACTTTTTATAGGTCTTATTAATATAAAAACGAATCATAAGAATCCTTTCGCTGGTATACGTTAAAACGGGTTGGGTGATCACTCGAACTCACGATTTAAATATAAAAATATATTTTTCACTGGAAAAGTTCTCTAAAGACTAATGATTTATGAGTACAAAGTATCTCCTCTCCATTACGTATATAAAATACGAGTATGTTATGTACAATAATATCTATAATGGATATGTTAAGTCTTAAATCCTTAAATCTTTAAAAGGAGGAAAAGATTAGAGCTTATACATATATGTATGTATCATTGCGAATGTAAATACGTTCTACGGATGACTAATAGAAAGTTCATAATTGCAGGAAGTACGAAATCGAGGAAGATCCTCTTACGTATTCATTCATTTTTTTTTTATCGTACGAATCCTCCGGTAAGCAATTAATAATAAATTTAATCAAAAAATTGTAACAAACTTATTTTATACTTATAGCAGAAATATTGGTCTATATTTAATGTTGCCAACAGCATAACTTTTATATCTAATGAAATATCCGTGTACTATGGGAATAATTTCTCTGTTCTAATGCATCATTCGTTTGTGAAAGGGCAAATCAAAATATGGTTAATGCTGTTGAATCATGTAATTGATAAAATAAAAAATAGAATTTTCAAACTATATTTATAAAAATAAAATTTCATACATTAATATTGTGTATCTGTAACGTAATAAATTTCGAACATAAATACAGAAATACCGGAATACACTTGTAGATCATTTAAATTAAACGGATTCATTTAATTTATTTCCTATATGAAAAACCCACGGAATTCGTAAATTTTAAATAGGAATTAAAATCTTATTGCAAAATATTTTAAATTATACATTTTATTTTATTTTTACTTTTTTGTTTATATTCAAAAATGTATTTATTAATACATTAATTTAATTGAATATACATTAATTAATTGTAGCGTCTCTACTTTTAAAATGTACCAAACATTTCTTACACCTGTCAAATCTGATTAATATATTTTAAATCTGTAAGCCATTGTAAAAAAAAGTATTCTTTATTGTCTGATTTATTCCTTGTCATTAATGACACCAGTAAATGTGAGATAAGAATGTGATCAAGCATAAATTTCTCTGTTTGTACATAATAATTATGAGTGCTAAATACAATTTAATCTACTGATGTAATTTTATACGTGCTTGTACTAACACGCATTTCATGCATTTTTGTAACATCGTTAATCGAATTGTATCACTTTTTAAGAAAATCAATTTAGGTAGTTTTGTGCAATTATATAAAGTTATAGGAACTAAATTTATATCGTTATTTAAAATTAAAAGGTCGTATAATTACCCTCCCAATACTGCATATTGGGCTATTGAATCTCTATCTCTATCTAGAAATTCAAAAAGAATCATCATGATATTAATGCTATTGACAGAAAACTGGTGGATGATATTAAGATCGAAATTATGGTTAAACGCATTTATTTATTTTTAATGCGTAATCTTAGAATATTCTCAATAATATTGAAATGATAAACTTGGATGCAGGCATTATTATTTGGTAATGTATTATTCAATACTTTTATTATAAAGCTATTCAAAGACTGCAAACGTTAATAACAATACATTAAATTTGTTAACGTATCAATATTAATACTGAAAATAATGTCATTACACTTCACTATCGTGTTGTGTGTGTGTAACAATTTACCTAAAATTGCGTCCAAAAACAAAATATCATAAAATTTTTAATTTCTTAAACAATTAAATATTTAATGATATATTATGAAGTTACCCTTTATACAAAGAAATTCAGCTACATTATATTTAATTGCAGATTATGAGACTTGCTTTAAACCGAAGCAAAATACCGGTGATTTCGTAGTATTATGTTTGAAATGAGTTGAAGAATCGAATACTATTGTAGATTTTACTATCCGTTGGAAATATTTGTAAATGCCTGATAATTGAATAAAAAATTATAAAATAAAAATTTTTACGTGCAATTTGCCTTAAGCTCTTGATTTTTATTGAAACGTCAATTCTAGGCAGGGGTTTGGAATAATGAATTTCTGAAGAAAGGGTTCAGTTTTTTATTTAAAAATCTCTAAATAGATCTGTGGGTCCGTTCTTTACTTTGACGCTATTGGCGTAGCATAATAGAACCGAAAAGCAGATTTGCTTATCGAAAACACAGGTGTGTATTAGTTTATCGATAGGAATATAAAATATAAACATAATTAAGAATATACGCTCATTTAGGGGTTGCATAGTTAATATAGCCTATAAGAAAATTGCCTTTTAAATGCTGTTGCATCAATAGGTTACATTGTTGTCGGTATAACGATACAATATTATTGTCATCAACATCGAGTATCGCTTGTACCGAGTAGGTTAACACAACATTTATAAATACATTTGTAGCGATGATACGTCAAATATAAATAATGACGCACCGACTGAATCAGCACGAAGCTGACGTTTGAAGTCCCACTTTATTCTAAAACGATGTGAAATTAATATACGCGTGGATACAGAGGTACCAGTGATCATCTGAAAAGTAAGAGTCGAGGAGAACGAGGCGTACAATTGTTGGCCGGTGGAGCAGAGAGAAGGGGGGGGGTGGAGGCTAAAATGAAGATTTAAACGCGAATTGCGCAAGCTCCATTTAATCAATCGGCCAAATTGAAATGATAAGTCGAGAGATTTACGAGTGCAGGTAAAATAAGAGGCGAGTAGAAAGGAGCCTTGTATTAAGTGGGCAGTTACGCGGGGGGATTTTCTCATCGGGCTCGGCATCGGCGGCCAGGGCTCCCGACCTCCCTTGTCCCCGTCCTTTGGCGGCCTCGAGGGCCGATAAGCCCAAGGGCGGCGTTGCTGCCTCGCAGGGGCGGAGGCCGAGGGATCGGGCGGATGGTAGAGGGGAGCCGAAATAAATTGATTCCGGGAACGGGGGACCACCAGCCGAGTCTTGATTCGCTTTCGCGCAGGCCGGGGAAGGCGCGAGCGCGGCTCGCGCGTCGCGCGAGGAGCCCCGGCCACTCGAGCCCGGAGCGCTCGCTCTTATTTCATTTAATTATCGGAATCGGCCTAACGTATCGCCCGCGTCGCGGCTATCCGGGTCGCGCGGATCCCAATTAAAACGAGGCGTAGCCGTAAACACGTCTCGGGGCCGGGCTCGCTCGCTCGCTCGCGCTCTACCCGCCTTGGCCGCCGTGCGTTTTCTCTTTTTCCGCGACGGCTCCTGACGGCAGCCCATCCTCTTCCCTGACCGGCGCTCGAGTCCCGTTCCTCGGGCTAATACGGAAGAGCGCGAATTATTAAGGACGACGCGCCAGTGCAGCGCGCCCGAGAGAGACCGCGGACGAAATAAAAAATCCGTGCCCAATTTTACGAGGCACTTTCAACTCGCTCATTGCAACACTTTCTTTGCGCAAAAGCGGCGCACTTTAAATCATTATATCCGATTTCTGTCCGGTCGTTTTCATTCTCCTTTACTGACGCTTCGCTCGTTGCTCTGCCTTGCCTTCCTGTCTTCGCACTCTTACCCATTGGGCGCTAAGCCTGCCTATTAATGACCGCGGCCTTTATTTCAAAATCACGGCCTCTCGAGACACTTAACTTATCGAGCTCTCCCATTAAACACGAATTTGATTTTTCTATCTAGTAGCTTTTTATAGATTTTATTCACATCTTTCATTCGCGTAAGATCTTTACCTTTGATTGGCAATGCAATGGCAATTCGCACAGGGAACCTCTTTGTCGCGTTGATTTTTTACCCTCTTTGATTTTATTCCTTTATACCTTTGCGAAACATGTTGTTTACGCGTTGTAAGTATTATAATTGGAGTATAAAAGTTTCGTTTGAACCGAGCAAGGTATTTTTTTTTTTTTTTTTTTTTTTTTCATTCAAGCTCTCTGGCACATAAACTTTGCTTAGCGAGAAATAAAAACCACTTCATTATCTAGCATTGTCTTAAAATTTTTGTTTCGTAGTAAAAATAGTCCCAACCTCCAAATTATTTTCACTATTTTTTTGTACATTAACGAGCCCATGCTGTGGCATTTGCATAAGACACACGCTCAACGGTATACTTCTTACAGCAACACGATGAATGTATAGCATGAAACAAAAGCACGTGTTCTCACCCTGGACAAATCATTTTTTCCGATATTTTAGCACGAAGGAAAATGTTGGCGCTATTTATTCCTCGAAGGTAGATTTAGGTAGATTTAACAAACGTCCCCCTGGATTAATAAGAGCCTAATGGGGAGACCGGACGATGTGCGTCATCGCAATGGATTGACAGAAAAGGGCGAAGCATCAGCATGCAAATCGGGTAGGAGGAATGAAAATGGAAAGACAGGCCTATTTCCAGATGGCTCTACAAGTGGCACGAAAAATGCCACCGACGAGAGGGTCCCGCATCGCGTAAGTTCGCCGAGTGAAGGCAATGGGAAAGAGATCGGCATAATTGGCGATTCATCGGGAAAACAAGGAGCCAAGCGGATAGGACAGAGAATGGAAGGAATGCATTAGCGAGTAAAATGAGCCGGCCAGAGGGAGAGGGGCGGGCAAGAGAGAAGGAGCCCGGCTCTGGCCCCGGCCGCCGCTTAGTCCTTATGATAACGCAGTCGCGGGCCGGGCTGATTAGGAAAGGGGGCCGGGGCGGGGTGGGGTCGTTGGCGCGAGCGAGCTAAGGGCCGTAGGGGGAAAGGCGTCGCGCGGGGCGAAAGGAGGGCGCGCTCAGGAGACTTGGAAAACCGAAAATGCCAGGATGCGAGCCAGGAATAAAGAGCGGCCGGCAGTAGGTAGGCGGTTCGAGGGCATCGGCGTCCCTCTCCCGGGTTATGCGAGCAATCTCCGCTCCTCGTGTAGCTCGCACACCTACGGTGCGCGCGTACGAGCGTCGCGCAGGAAGGGGCCGCCGATGTGGCCGCGCTCGGGGCTCTCGGTGAAAGTGAGCGCATTCCTCGAGCGGCGAACGGCGAGCGGCGGCGGCGGCCGCTGCTGCTGCTGCTGCTGCTGCGGCGGCGTCATCGTCGTCGTTGTCGTTGTCGTCGTCGCGGCCACGCCCGAGCCAAGCACCGACCGGCGGCGGCGGCCTGCATCTCGAATCTCGAGTCCGGCTCACTTTTCCTGGGCGCCGAGGGAGAGAGCCCGAGCTGCCATCCTTGTCGGGGCATTTTCACTCGGCGAAGAAACCCAGAGAGCCGGCCGCTCTAAAGCGCCCGCTCGGCCGCGGCCCGTTTAACGAGGCCCGCCCGCCCCCTGCTATGCATTCCATCCTCGTCTCCGGTCGCCAAACACCAGGGGCACCCCGCGAGCCAGAAACTCATTGCTCCGGTAGCGGGGCGAGGATGACTCATCCTCGGTGGCCCCGGCGTCACGAGGAGCCATTCGCGAGCCTCGATAATGGTCTCGCGGAGAACGAGGAGCCACGGGAGCTCCCGGCGGGGTTGGGGGGAGCACTCGGGCGCCGATCGACGCCGTGCGAACGACGCCGGAGCGAGCCGCTGCAGCAGCTGTCAAAAGCTACGCGAAAGTCCTCCTATTTTTTATTCCTACGAAAGTCCATTTAACCCCCCCTCCCTCCCGGGCGACGCTCCCCTAGACGCCGATAATCGCGAGTGGAAGTCGTTCAGGGGGGGGCCACCGTCCGCAGGACTTAATGACAGGCCGAGGACTGGGGCGCTGGCCGCGGCGTAAGATCCTGTGTGCTGAAACGTCGCCTGAGTTGTTGCGTCACCTGAGCTCCCGAGCCGGCGCAGAGTCGCCCTGCGCAAAAATTTCAGCGCTCGATAGCTGAGGATGCCGTTTCGCAAAATCGACCTCCCTATCCTTCGGTCGCTATTCTCCTGAAGAATTCCAAATAACGTGTGATCGACTGGGCCCTCGCGCGTGACGAAATCTCAGTTGTTCCTATTTACCCCTACGCGAGTTATGGTAAATACGAGAAACATCCGAATGATCAAATGCCACAATTTTTTGTTAACCGACTTTACAGCTAATTTTCATTGAATTATGGATGATTATGAGAATGCTCGGCATTTAACTGAATTAATTTTCCCTTAATATTTCGTAAAAGTTTTCCATTCTAGTGTTACGCTAACTGATTTCGTCATTTCGTATAAAGGAATCCCTCCCCAAGATCCGTTTCCTACAAACTTTATACAAACATGATGCGACGACAAATTATGCCTACCTAACACTTGATTGCATTAAGCAATCGATAATATTACCTTGAATAGCAAACTATATCAAACACTACGTAGTTGTGTACTTAACCAATTACATTTATATTGAACAATTTATTATCAGTGGGACTCAATTAAATGAATAATAATATAATTTTACATTAAATTTATACAAATATTAAAAAAACGATTTAAAAAACAAAGGATGCAATTCATTTTTCATCTAATAAACGTACTACAGTCTACCTGAGAATTATTTTAAATTGCCCTTGTTTTTAACATTTATTATTTCTCTACTCTTTTATATATAAGATACTTAAAAGTGTAAAAATTTCAACTCTTTTGTATTAAATAAAAAAAAAGTAACATTCATATTGTAATAATCAACGTTTTGTAAATTTCGATATTTTTATATTAATAAAAGATTTCATAGAGAATTATTTGAGGTAGAGAGTACTTTTACAATTTTTTATTTATCAAAAATTATTTAAATTTTATTTTTAAAAATGTCTGTAATTTAAAAAGATATAGATACTTAAGTTAAAAATAATTATGTTCGTATTGCATCGATTTATCTTTAATAAACAAAATTAGAATTTTAATAATTATTTATTATAAGGTATTAAACACAAAAATACTCATTAAACGTTGTTTTTTATAATAAAACTCTATAAGGAATCTCTGTAATACAATAAAGACTTTTCTTTAATACAAATTGAATGAAAGAGTGTTTGTAACAAAATTTTAGATTATTAATAGTTTATAAATACAGCAGAATTTATTAAAATAATAAAACAACATTGATAGATGTTTACAACATTCATAGATTCATAGATGTACAATATTCTACAATATATATCGATAAGGTTTAACTTTTACTATTAATTTCAAATTTAATAGCTATTGATCTGCCAACTTTTTCATTATTGCTCATTGGAAAAAAAAACAGACTGCGTGTACATAAAGGGAAGGAAGTGCACTATTTAATTTAGACATAATATTCCATCTATAAGTGGTTGCATGAGTTGATGTTTTTATTGGGCGTATAATTATCAAGGAAGTACAGTATATAAATAAAACTTGTACTAAAATATTTCAGTCAATATTTAATTTTTTTCATCAGTAATTTTAAAGAATTCAAATAAGTTTACGTAAGGCATTAAGGTTTTCCACGTGAGGAAATAGCTTGTAAAGTATTGTATTAAAAATAATCCCTCAGTATATATATATATATATATATATATATATACATATATATGATTTTGATATTAAACTGTTGAATGAATTTTTTTTGATTAATCATTGAGTCAGTAGATTAGCAAATGCTTTAATAACATAATATAAGGCGTTGGGTAGATGTGCGATTCTGCAGCAAATATGAAAGCCCGAATGAAAATCGTGTATTTGAAAATAAATCGATGCTCAATAAAGTGAGCTAATATCTATATATTAATATGATAAGAGGATCATGAAGGTATTACGTAATTTGGAAGTTATTGATCCTTTCAGCGATAAATACACAGAGTTAGAGATTTCGATTGAAGGCGTAGACCGAGCTTGATAATACCGTATAAAGCACCGCATAACTCGAGCGTGCGGTGGCCCGCTATCTTAACGGGGGCGGGGCGGGGGGGTGCGCTCAAAGCGGTCCCAGTTAGTCGGGAGGAGGAGAAAAAGAGAAAAAAGAAGAGAGAGAGAGAGAGAGAGAGAGATGAAAAAAAAAGAAAAAAGAAAAAAGAAAAGGAAAAAAAAAAATAAGAAAAGTCGAGCGAACAATTAACACGTATCTCGGTCGTGAGAATGCACCTAATCACGCGACTTATAAGCCAAGAGTCGGAGGACTCGGCGGTAGAAGCAGCAGTAGGAATCCTTGGCATCGCGCCGCAGGACGTTACGTAAGGATCGCCTAACATGCATCCGCTCCCATGTATTAAATAAACATAAGGCACAATGGTAGAGAGCGCTGCCTCGGTCGCCCTCCTTCTCCGTCTCCCTCGCTCCAGTGCTCCATTTGGCTCGGAGCCCGCGCTCACGGGCCCACTCCACCTATTCAGAGTTAAAAGAGTGCGATGCGCATGTAACTCGCTTTCGGCGGGCTTCCCGCGCAGATATAGGCTCGGGAGCGTGTGAACGAGCCGATGTCCTTTAAAGGAGAGCGAAGAGCCGACTAATACCCGGCCCAGTCGTAGCCCCCCAGTCAGTCACGGTGCCAGCGACTGCGGCTCGTGGATTTCCCATTAATGCACTGCTCCGAGGTGCTCGCGCCCTTGCACGGCGAGACCAGGGCAAGCCTCTGCCTCTTCTCCGATCTTCGCCCATTTATGATCTTATTTCTTCCTCCTCCTCCTCCTCCTCCTCTTTTATTTCTCCCGTGATTTATGATTTATGCAATCAAAGAACCGCATGCGACCCGATCTTGCAACCTGTCTCGAGAAAATCTAGAAGCCAAGGCGCAAGAATGAGAAACTACTACTTGGCGCACGAGCAGGATGCGTACGCCAAGAATGCCCAAGGCTCCGCGCCCTCGTAACTTTTGCCAAATGCCACGGCCAATTGTGGGTGCAACGGGCCCCCGCAGGGTTGGTCGAAAAGGTGCGCGGGATGTCGCAATTGGGGTATTAAATTGTCTGCGCTCGGAAGCGGCTTCGCGATAGGCCAATTATTTGTATCTCGTTAGATGGCACTGGCAATGGTATTGGAGAACTCTATCGGAGAGCAATGGAATAGTTAAGACTCTAGTCGAAACATCAGGTAAACTATTACCTGTCGTGCTTTAATTGCGATGCGTTTATTTTAAATGCCTTGGGTACTATATTTTGTAGCTCGGCATTGATAAGGGACGAGTAGGCATATTTTATAAATATATAAAATGATACCGAAAGAAAAAAACGGCTATTATTTGCGTCAGAAAATGATCGAGGCTCCTGCTCGTCGTTAGAAAATCGTGGAAAAAGAAGCTAGTTTGCTTATGTAATCGTGTCGGCAATACAAGCGGCTCATGTTTAAGCCAGAGCTAACAAAAGAGACGTTTCATTGAAAAGCCTTCTCGAAAATCTCGTCATTTCTTTGGTTGATTTGTTAAAAGGCGGCGGCATCGAATGCCAATGAGTTTTTTCTAAACGAGAGCGAGACAGAGTTTGAAGATGTGCAAAGACAGATAGCGGGTTGGAAAGGTAGCGAGAGTTAGATTTAGAGTTAGAGAGAGAGAGAGAGAGAGAGAGAGAGGGAGAAAGGGTGGAAGAGGATCAGGAGGAGGATTAGGCGGAGGGTGAAAGAGAGGCTCCAATAGCGAGGCTTGGCCCCGATTGGAGAGGGTTGCGGACGTTAGGGAGCCACCGAGACTTACGTAATGGCCGCCGCTAGGCGGGGGCGAGGATCGAGGCACGAAAGGCCCACGTAGCGCCTCTTCGTCGGGCTCGGGCCCGAGCTATCGATCTATCGGCGCATTAATCTCCCCGGCGGCACGAGGGATCGATGCACGCGCCGGAGCTCGGGCCGAGCTCAGTTGCGAGATCGGAATAGCAGCTCCCTTTATCATATCGCGATCGCACGAGGGCTGCTCAGACACTCTGCTTTTCCCACATTAGACTTTTCGAGGGCCCGCCTCGGCTCGGGGCTTTCCCACGCGGCCGAGAGGCGCCGCCGCGGCTCGCGGGAGCTGCTGCTCCTCCGGGTGGCGATCCGCCCGTCCCCGGGCCGCAGCCGGGACAGGGGCCGGCCCTGCCGTCCGAGTCGCCCGCGTACGAGGCGCAGTCGGGGAGTGAAAGATGACGGGCCGACTGGTGACTTCCCCTACCCCCCAACCCGCCAGCAACGGGGCCGCTCGGCAGTGGCTTGAGGCCGCTGCAAGGGCCGCGGGAGGCCCGAGGGCCCTTCGGCCGAAAAGAGAAATGGCCTCTGCATAATGATCGCTCTGCGGCGGCAAGATCTCCGCGACTGCGAATTATCTCGAGTTATCGCCCCCTTTTACAGTGCCCACTTTTGTCCATTAATTTTGTTAGCTCCGAGGCCACTATTCTCCTTCCTTCCTACCATCGTCAATTTTCTAATATCAATTTTTTACGCAACACTCGGATTATGAATCTCACAAGAAATTAAGGACTTTTCGATCCTCTCCAGCGGCTGCTAATCCTCAATGCATTATAACGGTCTTTAATATTGAGTGCGAAATTCTGGTCAATTAAACGCTGTATTGATTTTTGGCACTATCGAAAATTCATAATACACATTTTTGGATTGCTATTGAGCAAAAGATTTCTTTCAATTTTATTGTTTAAAAAAAAATTATAAAATATTTAATAACACTCTGCTCGCAAAAAGGAGGTATTTTATGGAACCTTATTCTCGAGTTGTCGATGCGATGATTATTATATTTTGCGATCAATTTAAAAAATAATATGAATAGTATGTTTATTGTTAGTCGTCAGTGCAGCTTTTAGTTGTATGGTTGTCTGTCAATATAGAATTAATAAAATCAGCCTCCACAAATATAAATAATATGAACTGCATATTGAAATGTATACAAACATTTTTATCCAAATAAATAATATTAAGTACAATATTTAAGTGCACTATAAGCATAAAAATAATTTTATTACATTTCTTCAAATTATAACAGAACTCGACGGGAAACTATATATATATATATATGTATAAATAAAGTAGCAGTTACAAATTAAGTATTAAAAAGACAAATTTAATAATTTTGTACAGACATACAGAATATCTAAAACTATATTTGATATTGAAAGTTAAGTACGTACTTATATTTACCTCGTTTAGTCGCCAATGAGTTATTCCGGTATGAGAAGTAATCCAGATAGTTGACGTTAAATACACATATTGCACAATTAGAAGCGATTCATTTTCATATAATTTCACAATAAGCACTTAACTTATTGTTCAAAAAACAAATTCGTTGTAGAGCCTAATAAAGCTCGAAGCAAAATAATTAAATTGATACGGGTATTTATATTTGATAGGCCTCAAAGAAGACTGGGTTTTCGGTTGGTTTAAAAAGAGCTTCATTAATCGTAAATTTCATTAAAATTTGCGCAGTTGTCTCGGTCGTTTTTTGCCAGTTTCCCGAGCCGAGTATAACTTTAGTACAACCAGCAATGTCAACATTTTTTGCGCTAATTGCAAACGTCATGTTTCAAAGATGCTATACGCGGCTGGCAAAAGTATTTTCATTTTTTAATAAGTAACGAGTCATGTAGGATTAATTTGCAGTGCTCGCAGGGTTGCGGGTACTGGTAATTACATCGCATATTTGATGCACCGGGGTGGGTAGGCGCGGTCGGTCCGGGCGCGTGGGGGCAGGGGTCAGGAGAGAACCCAACGCGACTTATCGTCCCCGGGCAAACCTGGTCGCGTGCTCGACGCGGCAGGCCATGAATAACCGTTTGCGCAAGTGCGACCCACGGTACGGGCTGCGGAGCATAGCTCGGATTCCGGTTGATAGCTCGCAATAGTTGCTCGCAAAACGAGTGTCCCGCTCCTCGGCGCCATTACGCGCTCCCATAATAATACGGTGGCGCGCAGCAGGCGGAGGGCCTCCTCCCGAGCCTCTTCTTCGAGCCGATATCGCGAGTCACGCCGTTGGCAAATAAGCGTCACTGGAAGGACGAAGGAGAGGAGTGACGCGAGGCCGAAAGCGAGCCCGAGGAAAGAAAGCTGCCCGTGTCAACGATCGGCTTCATAGAGCCCGAGCGACTTTCATGAGGCCGTGCGGGCTTATTAATCATCGTGTCTCCGAGAGAGGCGCAGGGCGAGAGGCAGACTCGCGGGCAGTACGCATTTTTGTCAGGAGCGCCTGCACCCGCCTCGATTTCTATCGGGACGTGAAAAACGGGACCGCCGCTCGCCAGGCTCTCTTTCGGAGGTGAGCTCTCTCGGCTCCTTAGGGGCCCGATAAAAACTCTCGCCGCGCGGCTCGATATCGCGATAAGGCTCTTGGCGCCCAATCGACCGGAGCCCGGTAGCCCTCGATCCTCGGATACGTGGCGACTCTCGCTACGCAACGCCCGAGTTCGGCTCCCTCCTGGGCCCTCGGATCGCTTTATCTTCTCCCCGGGATCGGCTTTTTCCTTACCGGCCCGGGCATTACTTTTTGCGGCTCTCCCTGCCCGCGACGCTCGCCTTCCTCCGATCCCGCCGATGTCGAGTCCCGCTGAGACTCCCGGCTCAGCTACCGCTCCTGTGCGTACCTGGAGCCGATACCTCGACAATACTCCCGGCGAATAATCCCGGATTACATTGTCCTCGCTTGCTCGTTAACGATCCGCGTGCTCGAGTCTCCGCGAGCCTCCCCGTGCGCGCGCGCTTCTCTCTTTGCCAGGGCAATTTCAGCGGTGTTCTGCTTCTTAGTTATATTCATTGACGCGAAGCTACATTTGCAAAGCGCTGTAAATGTCGGTCAAAATTTAAGGGGAAACCGACTTCGGCTGCTCCGGCATCCATTCGCGCGTCAAATTTGCATGCTTAACGATTCGATAGACAAACATAAAAAAAAAAAACTACCGCGTACTACTCGCAATAATAATCCCGATTAATTAAAAGAGTGTACCGATGTTTGAGCTGTCGTTTTTTGGATTTCTAACATTTCAGTTTTGCAACGATGTATATAATAATAATTGTATTGAGAATACAATATTAAAAAAAAAAAAAAAATTGAACCAATTACGTTATGTAATAATTTTATGGCTAAGTTGTGTAATTTACAATAAATAGATAGAGTCATCGCTGGTCATATTTATATAAATATATATAAGTATATTACATGCTTATAGCTTGTGTAGTAAGTTGATAAATTTAATATTTGAAAAGTTGAAATTCCTGTTCGTTTTGAAAATCCCACATTTGACGTTTATAAAATCATTATCGCTATTTTTTAATACGTAGACTACATAATAAAAATTTTACATTCTATACATTACTGCTAATTAATGGTTAAATAAATTTCAATAGAGAATAAAGAGACTCGTATAAGACGACAAATTTCTTTGACACTGATTTGACCGGGCAGTCAATAATTTTCGCAAAACTCCATTACCAGCCTAAGGGATCCATATATTGTCGAATACTTAGAGTTGCGATTTCGTTAAGTTTTTCTTGGAACACCATTATTTATATATATATATATATATATGTCCACTTTCTTTGGCAGAAAACAAAAGTAAAGGTGGCGGTGCAGTGGTCTTTCTGTATTTTTTATCGGCATGTCTATAATAGGGGCTCGACCAATTTTAAACGTAAGCATCGGGGCATAAGCGCTTACGGCGTTCCCGTTGCGGAAATAAGGATGAATCTCAGGATCTTGGGCCGTCCCTATTCAATGAGAGAACTGGGAGGCTCTTGGGCGCGATACGAGGGTAACTTGGTTGATATCGCGAGGCACGCGATAATGTCAAGGGATCGGGCTCGGGTAGTCAAGGATTTGGGGGTCGTGTGCGTGGATCGGGAGTAGGAATGGGCGAGGGTGTGCGCGGACGGGGACGGGGACGGGGAGGAGGAGGAGGAGGAGATATAGCGCAAGAGATAAAGGGATATAGAGATTGATGGGGAGAGAGAGCGAGATGGATAAGTGAGGGAGAGAGGGAGGAGTGCGCGGGCTCGGCTGATAAAGAGCGGCGGGGGGTAGGGATGGGGAGCCGGGGCGCCGGGCGGGGCGGCGGGTAAGGGCAAAGAGAGAGCTCGGCCACTCGCGGAGAGACAGAAGATAGGTTAGAAAGGATCGGAGGAGGAAAGGAGCTCTTTTCTCGTGCATTAGAAGGCCTGGCTGCTCGCGGCTGCTCTCGCCTAGCAAAAGGAGCAGCGAAGAGTACAACGGACGGACGCGCGCGCGCGCGGGGGGGGGGGCCGCGGCCGCGGCAGCGGAGTCGGTATATCGGATCGCGGCGGAGGACCGAGTGACGAAAAAACGTACGTGCCTTACATAAAGCGACCACGCCTAGTTGCGCGCCTTGGGCTCCCCCCCCCCCAGGCCGCTCGTCCCCGGCCCGACTCAGCTCCGACTCGGCGCTCTCGGCTCCTCTCGCGGAGGCCCGCGAGGGTGAGACACGAGCCTCCGAGGCACGTTTCCTGCTCTTGTTTATTCAGCGACCGCATTTTTTAACCCCGGGCGCCCCCGCCACTTTCCACGGGCCCTCCCCTCCCCCCTTGGCCCCCGGGCTCTGCTCTCCTACGGAGGTGCCTCCAATTTCTAAACTCCATTGATGATACGCCGGGGCCCGCAGTGCCTGGCTTTCTTCCTTTTTGATTGATTAATCCGTGGGGCCCCGACGGCTTGTGATTTAAAACAAATGCCCGCTTTCACATTCTACCCTGGACCGGACTCTCCGGGCTCGCGCTGATGTATCGAGTGTCCATCCGTTATGAGTTATTAAAATGCCTTCTTTATTGCCCTGCAAGTGGGAAAGCCATCGACGGGCGCTCTTTATGCGTCTCTGGCCCAAGCTGCTCTACCACCAAGAGTCAAATTTTGTAACCAACGCTCGCTTCGAGCGGCTAGAGCGGACAAGAGCGTTGCCGGGTGTCGAAAAAATTCCCCATTAAGAGAGCTCCCAACGTGTCCTGCTGCATCGATATCGCGATTCTGCCGTTACCAATGCCCGGCGTTTGAACTGTAAATCAGCCGCCCCGTGAGCTCCCCTCCCCCCTCCCTCCCCCCCGCGCGCGCGCCGCTAACTTAATGACAAACGCTGAAGAGAGCGAATGGCCAATACGATTCTGTTCTTCCAGCTCGATCTGACCTAATGCGTTTTAATATTATATGCTTATCGAGATCAAAATTTTTAAGAATGGGAACTCGACTTGGCTGTCTTACACTTTCACAAAATTTATTCAAATGCATTATTTTCCAAATATGCGAGGGATTGGGATTTTTTTTCTTTCCTTTTTTTTTTTTTAAATTCAAAAAATACAATTCAAAGCAACAACAAATAAGTACTAAATTAAAAAATCTCCATCAGCTATATAAATAAATTTCTTAATAAAAGTGCATCATTTTAAGTATAAAAAATTACCTCCGTGCAAACAAATTAATAAGATGCGTTGTGTAATAATATTTTTTTACACTTTTATAATTTTTTTTTTTTTTATAATTTTAGCTTCTAAAAAAATTTATTAGCATAAAAAAATCAGACGGCTTAATAATTGATAACTTTGCAATTAAAATTGAATTAATCGTGAAGAAACGAAAACAATATGTGTTAATAGTACAGTAGTCTTTATTCTGTATTTGTAATAAGTTCACGAAAGACCTAAATGATTAAAACTGCCGTATGAAGATAATCATTCTCAAAAAAGAATTTAATCGATTCTTATACTACTTGCGCTTGTTATCATTATTTGATTTATCTACTATAACGCTTCTAGTTACAGCATATGTGATAAACACCTTCAGCTTAACCACATGTAACGATATTACAAAGGCATTAACGTAACAAAGTGTATTCCTAGTTTTGTAAAAAACCATAAGAAGGACAGTGTTGATATATGATGATCATAAGTACGCTATGAACGTAACAAGTTACAGCTCGAGACAGTCGGTAGCTTACTACCAAATAAGAGGACTTAAACGCCATCTAATAAAGTTCTTCAAATGAAAATGATAGGAACGATTTTTTTTCTACGTAAACGATATGCGAGAGGAAATTTTTGCCCTTGAATAGAGGTCCGATAATAATGAAGAAAATCTTATAATAAATCAATTCATATATAAATATATATATATATACATATAAATTGTTTACCTGTGATTTTCGAGAAGATGGATATAACATTGCACGACTGACGATAGGTAAAAATTAAAAAATCATATTACCACAATCGCAAGCTAATTTATCGTGCGACCAAAGCAACATTGGGAGCAAAATATGCTTGGATTCGTTAAAAAGTACTCCTCGAATCAACAGTCCTTAAGTGACATTATAATTTCCTAGTGCACCCAAATTTCAAGCCCGATGACATAAATGCCACAAATGCAGTGGCCTTTTAAAAATATTTAGGTTACCCATTGTACATTTATAATACGTATATCCATCCATCTATAATCTGCTGTCTATCCGGTATGGATTCAAAGATATTCCGATAGACAGAGTATGCGTAATATTGCCTCCATTCGAATAAAGAGTAGTCTAGATTAGCCAAGGCATTTGGGTAACGTAACTGTTTGTATAGCACTCGAAGGAGGCAGGCTTGGCCATCCTTTATACACGTAATCCTGGCGTTACAAAAAAGAAAAAAAAAAAAAAAAAACGAAAAAAGTCAAAGCCATACCGAAAGGTATGGCAATAACAAAACGAATCGTAACGGAGACAGATGGAAAAACTTGGAAGTGAAAGCTATCCCGAAATTGAGAGGTAGCGAGGGAATAATGCTTTCGTTTCTTAATGGCTCTAGTTTACGTAGCCATAATTGCGCGCCAAGTCGATGAAACCCAAGTGGTAGCGGATTTTCCGTGGGATAGTGGAGGCGCGCGTCGAGTCGCCCATTGGCGCAATGTAAGGGTTGGCGGGTGCGAGGATCCGAGTAGGGAAGGTAGATTCGCCGGGTCGCGGTGGCCCCGGGAAAAGCCCTTCTTCCAGGACCAAAGAGGCTGAGAAGCCAGGAGCCGAGCGTGGGGGAGGTGAGGAAACCTCGCGCGACCGAGGCGTGGCCGGGGGCGAGCCCTTGCGAGTCCATCGGGGGCATCGGCGGCGGCGGCGGCGACCGCCGCGGGACACCGGAACGAAAGTAGCCGCGCGCGGCCAAGAAACGAAATCCTTGAAATGCCTCTCCCGAGCCGATCTATCGCGGCTGCGCCGAGGCAGCGGCTGCGGCGGCGGGGAGCGAGGGGCCCGAGCGCCGGCAGGGAGACCGAGGGGAGAGAAATCGCGGGCCATGCGCCGAGCCAACCACTCCCGAAGCGCGAGCGCGTGCGAGCTTTCGGAGGTACCTCCTATCCGTGCAATGATCTCCGGGCGGGCGCGCGCTCGCTCGGATCGCGCGGAGCTCGTTAGATCGCGGATCGCGATAGGATATCGTGCCGTAACGGCCGGTCCGGGGCCCACGGGCCGCCGCCGCCGCCGCGAGTCTCGCTCTCCGTCAAAGGGCCGCTGCTCTCGAGCCGCCACCTTCGTGTCTCTCGGGTCGCTCAACCACGCCCGGCCGAGAGCGGCGGCCGAGAGCGGCGGCGCGCAGTGCCGATGAAAAAGAAATGAAATCGATAGTTTATGGGGTCGAGCCGAGCCCGATCGCTGATTACGGCTACGATTGTAAGGGATTGTGCGAAGCCCCGAGCGGCCCGCGAGGAATTTTTACTCCGCGCTATCGATGCCGAGAGCCGCCCGTTACTCCTATAATTATTCTCATTATACCTTATAAAACGATTAGCTGAGACCGACTCGTGCAATTTCATTCCCGAAGATTGGCTCTCGGGACGAGAGCTCCTTTAATAGCGGTACATCTGCCAATTAACGGCCACACTTTTCAATTTGCCACGTCTCCCAATGCCGGCCTCGCCATTATTTCTAACTTCTCTTCCCATTGTCATTTTAAGCCCCTTGCATTAATATACCCCGACAGGGCTCGAGTCTAATCTTATTATTGCGCTTCTTTATTATCCGCGAGTTTTATTTCCCACTGCGCAACACGCGTACGCCCGCGCACGCAATGGATGACCGAGGGATTGAGCCATCAAATTACGAATGAAGACTGACGAGTGATAAAAATAACAATAATAACAATAATAATAATAATACCGTAGAAACAATCCTCGTGCTATAATTAACATTCGACCCTGGGCAAATATTTATAAAATATAAAACGGCAGATTTAGTACCTGCGTCTCGCGAATGACTAGATGTGCTCGAGGAGCATTTCTAGCAAAAGCACGATACAAATTGTTCTTTTACCGTTTACTGCATCATTAGCAATAATGCGTTGAACGCCTTTTTAACCTCTTGACTCAATTATTACTCTTCACGAGGGTCAATACATTACATGTGCATTGGAAGAAGGAAAGAAAAAAAAAAAAAAATAAGAAAAAAAACCACCACATCGAGTATTATCCATTGTCGATGCGTAATTCCATCGTTAACAATCGTTTTGCATTTTAACAACTTATTATGCTCGTTATGAACTTTCTAGCTTAGCATTTACTTGTATTAACTTAATAAGTTTCTAAGTATCCTTTAAAATATTTTACATGTAAAAACGTAGTAATACATTACGTCGACTCTTATTTTGAATTAAAGTGTCAGCGTGTTTTATTTCGCGTACATCCTCTTAATGGCCTTTCATTGTGTACACAAATCCAAGTGCTAATTCTCGTAACGAACTGATGCAGCATGTTCTTCAAAATGTTTTCATTCGCAAAAATAACCGAGCAAAGGTATTATTCGTGCCTGTCAAATCTGCTTATACGAATTCACTGCAGCAATTGAGTAATGATATTTTAACTCTGGTACACGCCTTATTTTACACGCGTGAAAATATATTTCACGTGTAAACAATACTCCTGCTCTGAGTAAAAAATAACAATGTACTCGAGGCTTCTCGTAAGTTAAATTTGTTGGCGCGCTTTGCTGAACGATAGCGGATAAGGCCCATAAACCATTTAATAAGAAATAATGTTAATTTATTAACTAAGATGCTTCGTTATTTTAAAACAATTAAGTTTCTGCATTAATGCCGCGCATTTATATGCGCCTTAATATAAAAATTGTCATAATATTTCATTTTTACGAGTATAAATTCTTCCAAGTACTTTATTTATATGATGTGAGTAATGTATAGACTGCAATTAGTATAACGGCTAATAATTTTCCCAATGTAAATATTTCTATTTTGCACTTGTAGTTCTACAAACAGCGATAAATCATTGTAAACATTTTATTTTACGACTATAAACTGATTATAAAACCAAACTAATTATTATAGATTGAAAGATTACGGGTGAAATTTTGAAATACGTCTAAAAAATTTTTTAATAATGTACAATTGAAAAGGGAAAATAAATATAAACTTATTTTTAAATTCTTATGAAATAATATTTCATCGCCAATGACGCGGAAGTTTCTACCGTCAGCTCGAATCCAATACTCCAGTACATTTCTATAGATCTAAGTAAACATCTTTTTATAATAACACGGTGGCATTATTGCGTTAGCAGTGAAAAATTAAAAAGTCAATTTGCCATGGATATTGCCTAAGGTTTCCCTTGCATCTGCATTATATCCCGTTATTATAAATTTATTTATAAAAAAGCGAATCTTCGTTAGCTCTGGGAGCATGAAATGATTGCGCAAAACGTGCAAATGTAAATTGAAATACAGATGTTTGGATATTAACTCCTTAATTATCGTGCCTTGGCCATTGGTTTTCGCATTAAAGTGAAAAATATTAGGACTAGGATAGGAGGTGGACGGATGGGTCCAAATTTTCCAGGCGCATATCGAGGTTTTATGGGCCTATGCAAAACAGCGACTTTATGCCATTTCGTCATCGGAGCTCCGAGGCAGATATACCGAGGCGCAGAAGAAAAGCAGAGAAAATCCAATAGTGCATAAAAGAAATTGTAACGTAAGAGAACTTCCTTATTGAGGAGTTTAATGGCGCCTCGTGGCCGTTCGGCTAGGAGAGACAAGAGCGTCGCTATGATGCCGAGCGAGAAAAAGAAATGAGCCGCGCTTGATAAAAGCGAGAGAAGCCATACGTGAGAAACTGCATTTTTCCTCGGTACGATAATAACAATAAGAGGAACAACGAGGCCTACTACAATGTATCTTGGACTATTCTTTATAAATGCAGTAATTTTCGCGCCGCGTGTTTTTCACGGCTTGTTTCACTTTTGCGCGAAAGGCTCGCGGTAATAATAATTCCTCGCCCCGAGCCCGCCCCGCCCCGAGCCAAGCCAGCCAGCGCACAAAATTAATATTAGAAGCCACGAAGGCTCTCGATGTACGTGACTGCCCGATAAATGAAAGTCCCCCCATAGATACTGGATTAACGGGCCGTGTTTTGTTTTGATAAGCAAAAGCCCGATCGAAGAATTCTACTCATTCGCCGGCTTGGGCGCTCGACTCGCGCAGGCTTTACGCGGACGCACGCGCCTAATGAGCACACCGCCATCGGGAGCCCGCTCGCTAATGCACCTGAGCGGGGGGCGGGGTCGGGGAATTAATTCACTTTCGAATGGCGGACTTTTTACCAGCTTTGGCTTGGACCCAAAGGCCCAGCAGGAGACCCGAGGAATCACTCGCAGTAGCCTCGCGTTCGCGGCGATTTAGAATTATTATTATTACTGGGGATGAGGTGGCCGGCGGAGGGGGTGGGGTTTTGGGGCGGGAGCCGTTGTCTACGATAACGATCAGCGGCTGCCTGGGCATTTTGGCTTTGGTGCCGTGCCCTGTAACGAAAGGACGCACTCCCGCGCATTCGACAAAACCTTACTCGGATTTGCCGCCTCTTTCTCCATTACTCCCGACGCACTTATTTGTCTATAACGTTACAAAACATTCTCCCCCTCGATTGGCTTCGTATCTCGCCGCACTTTGTTCCACCTGTTGGCGAATTACCGCGATTGCCTGGTTGTTGATTCTCTAAAATTACCTCGTATTAACCCACTTGTGCTACCTAAATATTTTGCTTCTGATTTATTCATTACATTCAATATATATATATATATATATATATTTTTTTTAACGCAATTGCTTCAAACGGCTATAACTGATGTGTGCATTTTGTGGTTGTACCTCAAACCCCATGGCATTCCGCAAAAACTTGTAGGTTAAACGCGGCGCACAAGTGCGCTTGAATATTTTATTCGGGCCCATAATGCATGAGAGACAAGCCACAAGCCGTTATATTATTATTCGCAAATTATCATTGAATTTATAAGATACACTTAAAAGCTAATATTAATGTAATATTAGCATTGCGATCACTATTATACGTCGAATTGCTTCAACCGATTAATATCAAGGCCGATTGTTAGGATAAAAGCTATTTGTACAACTTGTAAAATAAACACTCGATTATGATACCCGAAAATTAAATTTTTTCTATTTGTTGTACACAAATCACAATGTTTAATAACGACCGTATTATAAAACGAAATGGATCCGTCAAATATGTTATTAAAAAGCCCTCTACAAACATTATTACCAGTCGAATTAAATTTCATTTTTCTTCTGTAAAAGTATTAAACTACTTCCCCATTTTGTAAAATCAAAAAATAACTAATGCTTAAAGATATTTCAGATGAATAACAAATAATGGTATTCGTTGTGTAAATTTAATGTCATTGATTTTGTCTTGCATTGTTTTACTTGTATGATCTTTAAATGCATGGCTTTTTCACTTACTATTCTTGGAAATGTGCTCAATTTCATCTGCAGCATCATAAACAACCAGCCATTGATTTCATAGACGTGCTCTCTATCATCATAAAAATAAGAAAAAGCATCGAATTCATTTATCTAGCCAAGTAATGCTGTTTGATAATAATTTTATATTAAAATCAGCTCGAAGGAATTTTTATTATATAACATATTTTAAACAATGTCGAACAACCGAAATATATTAGTTGCAAAATTTTTTATTTTTAAATCCTGCTGGACTTAGTTTTGAAATCTTATGTAACCGAGTTTGTACCGAAGCATTTCTAAATATCAAAAGTATCTTAAAGCAAATATTATTATCGACCTAATTTGTCGATGTCTGTGATTTCTTTTCGTTATTTATCAACATAGAGGAGAATTATCCTTAATATAGCAGGACCTCAAGCGATAAAACAATCGATCAATCAGTTACGTTTTTCACTCTCCACACATCAATCGTGTAATATACATATCTCGAATAGCTTATAAGTCCACTCGACTTTATGTTAATTTTTCGAATACTTTATGGTATGTTTCGAAGAGACTGGCAGTGCTGAAGGATTCTTTTAGTCGCTAACTTTTACTAATTCTCTCCCTTTTTACTTTTTTATTCACCTACACTTGGCCTGTCAATCATCTCGGATGGCTTATTTAAATTTTCAGCTTTCATCAATATGTGCTTTCGATTTTCTTCTCGAATCATCTTGGATTTTCCATAAGAATAACGTATCATCCTAATCGTGAAAATAAGAGCAGCATAATTAGTTTTGTATTTTTTTTGAGCGAGCACTTCGCATAATTAAATAATTAAATCATTATTGAATGCGAAGGCAAATGAATATTTATCTCGTACAATTCGATATTTCTACGAATAATACAACTTCAATTGCAGCTGACAATTGAGCTTTTATATGCGTTTCTCAGTATTTTTCTTTAAAGACGAATTTTTCAAGAAGGTTTCAATGTCGGAATGAAATTTTAAAATCGTACGTCAAAGAGGTTGACATTAATTTGCATAAAAAAAATTTTATATACACATTTGACCATTCAATAAAAATTCAGAACCGACAGGAGGTGTCGATTACAAACAGTTAAGAGATAAAAAGTGACTTAATGATATATATCAATATCGTCACTTTACGAAGATTGATTTTTTTCACTTTCTAATGGCGCTTGCGGACGCTCGCGATGATTGCAGTACGATTTCCCGAACGTGCGCTGGAATTTCGTGATTAGCTTGCTAACATTTTTTGTCAAAGAAGTCTGTTGGCAATAATGTTCATTCGCGCGTTAAATATTGCCTCATCGAGAATCGATCTGGGCAACATGAAAATCAGGATTTGCTTTTGTTATTTACCGCCCGATTGATTCTCTAAATTTCTTCCTCGCTATCACTCATCAGCGATTTGCTTCTCTAAAGCAGTGAGCTTATAAATGTAAGTTATTACTTTATTGTAACAACTAAATTACATTTTTATAGAGTAAATCTTTAATACACGAGCAATCATATTTTATTTTTTGTGCATGTATACATTTTATTCGTATGCAAATATGTATTTTTTTTATAAGTTTCACATGCATCGTTATAATGCTTACTCATAATTCTGACGGGCTACAATATTTTGTTTCGTAGCTTACGTTATTTTTGACAAATAAATCATTTTCTTTAGAAATCCATAGCCAATGTAAAAATACCGAATCACACTTACCTTTAATTTATCGCTTTTCATATATCAAAGCGGAATCGTTAAGGACTTCGTTTGTAGTGACATCTGCAGGCAGTCCCCCATAAAAGCAGTTTATGATAAGACTGCTACCTTGTTTATCGCCCGACAAAAATCTACAGAAATGCTTTGATTTGTTTTAATTTACTCAAAACTAATGATGCAAATGGTACTGTAACATTGTTAATAATGTGATAGGAATTTTGGCGTGACGTATATTCTAATTATTAATTATTTTAAACAAACAGTTTTAATACATTTTTATTGGGAATTACACAGATTTGTAGTTGCCGACGGATGGTAATTCAACGGTTATTGAATAACACCGATAGGTGGTGAAATTAATATAACCGAAATTTAATTAAAAAAAAAAAAAAATTGTTTTTACAAATAAAAAAAGAAGAGTAAGTAAAACATAAGCAAATTTCTTTGCATTAAAAGTTGTGCTTTATTTTTATGAAATCTGTTAAGAAAGAAGTCGTAAATAACATAAGTTTTCAAAGTTTCATTTTATTGATAAGTAATTATTTTTAAAAAATGTTTATAAAATTAATCATAGGTGTAGGAAGTATAGAGCAGTATGCGAATAATAAATTCCGGTGTAGTTTTTTAATAGTAATTAATGTATTATAGAGGTTTTTATACAATATTTATAGATAATTATATTTAATATGTAATTGTTATAATTGTGATGGCGCTTACGGAGCCCGTAAGAATATATCGCCTACAGAAAAAGAGATAAAGAGCTATTTGAAGAACATGTACATACTTAGAGTTTTATGTAAAAATGTGTGCAATCTCATTTATCACTTTTCGCAAAAGGGTGTAAATAATGTTTTTTTTTTTTTTTTTAAAGTAATGGAGCATAAAAATGTATATTCCTTAACATGTTGTATAAGTACGCAGAGTAGTTCTGGTACTCATTATATTTAGAAACTACAACTATTACATAGTTGAATCACAATAAAGTCGCACCGAACAATCGCAATTAATCGAGGTTGCATTTCATCCACTAAAATTCAACTCTGTACGATGTATTTTAAAATTTTCGAATAATATTCACATTTCTATGTATATGTATAGTATTATATATATACATACATATTTATAAGCATATATGCGCGCGCGCGCGCGCGCACACATAAACATATATAATTCCAATCGTTAAAATTACAAAGATTTTTTACAAACATCATTCTATATCGCTTTATAATTACGATCTGTACATTTCGCAGTCGTTGTTTGGTTGCGGATAATTACATCTCTCTTCAATCCGTATCATTACTCCACCCAATCGATGCTTTGGCTTCACTTGGCTAAGTTAATTTCGAAAGAAGGTTTCATCATCCAGCCGATCGTTAGGGACAATAAAGAAGCAACTTAGTCACTAATCAGGAACGAATCGTTAAATTTCTCTCGAGCGCCTCTACTCGGCCGGCTCTCCCGGTCCTCCAGCCACCTCCTCGTCGTCGTCGTCCTCGGGGAGAGCGCGGCCTTAGGCCGGGCCCCTGAGCCGCCCCCCGTCGGCCGGGAGCGGCGCCAGGCTAGGAGGCGGCCCTCCTCCGGAGCGGGGAGCGCAGGAGGAGGAGGGCGCGACCAACGTTAAATAGAATAAATAATAGCGATGGGGGGGCGGCGTAGGCTGGCGCAGGGGTCCATGAGGGGGGCCGCCCCCCCGCCGTGTAGACCCTCGAGCACTATGTCGAGATCTCGATGACGGGCTCGGTGGTGTTGTTGTTGAGGAGCTCGCGCTTCCCGGCCATTTTGAGCTCGAGCTGGGAGGGCGAGAGGAGCTCCTTGGGGGGCGAGTGGCCCTCGGGCTGCTGCTGCTGCTGGAGCTGCTGCTCGAGGGGCGAGAAGCCGGGGCCGGCGCCCTCCTCGCTGTCCTCCTCGTCCTCGTCGAACTTGGCCTTGGCCCGGACGGAGTCGACGAGCTCCCGGGGCCCGGGCAGCTCGCGCAGCCTGCTGGGCAGGTAGGTCGGGTGGTGGGCCGGGCCCAGGTAGGAGCCGTCGCCCCCGTAGGTCACCTTCCCCATGAAGGAGCGGATCTCGTCGAAGTAGGTCGCGGTCTCCTCGCGGTCGTTCTCGTTGCTGCTGTCGGCCGAGTCGGCGACCGAGACGACGCCGCTCCCGTCGTCGGCCTCGTGCTTCTTCAGGTGCCTGTCGAGGTTCGTCTGCTGGCCGAAGCAGCGCTCGCACATCGGGCACTTGAAGGGCCGCTGCTTGTCGTGGATGTTGCGCACGTGGCGCTGGAGGTTGCTCGATATGCTGAAGCTCCTTTCGCAGTACTTGCACTTGTAGGGCTGCTCGCCCGTGTGGGTGCGCAGGTGGCGCGTGAGGTTGGCCGAGCGCGGGAAGTTCTTGCCGCAGAACTTGCAGGAGTAGCGGTCCTTGATCTTGCCGTGGGCCCCGAAGGCCCCGCTCATGCTCGGCGGCTGCTGGCCGAGCAGCGGGTCCTGGAAGGGCTTCACCCCGGGGAAGCCGGCCATCCCCGGCCGCGAGAGGACGTCGTAGCTGGCCGAACGCGGCCCCGAGAGCCCGTTCATGAGCGGGCCCAGGAAGGGCAGCCCGCGCGCGGGCCCGTACGAGGGCAGCGGCTGCAGCAGCCGGTGCTCGCTCGGGAAGCTCGGGAAGGGGTTCGAGGGCTTCCGGTAGATGGACTCGAGGAAGAGCGGATGGATGGGCCGCGGGTAGGCCATGTGTGGCGGCTGCTGCTGCTGCTGCTGCTGTTGCTCCCGCTGCTGTTCCTGCTGCTGCTGCTGCTGCTGCTGCTGTTGGGCCGGCGGGGGTGGCGGCGGCGGCGGCGGCGGCGGAGGGAGCGGAGCCGCGGAAGGGGGACTGCTTCGAGGAGCGGGACTAGCGTCCGGCTCCTTGGGCTCGGTGGGCCCGACGGCCGGAGCCGGGGCAGCCGAGGCCGCGGGGGTCCGGGGGGCCTCCTCCGTCCCGAGCTCGAGGCTCGAGTACTCGCTCCGCCTTCGCCTCCTCTTGGAGCTCGGCTCGGACTCCTCCCGGGCGGCCTCGGGCTTGGGCTCGGGCTTGGGCTCGGAGGCCGCGGGCCAGCCGCGGCGCGCCTGCACGCGCAGGTCCAGCGGCTGCTGGGACTCGGGCTCGGCCTCGGCGGAGTCGGGCTCCCTCTGGGCGGGGGCCGGCGGCCGGGCCGGCGAGGGCCTCAGGTTGGAGGTCGCCTCCTCGGCGGCCGCGGGCGAGGGCGAGGCCTTGCCGGGGCCGCGGGGCGCGGAGGCCGGGGGCGCGTGCCTCGGGCTGCGCTCCGCCGAGGGTTGCCGCTGCTGCTGCTGCTGCTGCTGGTGGTGGTGGTGCTGCTGCTGCTGCTGCTGCTGCTCGGCGGCCTTGGGCGGGAAGAGGAGCGGCAGCCCGAGGAGGTTGCCCGCGCCCCGGAAGAGCGAGGCCGAGTAGTGGCCTATGAGGCTCGGCGGGTAGAAGGGCAGGGGCTGCCGGGGGAAGAAGAAGGGGTTGTGCTGGGGCTGGGACTGGGACATGCCGGGCACGGGCGGGGGCGGGGGCGGCGTCGAGTCGCAGAAGCGCTTGTGCTTCGAGAGGGAGGTGACGGTGCTGAACTGGGCGCTGCACTTGACGCAGGTGATCTGCATGCGGCATTTGGCGTGCATGCGCTTGTGCCGGCAGAGGTTCGAGAACTGGGTGTAGGACTTGAAGCAGACCTCGCACTGGAAGGGCTTCACGCTGCTGTGGATGTGGGTGTGCTGCTTCAGGCCGGAGCTCGTGGCGAAGGTCTTGCCGCACTCGGTGCAGGCGTGGCTCCGCGCGCCCACGTGCTGCGCCCTTATGTGGCGCTGCAGGTTCGAGGGGTCGGTGAAGACCTGCGGGTCGTCCGGCTATTAGCGAAAATTTGAATAGGTGGGGCTCGGATTAGATGGTGGGCTTGTGGAGGGCACCGCTTCCCGGGAGGTGCCTACCTACCTTGGAGCAGTTCTCGCAGGGGTACTTCCGGATGTCGCCGTGGACGATGGCCCGGTGGCGCACGAGCAGGGGCCGCCAGGCGTAGCCGCTCGGGCAGCTCGAGCAGCAGTGCTCCCGGGCGGGATACCGGTGGCAGATCACCAGGTGATTGTTGAGCCTGCAACCCAAGTTTTCAGCCCTCGTCAGCGAGCCCCAGGCCTGACTCTCTTCTCCCGCTCCGTTCTCCGCGCGCCTTCCTCGCCTTTTCGATTATTCCCTACTGCTTCGCCCAGCCCCGATAATGCTTTCCACTGCTCGCCGGCTGCTGCTCTGTCGACTCCTCGACTCTACCCCCCCCCCTCCCCCACGATTATTCCACCCCGAGTCTAATCGCGAACTTTACTCTACGCGCCTATACATATGCGCTTATTATATATATATATATATATAGAACGTGTGAAGTAATTTTAAATCGAGTGGCAAACATTATAGGTGCGCGGTAATTTTTGCATCGTTACGTTGTGTACTTGTCAACGTTGAGAAGGCTAAATATTTGTTTCTCTCTTTCTCCGACTCCCTCTCCGCGCTATCAATTTACAATCGAACACTGCCCAGGGAGCGAGACTGCAAGTGCATTTGTAATTGTCGGCTAATGCCAACAACGGTGCGCGTGCTCGTATAGAGTTGGTGCGATTAAATCGTGAACTTGATTCGAGCTCAATACAAATAAACGTTGTATAATTGTCAGTTTACGGCGCGCTTCCACCCCATCTCTTCGCCGCACTACAAAAATACAGCGAATTGAATAGACTGAAAAGAGCGTGACGAATAAGCAATATATATATATATATATATATATATATATATATTCGAATGTAATCAGAAAATCTATACAATTGCGGGACAGCTTTTAGGAAGTGCGCTCCACATCGGGCACTCGGACGCTCATCGCCGACCCGTTTCATTGTGTATCTAATACGCAGGATACGCAGGGGGAGGAGTTTCGAGGATATAAGTCACGTCAGCCTGCTATTGTTACGGCTCATTAATAGACATTTGCTGTATATATTCTCGGGAGTTTCATGAAAAAGGCATTTACACCCGCTTACACCCTCTTACACCCTCTTACACGAGCCAATTGATAATTACTGCAAATTATTAATGTTCGATATTTAATATACTCAATTCTGAAATGCAATTTTGAAGGGTCTCATTGTGCGATGGGCTCTGTTGACTTTTAAGCATTTTTTTATTTTTTTTAAATTGACAAAACTTCACGGATTACTTTGAAACATTTGAAAATGAAACGTATGTCGGATGGATTCGGTATCCGGAAAGCCGAGCTTAGCGATACGAACGAATTTAAGCGTCTCTAGTGGCCACCCGTTCAATTCCTGCACTGGGTTATTAATACCGGTATCGTTTGTTCTCCTTTTTTTTCTTTCATTATTAAGCTAATTTATTGGTCACAGAAGAAAGGAAGGAGGGAAGAAGAAGAAGAAGAAGAAGAAGAAGAAAAATCAAAACGAGGGCAACGGCTCGCGGAGTTATTAATCTCGAGGGAAGGACGGAGTGCGATAGCGGAGGAGGCTCCCCGCTAAATACGAAGCAGCGGGTGACGCGTGGAGGAGAGAGGAGGAGGACGCGAGGGGGGCTGCGGCGGGGGATGCGAGCCCGAGCCGCGGGGCGAAAAGGACGAGGCCGGCCAGGGGAATAAGGAGGAGCCGGTTGGCTTTTGACTTTTGGTCGCGGGTATTCGCCGGGGGGGGGGGCAGGAAGGCGCACGCGCGCGCCTCCCGCGTATTCGCGCGCGTGCCCGACTCGGGGTGGGCTGCTCGCGTGATTCCGCCGCCGTTCCGATGCCGAATCCGATAGCGGCCCCCGACCCTCCAATCCCGGCAGTTAATTATTAATTGATAGGCCGACCGGGCCACATGTACCGATACGCGTTCACGTGCCCTTTCAAGGGCCGCGCGCGATCGCGGACTCGACCCTCCGTGTTACCAACGAGACACGGTTCCATTACCAAAACAAGCCATCCACCTGCCGGGGCCCCGTTTAGCCTCTCTCTTGTCTCCCGTTTGACCGGCATGTGCCAATGGCTCGGCTATTTTGATTAATCGTTGCGCAAATCATTTCGAGGTGTCGCGCCCATCGGCGGCCCGGGCCTCGTTACACCTTGATAAGCCAGTCTCTGACCTAATCCGCGGGAGATTTAATTCGCGGTAAAATGCGACTTAACTCGCGTCGAGCCTTGCCTTATTACGTACACTGCGGTGACGCTAGAAAAGATTCCCGATACATCTGGAGGATTTTCACTCGAACGACGCACAAATAAACATAAGACACGGGCGGGCACTTTTATCGGCTTTGCACAGCTGTGAAGTTTTGAAGAGTCTTATAAATATTAGGCGTTATTGTTTTTTCGAGTCGGGACAAATAACGCTCGATACGACTATTATTGTCAATTGCGTTCTGTGCGATCGTCCCGATAAAGTTATTAGTTGGCGTTGGTTAACACCAACGCAAAGCGCCAACAACGTAGTGGTAACAAAGCGAGCGATATTTAAAAGAAGGAAGAGAAATCGCTATTATCAACTAGGAGTAGAAAAATATAAGTCTTACACTTCAATGTCTTGGAACGGCTTGTCGCAAACGGTGCACCTCACCTCGACGCTCTCCTCGTCCTCCCTGTCCTCGTCGACGTGAGAGGCTCCGCTGTGCTGGGAGGCTGGAAATCCAAAAGCACTTGGTTAGCCGAGAGCAGTCGGGGGTCGTCGGGTGGGGCCTCGCGAGCGCAGGAGCCTCATCGGGTCGCGCGATCCGACACACAACCCGGCGCGAGAGACAATAACTGCGATGATCCCCGGGGTCGGGTCCGACGGCGGGAGGGCGGGAGGGCCGGAGGGGGGCGCGGCGCGCACACCCGCGACTCCTCGCGAAGACGGTTGACCGAGTCCCGGACTCCCCATTGGCTGCGGGGGTCGGCCGAGTGCTCGGCCAATCCCCGGGCCCGGCCCTCGGCTCCCCCACCCCCCACGAGCGCGGCTAATGTCGCGGCTCAAAGGTGAAATCAGGAAGTCGGGGCTATACGTCGCCGAGGGCCCGGGGGCTCGTTACTTACCGAGTCGCGTCCCATCGCCTCGCCGCTTCGTCTTTCCTACGCCTCCGCCGTCCTTTCCCACAAGTGGGGAGGATCGCGTGCGGAGTCAACCACTCGGCCTGTCAAACTACTGCCAGATTGCCTTGAATAACAATCGTGCGAAAATTACCGACCCCTTGTGGCCCTCCGCCCGGCTCTTCTCTCCCTATCCTCCCTCCCACTTCGAGCCTTACCTCTCTCCCCCCCCCGGCTCTCTCTCTCTCTCTCTCTCTCTCTCTCTCTCTCTCCCTCCCTATTCTCCTATCAATTTACGCCCCCCGCCTCCCCCCGCCGACCACTCCGGCATCCCTCTTCAAGAGCAAGAACGTTCCATTTTACATAACGGGCTGCCACCTCTCTTTTTTACGCTTTCGCACAATTTACGGCGCTCCTTTATTTTGCCCTTTCGAAATACGTGCCTTCCAATGCACAACTGCAAACAGCTGTACTCTCTCGTCTCGACATTGAAAATCAATTTCTTATTTCAGCTACAAATACTTCCCATTGCTATGACACTTCTCCTTCCTCGTATCGTATGCAAGAGCTTCCGAGCGTGTCCCGAACACATCGCACAGCTTGAGCTATTTTTTTTTTTTGTTTTTTTTTTTTTCACAAATGGGAATATTTCGCAATTCAAACTTTTCTTCGACTTCCACGAGTCACTCGGATAACAATCTGCAATAAGCTATTCTCAAATGCCGATTAAATTTTATTTATAGGTTAAGTAGAGCAGTTAACCTCTGATTACCGGTACATAAAGCCCGGACAAGTTCGTCGCTTAAAACAATGAATGGACTCGTACCGGCTTAGCCGAGCTTTCGCCAAGTATCCGGTAATTTATCAAGAGCGAAGGCCGACACGGGGCTTCTCGAAATCCCAGATGACGAGCTGCCGATTTATCGCATCAGCTGCTATAGAAGCCGAAGGAGTCGAGAGTCATCGTTAAAAACAAATATATAGCGGTGGGAAATCAGGCGCTCCAATACACTCGGACTCTCTCCTCACGAACGAGCCGTGGAGCGTCAGTCGACGGGCACAGGCGCAGGGGGGGGGCGCAACAACGCAGGGGAGCGCCGGCGGGCGCCCGAGACGAGCGGGAGCCGCTCATCGGTGTAGCTTCCGACCTCTCTCTCTCTCTCTCTCTCTCTCTTTCGGCCAACGGTTATTTAAATCTCCCGGTGCACTTGTCCGCTGCGTGCGGGCCCGCCAGCCACCATATGGCGCCCCCCGCACAGCTCGCCCGAGCCACCCCCTATAGGCCACCTTCATGGGAACCGGGCACCAACCGCCCACGCGATGCCGCCGTTTCTCCTCGCGGCCAATTTGCCGCGACGCCGACGACCTTCCCGTGCGCTCGGCTCCGGCGGTTGCCGATCGGCACCTGAATAACCGCCGTTCCCCGCGTGCTTCCAAGGCCGTTATCGGTAGGCTTAAGATCGGTCCTGCCCTTATCGGCCCTCCTCTGTCTTCGGCACTGCTTTGCGCCTCTTTTTCGACCCTCGAGCCTCATTCTTAGGCGTCGAGACGTTTACCGAAATTATTGCTGTCCCCTGTGCCGATCCATCGATCACGCCTCCCGACCGTCGACATTTTGTCTTCTAACAAAGCAATTATTTGAGGCAAATAAATTTTTTTCGACCTTTGCGGCTCTCGATACAAAGTATTTGATTTAGGAAGAAACAAAAAATCTTGCATAAATATCGTATGATGAATTTGCGATAATTCTAATATAATAATCAGAAGATATATATATATATATAATAGCATTCTTTATTGTTCATTAAACACACAATTCCACAAATTATGCTAATCTAGAGACGAATAAGAACTTTTAGCTGCACGAAACTGCTCTAAATAAAGTCAACAGGTGGGATCAACCCTTATGGCCGAGTCAGTTGGCCGTTCTATGGGAAAAAGTAACGGAATTTAATCCCCGAGTCACTTGAATGCGCTATACTTTTAAGTACAAGATATTGTCATATATATATGTCCATGTTTGTTACCGCATACCATCTAATAAGTCAGTGGGTGTGTTGCACCTTTTTAGGAAAGGCGCGTAAATGCGAATGATAAAGTCTGACATAGAATATCGACTAAATTTAAGCCGTGCCTCAAGCAAATGGATAGCTCTGTTAATTTTTTTCCTTCTGCGCACCTCGTTTTTAAAATGCTCTGCGGTTTTGCAACTGACATTGCGAGATTAATCTGCTCGCAGTGATCAATTTGCGAAACGCGATTAGCGGAAGATGGAATAATTACCGAGGTAAGAGTCGAGCCCTGCCCTGGATTATGAAATTCCAATTCGTGTGCAATGCCCGCAGCGGGGAGGGTGGAGGGCCAACTTTTACAAGCGCACTATTTTCATTTTGAGGGAAACCAGAGAGAATAGACACCGGGACAGGAGCTCGACACATTTTGTCCATATAAGCGTGGAGAAGTTAGGCTAATGCATCGGAGGCATTACGAGCAGCGCGCGGTTGAGCTAAACGTCAAATAGTCATGTCATTAGAATGATTCGATGAATCAGATGGGGTTGCGTACATGGAGAATGCATTGTAAACGCAGGCGTACGCCGCCACCGCCTCGGTGAAAGGAAAAAACTGTCGTGTGCCTTTTGTGCGGTACCCCTTTTCTGTTTTTTTTTTTTTTTTTTTTTTTATAATCGGGGCGCGCGCTCGTGCTTTTTCGCTCGTCGCCTGAGCCGGACCCCCCAGACCCCTGTGTGTGAATTGTACATGCGTGCTAATCGACAATAAGAGTCATAAATTATCGGAGGCCCTAATAGAGACGTCCAATGCGCGCGAGATAAACCAAGAGATGCGCCTGCAAATTATCACGATCGTAGCCCGGCAAAGCTGTAGCGGAAAATCGCTCTCATAATTCATGCTCAACTTATTCGGACCGCCCCCCAGAAGGATTGCCGACGTCTCTTTTTAAAAATTACACGGAGGCGAGGACTTTTTTGTGAATCATTTTTTAGAATGGCAAACGGCTCCTAATAAGCGGCCTATTACTTTCGAATCGATTATTTTTCCCATGCACGGATTTCGAAAAGGCATCGGGGCTTGGGCAGAGGTCGGAGGAAAAAATTACGACACCGGGCAATCCATCCGATTCTACGATCGATGCGAAATCTCCAATTGTATGCTAAATGCGATTTTGGGCGCCGCCATCCTGCACTTACGTCGTGCGACGTAAAAGAGTAAAGATTGTAATTCAATGGGCGAAACAAGTCAATCAACAGTAGCTTCGAAGGGAACAGATGTTTATCGTGTGACGAGCATTGGAATAAAAATCTTGTACGCATTATCAAAATACATTTATAGTGCGGTGTGCATATGCATGCGAGAAAAAATAGTGCTACTGGAAATAGATAGAGACAAGGAGGGGAGAGAGAGAGAGAGAGAGAGAGACAGAGAGAAAGAAAGAGAAGTGCGAACAACAACAGGGTACATAATAACCCCGACTGTGTACAAAGGCGCGTGACACAATGAGAGGCAGCCTATTCGAAATATTATATATCTGAGGTCGTCATTTCAATGTGCATGCATACTTAGTTGTATATTCCCGCGTACACGGAGCGGCCCAAGAGAGATGCGGAAGAGAGACGGAAGTATTGGGCACCCCCGAGAAGGCGCGTGCGTGTAAAAGTAATTCTCTTCTCCGATGTCCGTCCTGCCTCTCTCCCTCCCATCCGATGAGAGAAAGAGAAATGAAAATCCCTTTACGTTGGCGCAGATGCCGTGGCTGCTCTCCCACTATCTCTCTCTCTTGCTCTTCCCTCGTCGCCGTCTTTCCGTATCTCTCCTTTCC
This sequence comes from Kradibia gibbosae, assembly GCA_018907135.1. Taxonomy (NCBI): domain Eukaryota; kingdom Metazoa; phylum Arthropoda; class Insecta; order Hymenoptera; family Agaonidae; genus Kradibia; species Kradibia gibbosae. Next base: position 3,730,014 of record JACCHX010000006.1, on the reverse strand, counting down.
TATCTCTCCCTCTCTCACTCTCTCTCTCTCCGTCTATGTATACGCGCGAGCTCGCGCGCCTGCCTGTGCTTATACATGTGCATGCACATCTACAAGGGTTGCACAATTCGGACAACCTTTTTTTCTTTCCTCGATGTTTGACATCATTATTCCTCTTTCCATGTCCTACAATTGATTTTATTACGTCTGTATTCAATAGCCAACTCATCTGGAGTATCTCTGCTCTAGGATTACCATGATTTATTTGCTGTTTTTCTGAAAAACGACCCCTCTCTCTCTCTCTCTTTAAAATTTGTTAGCTGTTGGTATAAAATAACAAAGCAATGGTTTGATTACCGCAGTTTCATTAACACTAAAACGTACAATTAAAATAAGTCAAGATGTAAGACTTTAATTATTCAGTCACTTATCGCATATTCTGCATACTGCTAAAAATTTAATTAGAATTGACATACTCTAGTCTCTTCTTGGCTTTATTTTCGTCTACGCTTACGCAAGCTGAAAATATCTTTTTGACTAGAGCTGGCTGTGATATTTCATGGTTAATGAAAATGACTAAATCTCCCTCTTCGAAATAGCTATTTAAACATAAACCGCTCGATTAATTTTAGAAATTTACATTACGACTAGAATTGACTTAATTAACTTTGTAAGTTCTTCTTTAAAACTAACTCCACTGCATATTTCGGAATTTGATCAATTCCGCTTGAAACTTTTACTAATGGAATAGAAACAAATTTTCAACATCAAATTATTTGTATAAAACTTAACATTTGTTTTTTTTTTTTGTTTTTTTTTTTTTTTTTTTTTTTTTTTCGTAAAAGATCACATTTCGATGTCTAATAAGCATTATCCGTATTTAGACGTGTTCACGTAAGGTACAGGCGTAGATAATAATATTCGAGAGAATTATGGATAAACATTTGCCCGGAACTGGTTGCGACCGTTTCCTGTACAGTTAGACTTTGCTGGCAGTCGGTGCACGATAATAATTTTAATGAACGAATGCAAAGATAAAGCAATTTATTCCTACAGTTTATCGCATATATTCCATATTCCTTTCATAGATTAATTAAGAAGTTGCTGTTGGTTACAAGATTATGTTGCAGCGCGCTTTTAAATTAAATCAATTTTAATTGTAAACATTCCCAGGCATCCATACGTACCCTCTCTCTGTTCCATGTACGCGCACACACACACACAGATTATTAGATATATGTTCACTTTTCATTGCTAAGAAGAATAAGCTAACATTCATATTTATTACAAATTAGAATCATCTTTTTAATTAACTCATTCAGTTTTTCTCATCGTGTCGGCTCCGACCATTAACTTAACAAAGTATAAAAAATGTTCCTTATTGAATAGAAAAGCTCTTATAAGACCCGGCTTTGCAAATAAATTATAAACAATTTGAAAGCATTAATACCGAGACATAAATTTGTCTGACAACGAATATTGCACTCTCACAAAAAAAGGAAAAATTCGTATATATAAGATCGTAAAATGATAAGAAGAGTGTAGTTGTTAATGAGAATTGTTGGAATAGCGGTACTCGGGGCACAGCCCTGCACAAATTAACTTTAACAATAAGCCCAGTTTTAATTACTGCGACATCTGGATATCAAATAACCTTTTTAAACTCAGTGCTTCATCCCTTAAACCATTTACACTGGCTAACTATTTTTGGAAATTTGCAGTGAGATAAGTGCGAGGGTGAAAAACTTTTCCCAGTTATTAATTTTTATGGCCGTGGAGGGATATTATAAAAGTGGTTTTAAATAAAAATTAAAATTTTGACATTAAAAATCAATACTTTTTTCTTTGATATGGCATCGAAATGAAGCATCCCTCAAATACAATGTTGAGGATAGTTATAAATTGGCATGAATTTTCTCTATCTCACGGCAAGAATTACATTGTATGAAAAGTATTGGCATTACTGGATTGACACAACCAGTATAAAGTCGTTGAGTAAGGGCTTTCTTAGTTTTAAATTTACGTTGAAGTGGTAAGGAAAATAAAAATTGAAAATTTTAATATTTATACAATAATTATAATCTTTTAAGCCAATGCACGACATAAAGAAAAACGTTAAGCGAATATTAGATTATATTTTCAACGTTAGCTTCTCGTATCTTGGCTTGAATGTTTTGGGTGAGAAAGCAAAATTTTCAAACAAGAGACAAAAATTATTATTCCCAGAGAAGAATTCATGGCACAATGCCCAGTGCCAAGATGAGTTTGATGATAGAGGTAGCCAGTACAAAAGCTTTCACTTTATCCTGAACAAAGAGGATCATTTTTTCTAATAGATTGTCAAAGTGATTGCGGTTTAGGCGTCTTATAATGTCGGAATAAAGGAAGGCGAGAGGAAAAACTCGAAATATCGGGTGGGTAACGAAAGCCGTAATTTATCAGAGAGAGAGAGAGGGAGAGGGCTTACCCCCTACCACCCCTCATTGGATAGATACAGCGATAATCGTTGCCTTCGGCTCGTGTCATTAGTCGGGGGGTCGATGCTCCTCGGCCAACCAGGTGAATCACGCCAAAGCCAGAAGCCCGTGACGGGGGGACGTACTTAAGTATGCGCACGAATCGCTCGAGGAGTCACTGTGGCCGAGCTCCGCGAGATTTCGCCTTACCGAGTCGTTAGCCAACTTACCGTATTCGCTCGTGTTCTCGTCCTCGTTGTTCAGGCGTCGTTGCTGTACGAATGGCTCGAGGAAACCGGAGAGTAACTCTTCCCTCGTTGCTATGTTGCGGACTGCCTCGAAGTACGTCTGCACACAAATCGATTCATTATGTCAGTGATAATCACTTCTCTACCATCTACCAGCTAATCAAACTTACGTACTAACTACTTGCTGCTTCTTATTAATCTTTATAAAAGCACCTCTTACGCTAAATTATTTCCTTTAATTATTTATTACGATTAGGTATTGTTCTGTATCGACGATAGCTTTGGGCCTGGCGAAAATTCTATTTTTAACAAGCAATCCTGTTGGTTTTCGACTGCAGTAACTAAATTAATTGTCCTAATTTGCTGATTTATTGGTAAGATCGGTAAGTGCTACTTTTTTTAAACAGTGATTGAAACATTTTACTTTTAAACGGTTTTTATTGATTTATTCAATATATCTTATAGTAACGATATTCTTGCAACAATGATACATCGTAGACAAAATATTAAAAATAATAACCAGTTGCTTTATGCGAAAATTTATCAATACACTTTTAATACTAATGCGAATCAACATTTATTGCTAATACTAAAACTACTTGACTTAAACAATATATGTATATATTTTATTAATGCAATTAAATGCTCTGAAGAACAATTATTATTTGCTTGAAAAAATTACAAGCATTAATACCCCAATAATCATGTTATCATTGTACAATGTTACTGGTCAATTATAATGATGTATAAAATCGTTTAGATGGAAAATATATTTAAATTAGGGTAAATTTATGAGACTAAAAAGACATCCACTCAATATATTTTACGAAAGTCGAACGGTGTCAGGAAGTTGTTTTGCGGGGGTTGAAGAGTAGCTTTCATAGGTTGTTCATTCCACCATAACGCGGACAACATATGTTAAATCAGTTAAAATCGTTTCAACGATCATTCGTCGTTTTAAAAGCATGGAACGTCGAGCCCCAGAAATCATTATTTTGACCCCCTGCAACTGACGCTGATATAGATAAAGGTATAACGTCAGTTACTTTATAAATTGCTAATAATGAGTTACAAATTATACACGATCAAAGGTAAAAAGTACAGTTCAAACAATCCAAATATCATAATTGATTTTTCAAAAAAATCTAAATAAGTTAATCATATTTATGATGCATATTTAACGTTATTTCAAAAATTCTACGTATAACAGTTGCTTCAAAAACAATGTATATATATATGTGTGTGTGTGTAAACACACACACTTTTAAGATACCATCTACGATATAAGCTTTTATCTGCAAATATAATGTGTGCGAAAATGAACGGTTCAATTGTAAAATTTTATTAGAAAATGAAATAATGAAAACGTTCTTACATTTCCATCTTTGTCTTTAATTTTGCGCACATTTACTTCATCAGGATTCGTTGCTATCCGGATTAATTTTAACCAGTCCTTTGATTCTTCAAACGATTCCCGAGCTAATTTCCATACGTATAGCATCTGAAAATAACATTTACAATATATAGCTTGACTTTTAACAAAATTAATTTAAAAAATCAGTAATGAATTAATTTTAACTATGACCGTAATAAGGCGACTAAAACAAAAAGTATTGTTTAAAAAAATTAGTTTTTCGATTCTGTCAATTCTTAATAGCTTTTAATGTCCGAATACGCTATAAAAAAAATGGCGTTGTGTGTATTATATGAATATAAAGGTATCGAAGCGAAGGAAAATGTAGCTAAATCGCTTATAGCGATGCCTCTAATCAACTTGAAACGCTAAGACTGCTTTATATTTTCCAGCTGGTGTTTCCGTAAGCGTAAGATCGCTCATTGACTCCTTAATTTCCAAAAAGTAAGCCTTTTAACATTATAGCGAACGAGCCGACGATGTTATAAGGATTGATATTACAAAGGAAAAGAAGTGACCATGAGCTCAGGTCCGTCAAAGGCAGAAAATATGTAACGGAGAAAGTCACCGATGTGGCGACGAAGCGCGATTCTTTCGTTAAGTAAGAGAACTTTAGAAAAAAGCGCTGCAGCGCCCTGGACACGGAACATTACGCCTGGGAAACACTTGACTCGCGGGCAAGACTCACCCTCGGCTCTGGGGATCGCCCAGTGCAGCTAATTCCCGTGTTTCTCACTCAAGCCGGCAAGTGATTCGTCGGGGTTTCTTGCGGCCTCGTCAGCTCGTCACCTCGTCGCCTCCCCGGGACACATGGCCGGCCAAGCGTTTCACCCCGGAGCTCTCTCACCCCCTCGGCACTTACTGATTCACGCCCTAAACCGCTTTCTTCGTCGCCTGCCCTACCTTAGGCCTCCCCGGCAGGGCTTCTCCCGGCGATGCACGTACATCCCCGACATCCCCGACATCCCCGATGAGCACTCGAATGAATAAATCACCTCCCCTCGCTCCCTACAGCTCCGGCTATAGCTGCCCGGGAGTTGCGTTCATTGAATGATCCAAATGTCCGCGCTAGTGCTAAGTCTCCTAATGAATGATACGCCACTTCTGAGCTTCCTTTCATACGGAATTACGCTTTGCCTTTCATTTTCACGTTATGGACGGTTCCTCGAGTCCTCGAGGCGCGACAGCAGAACCACCCACACTCTCGCTTGAAACAAATACGCGTAGTATCTGGCGCGATAAAGCAGTAAATGTATAATCTCTCGGTTAAATAGAAAATGGCCAGTGAAGGTGTCATCTTGATTTAACGCGGGCGTGAATTACAAACACGATGCGAGCTCCGATGGTGCAAAACAAACTCGAGTAACTGCAAATAGCGCGGAGACGATCCAGAGGGGATGATTCTTTCAAAAATTACCGATAAGACGGCCGAAGAGCCGTAAACATACCCGATAATCCATCAAATTACCTGTCCCAATTCTCCAGATAAAATCACACACCGTTTGTGCGCATTGTAGAATTTGTAATTTTAAAGTGTTCTTCGGCAAACGAAAGGTGTCTAATAACAGGCGCTGCTGATACGCGGCAAATAGCCGTAGGACAACATAACACAGGGCTAGTGCAAGTAATTTTTGGGGCGTCGTGGAAGTGAAAAAAGCCAGTAAAACGATATCCCCAATCAACGCTAGAAATGGTTATGTTTGCAAATGGTATCAAGATCATTTGGAAAGGTCCTTCTGGGGGAACAGGTGCTGGGCCAGCAGGTGAATACCGATTGTTGAGCAACGGCGATAATAAAATAAATGAAGGAACACGAAAAATATCGGCTCGCGTGAGTTTCGGTTATCAGGAGGTGAAAACCCACGACTCGGAGCGGTCGGGGAGCAGCTGTTGGTTTTCTAGCGGACCTCCATCGTAAAAGCCGGAAAATCCTTACCGAGCAGGACTAAAAGTCAAGGGGGCTTTGCCATTAGCGGGGGTTTTCGCGCATCCCGATACGAGCGAGCAAATAACAATTTACGACCGATGAAAATATCTTTGAGTCACCGCAAACACTAAGATCCACAAGATAACGCCGGGACCTGCTCTCGTGAAAAACGAAACCTGCTGTACATGCCGAACAACCGAATGCGAATATTTTGAAAATAAAGAGGGGTTAGCTCGCGCGCGTCCCGCTAAATACGCCAAATTCTTAAAAGCGGCATCTCCCCGTCGCGAGATGCTGGAGAGCCCATCATCATCGAAAGTACATTAGAATGCGCGGCCGAGGAGAGCAGCGCATCCCCCAAGAATACGTCTTTTGGTTATATAATGGCCCGTAGCTTTTTGTCCGAGACGGCAATTCAGTTGTCGGCAAGCACCCGCGGCGCGGTAATCCGGCTCGCGCGAAAAACCTGCAGGATCCTTTCAGCCAAACCTGTGAAAACATCGGATGAGCTGCTTGGCTAGGAGAACGCGCTTTACTCGCCGGGGCTTACGCACGCTCCGACACTTTTTCCAGGCGCGAGGACTTTTTCGTCTCCGCTCGAGAGAAATCGGGAGAACTTACGTGTGGACTGTCTCGGATTCCCTAAATGCCCCTTGCGCAATCGTAAGCGATGTCTCGGAAGGCTACTGGCAATTCCTATTGTGAAAATTGCCGACCTTTATCTATACTCCCTTCTCAGCTACGGGTCACGAATCCATGTCACCCTTATGAGAAAGCCTACATTTTTGTTTTACCATGGGTTTTGTTCTAAAGCTGCTGCTGCTCGATATTAATATTATTGGATAAGACGCCATCGGGAGAAGCCCTCGCAAAGTCGCTTTTATAATATACCGCTCAAAATAGCTACAAGCAACAAAAAGCGTCTTGCACTATAATTAATTTAATGCACCTTGAGCATTAAATAAAGACTCGTTGTATGTGCAATGAACATTATTTTATTACATTTATTAAATCAACGTGAAAAAGTAATAATTGATAAATAATATATACAAAGCCGGTTCGTTACTTATTAAGTTTGTATTGAAACAATTTTCGCAAAAAAATTAAATAACTTTTCAACAAACATTTTAATTAATTAACTGGCATTTTTATTAATTATGCCAAAAATGTAAAATTGCAAATAGTACCGGAAATAAAAGTAACAAAATGAAATTCAAATAACTCAACTTATTTTGTTAAGAATAATGTAGAAAATCAAAGAAAGGGGGAGGGAGGGAGAGATAGAGAGAGAGAGAAAGAGAGAGAGAGAGAGAGAGAGAGAGAGAGAGAGAGAGAGAGAGAGAGAGAGAGAGAGAGGAGGAGGAGGAGCATTAGAGGCGTACCAACATTAGGGCCGCAGGTAGTTCGTTCGAAAAGTTCGTAATATGTTTGATGAGGCGGAGGGGCGGAAGTGTCGGTACAAAGTTGGATTTTAAAGCGGAGGAATGGAAAAGCGTCGAAGCAGGACAATTTTCCGGAGTGATCATAATGACACGGGACTACCGATCCTTGTGTACTAAGGAGCATTTCTGGAAGACGGGCAGAGGAGAACAGCCCTGATCCGGTACCCGGCGGGTGTCACCGACAGATTAGGATTTGCAGGTCTGTCACACCTCGCAACAATGATGTGTTAACTCGGCGTTCATCGGTGCGAGTAAACAAATTTTGTCAAAGCCTCCCATTAAACGAGGAACACGCCCGTTCTATTTTACTTCTTCCTCTTTCCTTTTTTCATTATTATGAATTCATATGGTTTGCTTTCGATACTTCTAGATATTTGCAGATTATTTCAAAGAAAAGATCGCCAGATATTACAACGAAATCATTGTTAACAGGCGCTCAAACCAAACAAACATCGCTCAAGTAAAGAAGGTATGGTTGATTCTACGCAATATATCATTGTAATTTATTAATAAGCCTCTACTCAACCTTACTGGACAAATATTTATTTACTAGATCTTACCTCTATGTGTTCGATTTTCTTTTCTAAAACATATCTACTATCTTAACTACGGGCAATAATCATAAGCAGCATCCGAAGGCAAGCCCGTTTTAATACACAACATTTATCTAGAGATTATCAGAAATTTTGACCAGCCCATCTTCGTGCCCACAGATCGATGCACCGTCGATTAGATTTCCTATCACGATTCTCATAATTAAATATATACGTATTAAACGTATTTTCATCATAAAGATATGGCTTTTGTGATTATCTACAATGAAATTAAGCTAATTGATAATCAATTAAAAGACAATGGATTACTAATCGTAAGCAGTAATTATACGTATATTTATATATATATATATCTATTTTGGGGGGGGGGAGATGAAAATTTAATGAGCGTTACGCGAACATACCATTTGTTGATAACGAGACAGACAAAGGAGAGTCGATTGAGATAATTAAAAAAATAAAAGAGTCAGATCGAAGGGACACGTATCGATACTTTTGATTTCATCCTGTGCACTGTTAGATATAAATTGAAAACCTAGACACGAATCTCGAGCCATTGTAAAAAGTCAAAGTGTTTTATAAGGCGAGATATACCGCATTGAATGTCGTCGATGAAACACGAAGAAAGGTGGAGGAATAGGACAGGCTCGTGTTCGGATCTTCATCCGTTGAAAAGGAAAAATGCCCGAAGCCTGCGAGCGGGACACGACGGTTTGGCGGGAAGGTGGTGGCGACGGCGGCGGTGGCGATGGTTGTGGCGGCGGCGGCGGTAGTGGCGGTGGTCCCGGTGCGAGGCCTCGAGGGTGTTGGCGGCGGCGGGGGGGGGGGCCAGGGAGGCCGCTCGGGGTTGAAGTAGAGGGGACGCGGGCCACGGATGATCGAAGAGGCGCGCGCGCCTGCGCACTCGGGGCACCGCCGCGCAGCGGGAATCGCACGATCTCTCGTATTCTTTGTCGGGCGCGCGCAGTCATGTGCGGACAATCCCCGCTGCAGATTTGTCCTTCTCCTCGATCGGGAGGAGCAGCCCGGGGTGCGCTACGAGAGCGGCCTCCTCCTTCTTCCCAAATGCCTAAATGCCTCTTCTCTCGGGCTCCCCGGTTCTCGGATGCGACGGCGGCGGTTTCTCAGCGGTTGACTCAATTCCTGGCATTCGCAGGCGCTGACAGAGGAGGATCGCGCGCGCGCGCCTAGGCGTGCCCCCCCCCGCCCACCCCCGCCGCCGCCTACCCATTGTGCGCTCGCTGATAATCCGCGATCATCAAGCTCTGGCGTGCCTCTCTCTTTTCCTTTCATCTATTATCGAGGCCCGACCGAGCCGTGAAATCGACGCGAAAGAGCCCGCCGGATCCTTCTTGCTTTTCCGTAGAGGCGCGACGAGCAGCCTGGGAACGAGCGCACGCTTTTCCCGAATTGTTTCATTTTCTACTTTTCTTACCGACGCCCCCCCCCTTATCCGGTGGCGTTTCACGCGCCTCCATTACACGTCCATACGCGCGCACTTTTTCACCTTATATTTACTTATTGTCAATAGTGCGCGCAACTCATGGGCACTGAGAGAGGCGCAATATTATGCAGATCGCATCGGCATAAATATTCCTTTGAAAAATTAGCGACCGCTGCAAATAAAAGCGTGCCTAGGTAACTTAAGGTTGCGTTGTTAACTTGACTTATTCATAAAAATCGCTTAGCTATAATTAATTGCTGTTATATAAGTTGCATTTTCTTGAATAACGCGGGCAAAAGCAAAACTGCAGGTACCGCGTGAGTGTGAAATTAATAAACTTTTTTTTAATTTAAATTTTAATTGCAGTGGATGCTCTGTATACCAAGCGTCGTTAGATTATTTCGCTATACATGCAATTTAATTTTTTCGCTACTTATGAGCTGAATGTTTAAACGGAATGGTTCTATCGCGCCAATCACTTTTCACACATACGCATGTACGCATGCTCTCCTTGGAGTTTGCTGCAGAATAGTTTTAAAAAGCTTCTTATGCTCTAGGTGGTCGAATATGTCGCGCAAACGTGAGCAGTGAACTTTAACGGATAACCTCACAGCTACCCCCTGATTATCCTCGTGAGACACATCTTATTTATTATCCAGTATAACACTTCCATTATGGGTCAGTCGTTTAAATACTAAAAGGACTCATCAGCTTCGAACGATTCATCTAGATGATCCTCGACGGGAGGCCCGCATTTTTATTCAAAAGATTCCACTTACTTGTATTATTGTCAAGACTCTTCTATCTTATAAGCCATTGTACTAAATAGGTAGCAAAATATTATTTCCCATTTTTCATTCGCTTGTAATAACATATTTATTTTCTCTCTCCGAAATGTACTAAAAATTTAATGAATCGACTGTATAATTTTGAGTCGATTCATTGTAATCGTTCAAAGTTTATAAATTACCCTCGTTTAAAGAAAAATCTTGTATTAGCATTATTATTTTTTAGAAATTTATTCATTCATTTAATTACTGTAATATTTGAAAGGGTTACGTGAATTCACATACAAAACAGTTAATAACATCAACGTGTAAGCACATTATTTCAATTCTCTCGCTTTATCGAATAATCTGCTTAAGCACTTTAAGCCAAAAAGCACTGATTTGCACAGCTTAAAAAATCAACTTTGAAAAAAAAAAGAAAAAAAAAAGATTATGGATATAATTAGTCCAGGCATTAAATGCAAATTATAAAGGAAGATAAGATATAGTATTAAAATGGAAAATGGGCAATTTTATCCTTTGTCAGTTCACACCTCAAGAGGAGCAATCCGATCCTGTTGGTCAGAAAGGCTTTTCTACCCCTGCATAGTCGGGAAAGGAAGATGAACGGACAGGCTTTAAAGACGAAACGTGGAGTGAAAGAAAAGAAGAAGCTCCTTAGTCCCTTTATCCTTTATAGTCAGCGAAAATGTAGCGGTCACGCCTGCCGATTCTCATCTCCGTCAATTCCTCTGGAGACTAGAACTATCTGATGCATTTCCATTGGTATTATGCTTTGGGCGCACAATGCAGATACAGGCTAAGCCCAATATTCCGAGCATATTCCTTAAGCTAACCGGCTACACCATCGCGATAGGATTCCGATCAATTAATGCGCCCGCGCTCTCTCATCGCTGTCATTGTGTCAGCTAAGACGATGATCTGGGCCATGCATATGTGAATTTGTCATCACTTTAAATGGTTATTAAAATCTAGTCAGACGACACTTACATTGGATATTCCAACTACTCATCGGCCGCTATCTGTTTTCCATCTAGCATCGAGCTCAGACACGCATTCATACGTTATAATCCCTGATCCCTCCTGGCAAAAGTTAAAGGAAATTATCGGAGTACTAGAAGAATTTGCGGAAATAAATCAATCGAACCGATGGTTTCAAATTTTTATTAATCTACACTTTTAAAAATAATTACTGTAAAAACATGTAAGCGATTGTGCCATATGTTAGTACAAAAACTGCCTGTAGTGAAATTGCTTTGAAAGCCAATTCCACTGCGCAAGTCTAATTGAATACCTAGTGGGATAATAACTTCTTTAAACAGAAAGAGTATGCGAATAAGAGAAGTAAGGTTATGAATAAAGACGATCGATACCTGGATGGTAGCCCAGCGATGGTCGACGTAAAAATGCTTTTAGTCGCACAGTGTGTTATTATATTCTGTTGTGCGGTAGATACCATAAAGTCAAGAAAATCGATTTGGCGTCGCTTTTATATAAAAACTTTACTTTGCGAACTTCTCAACTTTTCAATTTTTCCCTTATTATTTCTCAAGAGCATTACAATATTTATAATATATTTAAGCCTCATACGATACTGAAGCACAACCAAACGAAGGTACTGCCATTACAGATAGTTTGATGGTTAGTCTACAATATGCAATTTACCCAAGATTAATTAAACATTAATTAAGATCCAGCAGAGTGACTCCAGTCAGAGAAATTAAGGAAAGATGTCGCCAGCGTTGGTGCAACGTGCGCTCCTTATATGCCAAGTTACCACCACGTCTTCTCTAAATAAGGCATTGAAACTGTAGGGGGAAAGGTGGCCTTCGCTTATGTATTAACTGTATCAAGTAGTTGAGAATCGTAAATACTCCTGTTATTTAAGGGATGATAATTGAGAAAGGTACACGCTGACGCGCGACGAATTAGTTGATATATATAAATATCTAGGTATGTGTATTGAGAGAGAGAGAGTGAGAGTGAATGAGAGTGAATGAAAGAGAGAGAGAGAGAGAGAGAGAAAGATAGGTATAGAAAGGGAAAGAGAGGTAAGGAGAGAAGAATAGTACCACAAATAAAGCTGCTTGCTTAGATGGATTTTCATTGAAAGTGTTGTAACTGTAGGGTAGAATTATTGAATCAAATATTGGTATGTCAGGAAAACTAAATTACTTTGATAAAAAAAAAATTCATTTTTATATAATCAAAAAATATTCGATGTAACCTTTATTTAATAAAGGGAATATAGTTAATGAAAAATGTACGAACACCCGGGCGTGTAGGTTCATTTAGGTAAATCCATATTTTAAAAATCATTAATATTTTCGAAAAGTAAAATTTTTGTTAATACGCGCTCGTGTTTTAAAAAGAATAACGACGACTGGGCATTTTGAATGGCCAAGAAAGGCAGAATAAACTGGCGGAATAAAAAGATTTGTTTACTTATGGAAAATCACGGTGGCATGGGCTCATTTATTTGTAAATGTATTCGCAATGTTTTTTTTTTTTTTTTTTAACAAACGTATACCCGTATCCCTAGGCATGTGCAATTAATAGATCAATCATACGTGTAAATCTCAAGATAATTTGATTTGAACGGGAGGCGAGATTGTAAGGAAGGAGGATCGCGAGCGGTTGGTGCTAGCATGCAAATAATACAGCAATAAACGAGGGAATAAAAATAGCGGATCGGTAGCGGCGGAGAGGCAAGTACAACTGCCTAGGGAGGGAAGGCAGGAAATTTGCTGCGCTCAGGCCACTTGACTCTCGAGCACTGAACGTAATGCACATAATGACAAGGCGAGACGGTGTCCTGCGATCCGTGTCTAACGCGCAGCAGATGCCACCCTCGAGTTGCCGTGGCCGAGGCTCGGCGCGCGTGCTACCGCCCGTCATAAGGACGAGAGGGAAGCTACCCCCCCGTTTTCTATCTAACGGTATAAATTATATAAAAGCGCGGCGCGTCAGAGTCAGCTCCCCTGCTATGATCGATCATTAGAGGCCTATTTACCAGAAAATTTGGCAAAATTGTTTTTCCGCCGGCCCGACGAAGAGACTCTTGCTCTTGACGTGCGCGCGCGCCGAGCTCCCCGACCGGGGCTGCTCGCGGAGGGACCATCCCCGCGGACGGCGCCGGGGCTGCCCGCCGCCTCCTTACGCCGTGACTCGGGCACTTTTGCTCCGCCGAGGGCTCTGCCCGGATAGCACCCTGCCCCCCCCCGCGAGTCTCCGCCAATCGATGGCGCGCGAATCCTCGCCCGCGCACCTGCGACCCGGACCGAGGACGATCGGGGGCCAGGGCGATTGGGGGGATCATCGGCAGGCTCGGCGACTTAAGCTGGCCCAGCGATAGCCTGTTCCCTCTATTTATCCAGGAGCGGTTGCTTTACGACTGGGCCACTGCTGGAATGCTTCCTCGGCCCTGCTTTGAAGGCTGACGACGACATTGCACATGCGGCGAGCGCGCGTTAGCCTCGCTCATCCGCTTCCCCGGCCATCCGTGCTGGAAAATCTTTTTTTAACGAAAGATACGGTAGGGAGCTCGATTCCACTCCCTTCACGGACTTCCAAGGCTGATCGCTCTGAGCGCCGCGTTACGGTATAGCCTAGGCACATTCGGCAATATCTAGGAAAGTTCTAACATTTCCTGGGAATGCCGTTCTCGCTAACGAGTTTATTTTCCACTGTCTCGACAATTTTCTGCTACGATCGCTTGCTTCCACGTCTCCATGTGCACGTGCTCCTGTGGGCGAGTGGCCGCGTGCATGCAGGGTAAGCGTGGGCGGGCGGGGAGGGGGGGGCGAGGATACATAACCGGTTGAGCGGAGAAAAGATGGCGAAGACTGCGCGAAGAACAAACAGAAGCGAAAGTTGAGAAAGAGGGACTACTCGGCGTCGAGATACTTGCGGTGCCACATCAAAGGCGCTCGATTGTTTTCCGTAAATTATAGCCGTAGCACTTACTTGACTTCTCGTTATGAGTTGCGAACAAGTTCAATTAAGTTTAGGGGGTCGTCCAGAGACCGGCGAAACGGCTTCCTACACATGATAGGATCTTTCTATTTTCTTTCTCTCACCTACCGTAGCCACCCCTTCCACACCGAGTAATTCTTGCTCGCTCTCTTAGTTACCTTTCTCTCAGTTGATCTCATTACTTCGTATTCCTAACAATTCTAATTTCCCTCCAACTTCAATTATAAACGTTCGTTTAACATTTTTTTTTCTACTTCATTTTATTCAAGACTAAGCTTTCATCTCCCTATCTTCTTTCTCTTCGTCTTTGTCACGGAATGAAAAGCCTACAACACAGGAGATTAGAAGGAACAAGATACATTCACGCTTGGACATCTAGATATAATAAGAGTGAGAAATGCGGAGGAAAGGAGATAGAGAAATAGCAACAGAGAAGAACGAATGGACCCTTTTATGACTATGGGGTGTCTATGACGACGCTGACGGTGACGAACTTTCCAACGGGATCATGCAGACTTCGCTGGACGAATAGCAACACGTGCCGCTTATGCTCATTTTCGACAGATAATTCAGCCCCTAAGATTTATCGCCTTCTAGCATCGTAACCCCATTCGTGCAATAACAAGAGAAACCGAGTAAAATATTGTTCTACTTGATAATAATGTAGAAGAGTTTTGCATTGAAACTTTTATCTGTTTGGATCTTAAGTGATTTAAAATATTGTGAAATACATTCCACTAAATATCAGTTTGAGTATTAAATAATCTGTAGTTTTAAAAATATCTTTCCGCTCCAAAGGGACCAATTAACGACGCTTGCGGGCTATAGTTTATTATTCGCTCCGGCAGACTGTATTGTATTTTCTTCAAAATAAGCATTGCGCACGAATTGATATTGTATTTTATTTGAATTTAAAATATTGGATTTTTAATGCAATTCAAAGTAAATTCTAACCAACGAATAACCTTTACTCGTACAAGTAATGTTTTTACGTTAAAACGTGATGCAAAAATGAAAATAAAATATTGACTTTAATTAAAATAAGATGTATATACATGCCAATAGGTGTGCCCTATGTGTATGATATAAGATTTCTAATAAATGCTATAAAAAGCCACGGGACCGTACATTTGGAAAGGGACACGTAATACCGCTACAACGTTTATAAACAGTTAATATATTTGAATAGAGTACGAGGAGAATGCGATTGTAATGGTACGATTATGCGTAAATTATAAATCGCTTGCCAAGATGGGCATCAAGGTCTGTAACACGCGCTGTAGACGAGGTGCGCCAGGGGTCCCGCATAAGTGTGAATTTAAATGTCAAAATATACTCTGGGATTCGGTGGTGCAGGTTCCACAAGGGTGTATCATATCGTTATTAACATAATGCGAGAAGGCACTAGCAGAAGTGTCAATCAAAGGAAACTCGATTCTTGGGAGCTACGAGTTACGAGGAGGCGCGAAAAAGGGCTAGTTTATGTTAGGCGGTCACTTTTCGTTCCTTGTTGGCTAACCCGTAAGAAGAGATCGCAACTTGGATGGTGGTGGTGTATATCGTTTTGTCCCGACGTCCAACAGACGTTTCTCTTATTGGCCCGTCGTCTTAGTCATATTATTCTCTTTAAAAATGCGTGAATGCAGGGGCTTCTGCTCAATTTTAACCCCTGCTCATAAATAAGCCTTATTAATTCTACTCCTTAAATATCGAATTTGATTTAATTTTTTTGACTTCTTTCTTCCAAGCTTATTAAGTTCTTTCTTTGCCATTGGCTCTTTCTTATGGGACGGCCCTGGCCCAGAGCCCCCAGAGCACAAGGATCTTTCCCGATCTTATCTCTAGCTGTTGGGACAGGCGCAGTAAGTAAGCCCCCAAGGAATCAAAATGCCCTGCGCAATTTAATTGTCTTATTGATTAAGTTTTATTGGGGCGGTGAGGATTATTTTGGACAGGCGGAAGGAGGACGGATCGATAAAAGGAAAAACGATGAAATGCTGGAATGCAAAGATGTCAAATGTGTTTCAATGTGTGCAATGAACGCGCCTTTGTAGGTAAGCTTTGTATAGTTGGGCAGAAATTGGGGACATTCTTGAAGGCTGGCAAGGCGAAGCACGTCATCGGTTGATGGGTTAACAAAGCGAAAGATCCCCGCGGATTTTGATTGTCTCTTGTTTCCTGTGAAATGCCGTGGCAACTCTCTCGCTCCTTTAGCTTACAAATTCAAATTTGGGAAATTCTCGGAGCACCGGCCGCACGACCTCACGGTAACCCTACGCCTTGGGAACGTCGCGCGGTCGCGAGTCCAGCGCCGCCTCAGGGTCAGCGGGCAGGGACCGACCTTTCTCCGATGCACTTACGCGGTCTCTACCTGGACGGGCAGTCACAATAAAGGGGGGGAGGGGGGCACATCCGGAGGCAGCTCCCGTTCCAGGGATCGGCCGCTGTCCGGGCTCTCGGGGTCGCGAGTTTGCGGCCTTGGCTCTCGAAAAGACCGAACGCCCCAGAGATCTAGGAGTCGAGTGGCCACTCGTTGCAGATTCGCCCGATTCGCCTATCCTAGACAATCCAGAGCCCTATCCCGGAAGAATGGTATTGCGAGGAGCTCGGCTCGTTGCCTTAACGAATTTCCATTGGTCATCGACAATCGATGAGTTGGTAGTCTTTGGTATCTCGAGTGCTCCTACAGCTGTTCGCGATCGATTCGTTCCCACCCTGCGATTCGACGTTTAAAGCCGCCATATTTCTCCATTTTATTAATATATATATATATATATATATATATATATATATACATGTAAATAAAAATATGTACATATTTACGTTCCTTTATCATTGCACTTGTGTTGTGAATTTAGAAACAGAAGCCGTGCCCGAGCTGCATTGTCCGGCTTCTCTCTGTTACGCTTTTCACGTCTGTATTGAGCGAAAATGCGTATAATTGAACAGCGCGGAGCGGAGCTCTCGGTGAACTGACAAAAAACAGACACACCGAATAGTCCCATTGAATTTCGTATAATTAATTTTCGTATCACCTGCTTCATTCCCCGTTTCAATAATACCCATTATCTAGCTACAGTCTTGCTTTCAAGGCTTGCATTTATTTGCCTTACGTAGATGGACTTTTGAATGCTACCGTTGCTTCTGATTATTAAAGGCTTTTTTGTTCGTATCAACGGCGTGTTAGCCGCTGCAATCCATTTCTCTATTTAATACTCGCTCAGTTTAACAGCGGGCAGTACTGCAACCCCGTGTCCCTTTGAGCGTCCTTCCAATTATCCTACTCGGTGATTTAAAGCCGAGGAGAAAAAGTCGCGCTTCGTTGAGTGTCTTGGCGGGAGCGAGAGAATCCGAGCGATGGCGCGTGCACGATGGTAGTTTTATTAGATTTGACCATTTATATAAATTGTCATCGGCAAGCGCGGCCAACAACGTGGTTTTCCACACGATTTGGCAAAAAAGTACGCGGCTTTCGCCCTCCTTCGCTTTCTCAGCATCATCCCTCACCCCGATCCTTTTCCCCGCGTGCGTGAAAAATATATAATTGTGCGCCAGCGAAGGCAGTGTGCACTTCGTGCTGTAGTTATGTTCAAGTGACGTAGATATGACGACTTGGGCGGGGCTAGAGGGGGATATGCAATCACGTGGAAATAACCGCAGCCTGAATGTATCAAGGCAACAGTCTGAGAAAACGCAAACGCAAGAAAAGCCGTCTTATATATGAATGCATAGTTTTATATTGGATATTGCATACTATGAATAATGACGGCTCTTTCAATTCAATTTTTATCATTGGAATTTTAATAAACACCAGAGGATAATTTTGAAAAACGTTGTCAAAATTATACTACACGGGAAATTTGGAGCTATCAATTTGAATGTGTTTGTATATGCTTATTAAATCGTTTAAACGCGAATTTTTCAAGTGGATAAATTCAAATATTACAAGTGAACGGTTGAATATTAAGCTTTATAAAGTATGAATTATATTGTAAATAAATTTAAGCATACGAATTGCGAGGTGTCATCAATACAATTTAAATGTCGTATTTTGTTATTTCTATTTATTTGTTTAAGACTCTCTCTATATGTTTTTGATCTTCAAACGAAATTTTTGATTATTGTATAACAAATGATAAACGAAACGATGAGCGTAGTATTAGAGCCGGTAGTATAGGATTAGCTTCCACGGAAGCATCCCAGGCTTGTAAGGTCAATGAAAGTAAATCGTTAAATAGCAAGAAGCTAGGAGAGCGAGATAAAGGTCATAAGCCGCGCATCTCCCGCAAGGAGAAAATAAACGAGCTTAGCAAATCGCGTGCCGATCGCGACGCGGATTGATCATTTGTGCACAAGGGCCGGAATCATCAGGCAAATTGGCGTCATGCCCTTTTGCCGCGCTCCACCGACGTCACAAGGGGTGCGAAGCCTCACGCGCGAGTGAACTAAGCCCAAGATTGGTTTAGCTGCCACGAAAGCACGGCGTTTGATTACGCGTCAACGAGCTAAACGTGTCCGCAACTACGCGACGTTTCTCCTCTCTCTTTATCTGTAAACCCCCCCCCTCAAACCCCATTCCCTCCCCTCCCCCTCTCGCTCATTCGCGCCCTTTTCGCGTCGTCCGAGCCCCTCATTCGCACTCGCTCTCTCTCTCTCTCTCTCTCTCTCAGTCTCTCTCGCCGTCTCCGTTGCTCTAACTGTACCGCACAGTCCTTTTCCCGTTCACTTGCAAGCCCCTTCTCCGATTGCAGTGCCCTCGGAGATGTCGGCGAAAAGTCTCGTCTATGTGTATGCAGCAGGTGAGGTAATATCGATACTCGTCTGCGGCAGATCTCGGTTTTTATACGTCAGCAAGCCTTCTATTCATGGAGTTTTTTTCCCGTCGTATGTCGTACGTGTCTAAGCGCGATGCATAAACATGAAATTTTGGGTAAAAACGTCGGTTTGCCGGGTTTCGCATGGCTGATCGGTGCCGCACGCGCTCCCTTACACCTATGTTCGTTCCCCCTTTGCTGCCTTTCCCGGACGACAGCTCTATTTCTTATTATTATTGTATCTTTTTTTTTTTTTTCATTTCGAGATGTGAGAAAAGGATTAAGGGTAAGTAACTAACGGCGTAAGGGAGACAATTTTTTTCAAATCATCTGTACTCCATCGCTCTATCTGCCCCTCTCTCTCTCTCTCTCTCTCTCCCTCTCCCTCCCTTCCTCCCTCTCTCTATCTCTCTCTCTCTCTCTCTCTCTCATCATCTATAAGCATACGTTATTTCGCTCCAGCCCCCATGAAATCTTCACGGCTGCCGTGCATCTATTTCAATTTCAGACCGCGATCTCGATAACCCCACGTATTCACACACTTGAAACCTGGAATATTTTCCGCAATTTATAGGGAAAGGTTAGGAATGAAAACAAGGCCCCGAGCCGCTCATGCGACCAGGCAATCTTAAAAAACTCGAAGAGATTACTCGGATGCGGCGAAAGCGGAGCCCGGCAACCGTTTGCCAGCGCGGATGAATCCGTGTGAAATTGGTAAAATTGGTATAGCACTTCGGATCAGGACTCGATACGATGGGCCGAGGAGGCTACGACCACGGCCGCGCAGACCTTGATAGATCGTTCGGCAAAACGAAGGGGTAGTTTGCTTTAATCTATCCAGTAATCATCGCCTGACAGTTGGCCCCTGCTGCCTTTTTGTCGAGCGCTAGATGGATGAAGCCATTTACATTTTGTCAACGCGATATGCGTTCTCGCTATCATATCTATCACTACCACCACCCACCGACGAGACCTACTCCCCCCCCCCGCCTCCGCCGCCAAATCAAACCCTTCGCTCGCTGACCGGCTCGCTTTTTCACAATCCACCGACTACTGGTTCCTCACACTCGTAACTTTTGGCCTCCCCGCTGCCGCTAGTGCTCTTGCCATTCCTGCTATTTTAATTTGAAAAATCACCAAGTCGATTTCTATTTCTTGGCCAATGGAGCGGCCTAAGCGCAGGTTCCGGGAATCATTAGATGCGCATCATCGAGCGCATTGTTAAAAAATCAATCTCCGCCGTTTAATCGGCCGAATATTACATTAATAATATCCGAGACTGCAGTGATAAAATTTAAAAGGAACTGCTCTGATTAACCGTGTTAACTTTTGTTAATGGCATTTATAAACTTTAATCGTGACGAACGGTAGAATATCTTATCGTTGGTGAACCGCAGCTCATATTAGGTCTAACGTTTATCAGTGCGGCTGTAAGATTTCAGGCGTAAAAATAAATTTCAAATCAAGAGTCGCGGGATACACGCATCGGAGGACCGTTTGCATTTCTTCTGGTCCAATTTCCCTGAAACGCGCTTCCCCGGTATTGGCGTACACTACCTGCTAATACAATATTAAAACGAAAAAGGAGGCGAGAGATGACCAATACAAGCTCGGATGCGACGCCGAAGGCGAGAATAAAGCTGCGAGTTTGCGCTCGGATGCGTTTTCATTTTGGAGCTTCCTTCTTCTTCTTTCGAGTCAAAAATTTGGAATTATCCTCGGGATAGTGTCCAGAAGCACGGCAACTGACAAATCTGTCAACACGGACGACATCTTTCTCCAACTAGCGAAGCATTACAAAGAGAGACGTGGATATAGACAGATACGGATAGAAAGTGAGCGAGAGAATGAGACCAGGAGCGAAAGGAGCGAACCAGGTGGTCGCTGTCGAGGCAATGAAGAGACGACTACATCGTCGCCGGCATCTGCCGGATAATACCGGGGATTAAGCCAGTAGGATAGAGAAGACTTGTCGCTTTTCGATCTGGAACGGAACCGAGTGAGAAAAGGACAAACGGAGAGCAAGAGGTGACTGAGAAAATGAGTAAGCGAGCGAGAGATGAATCGAACGACAGAATACATTCCTTCAACTCTCTTCGTTGTAAACAGATCGATCATCTTTCAAACAGCTCCGAGCGCCAGTCCTCAACTCCGGCCAATGTGGATTCCCCGCTGTCGCGATGAGATCATACACCAAAGATCATATTATGGAACATGAGTCCCCGCCATACGTTGTTATCGACTGTTGCACGAGCGGGCCCTGAATATTTCTCTCGGGCCTCCCCCTCCCGCGCCGCGACACCCCGCCGTCGCTATCTTTCTTTACTAACACCGTCCGGCAGAACGACTACTGACTTACCTCGCAAGCATTGGCGGGATTGAAATCGGCGTTGTACCAATTTCCTATGTACGGGCCGAACCTCGTGCCCTCGCTTATATCCTTTCGGGCTCGGATGTACGGCGTGCCGGACGATGACACGCTGATCTCTACGCTGTCCGGCACTAAATTTGTCCAATCTGACACTGGATGCTCCTGCGAACCGAGCGGTTCATCCTTCAAGGTATCATCTAGAAAATAATAAGACCAATTTTCCTGCTAATGACTTGACTTGTTCTTACTTGGGTTTTTTTTTTTTTTTTTTAATATTTTTAACTTATAACGATTTTTGTTAAAAACTCTTGTATTTCCTTACCCTTCTATGATTGAATTTATTTACTTAATAAAGAAAATTCATTTTTATTGCAGCAAATCTAAATTGGGTTAATTTTAAGGGAAAAGTTGCAAGAAAAATTAAAAAAAAAAACGTCAAACTTACTGCCTGAATATAATAAGTCAATAAAGTCTCCAGAGTATATGAACACTCTTAAGAATACGAGTTCTTGAATTTAATGTATTACAACAAAACTAACATTGCGCAAAATGTACAATGTATTGGTCAGATTAGTGTCCTAAATAGTTCTTAAAAGTACATTACAATAAACCAGAAAATATTTATACAAATAAATATATAATTTATGCCATATAAATACATAAGATACTTTTAATTGCAGACAATTTACATGCAAGAGTTATTTCGCGATGCTACTTAATAAAAATAAATAATAAAAAAAACATCTACAAAAATTGCCAAGCGTATCGCGATGAAAGACACTGCAAATTAATGAGACCTCCGTTGAAAAGTTGCTCAATTAAATCATTGTGTCAGCAAATACGTTCGCAATGCAATAAGTCGAAGCGTTGTTAAATACTTTTCAGCATTTTAATTCAATAATGAATGATACAATACGCAAAGTAGCCCTGCGCATCAAAGCGCTCTTATAATTGGAACCGTAAGCAGTTACGTTAAAATAAATTTGATTGGGAGGTTGTTTCTTTCCCCTTATCGTAAAATGCTTATAAGCAAACAAAAAGAACTAAGGAAATCTTATCTGTTGGTAGTAATTTTGAATTTGCTCTTATCGAGTATCAATCATCGGCGCCAGCTAATGCTAGCGAATAATGGGATGGATTGAGCAATGGAAGCGAAGAGAGTAAAGAAGGAGGAGGCAGAGAGAAGGAAGGAACGAAATAATAATATATGGAGAAAAGCCAGTATATTAATTGTAATGAAGTTTGTAAATAAATGACGAAGACTAACGATAATCATCGCGGTAGTCCCTCTTGACATAGTTACGGGTCTGGAAGTTGAGCTTATCGCTAAAGTCCCAGGGCTTCCTCCCCTCCTCGCCGCTGTGGAGGGCCGCGTCGAGGTGCCGCTGCTCATCGAAGAGGCGCTGGTAGTCTAGCTGCTGGTGGGCGAGCCTTGCCTCCGGGTAGTCCCGGAAGACGTCGTGGGCCTCGAGTCCGCTCGAGCTCAGGGACTTGGGCTCCCGGTAGATCGGATTGTTCTGACCGCTACTGTTGCTGCTGGTCGAGCGCACCGAGCCGTTCTCCTCCATCTCCGGGCTCTCGCTGCCGCCTCCGGCAGAGCCCACGCCACCCCCGCCGACCGCGCTCCCACCTGCTGCCTCGCCCTCGTCGCTGCTTCCTGCAAAAGACCGAGCGCCGTCCGCTTACTTTAGCACGTGTGATTCCTCCCGGGGCTTCCTCCGCCCCACCCCCACCCACCCCCTGCGCATGCAGCAGACGCGCCTTCTCGGCTTATCTCTCAACGCCGGCCCGAGACGTTCGGTTTTTGCCTCTACGGCGCAATCGGCTCGACTTCGCGGCTCCGCGCTACCGTCCTGCTCTCCCATCGGGATGTAATTTCCCAAGGCCGCGGACGGAGCCACTTTTACATCGGGCGCATATCCAGGCTTGACGAGTTTTTCGGCCTCGAAACCCACCCCCCTCCCTTCTGCCAACATTACCTGGCTCGATGGCTAAGTACCCCAACGACTTCGTTCCATTCGATGCTGTGTTAAAAAGCACCGAGTGAGCGAGCACTTGATTATAAATTCATGTGCCGAGTATTTCATATGGACTTCTATGATTCGTCTGCTTGCCTCTGCACTTTACATTCAAAATTTATATAACCTTAATATTGTCGTCTGCGCGTATCTGGAAAATCTATTTTCCACAGATCATGGCCTTACGTAGCTCTCGGCTGACTTGCATGTGCAAGTTATCTTATGAAAATCATTAACACACTCGATACTGTCAAATTAACTTTCGATTAACTTTCCATTTATTGTTACAGTTTTATCAATTGGAATATTGACACATATGCCGCAATAAAATTCCTTATGATAATAAAAATTTAATTCTAATAAAGAATGTTTTAAGGTTTCATAGTAAAAATTCATTTAACAATTATAGATGCGATATACATAAAAGTCGGGCCGATATCACAAACATTTTATCATATTTTTAATAGCTTCGTTTTACTATAATCCTTTATAAACAAGGAATATCATCGAATAATTATAATTAACTTTTCGAGTAAATCCATTTCAATACTATCTACTACATGTACTATATTAAATTTTGAGCTCTTCGCGTTTTTCTTCTAAGTTAAATAATATAGAGGTTGCAGCTTTTCTAACATATCGTCCACATATCGTCCACATGTTATTGGCATTTTTTTTTTCTTCAAAATAAATTTACATAAAAACTGTTATTCGAATTACCATTCTAATAAAAGTGAAATCACTGTCATTTCTGTAAGTATAGATAGTTTTTAATTATAAATATGCATACAAGTTATCCGTATATATGGGTGATGATATGATAATTTTCGGAAAGTATTATTCGATTTATTTATATTCCAAATAATATAAGGATATCCAAATTCTGTGTACATATTTGAATATCAACAATGTTTATGGTTAAATACTCATACAAAACTCAGATATGACTCCATTGAATAGAAGAGAGGATGTTTTGAACAGTACCTATGGCATTTTTATCTTGTAGATATTTTTTAAGCATCAAATTTCTCTAAGTTCTAAAGATTTCATTTAGTAATCGAGAATTGAAAGTTTATTTGTTTACACGAAACATTTTTCTAGTAATATCAAATGTCACTTGGTAAGCTTTTCTATTCTTTAATGACAACTTATTCGACAAATTATTGAAATAATGAAAATCTAGCATAGTCGTTATTAGGCTTACCTTTGTATAAATAACTGTTTTATCGAATTTGTAATAAATACAACTGTAATTAGTTACTTATGATAATAAAAATCTCATTAATTTTATTTACTTTTGTACATTATTATTATTACCACATAATAAAATTAAAGCCTTTGTAATACGATGTAAGTAAATTATCGTTACGTAAAATTATAAAATTGTTTTACTATTTATATAATATAGTAACTTCTTTTCTTTATTCGTATTTATAGCTATTGCCAGATCATAAATTGTTTTGATTAAGAAGATAAACACGTAAAGTGGAGAGTTTGCGGATGAAGATTAACAAGAGTAAGATCGTCTTGTTTCGTAGCAAATGCCTTGATCCGCAGGAGAGTGTCGTTTAACATGAACGCCTTCTAAACTAACAACTAGTAAACTTCGTATAATGATGTTGCAATAATATTTATAAACCCTTGAAATACTCTTTAACTCCCGTTGAGATCATATGACACACATGCACTTGAAATACACAGCGCAGAGTGAGTAAAAGGAGGAGGGCGAGAGAGAGAGAGAGAGGGAGAAAAAGAAAACTAACCAGCAAAATAGTGCATGGATTATCGAGGGGAATCAGTGGGTATATTTTCTCTTTTTTAAGAGTCGAGGGATAATATCCGCATGATTATTTCGTAGTACTGAGATTAGATCTTTGGAAGGTTTCATCTTGGTTATAAAATAAAAGCTAAATAAAGACGTTCGAATTTTCGTTCTTTTCCGATATTATGTTGCCTTTTCTAATGTATTTACATTCAATCATTATTGTGTAACTTGATACAATAATACGATCAGTGGTAAGGTTCTTTTAAATCGAGCTATTGTAAGTATTGAATTTATATATGCAGTTAATTTTAAAAATACCGTGGAGTACGCATTGCCAAAGTAACGATGCCAAAAGCTTGATAATATAATCGAATTTCATGTAAAGAGTTTCTTATACTTTACTCATGTAAGTATAATTGGAGATATTGAGCTGATAGAGTATTAAGAACGTCTCCTTACGACGGCCCAAATGACCGTTTATAATGAAAGATGGAGGGCTGGCACTTATAAAAAAAAAGACAATATCTACAACAGCTTTCGTTCTCTCTTGATTTTTATTTTATCTGTCTTGCCCAAGTCATTCGAGATAAGCGCAGATAATTAGTCGAATTGTCGAGGCGAACTTATAGAATTGACGGTGATTGCAATGCGTCTATTCACACGCGCGTAAAACCGCATTCTAACCACAGGATGTCCTGGTGATACGATGATGCTTATAGCGACAGCGCTTAAAGTACTAATTATTGATATTGAACAAGTGCCATTCGCTGTATGTATTTTTAGTTATTCGTCGTTGTTCAATCACTGAGACCATTATTTTTAACGCTTTTCTGGTAAGGTCATAAGATCAGTGGACTGATTAGCGGCTCTTTTGCTTCCTTCTTAAAAACATCTAATGACGAATGGGTCACATTTGTAAATAAATAAGCGAAAGGAGATGGGCATTATTTTATGGCGAAGCAGACTAAAACCAGCCCCGCTTAACGATAATTCTTCCGTCAATCAATCGATGATATTGCCAATCGCTATTAAGTTATGAAATAAGAATTAGCGTCCGGACATTTAGAATCCGACTGGTTATACAATGAAGCGGTGACAGTTCCGAGTAAGGACTTACCGCTACTTTTGTAATGAAGCATCGGGTTGGATAAATCAAGACAATCCATTTGTGCAGTCGCTCGGTCGCCGGTGTTCCAATTTCAACAAAGCCCTACTGCTGCTCGCACACTCGATAAAAAAAAAAAAAAACCCTCGACAACACCCGATGGTCTCACTGGGGAGTCCGAGGAGACGCGGCGAGCATCGTCCTGCAGCCGGAGAGCCGCTGCCCCGTGATAACCTGGCCCAGGGAGGCCCCGCGCGGGCCCCTCTACAGAGGGAGGTCGTCACCTTGCGCTGGGCACTCGTCGTCACCGAGGAGCCGGCTCCGCCCGTGTGCCATGACAGCCTCGGACTCAGGCCGGCGAGGATCCGCGAGAGTAGTTGCCGGGCGAGCGACTCCGTCAGTGCGGGATCGAGCGGCGCGCGGCGGGGTTGAGCCAGAGGATGGGCAACAACGGCTGCTCGCCCCGAGAGATGAGACCCCGCGTGCGCAAACCACGTTAGCCACGGCTCTTGGCGGACTACTGGAGAATCCGAAATCTCGGCCTCGGCGAGAGAGAAGAGGATGGCACGCACGCGGATTCTCCGGTTCTCCCTCGGGACGATCTCGGGGTGTGGCAAGGATCATCGTTCCGGGATTCTGGTTGGCCCGCGGGCGGAGCCACCCCTATCGCTCGTCTCTCGACGCGCCACCGCCGCCGTGCCCCCCCCTCCCTCCCTCTCCTACCCTGCCCTGCCCTGCTCCACCTCGTCCTCCTCCTCCTCCTGCCGCCGCCGCCGCCGCCGCCGCCGCCGCTGCCGACAGGCGCGCGGCTAGTGAAGCGCCGCGGTGGCGGCTTCGCGCAGCATCCCCCGGACGAGGAGCGGCCGTGGCGCGGTGCCCCGGCGGCGGTTTTTAGGGCCGGGGCGGAGGGGCCAAGAGTCGGGCCGGGGGGAGAAGGGAGCCGTCGCTCGACTCACTGGTGGGGCGACGATCGGTTCGACTGTCGCCCGGACTGGTGCGGGACGCGGGAAGGGGAGTCGACAGGGGGGGGGGCGCCCCCGGAGGGTGTCGAAGAGGAGGTGTCGCCGGTCCGATAAGGCCGAGAGGATAGCCAGGACGCGTCATTCGAGACGCGCCGAGGTGCCTGCCACTCGGGCTCCGAAGCCCCGTAGGGTTTGGGACTCGCGGGGCAATTATCGGGAGGAGAGCAGCGAGCCCGGCTGCAGCTTCGGCTCCTCGAGCTCTCGCCCCTCGAGTGGCGAGCGCATCCTCTGGGTTAGGCCGGAGGAGCCTGTGCTCCTCTCGGCCATTTCTCGCTCCCGAGTCTTATCGAGCTAAGCTTTTTTAGGGACTCGAGGCGTTGAATAATACGAGCTCCGTCTGTATCAATTACAAATCTATTATTATTATCCCGTTGCGCATTCGGGACTTTCAACGCGCTTAATGTAATGGAGTACAACCAAAGCTTCTTAAAAATATCACTTATGCATATCCATGACACACGTTGTACTGCGCAGGAGACAGTGCGGAAAACAGGAACGACAAGCGAGTATTGTTACTGGGCGAACTGCGTGAAATTCCATACTTGTTCGTGCAGATTCTTTGGGACTTCAATCATATAGAAAAGCAATTTTTTTTTTACTTAAGCTTGCTCGACTCCTTAACGAAATAGTTTGATGAGCCTGACAAGCAACGGTCAAATGTCGACACTTTTTTTCTCCCTTCGTAACAGCCCCGTCAGGCCTATCGATGCCGCACAGAAGATGATTTTTCAGTTTCCAGCCGACTCGGGAGCCGGAATTAAAAAGACAAATGGATAAAGAAGGAGAGGGAGAGAGAGAGAGAGAGAGAGAGAGAAAGCGCGCGCGCGAACATAGACCCCACGTAGAGTCACGGTCAGCAACGTTAGGGCTTCTGAATTCCTCACACCTCTCCCCCCCCCCCGCCGGCAGCCCCGCTCTATAATATAGGTTGGCGCTAGAACTGTTACACGACAACTTTGACGCTCGACGACACGTCAAGTACGTTGACTTAGGCCGTTGTTTTTATATTCTTTCTTTTTGCGGTTTGTAATATCTTGTTGGGGATCCGGCTTGAAAATTTCAAGCTCCGGTTTCCGCTTACTTTTCCGCGCATATTTGAGGGAGAAATTTTCTTTTTTCTTCGGAAAAAAAAACCCGTGCTCGATGCGTTGTCCTCGTTTGTGCACTGCAGATTTTTAATTTTTCTCACACAATATTAGAAAGCAGGAGCAACTGTTGTTCCGGTAAAAAGGCAAAAAAATTATAACGGTCACCGATAATCACAAATAACACGAAGAAATGTAAAAATCCTCATTCACGGCTAAAGTTAAAGCAAATGAAACGCCGATGTAAATTGCACTTGTAGTTTTATATTTATTGGTGGCATTTATTATAGTTGTCATTTTAGACTAAACATGTTTTTTTTTTATACTGAAGCTACTAAAAAAGCAACTAATGTAATTGTATAGTTCTTAAAGCAACATTAAAACAGAGTTTAATTTACAGATGTTTAAGAAACTATGTACCTCTAATCTTACGTTCTTTATTGAATCGCTACCTTAAAAAAGAGTTTATATCCTTAAAAAGTATGTATATGATCTTTATTTAAGTATTTCTATTGAATCGATATACATCGATATAATGAGCCGAAAAAATTTTTTTATGATATACATAGCTAGTGAACTCAGCAAAGCTTTCAAATACTTATATGCAACGATAATAAGTGTATTAAAAAAAATGAATTATGCATTAATTGTAAACATTATAAAATTTCATAATGTAAGTCTAAAATCAATTATCCTAATAGTATTGCATAGTTTACTTCACACGAACATATGATTGTGGTAAAATATAAATTTTTCTTTTACGGTCCAACTTAGAGAACCATCTATTTATATATACTGAGCTAAGAACGTAAACCGTCGATACAAAAGTCAATTATTTGTCGATGTATATTTTGAAGAGAACCCTTTTTTATAAAAATAATATGTTCGTGACTCATTGGTCATAAATATATTTTATCTTTCTTACGAATTCACATGCAATCAAAATATTTTAAGATCTACGGATTGTCCCTATCTTAAAAAAGGAAAAAAACAGGTATTTATCTCGGATATATGAAATATAGCATCGAATGGATTGATCGAAATTAAGTTGGAGGCAACTTACATTATTATCGAAGGGGACTTATTCCTTAAATGATCTAGTGAAATAAAGCACAATTTAATATTTCCAAAGTCGCGACTTCCGCGGAATTTATCATGCGTATGGTGGCGAGTATCCCATGGGGGAGCGAATGAGCGTGGTACAAATCTTCATTTTGCTATATCGCATCGCCTTATGTAGTTTAAAACGAAAAAACATATGTCGCTCGTGCAGTTATATTATACTTTATAGCTACTAGCAGTCGTACACCCTATCCATCCGCGCGACAGTATTTGCTAGTGTGATTTACAACGGTGTTAAGTAAGCCAATATCACCTTTGTTTGGCCCTGTTTTCATAGACGCTTCGATCATATAAAATGACTGAAAAAAAGTTTTCGCATACAAGGGCTGAGAGAGGAAAACAAAAAAAAAACAAAAAAAACAAAAAAAAAAAAAACAAGGAAATAAAAGAATGTGGCGAATGAATGAAAACTCGCTGTTGGGAAATTAAAAAGTTTATTGGAAATTATCCAAAATACATCTAAATTTATATTCCAAACATATAAATTCGAAAACAATACTTCGTAAGATATTTTAATTGAGATACTTTGATTGACTCTGGCTTTGAGATATTTTAATTTTCATTGTGACTAACTATATTAAGTGATCGCAAGTAAATTAAAATGAAAACTATGGATAGAATGTTCGAATTGTTATTATATTTTAAATAATCATATTAATTTATAATTATATTATTAAAAACCATATATGAAGCCATTGAGTATACATTCTTGCATTATTTTCTATAGTATTATAGAAATTATATTATTAATACAAAAAAGTTTTAGTTTTAAGACGAGGCAAGAACTATTTATTCTGTATAATTTTAGAAAAACGTATTTATCTAGAAATTTCTTTAAATGAAATTAATTAAATTCAAACTGTCAGACCCTTTATTACTTAATTTGATATTTATCATATTCATTAGAGTCCGATAAAAAGTTGTTATTTTTATGTAATTTATTAAAATAATCAACATTATTAAAATAAATTTTAACTCAAATTATGGAGTTTTATCTTATGTGATTATAATAATTGCTTTACAAAAATATTTTTTCTGGTAATTATATTAAAAAAAAAAGTTGTCGTTTATCAAAAATTTGCATTAACTGTGACCTAAAGCAAGTATTGAATAAATTTTTCATGAAAACAGCAAGCCAAGAGAAAAAAAGTATATAAAAATTGAAAACGTGCTTAAATAATTTTCAATATTATTGCCAGGAATAATAAACAACAAAATGAAAAAAGTAGGATAGTAGAAGCATGTAAAGAATTTTCGTATAGAACAAGAAAAGAATGGAGAAGAATTTCCAAAATTGGGTTTGTTAGTTAGTGAGAGTGAGCGAGAGAGAGAGAGGGGTGAGAGAACGAAAGTTAGCGAGAGTAATAGTTGCTGACAAAGAAGGGGCTGGGTAAAGTCCGCAAGCGCAACTTTCGACACGTAAAGTGACGATTGCGTAATATCGTATGAGGAGAAAATCATAACACCAGTGTGGATGTGTTGGTTAAGACGCGTGCGCGATCCTATTGGAACTATTAAACTGACAGAAACACTTGCCGCCCCCTCGCGTGACGCTTCCTTGCCTTGATTCTCCCTTCTCTGGGTACGCCAATGTTGTACCCCCTCGACCCTTCCAACGCTTCAATATTCGCCCCACCTTCACACGGAATCGACATTGCGCCACCGTATACTTACGGCGAACGACACCGTCAAACATGCAGAAGGAGAGAGAGAGAGAGCGAGAGCGAGAGAGAGGGAGGGAGAGGGTGATAAAGAGAAAAAGGGAGGGAGGGAGGGAGAGAGAGAGAGAGAGAGAGAGACTACGGTAAGTCTTATACATCACGTCCCTTATTCGGTTACCGCTGCAGCGACGATGTTATTAAAATTTTTGGCACTCCAAATTGTCTCCTGTGTGTTCAGGAGAGACTCACCGATAGACTCCAGCCTACAAAGTAATTTTAGAGGCGTGCGTTTGACTGACGCGGTCAAAGGACAACAGTCAGATAAAAGAATCGCCGCTTACTCCTTCTTCCTTCCTTCTCCATTCATCCGCTTCCTGCTTTAAATCATCCCTTTCCCCGTTTCGATCGTGGCCCATGCGAGAGATCCTTTCACCCGTTACCCTACAGGCCACGGTTATAAATTATCGTCGTACCACTAATAGAATGCTACGGAATCACCGAGAAGTACTAAATGGACGTTGGGAAGGAACAAACATTTCGCGAAGTAGAGAATTAGCGAAAGCGGGATTATCAGCCGGAGATCATCGTCTGATTCGATTCTGACAAAGAACGAGGCTGCGTGATTGTGCACGTGCAGCCGCGTCAGGGAGCTTTGAGAAGACGAGCGAGCGAGCACGAGAGAGAGAGAGGAAACAGGAAACGAAGAGTTAGCCAAGTAGGCGCGCGCGACAAGAGCAAAAGTAAAACGAAGTAGAAGGGGCACCGGTAGTTGGCGGTAACGAGGAGTAGTCGAAGGGGGAAAGGAGCCCGGGGATAGATAAAGAGCCGGAGCGACGTTCAGACGAGTGCGGGCTCGCTTTTACACGGCCTCTCCCCCCGCGGTTCTTCTATATTTTTGACGTCTCTCTTTCTCTCTTATTACCGTAAGCTCTCATTTATAAGCAGATGACTACCACCAACGGTCGGCCAAATCTATAATTTGTTCGAGCGGAGTTCGCTCCTTTCTTCGGGCCGTCGTCTTTTCTTTGGCCGAGTGCGCTCTATTTTTTTTTTTCTTTTTTTTTTTTGTTTTGTTTTGTTTTTCTCTCTCTCCTTTAGCGCAGGGCGCAGGGCAAGATTTTGTCGAGGAGCCAACAGGCCGAAAGTACCGCTAATGCGTGCCAGCATGGGCGCGGGCATTGAGCCGCTGGGAGGTGCGCGAGCCGCCGGGGCGAAAAAAGCCGGGAGAGGGAGCGAGAGCGCGCTACCGCCCCCCTGCGCCGAGAAACTCGAGACCCGATTGTTACGCGCCGCTTGCGCACTCCTCCCCGACAATGGGCCCGGCGCACATCGCGAGCTGCCCCGACACCGGAAGTCACCGGAAGACGATGTACCAACGGAAGAGGCTCTCCCTCCTCTTTCTTCGCTCGCAGCTTGTCTCCTCGCCCGCCTCTCGACTTAACGATCTCCCGGCCGAGCGGCCCTCCCGGTGAATGCCTAGTGGCGCGGAATTATTCTCGGCTGCGAGGGGGAGAAACTGCGAAGATGTGACGAGGACGTCAAAACGCGCTTTGTTCGGCCGCTCTCGCCCGCCGTGCCCGCCTCGTCCCCGACCCTCCTCGCGCGCGCGCAAGGACAGGCGCCGATAAACGGGCGCGCGGGGAGGCTCGGGGGCGAGGAGGCGCGCAGCCGGGCAAGGCGCGCAAATATTGGCCCATCAACAATGCAGGCTAATTATGTTTGGCGCACGCTGCTCCGGAACCGCGGCCTCGGCCTTTGTCATCGGGGCTTCGACACATAGCCCGCGGCGAGCCCTCTAAATTAATTTTATCTCGTGTCCGCTATTAATTCTCGATGCCGGCCCGCGAGCCCCAGGGGATCCCACCCGTCCACTGCGGGCTCTTTCTACCCCATCGCCACCCCCCCCCCGAAATCCACCTCGCGCTGCTCCTTTCGGAAGCCAATCCTCCGGCTGCCGGCCTCCCGAGCGCTTATAGCGCGCGGCCTTGCGCGCTTTTCCGCCCCCGCCCCAGGTCCCTGCGCCGCCAAGCTCGAGACTCGGTAGCAGCGAGCTTTCCTTTTCCGGATCGTCGTTTCATTCGCCTTTCGCTGTTGGCCCGAGGTTAATCCCGATGCCGAGCGAGAGATTGACACCCTTCCGAACGGGACTTCTTCCCCTCTGGCTCTGCTGACAATGAATCCCGCCTCCTTAATACGGTCTGCTTTCTTTACCTCCATGCCGGCCATCCATTTTCATGTATATTATTTCTAATTGTCATTACGGATTCATTCGGAGAGCCGAGCTCGTACAATAAAATGCTTTTTCCTACTTTCGCACCTTCCTCCGTTCGTTATTTACCCAGCGAGCTTCATTTGCCGTCACAACATCCCATTAACATCTTAAATTGTATAACTCAAGTCCAATCTTACGCACCGTGTTTAATATTTTATTAATAAACGTATCGATTCTCGTGCAAATACTACTGATGTTGATTTACGCGCAAACGCACATACGCGCACTAAATAGCTGCAATATTTTATATTTTTTATAATTTTATATATATATATATATATTGTTGCGCGCACATTCCAGGTTATTTTGGCCCAAGACTTTTTGCAAATTATTCGTTTTGTACAACTGAATTGACTGGATATATAAGGTTAACAATTTGAAAGTATAAATTTAGGTTGAACGTGAAAAGTTTTCGAATAAAAACAAAATGATACATTGTTCATAGCAATACACCGCCCATGTGCAATTACGTTTTTTTTCACTTTGAAAGAAATAAGATAGTGTATTATATAATTGATCACAATCAATAATACTTACATAACTTATGAATTCGTACATACATCAATATTTAGCCATAATTAAATGTTGATCGATCAGTTTTTATCTACATTGCTGTGTTAAAGAAATAAGTGGTTGAGAATTAAAATATAAAGATGCTTCCAATTAAGGGTTTCAATTGATAATTCCTTAAAATTATGAAAGTTTTTCAAAGTAGACTTTTTGTTTCATATTGCTTTTGTCAAGATTCATAAGATTGTGTTATTGATAAAAAGGATTTAAATATTATTTTACATATGAATCAATGCGTATAATATGTTAAACATATGAAAGTTATAAGTTAAGATTCTGTTTTCATAAATATAAATACTTTGTTCATTAAAATTATGAATACTCCAACCGTGCTTTTATTTACACTGTTTTTTTTTTCTTTTATATGCATGTATGGTTAAAATGCTTGTTTTATGATCATTCAATTAAACAATTACTCCGTAAAATATGAATTGAAATTATTTATAAATTAATTGCGAGCGTGCAAAATCTAAGATGAAAAACAATTTCAAACATGAGAACGGACCGCATCTCGAATGACGCGCCATAATTAAATAACTCATTAATGAGTAAGGGATGAAAATATAAATTTAACGAAAACGAATGACGCACATGCCCGAGGCATATTTGCAATTGGACGGAGGTAAGCCTATTTATACTAGACACGCGGATGTTCAGGATACTGTGTAATAAGGCCTGTGGCTACGACTGTCTTGTCGGACACGAAAGCCAAACCGGAGCCCGAGCTCCAGAGCTCAAAGACTCAGAGAGGGAGCGAGCGAACTACGCCCAGAATCCTGTCGAAGAAGGGGAACAGATGTTTCTGAGAGCGCCGGCTAACATCGTAATCTATGTTCCGCAACATCGTAATTAAGGAAAAATGAAACTGCGCTTCACCATAATTCACGCGGCTCGAGCTCAGGCGCGTGCGCGCGCGCGCACTTCCAGAAGTTCCAGAAGCATAAAACAACCGAATTTCTTTGCTTCGTCGATCTCTTCAGAATTTCTATCGTTTCACGCCTGCGCGGGACACCTTCCCTTCCTCTCCCCCTCGCCGCCCGCCTTTGCTCCTTCTCCTCTTCCTCACTCTGCGCCCAGAGAGAAAAGTAATTTTCTTAAATTAACATACTGCCATAACGATGCCAAGGGAACTCGAATCAATTTTAAACACTAACAGCGCAAATTGGATTCAGTCATTGGATTAAATGTAATGGCACCGATCATTAGTTATCCAAGCTATGCTTGCGATGTAGGCTCGATGCATTCAATACTTAGCTCATTTGATTGGATACTTAGATAAAACTCGATAAAAAGATCCTCAAACCTTTTGTAGAAAAAGAGAAACCTCTATTTTCAAACCTCTCTTACTAAAAAAAAAAACACGACCAGTTAAGACAAATATTGCTCAACGGGCATGATTAATAGATTTTGGCAATAAAGGTGTTTTGCATTTTGTTTGAGTTCAAGCTTACATTTCAATTAAATGGATTAAAGGGGCATACGTTTGGTGTTGAAATAAATGAAATAATTGAGCCAACGCTTAGAAATATAAGCGAGTATCCGGAATTGATAAGCCAAGTAGATTCTTATTTTCAGGACGAACTCAATGGATGAAAGGTTGCGACTCGGTTGCACCAATATCCGAAGATATACAATTCGAAGCGAAAAGAATACGGAATGGAATCGAATCTACTGGCTTGAATCTCACGCCCGCGTCGTAAACAAGAATCAACAAAAGGCTGACCTTCTCTGATTCTCGGTCTCGTCGAAGTTTTAACCCGCGTTTCCGATCCTTTTTCGCCACAATCCCTTCGGGGACCACTTCTGTGAATCGAAGCCGGTCGCGAGATAAAGAGAATTTAAAGTTTAAAGGCAAGAGACCAAGAAGTTATTTTCTGTCCAGGGGCTGACTCACAAGAGCGTTCACGAGTAAAGGAGGAAAATAAAGCCGAAGGGTGTGTGTACTAGCCACTTCTCTTAGATATGATCTTTGACAGCTCTCTCGCACTCTCCTATATATTACATGGTATTAAACGAAAAAGCCGAGGAACGAGTACCGAATCAAAAAGGCACTTTTTTTCCTCTTTCCACCGATCCAATTGCACTATCGATAAAAACTTACTTCTTGTACTTAGTTGGCATTTTCCCTATTATAAAATATACCAGTGTAGCAGTAATTAAGTTTGAAATAAGGAGGACAGATCCAAGCTAACAGTGGTTTAGAACAATTATAATAAAAAAATATTCTCCACCTTTTGTATGAAAAAATTCCAATTTTATCACACGCCAATGGATATTAAGCGCAAAACGTTTGATTCGCGCTGCCGGAATAAAGTTTTTCATCGTTGCGCACACGCGCGCACGCACATAAGTGCGAGCACACTGCAGGCATTACGCTTTTAAAGAACTTGGCTGCTGCCTTTTAAATCCATTCGATTAAAACGCTGCTAGAGCTGTTAAGAGGATAGTAACACGATAATACAAGTAAGTAATAGAATACGAAGTTTAAAACTGGATTGACAATTATGCGTAAGCCAATATTTCATGTTTTATTCATACTGCGGGGTATGTGTACACTTACACAATGCGCATACATTGAGCGTAACCTAAACTCTCGATTATAAGGAGAATCCAGAAGCCAATGAAAGCCATTTCACCAGGCATTAATTCAGCTCATCGTCCGCAAACGTTATAAAAGTGATGTATGTATTCTATTGAATGGCCCTTACACGGTCCCTCCCTCG
Organism: Kradibia gibbosae; assembly: GCA_018907135.1. Taxonomy (NCBI): domain Eukaryota; kingdom Metazoa; phylum Arthropoda; class Insecta; order Hymenoptera; family Agaonidae; genus Kradibia; species Kradibia gibbosae. Next base: position 3,693,259 of record JACCHX010000006.1, on the reverse strand, counting down.
GACAATCCTCGTCCGATTGCCCGATGGAGAACTCAAGATAGACGACAGATCGTGAATCGTGTATGAACGCGTAGACGAAGATAAGAAATCACCGATATCTCCGTCAGTCGTTCGATCACGCGATGAAAGACATAAGAAGCCGGGGAGGGGCGCGGAGGGAGGGGGAGGGGGGGGGAGAGAGAGAAGTGCAGAAGGCAAATGGTTTTGTGGCATTCAACGGGGAAGAATGGCGTTGCGATTCTATTCAATCGCAGCAGACGCACAAACACAAACACATGCTTGTCAAGTGTCCCGGAGCGCGAGAGAAGGGCCGCAGCCCAATGCCAAATGAGAAGAGAGAAAAGGAGAGATTGGGAAAAAGCCAAGTTAAAAAAGCAGGGCATGAATCGGACGAAAGAGGGTAGGTAAGTCGAATGTGTTTGGGAATCGAATGTCTTTGAATTTATATTTCCTACAGCTTTCTAGAAATCCGCAACTGTGGAAAATAATAAAATCCGACGGCGTAATTGATGAACGAATGGTGAGAATGATACGACAAAAAGGGGAAGCACATGGTTAAAACTGGAGAAAGGGAGAGGGTTGAGAGTTGAGAAAAAGAAACTAAATTGTTGACGCCGTCACCCCTTTTAGCACTTTTTTACTTCTCTCTTTCATTGTCTTTTTTCTTCCTTCCAATCTCATTTTCTCTCTCTTTACCTCTCTCTCTCTCTCTCTCTCTCTCTCTCTCTCTCTCTCTTCCTCTCTCAATATGTGCCTGTCTTTGCCTTTCTCTCAACAATGTTCCTCTCAAAAATAAAAGGATCTTAAAAGTTCAAAAATAAAAACAATCTCTCAAAAAGGATAAAGGATGAAGTGTAAATGGAAGGTAGATTAAATTAATCACATATAAAAAAAGAATAAATCACTTTCATTAATCACATATTAATATGCAATCACATTTCTGGTACATAAAGGCAATCGACCATATTCTTAAAATTATATAATGTAACATTATTTTTCACAGCAAATGTAAATTAGATTCATTTAATAAACTGAGGTAAATCTGAAATTTATCCATTAATACTTTTAAAATTCATCATCATAATTTTTCACATAAAAAACTGAACATTTTTTCACTAATCAAATCCCATGGATCACTTGTTAACCGAAAATACAATTCTGAAATCCTATAGGACTCAAAAATGTCCTTTTTAGTCGTCCTTTTTTTAACACAAGCTCGAGTTGAGTCAGATAGATTTTGCAGCATCGAAAGGACGAAAACCAAGGGTCGTTCGATAAAATATATTTCGTGTCATTATTTGCGGTTGGCCCATCGCACATTTTTGGGTTTTCGATTAAAAAGTAATGTATAGTTGTCAAATTATTAAGAGTCCTTGATGGGCGTGAGAAAGTAGTATATGTTAGTAAAAGTATATGCTTAAATAAGTGTATTAGTCAATTATTTGAATATTTGAATCGTTATTTATTTTATTAGTAATTTATAATTCCATGAAAACTGTAAAATTAATAAATTTGGTCAATGTTTTTATACTCAGTAATTACTGTTATTTAGTACAACTTAATTAAGGTTTCCAGAAAACTTTTCATTTCGATCTAAAACATAGCACGGATATCATCTTGTAATCAAAAAGTTTCCAAGAAATATGAACAAATTGTTACAAAAGTAAACAGATTTACAATAAATTAATATTTAATAGTCCGATATATCTTCGAGTCTGTGAATAAACTTATTTTAATATGTGTTCCAAATATTGGCTCGCTACTAATAAATATATAACAATAATTCATGTACCATTTGGCGAAGAGAGTACGTTATTTTTAAAAACTCATCAAGTACTAATTCGCTTTTGATACCAAAACGGCTAGCGTTCGGCGAAGAAGAACTGAAATTTCTTTTGGGGTGACAGGAACGACTTCAAACTGTCACTGGAAATAATGAAAGCGATAAATAACTAATGAGAATATTGCATGTAAACTTAACGTGTATTTTTTTTTAAGACTAAGAGATTCAATTTATTACGTTTAAAAAATTCAGAATAAATATAAACGGAATACGAAAGAAAAGAAAAACAACGACAAAAGATATCTAAACAAATGCAGAGAAGGAAATGCAGAGAAGACGCGCCTGAAAAAAATATGAAAAAAAAAAACGAAAATGTTGCAAAAGCTTCACATTCCACAGAAAACAAAAATTAACCAACCGCTAAATTAAAAATTCGTACGTACATTTGCGACAGGAGCAGTTTCCTGCATTAACAAAATTAGTCATTATATCTTTTCATTAAGCAAATTTCATGGCTTCAGTACGGAAATATCAGAAATATCAGAAATCAGTGCAAATTGTAAATATTGCTTTGCGTTTACATGCGTCATAGCGAGGGGTGTGAATTACACATGTATGCATTAGACATCAAACGTGCAAAGATTGCTCTTTGATCAAAGCTCTGTCAATTCAATGACTCTTGTCGTGGTTTAGTAGTAATCTGCTGTAAATAACGACATTTATCGAAGTTTAATTAATTTTGCAAATGACGCCTAATTACTCACGAGTACGTGCTACAGAATGGATTTGGAATTAATTCTGAAATACTTTTATTAATTCCATTTTATAACTCCAAATAAGCACATCGCTCAGGAGAAGGGGAAAAATCTCGTAGCTCTACTGGAACGAACCAAAGCAGAATTTCAGGATATATATATGTGTGTGTGTGTGTGTGTGTATGGGTGGGTGTGTGCGATACGTATCGCATGAAGCCAATGGAGGTATGGCTCGAGCGCACAAGAAGATGTTGATGACATTTCAACGTAGCGGGGATTAATAGTTGTGTCAAAAAGGACTCGATATCACGTACTTTCTGGAACATATGACGTTGTCAAGAACGCTTGCTTTATATGTGAACGTGGTTTTCAGCCAAATAGTTTACACCGACCAGCACTTTAGCAGCTTCATTTTTTTAATACAATCAGCAATATAGTTTTGTTGTAAGACGTTACTCACGTAATCGACAACGCCCCTCCCCCACCCCAACCTTCGGTGTAATCGATTGCACCGGGCTTTTCTTTTTTCAGTATCAAGGTCGAAAAAGCATAGATAATCCAAATTTTCCGATTTTTGACGTTGCCTCAAATCCGAATATCCAACAGATCCGATGCCGGATCCGCAAAATGTTTAAGAGTTCACCTCCTCTAAGCAGTCTTTTCATCGTAGAACGAAAAAATATAAAGAACGAAAGGATGAAATGAAAAAAAGCGTAATAATGGTAGGTTAAAAAATGCACTTTAAACGCAAATATACAAGAGCACGCTTAAGAGTCGTCAGGGTAGGATTTGTAAAGTCCATGCGAACGAGAAGATTGAGCCGGCTCACCGCACTAAATATTCCTTCTCTTGCCCTAATGGTATTCCGTCTCTGAGGGCACTTGAGGATGTGTAATTGCTAGAATCCACAACCCCACGATTACACCGCATTAAGCGAGTGTGCGAGTCAGCGCAGAAACGTGTGCGCGTACCCTTGCCTCATCCATAGGGTATGTTCACGAGCTTTGACTTATGACCTGACGCCATTCCGAGGCAGTAGCGTAACTTAATTTTTACTTACCTCATCCAGATAACATTCTCATCTCCGTGCAACGCCCGGAAATACAAATATAAATGCCTAGCGGCAAGTTCATTTTAAATACCGCATTCGATGATTGAGATTCATTTTTTTTCATTCGATCGGAATTCTTTTCCAATGCTCTCCGAATGAGATATGAAAATGCTAGTAAGCTACTGTCGGCAATGCATTCACTAAACCATTTTTAATTATTTATAATTATTATCATTGTCGTTATTAAAGCAATATTGGCGTCTAGCAGATAAATATTCTTTATCGAAACATAGTTTGAATTACTCGTAAAATTTTTATGCGTTGCGGTTTTATTATTTTTTTTTATCACCAATCGTTTTTCGCGAATGCGAGTGAAAAGCTTTTTCAAAAAAATTTGTACAACGCTGCATCGTTTCAAATGTAGCGATTCGTCTTCGATAAAGTTATCCTCTATAGTAATAATAATATATTAACGATGACGAAGATGATTCAAAATAAAAAGAAGAAGAAGAAGAAGAAAATAACGATGACAATAAAACAACAACAACAACAACAACAACAACAACAATAATAATAATAACAATAATACAAATTTGAACGACGACGAAGATGATAATGATAAAAATTATAATAGGGCAAGGAAGTTCTTCAGCATACAAGCAGTAGTAGGATTTTTTAATTGAGCATTGGAATGGATAAAAGAGTAAAACGATTGCACGCGTTCTAATTCAATATAGGCATAAAGCACAACCCCGTATAGAGAATCCGCTTGTAAGGGGTTAAACGAGGAGCCACTAGAAACCGATCCCCATTGGAGGCGACCGCCTCGTTCGCTCTTGGCAATTGCACCCGCACTAGCTGGATGCTCTTTTCTCCTCGAACCTCCTCTTCGATCGCTCGCTAGACAGATGGCCCCGGGCGGCCGAGTGACGAGTTTTTGTTTCAAGATTCCCGGGTCACAATCGTCACGTTAAAGAACAAAACGACAATTGAGCCACTCCCGCGGCCGATGGAAGTCCACGAGCAGGCGGCCACATGTCCAAACAGCGATCGCGGCAATTCAATAATAATCACATGCATAATCGCAAAAGTAGCTTTCGCTCTGCGGTACAATGAAAAATTCAGGACTATTTGCACTTTACCTTGCACAAAAGCGAAACTATCCGGCATAATTGCCATTACCATTGCAGTGGCTAATGTTTTCTTTTTCTTTCGCTCCCTTGACAAACTTGTGACTTCTATATGCTGGCCCGTACAATAAACGGATAGTTTTCAACTAGTTTAATGTAAATACGAAGATACGATCGTTACATAACATAATAATACTTTATCGAATGCAGAGGACCAATAACAATGTTGTTTCTCACTGAGTGCTGTGTAACACATGATAATCAATGAAGGTAAAAGGCGCTTTGTATGAGAAAATAAAACAAATATGAGTATTGCGTTTCATCGGACACACAAGTCCGATTTAACTTGTTATAGAAGTAAAAAGTAAGCTATTTATAAGATCCTTAATATATATATATATATATATATATATATATATATCGATTACGGTCGTCCTCGTTTTATTAAGCTTTGACATCGAATAGCCTTTAATTAAGGAGAACTATGTAATCTGGATTTCTTAAGCACCTTCTTCGTATATAAACTTTTTGTGTAGAAAAATGTTCTACGATTTATGCTAAAAATAAGGACACGAGCTCCGAGTGCTTTGCAATAGCTTTAAACGTGAAAAGAGCCATAAAATTTATCGCTAGATAATAGTAGCAGGGGGCCGAGAAAGCCGACAAACTTTTGTCCAGTTTCAGCATCCGTACTACACGTGGGAAAATTAGTGGATTCAGCCCGCAACCTAGATAAAGCTGAACAAATTATTTAATCAAAGTGATGGAAAAAACTGTGGACGAAGCCCAAATATCAAGGCCAACGAATTTACAAAAGATCGAGCCGTTCGATCGTCCGATAATACACTCATTTTTCACAGAGCCCGCAAGTCAGGCATTCATTGACGTAGTCGAAAAGCACATTAGCGATGCACGTGACAGAGCTCCTGTACGCACTAACACGAGTGCCCGCGCGCGCGCGCGCGCGCCTATGCATGTAGCGAGCGACTTTCAGGCGAGCGACAGCGAGCGTGTACGCGAATTCGCAATGGGCGTGTATGAGTGAAACGAAGTTTGAGCTTTGAGTTCAGATTAGAAGCCGTGGACATGTTCTCTCCCCCACTAATGGATTTCACTCATTTTTCTCCCCTGACGTCCCGTCGCGACTTCGGCTCGACACTCCAGAGTATCCCGCGCGCGTTTACCGAGAGCCAACGCGGAAGCAGTTGATTTTCTTCATCTCTGCTCGTCTCTTCTTACAAGCGAGACGCCCTTTATCCATTTATCGGTGGAAAGTATCGATGCTACGGCTTAGCTACGGGCTCATGTAAATACTTCGTACTCGAGATATCTTACTCATTTTATTGTTCTTTCCCCTTCACCTTACAATCATGTGCTTGTTTTATTTATTCGTTTCTTAACCATTTCGTAACCATTTCTTTTATCGACGCAACTCTATTCAAGTTCCATATTATTTTTTAATAATTTCCACAAGCTTTTGCTCTCACTTACACATCTTTCATCCCTGCTTATTATTTTATACCGTATAATTATCAATAAAATCATTTCTAAACATCTATTTGATATATACCCAATTAAGTATGCCAACTAAGCATACGTATTATAAATTAATTTGACCAGTTTTTAATAAAACAATTGTAGGCTTTATTCTCGAACATTAAAATCACTATCAAAGCATTTCTACTATTAAAATTTGTTTTAAAAAATATTATTTTTGCAGGAAAAGTAACCGATAATGAAAACGATGTGTACGTGTATATAAATTTTGTAATTATAGTTTAAATATATTTATTTCATTTTTGATACATTTATTTAAGTACAGCATTAAACACTTTCATCATTGAAAAATATTTATAGTTTAATACATATTCTTTTATAATATATTTTTGTTTGCGATTTTTGCAGAAAATTTCATTATGATTACCAAACTAAACTTAAACAAAAAAAAACCTATTTTTACCGAACTCATCAAGATATTTTAGTGTTTTTTAAAGATAATCGTGTTTTCTGAACTCATTAACGTAATCATGACGAGTATCTTAGATTATAAAATAATATGAAAGGTGTAAAATAATGTCTGAATAAAAATAAATATTATTATTTAATTGATTTTTAATTAATTAATTTTAATTGTTTAACTGTTACTAACTGCGCACGTATTTGGGTTGTTTTTACATTTTTCTATATTAAAATTTTAATATGGAGCAAAATAAAAATTTCGTGATTAAGGCTAATAAAATTATAAAAATATTTCTTAACAATTACTTATTTACTTTATACTCTTCTTTTTAGTATGAATTATTTTACATTTCGATATGAGAGCGTGATTTCAAATACACTTTATAATATAACATTCCTTTATGAAATATAAAACATAAAGCTATTATTAAAAAATAATCTCAATACGAACAAGTATATCCGAACAATTTACTTTCAACTTATACAGAAAAAGTTATTATGACAAAATAATATTTTTATACTTACATTGTTCTGTGTCACCTGTACCCTTGACCTGCTCGATCATTATGGTCTTTTTCTAATGCTGTACAAGTCTTTTGATCTTTATTATAGTAACTATTAATTATTTATGTCATAGTAATGACGCAATAGCTGCTATCGTATAATATAACTTTTATTTTATTAGACAAAATGCTGTTTTCTCTTGCCTAGCATTAATAGTAAAATGTCAAATAATTAATTATAATTAAGATTACAATGATATCGGGTTCGATGTACAGGTGACATCAGAATGACATGGATGACACGATATAGAGCAGTATGTAAACTACTGGAGGTGGATACACTGGTAAACAGTTTATCACCACAAATATCAAGATACATGAAGAATAGTATAAGAAAAAAAACTTATAATATACTGGAAAGAATCAATCTATATAAGCTTATTTTTTAACAAAATATGTACTTCGTATCTAATATTCTGTCATGGTTGACTTTAAATCGATTAATAACACAGTAATAAATGACAAATAGTTATGAGTTTTAATAATGATAATAATTACATAATTAATATTATTTCCGTAAAAAAGAAACGTGTTTCAAAAAAAGAAGTTTATCGCAACCCGTCAAATCTTTAACAATTGATGATTTTATCAGGATATTTGAGACTTCGTGATTAAATTTTTGCACTGTAAGATTTGCTTGTATCGTAGAGAAATTATATTTGGAATCAAATTTTGCCATTATTAAATACATTAATTTTTTTTCAGAGATTAATGTGAAAGATAGCATATAATTTGTCTTCATAAATATTTAAGAATAACATTAAAAAATTAATAAGCAATAAAAAGTCTTAATTGATGTATTACCAGTTGTTTCAAAGTTATTGAAAAATTCTGATTTATAATATAATAAAAGTCAGATCACACTGCTACTGTCATTCAAATGAATATGTGACTGTAAAATAAATACACAAATATAATTTATTTTTATGGAACTGCAAATACGGATACTATAATTGATAATTATAAAAACTTTGATTACATTTTAAAATAAAATTTAATGTAAAAACCGCGAGTGATGCACTATGTACTATAAATGTATACTTTCTAACCTTAAGTACAAAATAGGTAGGATTTTTCAAATGAAGCCATATATTTACTGAATCATTTAACTTGCAATTTACAGTGGTAAAATTTTAATGTAAAATAAATTATTCCCTATTTTATTACATAAAACGTTATCTAATTATTTGTAAAATCGGCTCTTCACGTATACATATGTACATGTATGCTGTTGTCAGTAGATAAAATAAGATAATATACTAGCATCGTCGATTTTGAGACATGACTTGTATCTGTTAAAAGTCTCGATATGCTTGATCAAGTTCAATATATGTATGTAGATATGGTTAAAATTTATTTATTGGATAGTAGAAGTTTTGCATAATTAGATTTGATAAAAGAGTAATAAATGGTAATGAGCGATTGATAATAATAATGATAATGTGAATAATAATTCATAAAACTTTATATATAAGTAATCTTTCTTTCAAGAATGCCAATTTAATCCCCCAACATTAATTTTAACAATTAACAGTTTAACAACAAATATATACTGATTACATTATGAATCATAATTACAGATAAGAAATAGACACATTCTTAGCATGTATATATATATAAATATCATGCTTGATTTGTGATGCATTTAAATCAATGACCTAATCTCTTTTTTAACAAAACTGAATCTAATTATAAATATTCATACTACATTTTGTAATAGTACACATGAAATAGGTAAATTAATTTTGCAGAAAGTAATAATTAAAATAAATCAAGTGCAATGAATTTTTTTTTAATCATAAATGACAAAAAATGAAATCTAGAAAGAATATATGAACCGTCTTACATAGCACAAAGATTCACGATAAGACATCAACTGTTAATTCGTTGAAAAAAAAAACAAGAATTTTTTGGACTTTTAACGAGTACTATCGATTTGCGTAAAATGTTGGGAATGAAAAACCATGCTAGCTTAATATAATAATAGGTTACAGAATTAAAACTTTTTATAATTGCATTTATTTTTATCGTGATTTACATATAATTTTATCAAAGTCAAGGCATGCTAGACTCTTATGTATGATGCTTTTCTTGTTCATTGCGTGTCACATTGAACAAGGACATGGAAAAAATAAAAAGTCTACTGTGCGATAAGGTAAATAGGCATTTCTTAAAGTTCATCAAAGGTAATTTAGAAATTGATGTGAAATACCAAGTACATATACAGCTTCAAGTCGTAGCTACAAAATAACTGATTGCGTAGATTTGAGCGTATTAAAAAAGGTGTATAAAATAAAAAATGTATTTTTTAAAATTAATGTATAATACTGAATAATTTAAAATAATAGTAATAAATATATAACTATAAAAAAAAATATGATAAAAGACTAAGTAATTTTTGCCAATTAGAATCGACATGTACAAGATACGAAAGTTAAGAAAAATACTTTTATTTTAAATTACACCTTCCTTCAAATCATATTTTTATTTGTTTAAATAATTATTAAAATATAACTTAATGGTGTTTTTTTTGCTTTTGTAAATAAAATATACGTCACTGATTTAGCAATTCTTACTATACTATTCTTAGATTCTAGATAAGCGTTATGTACTAAAGTAGATATTATAAAAACAAAAAATTCTATTTTTTTTAAATAATTGTGTTAAACTTGCATTACTTTAATTCGTTATGGTTAAATTACTATAATCTATAATCATTTCTAATGAAGCAGTAGCACTGACTCGTTTTAATTTTAGCCAACAATTTGATAAAACTTTTTTCTAAAATTATTTAGATAAAATCTTCGTAACTTACTGTTACCATTGTGTAAAAAGTGCGCATTCTTTGATGTGCAACGCATGAGTTCGATAACAGAGAGCAACCATAATAAGCGATGTCAGACGACTAATACACTAATCCACATCATTGAAAATTTGCACAATAACTGAAGCGAGAGCATCGCCTATATTCATCAACAGACAGTTATCTGTCTGTGATCAAGCATATCGCCTGTATGTGCCCGAGCACTATCAATTATTCAGTGGCATTTATAATATGCAGTATATAAATCTTTTACAATTTTCATTTTTTGTTGTTCACACATACACACACACACGCACACACACACACATATATAAATATAGTAATTTTTAAAATATTAAATACTCTAAGACTATTGAAAGATTAAATTTCATTTACAGTAAATTTTTTTTGTAATACATAAAATTAATTTAATTTTATAAAACCGCTTTAAAGGGATATTTTATTCTTTTAAGTTCTAAATGGATTATTATATAGATATCGTTAAATATATGTATTTTTATTTTACGCTCGGGCTGTTTATTATTAATTTAAATTCAGTCGAATAATTGCATTATTAATCATAATTTGATATAGAATATTATTAGATTTCTTTTTAAATATATACGTAATATAATTATAAGGTTATGAAATAATTCTAGGCAACTGTATTTAACATTTATTAAGAATAGCATGTGTTGATTAGAAATGAAATTGATGGTGTGTGAAATAAAAATCTTAAATTTTTTGTTTGATATTGTGAAGTAAACTTTATTATACTTATTACATTATACATTCTGTCTAATAAAAAATTTTTTTGATATTTATATAATAATATCGAATGTCTTACGACCTGTAATGATGTGTAATCGTTTTATTGTTTATTTAATTCAATTATTATAAATTATTATCAAGAAGATAATTAATAAAGAAAACATAATATTTATTTTTACAATATTAATTGTCTATATATTAAGGGAATAATTTTTACGATCGCTTTTACGTTTAAATAAAACATTGATAAAAAAAACTTAAATTTAAATGTGAAAGGTTTACTTTAAAAAAAATTAATTTTTATTTTAGTTGTAATACAATATAGTAAAAAATGGTTATTAGAAGCTTGAAAATGCCACTTACAGGCCTCTTTTTATTAAGAGTGTATGGCGATAAAAAAGCGAAGTTAGAGTGTGCATCGTAAGAAACAGAGAATTGATACCAATTTATAAAGGTTACATATTGCTTATATTATTTATGATGTTTTAATTTTATATGTAAATGATCTGCATACTGTTACAGAAATTAAAAAAAAAGATACTCAGTGTTAAAGCTATTGCTTTATATAAAGTAAACTATCAAGCTGTGGTTAAAAATAATTGCCAAACATTTAAAGTGACAATTTAATATCTTCATTGAAAAATATATTGTTCTAAGGTTATTAATTTTATTACATGTTGAAATATACCTAAATAAGTGCTGACTTTTTTGTAGCATAAAAAATAATCATTATTATACCTTATTCCCTTTTATACAATTGATATTTATTTAATATATTGTATTCTTATAACTAGAAAGAAAGTGTTGTTTGTATTATAGCTTCAATTTTAAGATGACTTGAATTTTAAGTAGCTGCTGCTCATAATCTAAACATACCAGAAAGAATCGAAATAGTATAAAAAATAGCAGTCACCAGAAACAAAAAAATTTCCTTCAGATTTAAAATTTTCAAATATAAAGTTCATCTATCTTTTTGATAAATATATCATAGTTATGTGCAGGCTTTTTATATTGTAAAACAGTGATAAATAAAAACTAGAGATATATAGACTTCCGTCGCTATTTTAATATACATTGTGTAAACTAAAAATAAATATGGACTAATTATATAACTGCATAATTCATCATTCCACAAATATTCAAACTTTTGCTTTAAACGTCTAAGATATTGAAAAACTATTGAATTAAATTTGAAAAAAAATTCACCTACATTTAATGAATTTACTATTGTTGAATTCATGCGTAAAATAATATATGCTAAAATGCATTTAAAAAACTTATCGTCGATTAAAATTTATTTAATTGTAACATGTAAGGGAAAATTATCATATTATACAACAATATTTTTTATACATAAATTTCGACGTTAGTATTTAGATGCTTGTTTTATTTTGAAAAGAGATAATAATTTGAAAATGACACAACTTCATTTGTTTGTTTGTCCCAATAACCCAAGATAATAGGCACAGGATTTTCTATTGTCACGCATATGCTCGATAATTGTAGCAAAGCAAATTAAATCGTTTCAGAATATCCCCTTTATTCATAGATTTAGGCAAGTGAATTTGTTTTCAGCATCATACAATCAGTATGATTGTAGGACTGTGACTCAGGATAAAATTTAAAAAAAAAAATGCTTTAATTTCATTTCCAATGGAACGTATCCTAACCCCTTAGACGGTCGTAGTGAAGAATTAAGCAAATCTAGCGCTAGAGCGACGCATTCGATTTATGGAAGCGTGGCATTTTTTAAGTGGCGGATCCAAAGTGATGTTACCGAACGTCTTGGCAGGCAGGCGTGAAACGAAGCCACCAAGAGGGTATTGAAGTTCCGAGCGACTCCAGTACACGCCTCCTTTTTAACAAGTACGATGGTTATTCCTTTGCGCTCGTAGTCTTTTACGATGTAATCGGAAACCGGCAGATGAATCGTTTCTAACCGAGGGGACAATCATCAAAGGGTTTCCGCTAAAAACCGACCTAAATTCAGAATTCAAATTTCAAATCTGTGTCTTAAACGTTATAATTTTTATAGTACTTGGACTATCTATTTTTATGGTTCTTGGACTGGCTGTTAGTAGTTTTATAAATTTTTTCAGCGTGAGAAAGCAAGTGAATGTGGATAAATGTTATCTAACGGGTAATAGGGAAGATGAAGCTTTTACCACAACTGAAATAAATGTTAATCAATCTTTGATTCGCAGTAGGCTTTTTCACCTTTATAATAATATATATTTTTTAGAATTGTATTAAGACCAACTAATTGTACGTCGACGCATATTATTATCTTTCAAAGAGGCCTCCTCACTTTCTCTGTTTGATCGATAGATCCACGCTTTCCGTAGGAAATTAAACCTATCGTCGACAAGTATGAGTGTCAGGACAAGGAGTCGTACAACGTCAATATATCGCGCTACCTTTTATTTGGTCCTACCGAAGCTTTTTTGGCATTTAATCCATATAACATATTTGACATTATAAAATTTTATTATGTGCAAGTATTGTAATTTCTTCTTGTCTTTATACGTTCGGCTCAAATGCGTATTTCTATTTCCATGCGTATATATACGCGCATTTGTGTTATACTAATGCATGTACCCATAAGTTATAAAAAATGCGTCTGATAAATTATTTTGTTTTTAATTCACAGATTCTCCTTACGAAGATAAATTAAATATTCAATTATTCATCCTAATAACAATTTTTTTTAATATTTGCACGCATGATTAATCTGTATATATGTTATAAAAACTACAAACGCTTAATTTCTTAAAAATTATGCTTTTATTATGCTATATGCATAATTTAAAATATAAATATCCATGATATGGAAACATTTTTAGAAACAAAATTTATAGATACACAAGTCAAAACCGGAAAGTTAATTTTACAATTCAGGAATAGAGTAATATTATTGAATCAAATATCATACCTTGTATATTAAATTAAGATTTTTGACTTTAAAAAGTTACGTTTTGAATATATGAAAAACATATATGTAAACAATATTAGTATGAGATAATTTTCTAACACAAAAAATAAAAGGATACTTTATTAATTTACAATAAATAATATTGATCCCGATGGTTTTTGCAAAAATCATCGAACGAGCATAAATTATAATTTAAAATAAGGACTAAATAGAGCTCTTATGTCATTATAATAATTATATAGAGATGGGAAACATTTTTTCGGAATATCGCGTGTTACGCGAGTCTTACTTTGAGCGCTGTAATCGTTAAACTCGCGTCTATTGAAGATAAATCATCCAAGTTATTAATACCAACAACCCAAGCATTTCACTGACATCAATAACGCGTTCTGCACGAGCGGAAATTTCTTACTTGCATTATTTTGAGAGTTACAAGTAAATTATTCAATTTTAAAGAATCACTTCTAACTCTCTGCACCCCAATTGGTAACAATTGTATACATTAATTACCTCTGCATTTGGTAAGTAAGAAGCAACACGAGCGCGACTTATGTTATACAAGATTGTTTGTCTTTGGAGAAATCAAGTATAGATATAAAGGATGCCTACTTTGAAATAATACGTATTAAAAGACCACGATATTATTATTGGTGTGAAGTCAAAAGTAAATTTTTCTTTCCAGGAAACAGCACTCCGTAATAATAAAATTTTCCTCGGAATATTGCTCGGATTTGTTTAATACAGAGAAAATAAATGTTATTGCCTCGCGGAAGTCAAACTTTTTCCGAAAGTAAGAAGCTAGTGGAACGTCGAACGATTGTATAAGTTACGGGAACCCGTAAATAAAAACTGTTTAGTCGGATTTCAAAGGAAGCAGAACAATGAGCGATGATCGCAATACAAGCTCGCCGGAGGGAAGGAGGAAGATTGTTGGAATAGAAAGCATGAATAATAGCGGGGAAGAAAGTGCGTCCTCCCGATGTTGGTGACTCGATTGGGAAGCGTCGCGTGCCATCGATGTGCATTGAAGGAGGCAACAGCCAGCGTCAAATATTCATATTATAATGTGTTATATTACACGCGCGCTCAGATGCTGCTCGATAGTAACTATATGCTATTGTGCCGCCAATGTTCCCGGTTACACGAAGGCACGACGTAACACTAGAAGCGCGATCCGCCCACACGTTCCCCCCCGACCGACGTCCCTCTCCTTCTTCCCACCCCCTTTCCAGGGCCGAATACGGCTGCAGCCGTTGCTCCTAAGCAACATCTCCGCGTAGTAGACTTGCCTTGATTAACTTGATGCGCCACTTCGCATTCACATCCCTGCGAACGAGTGATAAATTTTCATTGTACAGTCTCGTTGGCAACGCCTGTCCGAATGATTTATTGCTTCGAAATTAATGTACACATTTATTTTATCTAGAGCAGCAATGCTGCTTGGTATTGCTAGTGAAAGAAATCATACTGCAATTGAGTTGACTTTTTTTAAGAACGCAATAGCCTTTAAAATGCCCTTCCTCGGTTAAATTAGGGCATCCTTTTATTATAAGCGTTTTTTTTTTTTACACGTTTGTTTAATTCCATTCTTAGTTGCTTATCGACGATACACAAGCAAATATAATTTTACAGCGATGTTGTTGATTATCATAAACTATTAAAGCAAACATACCCAGGTAATAAATTTTAGTGACAATGCGATGCGTACGCTACTATAAATTGGTCGATTGGCTTCTGATTTTGCTCGCGAATTTGAGATTTCTGCACTTTTGCACGAGTTCTTTTTTACTTTTTTAATTATATTTTTGCCATTTATTGGAATTACTGTGTTCGATAACGGAAAACAAATAAAAGAATAAACACATTTTAATTTGCCTCAAAAAGTGTAAAGAAAGTAAAAATCTAAGCATTTTCCATCCAAGATGTAGGGTAAAGTACAAGCACAACTACAAAATCGAAATAGAAGCGTGACAATTAATTCCTGTCAAGATTTGATGTGACCCACACAAGTGAGTTTATTACGACAGCCTAGATGAAATTTGATTCAGAATTGTAAGTTTAAGATCCCTCTTAGTAACATAGTTCAAATCTTCAAATAAAGTTACCCCTGAGGAGGAGCCAGATATTAAAGACAAAATTTTTCTGTCATTCATCGAGTTTTCAAAGGCCATACACGTGCACGTGAAATAAGTCAGTTAAGAACTTTGTTCAGATTAACCACTACTGACTTGACCCGAGCTGAAAACTTTATAAAATATATCAACAATATTACCACTCGCACTTATCGCATTTGTGTTAAAATAAGGTACACAAAAGATGCTACGTAAAATAGATTCAAAACAGTCAATCAGCTAACAACTGTCATTGTCATAATAACAACTTGTATTGAACCTCTCACGAGTAATTTATTTCGATAAACTTCTTTGTACAATCGGAACTTCTTTAAGAGAAATCAATTTATCATTCCAAATCTTTTCGACATCAGGTACAATTTTACTATAACTATGAAAAATATATATAACTTTCTCTAAATTATTTTAGCTTTGTAAATTTTCATTTGAACGAGACAAATATTTACTTACATTTAATATAAAAGTTTTTGAATAACATGTAGTTTCACCTATTTATGTTAAATTAAATGAAGTTATTTTAAATCCAAAAATTCCTGAATTCATTAGCTCAATTACATGTTTATAAAAATGGAGAATTATAATGTTCGGAATGATGATTGAGAAAAAATTGTATTCCAATGAATGAACAAACATAGTAATAATAAGCCGGTAATAGATTTGTGTTTCAAGAGAGCTCGTCTATGCGCATAAATAATTGGCTGGTAGAGATTAGAATTGTGGACCCGTATTTCGTATAATATCACCTCATCCTTTGGCTTTCCTTTCTACGAGGGTATGCACGAGTGGCGTGTCATGATTAAGTAATAAAACATTTAGGTTCGCACACGCGGACTCATGTGACTTCTTCGTTAATACATGCGTCCAATACATATTAGTGCGCGTGTGTGCATATAAGGGCGTATCGACAGATGCAACCGTATGAGTTTTTACCCTCTTACAAGGGCGGTTCAGATTCTACTGAATTTTTCTCTCTTTCTTTCTTTCTCTCTCTCTCTCTCTCTCTCTCTCTCTCTCTCTCTCTCTTACTCATTCTCTCTTGTTGAATACTCAACGATGATAGATATCGTGGTTTATAGGCTTCGTTTTATACCGATAGTCACATGAAGAGAGAAGCCAGCAATCGTCGGTTATTATATATATGGCGCGTGTTTTCGAACTTTACAGCGTTTTTACAGGAGCCTTAATCGTTAATATGTACGTGTAGACGCGTGTACCATGCCGATGGAAGGCTTTTGTTCTCAGTCGAACTGATGTAAGGCGTTATATAACGGCGTGTAAGCCGTTGAGTCCACGTACATGAAAGTTAGGGTCGTATGAAGTCATAATCATAATTCTTTCGATTCTTATCAATTTTAATACACGTTCGATCTCGGTAATAGCCTTTACCGAACTGGGTCGAAACACTTTTCCTGACTTCTTTGATAAAAGTTTTTCTGATATTAATACTATTTATACATTTGCACATCTGTATTGAACTTTAAACATGTTATTAAAAAAGTTATCGGTAATGTCGATTTTAATGTCCTTAACGCTAACGTAAGCAAGCAATTTTTAAAATGTTTTTAATTTTGCACAATACAGAAATTTACAAATAGAACCGCAGTAATGGTCGAGCAAGCTATTGGATATTTCGTTGATAAATTTTACATTTGTTAAATTAAGGAAACGTCTTTTGAAACTTAACTTTTGGAATTTAACAATTTAAAAAACTGTCAATAATAAATGATGAGATTAATCGAAGATTATCCTATTAATTAAAGCAAAAAAAATTTGTACCACAATAACCTATAGAATTAGACTATTGTTTTCGTAAAAATGGAAAACAATACTTTCGCAATAATTTTTATCACAATTCTAGTTAGACTTAATACTTGATTAGGCTTTCAGCTTAAAAAAAAAAGAAATGATAATTATATATTTATGAATCACCGGGATGAACATTGTACTACCAACTGTGCGTTAATTTTAACGCAAACATTTATTGGCGAATAATACGAACTTCAAAATGCGTGCTCGAAAGTACATGGTTAATATTTAAGTTCTTGTCCAGTAAGATGAAAGAAGTTTCATTGCCAGTTGATTAATTTTGTTATTGTAACCTCACAGGATTAGCACTCGGCAGATATAATCAATTTGTCTTTCCATTGCCGTATGGATAACGTGAATGAAAAAAAGGGGTGAGCTTAGGGAGAGAGCATGAAATCAATCGATGGAGGATGCGACCATGCGGTGGAAAAAAAAAAAAAGAAAGAGGCCAAGGGACTTGCAAAGTGTGTCCGAGAGGATCTAATCGAGGCAAATCTAGCTGTGTAAAAGTGAAGAGAGAAAGACTCCGGGTGCATTGACGCGAGAGCCACGACAAAAGGGATGTGACATTCCCGATCGCGGGGCATTGTCGTCGGATCCCACTTCATGACCACGGAGATATGAATGAGCGCGACGGAGAGGGCGACGGAGATCGGGAGCGAGGCCGAGAGCGAGAGGGCAAATAAGGATGGAAAAGAAATTGTGCATGCGCATGCACGTATCTGCCCAATGGGCCGCGTGTGGGTAAGCCCAGACAAGCTGTCCGAGCGTAGGTACACGACAAAAGTACAGCGCAGACACGAGTACATTAGGGCTGCCGGCCTCGATCTCCTCGTCGCTCCCCACGCATATATGCACACGCCAGCTGGCTTATTGTTAAATTACTGCCCCGGTGATGTATCTGCGATACAGGGGCGTGGGGATACCGCTTCCGGCGAGCACTCACCCGCGGAAAATGCCTCGAAATTTCAATTATGTATCCGGGGGCGCGAGCAGGCCAGTCGTTTTTTTTTCTTCTTCTTCTTTTTTCTTCAATCGGCGCTCGCGGATATTTTTCAGAGGAAATTTCAGCGAAGCGATACTCGCTGCTCCCCCCCCTCGCCCCCGGCCACCGGCCGGCCGACCTTACAATAATATTAAGCGTCCTTTGCGAACGAGCTGGTTGGCGCTTGCTCTTTCGCTCGCTCGGATTTATTGACCCCCACTATCGGGAAAACTAATTCCGCAGCCGCTGTCGTTGTAAAAAAATTATTATTGAAATTTTTTATTCGAGCGCGTTTCGATAAAAGCATTTTTATCGAGCGCAGGAGACAGGGAGGGACTACTGCCTGCCTGGCTGGCTTTCGCGCGGAGCCCAGTTAATGTGCATAGTATGCTGCGAATTCGTTTCCAATGAAAGAGGCTGCTGTTATTTGAGCGAGCGGCGGCGGCGACGGCGGCGGCTAATTTGGGGGTCGCATGAATCGAGGGGCCCACATGCCTCCGCCAATGAGAGGATCATCCTTTAATGTATTTATATACGGGCAGAAGACAGGCACTGCAGCTACGGGCTCGAGCCCACTGGGGTGAGATTTGTCACCCGTACATCGGTAATACGTGTCGTACACGGAACCGCGCTTGTATCACACCATTGTCATCCGAGCCGAGAGATTAAGCTAATTTCACACATGTCCACCCGCTCTGCAGATTACCTCTGCTCCTCGGCTCTCTGTTTTTCTGCCCAGCCGTTGATGATTTTGCATGATATATGAAACCGGGCTGCCCGCCTTATATTAAAAATCACCCGTCAGAAGGGACAATTGTTTAATCTTCATTATTACTATTATTATTGCTTTGTTTCTATATTTAGCTTTATCTAATTTCCCCTTTCTCAGTCAATGTTCACATAGTCTGTATTTGTTATCAATGTCAACTGCAATTACAAATACACAGCGGGCTATACAAATACTGGACAAACTTTTAAATATTTATCCAGATAATACATAACTGTGCATACCTATTTATAATGAATATTAATGCTTGTATAAGGATATTAATACGCGATTTAATTTATCGATCATTGTAATGTAAAAACGAATATTCACCATCTAAACGAATACGGACTTTCTTTTAATTTTACTTATATTTACATAATAGACACTGATCATTTTCATTTCGACAACAAGAAATAAAGATTCATATCCCGATACTAAGAAAACTGTAATGGTACCTGTCCAATAATTATAAGGGCTTATGTTCAAAAAGTTAGCCATCTTTATTGCAAATAAATGATGTATCAGACTATTATTAAAAACTAAAACAATCAGAATTAAAAAAATTATGACATTTTAAATGTTCTCTTTAAATTTTAAAATTTACAAAAAAAAAAGATTAAATATTGAATTTGCTGGCGTTTTAAAATAAATCTTATTAAAAGTTAAGCCTTTTATTTGTAACATTATTCACAATTGCATTTAAATAAACATCTGATAAAATCAGTACTACATAATGAAAGTAGTATAAATTCAGAAATTAAATGTAAATATTAATGTTTTGTAAAAGATGTTATTTTTTAAAAAGAAATCATACTGTATACAACATTTTTTGTAGGTACGAAAATCAAGTTATCGAATGCTTTGTAAATCTTATAACGAATCAAATTTAGAAATTATATCAAGAGCATCTCAGCTGGTAATCGGTTTCGAACAGTCTATAATAAATTAAACGTTAAAACAAATATAAATAGAAGTCTTGCTCGAAGTTAGTGATCTGACAATGCAGGGTTATTATTTGTAAAAAATTATTCTCTGTTAAAATGTTTTGTATAATCATTGGTTTACATAAATAAGTAAGAAGCATGCAGAGTTATAGTTAATTAAATTTACATTAAAGTTTACCAAACCTTTATCGATCAAGGGAAAGATAATCGGATCATAACCATGGGTAAACGATCCGGAAACTTCTAATAATGTCCTTTAGTTTAGACGCGAAAAAACCATGGTTAAACTGACTAAAGTCTGTTAGGATTGACTTTTGAAGGAACATCTGCCAGAATAACTTGGTCGATTAGTTTCTTGAGCCTCAATGACAGTTTGAAAATCATATTGGAATGGATATATGTGTCTTCTTCAAAGGATCAGTTAGAAGGAACCGCCCCTTCTTCAATCTAGGTTTACAGTTACTTTTCCCAATGTCTAGCACATGCTTACGTGTGACTTGACACGTTTCTTCCCTTTCTCATGCGCCTTCATATCCTTCACTTTAAGTACCATCTTCTCGTGTCTCGTGTAAAAAATCTGTCAAACCATTTTTCGATAAATCGCTTGCTAAACAATCCTACAAAAATAAGCACTCGAGTAGCGGCGAGTAGCATTGTGCATTCGGGTGGGGGGGGGGGGAATCGTTAGCTAATGAATAAAGTTCCTGGGTAATCGGACACTTGTTGGCATGTGTAAATTATACATTGTTCCACGTTTTTGGCAATTTCGAGGTCGAATGTCGGCGTCTCGTCGCGCAGAGGCAAGTACAAAAAACACAAACAAAAAGCGAGGAACGAACTGTCCGATGACCCGAGCACACGGGATTGCGAGGGTGAATGTCGTCGGACAGCTTTCGAGCAGCTCACGTCATCTCCGACAGCTTTGTCGGTGCATCTGAAGGGGGGAGGGAGAGAGAGAGAGAGAAGAGAGAAAGAGACAGTGCAGTTCTCCGAGAAGCCGTTGATTATCCGTCCCTCCCACCTCTTGGCTCATTTATTTGTTTCATGCGCGTCATAGCGACCGCCTCGCACTTGACACTTCTCGGGAAGCTTTTTCACGGAGCATAAGGCCTCGGATATTACTTAATTTATCTTTGAATCTTTTCGTGGCCGCGTAGAGAATCGCAGCCTATCGTTTCAGCGAAAAGCCGCTACGCAGACGAGAGGTAAAACAAGCACTAGGAATAATAAAGAGCGAGAGGATAAAGAAGCGCCCGGGAAGAGATAGAACCGTGTAATTTGGCCCTGCGCCTCGCCCGCACGAGCCTCCTCTCGTTTTCATTCCCACGCGACCTACGACCTCCTCGCGTGCACTGTCCTCGTCTCTCCCTCCCTCCTCTCTCTCTCTCTCTCCTCCCGAGAGCCCTCCTTTCCCCGGGGCCTCGTGCAGGGCCCGCGGCCCCACGCCGCGCGCGCGCGCGCGCTCGCGCCCTAGGACGAGCCGAGAATGGGTGGCGCAAAGGAGAGTCCTGCGTGTCATTTGACACAGTCCTAAACTCGATTCGCGCCACGAGAGCGAGGCAGCGCTCGGCGGCTCTTCGTAAATGCCCGGGGCATTTTTTGTCTCGCGAGCGCTCGCGAGCCGAGTTCCCAAGCCCAAGAACAAACGGACTCTACTCTCTCTCTCTCTCTCTCGCTGCCGCCCGCCGCCCCTCGGCCCATTCTTGGCGACGTCTGCTCTCTCTCCCCCGCTCGGTTCCCACAAGCCAGGCAACCACGGAGATATAACCAGGGCTCTTCCACGAGGGCCCCGGTGCCGCTGCCGCGCTCTCATGAATGAGACTTCGCCTCGGCAACGCGAATCTCGACGAAAGATAAGCCCAGACCCTATTGTGCATTCCGCCGATTATATTCCCTTTTCGGTCGGCTTTTTGCGCTTGGGAATTAGACGCGCTTCGTCCGGCCCTCTTCATTATGTCTCTCTCTCTCTCTCTCTCTCTCTCTCTCTCTCTCTCTCTCTCTCGCTATGCAATCGCAAAGTGTGTCCCTCTCGGTCCCCCGGCCGACCCCCCCCCCGCCCTCCTAGCGCAGCCCGCGCCCCTCGCTCTCGCCTCTCGTCGACCGAGGGCTTCTGCTGCTGCCCGGCGAGGAACAACGGTCCGCGACCTCCCCCCGCCTCGTTGATAATGGGCCCGTCGCTTTTGGTCGTCGCTACTCTCCCACCCGATAAAAGACACACCTAGACCCGCTGCACCGGCAAAGGCCATTCGCCCACGAGTGACTTCCTCGATGAGTCCGCCTCGCGTTCTACTCCCCACCCACCCACCCACCCACGTCGACTTCCGACACGATCCAGACTAACGTGCGATAAAGGGCATTTTTCGCCCCGAAATCTGGACGTATCCAATTGAGTCGCGAGAAGTAGCTGCGCCAGCACATACGCATACGTTGTAATACCTACGCCTCGCCCGTACGCTGAAATATGATATCGGACACCCGAGATGTAGTTGCCATCAATAATCTACTGATTCGATTTAAATATTATCAAAAAAAGTTACATTAATTAAAGCGGCGGAAGGTGAAATTTGATGCGTGCAGCGAACGCAGCGCGCAAATGTTATATTCGGTGAGCTAGATATTGAAAAGAAAAGCTATTATTGCAGCGTACAGCTTATTACGTAATTAATATAAAATAATCGACAACCATGTGAGCAATCTATATGGCACCGATTGCCCCGGCATACGCTCGCTTTCAATTATCTGTAACTCGATTGCAATTTTTATTTTTACGAGTATAAAATGTGTCTGTTATGCAAGCGTGAAATTAATTTAATTTCGACGGTCATCATAAATTACGTATGGTGAATTACACCCGCGAAAGAAAATCAGTTAGCTAAAGGCGTTCTCGTATGCTGTGAATGTCATTATGATTCAGGACAGTTGAGTGATGTTTATTAGTGGCGAGCGTCCGATAACCACGACTATCTTTATGGCCGTTGCCGTTTTGCCAGAGACGTGCGAGTTTTGCAAAACTCGGTCGCTATACTTTTTCGCAAAACCTCCGCTGTGTCATAAAGTTTTTAGTCTTCTCGAGTGACAAAGTCTATATACTGTATTTTCTTCAAAATAAACTGAAATATAATGGGCGGCACACGTGTCGTAACTGGATCCTTCCTCAACCCATTGGTTATTAATGAAAATATCCAATTATATTTGGTCTTTCGTATCTAATTTAGATGCGAATACACCACCTCAATGTACTTTTATTATAGATCATTAGTATTTCTTCGCGCATAAAATAGACTCAATACGTGTACGTGTCCGAAGCTAACAACAAAATTCAAGTACTCGATAGGAGTGGGGAACCGAGTTGGCATACTTTTCTGTCACTTTACACCGTTCACACAACACAACTGCCACTGTTCCATCTTCCGCTTTGCAAATGCCTCGTTCTCATCATACGTTCGATTTCTCCTAACAAATTATGCCTCTTCCGGGCTGATATTTTTAGAACTTATTGAGTACTTTCCACATGACTTCAAATAACCTATACTACAAACATTTGCACTTATCCAATTGCAAAGCTACGTAAACGTAAGAAGACACCTTTTAAATTTAAACGATTTTTCAAACGCTGTATCGTCAATGATTGACAAAAACTTTTCAATTCGTAATAACAATAGTAGAGCGGGCTGCAATACCGATTTCTAATGGGTCTCTTTACGAATACGACAATTTTTTGATTTTTTAAATAAACGGGAATAAGCTTATATAAGTTAAGCTTACAAAAATCTGCATTTGAAAATTTAATTAATATAATATTCGTTCAAAAAGAGCTTTACTTCAAATAAGAAATTTGAAGTCTTCGATTACCTTCCTAAAATAATTAACCAACTCTTTAGCGATAAAAATAAATAATACGTCATAATTTATTTATATTATAATATCTAATTTGCAAAACTAATTATGACAAACTAATGTAGAGGTTAGTTTTTTAGGATCTTTTAATAATGCTTTTTAATGAAGAATAGTTTAATAATTGATATGATTAACTTTTATTATAAGAACAATATAAATATTATTGCAAAAACTGACGTGATATTTATATGTATATATATATATATATAAACCGATGTAATGAAATATTAATATATTGGAACATTGTAAAAACTCAAGAAATTATGCGATTTTAAAGATTTTATAAATTACGCTTGAACGAAGCTAGGAATTTTGCATTAAACAGAATATCTAAGAGTAAAGATTTATTATTCATTAGGAATTGTAGTTTATTTACAAAACAATAATAATAACTGCCGTGCAGTTCTATATAAGAACGAAGTATGACTTATAAAACGGCAGCAAAATATATTTAGAATGTTCAATAATAAAATGCTAAGTATTTGATAGGAAAGTAAATTGTAAGTAAAAGTATGCAATTTCTAAATATGATATGCAAGAGTAAATGAAGCGCCTGAGTATCCGAACAATGGCATGTTCTCAAGTAAGTAGGCTAAAAACAATTCTGCGCGCTTCTTATCTTCGTAAGTTTACCAAGCCGCGTTAAGAGTAAAAAAGAAAAGAAAAATGACTATTATGTGAAAATCCTTTTCTTATGGCGCAGAGCAGCGCACGTCTAAATAAAACGAGCAACGGAAAATGCGTTTCTCGTAGCTACTGCGAGTGTCGTATGCGTGTGTCTGTCCGGCGCCAGCGAAATAAAATAACGCAATGCCCGCAGTCAAAACTCCCGGCATCGATGTCAAATATAATACGCGCACGGAATGTCTGCACGCGTGCGAAACAAACGAAAACTTTTAGTGAGCTTGCCGAGGCTTATCGAGTCCCTCGCCAACACTTTCGTGTCCAAACCGCTTTTGCGCACACGTGTGTGCAGGCTTGTGCGTGTATAGAACACGCCTGCGTACAATCGCTTCGTTAGAAACCGAATGGGGACCTCAAATATCTATACATGGACCCTCGTATTTATATCGTATGCGAATTCCAGCTACTCTTTTCTGATACACAGTAAGCACATGGGTACAAACAACTTTCGCACTTGGGTAAGCTGGAGTAGCCTGAAAAATGTAAATAATAGAGGAAAAAAAAAAATATAACCCCGAGAGGCGTCCAAATAGTTGGTTTGCTTGCGTGGCAAAATGAATAAAGTTATTTATTGGGTAATTTTATCATAAAATAAATATAACGTTATTAACAGATATTGCGAATGTCGTGGCGGGCCTGTATTAAATGCCAAGTTAATTATTTACAGAGAAATAATGCAGTGTGCAGCGAATACTTGGCTGGCACTGAAATAACGTCAGGAGACGAGGCTACTCGAGTAGGCGACGATGACGCTAGCAGCGAATGCCGAACATCTCAGGTGTGTAAACGGGGGCATGAGTCGGAAAGCAGGAAAATCTGTAGCGATTATTCGCGTGCCAGATAAGAGAGAGAGATAGAGAGGGGGAGAGACAGAAGAGTACTGGGGGCCGCGACAGGACTTCGCGTGTCTCCTATAGGCCGAAGTGGTTTCCGCCGAGTCATGAGAAGCGGTGGCGTGGCGAACGCGTGCGCAACCCTCGCGCGGTGGTCGCGACGTTGCTGCCGAGAGCCGGCAGGGAAAGGCCGCCGTCGTTTTTCTCCAGCTTTCTTTGCTCGCACGAGGGTTGCGCCAAGGCGATCTTATCGACACCTACCCTCACCAGGCCACCTTGATGACAATATCGCGTGGTCGCTTAGATAACCCCTCTTGTCATTCCTACATCTACTGGCCACTTTTTGACGTCTCTGCGGCACCGGCCGAGGGCTACTGCCGAGGGGACAGGGACACGAAGCCGGGTCCCCGTCCTACTTTTTATATACCTCCCCCGTGCTCGATTTTTCCGAGGATAATGAGCTACACGCGGCGACTCGGCTCGCTCGCTCGAGGGTGGAAGGGAAAAGTGAGCTCGGAGACCCTCAATCAATTCCGTGACCGTCGTATTACACAGAAATTATCTAAACAGCCGACCAGTCGCTGGATGTCCCTTCATGGAACACATGTTGTTGTCACTTCTGCTCAACAGCATTTTATTTGTTTACTACAAACTCGGAAGAATGCTGATATTTGATCTGGTTGGCTCGGAAACCCATCCAACAAAATGAGCTTCTCCTGATCGAGGAAGCTCTCGAAAATCCATCCACGATATATCAATTACTACGTACTTGGCCTATTCTCATCGCGATTTTGCGCGATAACCTTAATACCGTTGAGCAATACCTTAAAAAAAAAAGCCAAGAAAAGCCTTTTTTCACGTAGAGTTGTAATACTATTACGTAAGTACTCGAGAGCCATATTTGCAATATAAATCATATAGGACGCGTGTATTTTTAAAAAAATAATATTTAAAGATCTTTGTAAGACGCAGCGAAGCTCACGGGGATCGTATTAAAGCTAATATAAAAATACCGATAAGGCATACGTTTAATATCCATAACGTATAAAGCAGAGAGAAAAGGTTTTGGTAAAATGAAAAAGCGTTTAGTTGTAAAAAATGGAATGCTAATGCACGATAGCGAAATATTCACAGTTTGAATGGAAACGATTGTAAAATAAAAAATGAGGCATTAGAGGGAAAGTTCTCGAACGAACTACGCTTCAATGAAAGGGTAAACAATTTTTACACGCGATGTTGCGGTTGAACAGAAAGGCCGAATGTGGGAAAAGATTAAATACTTCGCGAAAATAAAAATTTCAATGCTTGAATTGGGTTGAGTTTACCGATATCAGTGGGGGGAGGGGGGGGGTGAGGTCCGGAAGAAGTTGACGGCTTATTGTGAGAATGAGACGTTATTAGTTCGAAAGAGTCAAAAACTCGAACTCGGGCCGTGATAAGTGAGGCTCGCAGTTCAGTGTTGCCCACTTGAGGTTACCCTTCAGTGTTTGCCTCTTCCTCGTTGCCCGGTCCTCCTCTTACATTATTCCACGAAGGAAACGCATCTCAGCGTCTGCTTACGCTTCCACAGACCCTAACATGTGTTCACTTTATCCCGTCATCAACTGTAAAACCACTGCTTGTACAACGACTCCTTATTTTAGAGCGAAACACTGGCTATAACTTGCAGTAACATAAGCTTCTACAAGACATTAGTTGTATAATACTTTGCGTGATTTATAGGGTTTTTCACCAGGGATAACCAAACAAACTGTCAATGGTAAAAAAAATGTACACACACACTCATACATACACCCACACACATATATTGAGAGAGAGAGAATATATATATATATATATACAAAGAAAGGGTCATTGGAAGATAGTACGCTCGGAATGAATGCTTTAATTGTTGAATTGATATGTGCTGTCAGGAGGGAAGGAGGCTCAAAGTAAGGGGAAGAGAAGTAAAGAAAACGCACAAGGTAAGGTAATTATTTAGCGTATGCATTCATCGGAAATGAAATAAGTGAGCAGTCAAAGATAAAACATTTTACGAATTTAATTTAAAATGTATTGGATAGAGACGACAAAGCCTCAATTACGGAGATAAACACAAATTATCGTAGCATAATAATCGGAAATTATTTTTTCAATGCGTGTAGGCGCAGAATGGCAAAGAAAAGAGTGTCCCCGCATGTGTCCACTAATGGATTAAACGTAAGCTGTTTTTACCTCGTAGTAACTTATCTTGTTTACGAGAGGCTATAGAAAAGAAGATGAGAGTCGAAGAGGAGTCAAAAACATTAAGGCTAATAACCATCGCGAAATGCTGAAACACGTTTCCTTATCCGTCACGGATTCTTCGCGCTTTCCATTATTGTGCTCTTCCTTTTAATGGCTCTCTCAGGATGACGGCCTTTGTGCATCAATGAACTGCAGCTATGTGGCGAGGTTGGGAAGAGTAGGTCGTAAAGAGGTTCGGCGCGACGCTTGGCGATCGGGAAGAATCCAGCAAAATGAAAAAGGCAAAGGCCGCGCAGAAGGGCGCATAAGAGGATGGTGGACTCGTTGCGTGGCTCAGCATCGGCCGGACGGCGACGGAGACGAGTGGACGCGGCGAGGCAGCAGATAAGGCGCGGCAGAGGCGGGGGGTGTAGGGTTAGATAGGTAGGTGTAGGTAGGCAGGTAGGTAGGGGGGGGTGGGGGTGTGGGGGTAAAAGGCGGCCCAGGAATCCCGTTAGTCCAACGTCGGGCCGCGCTCGGCGTTGCTCACCTGCAGGGGCAGGTGCGCGCAATCGCGGGGACCGGAGCAGCGCGTTATTGTATATTTTTACGATTCGCGTAAAGAGACTGGGTGATATTCCTCGCGGCAGCGTAATCTGAGTCGAAACAAGGCAGCGCCTGCCGATACGCGATATCGCACGACGATTCGCGCGCAGCCACGGTGTGCAGCTCCCGCGTGTTTACCAAACAGTCCTCGGCTCGGAGCCGCCACTAGAACGAAGGCCTAATTGGATGATTAATTGTGTAATTGCGAGCGGCAGCGACGTAACAATGAAACGGGAGCACGAGCTCGCAGCTTATCGGCCTTGTTGTTACCGTTGGCGTTACACTCTTGCCATTCTCGTTGCCGTTGGCTTTGCCGTGGCTCTCGGCCGCGGGCGCGTGTAGGGCCCCGGGGAACGCGAGACCGAGCCCGATGAGGAGCCGTTACGGATCTCGCGTGCCTTCTCCCCGATCGAGCCGCGCCGCGCACGGCAGCACCTCGATAACGGCCGATATATCCAAAGCTATTGCCCGAGCGGCCCCGCCTCGCCCTTGTTCCTCGATTTCTAATCTTCTGAAAAAGGCCCCGAGCTCTGCCGCCTCCGTTGCCCGAGGCTCCTCCTTCCCAGTCCTCGGAGCTCCTCCGGAGGAGCCCGCCCGCGCACCCGAGCTGCACCAAAGACGCCAACTACGCCAGCGGACGCTCCCACCCTCCGCGGGTGGTCCCTACCCCGTAGCGGTAGGGCGCACTTGGCCCGCGTGCGTATCTTCTCTGGCCTCTATCGCGAGCTCCCCGAGTCCCCGCTAATCGAGCTTGGCTCGCTAACCTGCCGTGTCCTTAATACTGGCATTAACTTCTGTCGAGCAGCGACTTTTTCTCTTTTATTATTTTCACCTTCATTTACATATTATTTAAGATCGCAATTTAAATTCTGACGTCTAATTCATCGTGTGCTCTTACTCAGTTAGATTCGCCGTTAATCACAAGTGTATAATTCGTAAAAAAAACTGGCAGTTCAACACCATGTACAATAAAAGACGTAAAAATTTAAGTGAATTCGCTCCTGAGCGTAAAGCACTTTTTAAAATTTTTCCGTTTATTTGAAGTCTATGGGCCCGAAAAACATCTTTACACGATCGTCGAAGCCTTATTTACGTTTATGCATTTTCATAAAATGACCGATGCGTAAACATATTACGCTCGATCTCAGTTTCGTGCGCATTACTCAATAAACTATATTTAGATAAATTTATTATTACTGAGATAGTTGTTTTTAGTATTGACAACTGCAACAATCGTCATTTTATTTTTGTAATTTGAGAACAAATTTTTGTTTTATAAAGTATGCCATCGATGCGATACTTAAATTTCTCACTTTAAATAAAATTGAATCCTGGCAAGTGACAGAAGCTTATTATTATTTATTCTATTACTACTATAGTAATAATGCTATTTCTTATTTATAGACTTATTATTTACTTTCAAATGCATAAGTCTAGCCGAGCGAGATTGCTCGCTTTATAATAAAATTGTATTTGTAATTTGTTAAATTTTTGAGATAATGATATACGATTTAAAAATCATTGAATGCTAGTTTCGTACGAAAGCCTCCAGCTATGCAAATGCAATTAAAAATGAGGAATTAAAAGGAATAAATGTTTGAGTGGTTCGAGATTGTAAAATTTAAAAGCACAGGTGAGCGTTGAAATTTATTAACTTACACGGACAACAACCATGTTAATAAAAAATGAAAACCTCAATCAATGAAAAGTACATTTCCAATTAAGTCATTGCCCGTAAGAAACGGAAAGTGTATTCGAATCATCGCAATTAAATATTTAGAACCGGGCTAATTGTACAGTATCCGAGTTTGGTGAGTTACCGAGGCAAAAGCAGGGGGTAAATCGCTAGTCAGAATGGCGAAAAATATAAAAGCCACATCAAAATATCGGGGATAAACAGAGGTGCGAAACGCGCAGCAAGATGGCAGAGGGAGGTGTGCTGGCGGTGCCGGGTTCGTCGGGGAGGGGGAGGGGGTGGGCGGGAGAGGGCAAGGGAGGAGTGAGGCGCAGGCGGGGGCGGGGGAGGAGGAGGAGGAGGAGGAGGGCCGAGAGTGTGTCTGATTGGCCATGAGCGAGCGCGCGCGCGTTTTTATGCGCGCTAGCGACCGCCCGACTGATTGCATTCCGTTTCCGTGGGCAAACAAATGATAAACGCTTTGGAATACAGCAGCCCGAGCGGTAATTGCATTGCATCCGTAGAATGGGCTGAAAGCAGCGAATGGACGAGCGAAAAAGGAGAGCCGGCCCGGAGAATGAGAATGAAAGGAGGGCAAAGCGCCAAGGAAGAGTTGCGTTACGAAAGCGCGAGCTTTTCGAGAAAAAGTCAAGTTGGGCCCTGCTATGGTTTGCTGCTGCTGCTGCTGCTGCTGCTGCTGCGGCGGTGTCGGAGCCGGAGGCGGCGGGGAACCAGAGAGAGAGAGAGAGAGAGAGAGAGAGACACGGGAGAGGAGGAGCGCAGCGGCCGAAGCCGGAGGAAAGCAATTTAACGGAAAGCAGCCGCAGAAGGATGATTGTTCGTCGGTTTTATTATCGGATTTGCATGGTCGCTCTCGTGGTTGTTCTCGCAAGAAGCCTGCATTGAAATAGGCATTTTCATTCGCTGAGAGAATCAATCACGTCCGGCAGCGCTCCGGTAGTGCCGGACTTTTTTTTTTTTTTAAACTTTACGAGAGCCGGTGACTGAGCAGGCGGAGAAGGAGGAGTTGCAAAAATACTGTGGAGCGACTTTTCTGTCTCCAGCGTCTTGTCGATTGTGTGTACGGCACCGTCAATTTCGTGCCACGATTTATTGACAGGCTCAATTACATAGATACGAGAAAGGCAACCAGATTCAATTAAAATTTCAATTACCACGAGCATTTCTTACGCTTTTGTCTCCCGTTTTATTATTTCGATGAACATTTAATATTATTTTCAGATACATTTTCATTTTCACACCCTCCTTCTCGCTCTCTAGCCACTCCGACACGAACGAGCTCTTATTGTTTTGCTTTACTCGACTTTTTAACCCCACCCAATCCTCCCACCCACCCTCCCCTCCCCGCCCGCCCGGCCCGCCGGTTTTCCCTTTAACTTTGAAATACCATTCGAAAAAGGAGGGGAAAAAAAGAAACGGCTCAAATAA
Organism: Kradibia gibbosae; assembly: GCA_018907135.1. NCBI lineage: Eukaryota > Metazoa > Arthropoda > Insecta > Hymenoptera > Agaonidae > Kradibia > Kradibia gibbosae. The sequence goes on along the minus strand of JACCHX010000006.1, from coordinate 3,661,527 downwards.
ATATGTAGAACGCAAATAAAGTTTTTCACCGAAGTAGTAACAGATAAAATGAAGCAATAATCAATTTCAACTTTACAAGGTGAACATTAATTTTGCCGCCTGCTGATATGAACCCGGTCTTCAAAATTTTTATTACTAAACTCATCTACTGATATCACACGCGGCTTATTGTCCGTTCTTCTTGTTTTTTATCCTCGGCACTACTATCACGCAATACAGTCATAAAACATCGCTCGAGATTTTTATTACTCCACAGTTATGATTCTTTTTATCGACATCTTGCGCTTCGTTACGTTCGCACGATTTTATTCTTCGAGATACATATCTGCACCTCAAAGAATAACAATATCAAACAAAATGCTGTATATAATTAATTTGTTAAATGTAAAAAGCCTTTTTGAAAATGATTTATGCTCTTGAATTTTGTTAAGCTCCCCTCTCAATAATCATCCTAAATAGATAAGAATAGCCAGATAAACATTGTTATGAATTCTTAAGCAAACTTAGCGATTGTTTTCACGAAATTTCTCGGGTCAGCTGTTGATCTAAAATCATAATATTCCGCTGCTCATAGCTCGCATTTGGCCCTTTTATAAATCAAAGGAATAAAGGATAGGCATATTTATTGCTTAATTTATATTGATATTTAATATTACCCGTAGCCAAAGCTTAATTGTTAAGTCTCGCTGGGCGTCATTTTAAACGATTTTTCGTGACAAAAAAAAAAAAAAAAAAAAAAAAAAAAAAAATTCAACTCGCCCATAATGGTAATCCTTGCAGCGCCGGTAAAGTTTAGAATAAAAATGAAACGTAGGATTTGATGAATAGAATAGATCATTGATTCGGTAAGGCGCGGTGTAATAGTATAGTGCTGCGCGTGCATGAATAAGAGCAGTGAATGTGGTTCAGCAAAAAATCTCGATAATCGCGCGGTCGGAGCAAGAAATATAATGGCTAAAGATGGGGCGCGGGCGGGAGTGTTGGCGGTGGCGGAGGGGTCGTCGATTATAGCCGGTAGGGGTGGCGGAGGGGTGGGCGACGGAGGCGCTGGCGGTGGCGGCTGCGGCGGCGGCGGCGGCGAGGCTCGGAGCCTGGCGAGGTGAAAGAGGAAGAGGCGCACTTTTAATTGAAATCGAGCGTCACTGTGTACGTGGGGCGCGCATATTGAGTCTCGGTAGAATGGACTGACCTACCTTTAGGATCATCCGATCTTTTCAAAGTCTTTCACAATTCATCTCGGCTCGGGCACTCTCTGTCTCTCGCTCGTCGTTTACCAGGATGTCGAGACAAAGGCCGCAGATGAAACAGAACCTCACCGCGTTTGTGTGCGACGACGTGCGTCTTTGTCTCCCTTTCGGATATACGACTTCCGGTACCCAGAACTAGGAGCGCGAGCCCAGCCTCAATGGGATGATGCATCGCCGAGGCTCGGAGCTCGTGCGCTCTGGACGAGAGCCGTGGATCACGATTGTTTCGTTCACTTATCGTGCGAATACCGCGGCTTCCGAGCATCCCCCCCAACGGGTCGCGTCGCTTCTCCGGGCCTCCGCGGAAGTACCCGCTATTCACGTTGACATCGGGCACCCTGATTCGGCCGTCTCCTCCGGCTCCGCGAGCCGCTCCAACCTGCTCTCCTCGGCATTTATCTCACTATCCGGCGAGCCTCTCTATCGCTCGACATAATTGCCACCCTATTGCTCGCTCGCCCCCGCTCCTGGCTGTTTGCTCATCCCCGCGGCAGCCGGTTACCACTCACCGATATCTCTCCTAATTGTCGAGCGAGCAACGCTCACGTGTACTGCCTTCTTAAGAAACCGAGTATAGGGCCCTCTACTGTTCCGCGAACCCTTTTGATTTTCGTTTTCACTCTTAACTGCGCTGTACTCGAGCCAACGTCTGGAGCCAGCCACAAAGGAGTACCAGTATTTTTTATCAGCTTGTGGTCTAGTTCACGGTGGCAATGCTGCCCCATCACTCGTAGGCGCGCAGCTTTAATTATAAGGGAAGTGAGGCCAGCAACCAACCGTTCTATGCTAGAGCTGGAAAGGGTAAGTGCCTAATTGTCTTCCCCGTTCCTTTCCTTCTCTCTCTATCTCTCCCTCTCTCCCTCTCTCTCTCTCTCTCTCTCCCTCTCATTCTCTATGTCGCCGCGCCATTGGTCCACGCTCGTTTTATACCCGGTCCGGAGGGTTCAGTCCACGATGAACCTTTGTTTTCCGGAATTCAAGAGTCAAACCTTAACGGATTTTGTCTTGCAGATTACGAAATCCGTTGAGTGCTCTTGTTGTAGAGACGCTCGATCCCCGAGCGATACTAATTAATATATACAAATTTTCCCGAAAATTGACGCGTCGTTTTTCATTGTTTTTGCACGTTTGGCCTATTTCTAATTGCTTCCTTTATCGGATAATTTGCAAAGAGTTTAAGCCCTTACATCTACCCTCGCTTCACCTTTAAGTTACACGAAGCGTATTGATTTATTTCCCTTGTGAATGAATGGGTATTTGATTTGCGCCTAAGAATTTGTTTTTGAATTATTGAGCATTATTTATGGTACTGATAATCAAATAAAATTTTTAAGAATTTCAGAAGAATTATATTTTCAAGAGTTGATTATAATTTTTGTATTATTTGTTCTTCTCGTTTTGTATTAAAGTTTAGTGTTATTTTATAGTTTGACTGGAATTTCCCTTAGAAATTTGGTAATTGTAACTAACATAGGACAACTAAAACGAGTTACAGAATATTATTTTACTATGAAAAATGACGTAGGTGAGAACGTTAATAAATTGTTGCGATTTTTACCAATAATATACACATAAAGGTATGGTGTTTGCATAGTTACACATATTATGTCAAATTGTAATAAATAATGTAATTACTCATGGCAAATTCGTTTGCATATAATTTAAGATCCTTTTAACTTTTTAACGTTATTGTTGATGAAACGCATAAAATTAAATTTAATATGGGAATATAGTATATACTGTAGGTCTAGTAAATTAAAAAGGATTAAAAGCTGATATGAAACAAGCGAGACACGTTAAATAGAAATTATTTTTACTTGTGTAATAATTCGAATTACGAATTGAATAGCCATCACAAAGTTGGTTATAACACAGTATAACACACTGGTAACATCATTCGTAATGTAGCGTCGAATAGTTTGCTCTGGATATTCGTGAGTGGGGGGGGCGTGACTAAATATCGTCGGAAAGCCAGTGACTGACGAGGAGGACGAACAGCTATTAAACAACGTAGCGAAAGAAGTTACGTTTCCGAAAGGCGATGCGCGTAAAAGCTCCGCCTACTCGCAAATCGCGATGCGGCACTGTCAAGTGCGTTTGTTATAAAAGTAACTTTCATTTTAACCCTCCGATCGTGAAAATACCTTTTAATCCGTGAGTATTCAAACTGTTTACAGTTTACACTGTACTCGTGCAATGCACATGTCCGTAAGCGTTTACGGCTCTTTTAAGAGGAGCGACGTTCCCCAACTTTATTGATACCGAGTGAATTAATGAAGCTCAATTGCGAATTTTGATTATCCTTAAGAATGCCAGCTTAAGATGCAAAGACTACCGAAATAGATAATCGAACAATAAATACGCTCCTTGTTTTGCATTAAAGAAGATCATATGCCTATTTGAAAAAAAAGCTGCGCTTTCACCGTGAATCATTTCCCGAACTTTAGCGCCTTCAGAAAATGCGACAAATAAATAATGAATCCGAAACAACAAGGGGGGGGGGAACGCCACTGTGCGTCCATGCATAATTTACTCAAGTCAAATAAATAAATACAACTCTATGTGCGATAGGCGGAGCATCAATCGGAGAATCTACCGCATTTAAAATAATCGACAAAGTTGTCGAGCTTGTGAAAAACTGCCGCCGAGCTATTATATGCAATAATAGGGCTAAATAACAGGTTGCACAAAAGTCACGTAGCATATCCCGGGGCCAAAGATGTTTGCCATAACCATGCAGAGGGGCGTTAAATGCGGCCCGTGGACGGACGACGACGGTCTGGTAAAGGGCTGCGAATGAAAGGGCGAGTTAAAGTATTTACCCTGTGCGAGTCTCCTGGCGACCGGCTTGGATCTCATCGCTGATGGGGCGGTAGGTCAGTTGAACTCAAAAATAAAGCACTAAGAACGTTAAATTTTGTCCTCCGATCCATCCGCCTCACAAACAATGTTTAGCTGCGCCGCAGCAAGCGTCGTCGTGTCTATTGTGCACCGAGTGGACGAACGTCGCACCTTGCGCTCGGAGGCTCGGCGTTGATTCGCTTCCAAAAGCTTGCGCAAGCTCCCGGCGACTCGGACTATTCCACATTTGCACTAGAGGGCGAGGGCCATCCAGGGAGCCTGGCCTCGCGCGGACGGCACTCTCCTCGGCGAGGGCTTAAGCCACCGTTGAACCGGGCCGAAGCCGCGATGAGCAGTTTATCCGTGCTGTCCGTTCTCCCCGACAAGAGACTCGTCTGTCCTCTGCACTTCCTTCGGCTCAGCCTCCTCCTCCAGCCTTACCACCTCTTTCTACTCCTCCTCCTCCTCCTCCTCCTCCTCTGCCTCTGCCTCTGCCTCCTCCTCCTCCTCTGCCTCCTCACCCCCGCCCTGCTCCTCCTGCTCCGTCGCCGCCGCCGCTGCAGCCGCCGCCGCCGCCGCCGCCGCCAACCTCCTCCGCCTCCTACTCCAGCGGTAGACACAAGGCTCGTGCTCTATCTCCTTCCTTCTTCGAAGCGGTGTGCAACCTCTCCGCGCGATATTCCCCTTCCCGACTCGCGGCTCAGCCTCGTGAGCTGCTCTCCAGAGCGAGAGCCACCTCGTCTCGCTCCCTTGCGAGCCGTTTTCCCGCCCGCTTTCTCCCACTCCCACGGTCGCGACGACGTTCGCGTCCTCATCGCCGTCGACGTCAACTTCTTCCTCTCCCGGCGCGACGCTCTCCCTCCCCACCTGCCACGACGACCTGTATTCGTCGCTCGATCCGCTCTCTTTCTCTCTTTCTTCTTTCGGGCTTCCCCACTTTCGACCTGGCTGCGCCTACTCCTCCCCTGCACCCACCGCCGACCGCAGGTCTCGTCCTCCACCAATGATCAGGCCGCTGTCGCGGTGTCTCGGCGTCCGCCTCTGTCTGTCTGTCTGTCTCTCTCTCTCTCTCTCTCTCTCTCTATCTCTCTCTCTCTCTCTTCTCTCTCTCCTCTCTCTCTCTCTCTCCCCCCGAGTCCCGCGCGACCCGATCCGGAGCTATCTCCTAGACGAGCCTGCACGCGGTCACCGCCCCGGGGTGGCCGCACCCCTTTGACGACGGGCCCCGGCCGTCTCGCGATCCGGCGCGCACACGTGCTCTAGAATGCCCGCGAGCCCAGGAGGCGACTCCCACGACTCCGGGGCGCTTATTTTCGCCTCGACGAGCACCTACGCGACCGCGGCCGCGTCTCGTGTAAATTGCGCCGACCGGAGCCGAGACGCTGAGCCAACGGCGGTGGTCGGTAGTGGTAGGATCGTGGCGCCGGCGATCGCGCGCACCCTTCCGAGCGCAGCCCCGCCCCGCCCGCGCAGGCTTGACCCGGTCCCCCGACGACGACTCACCTTTTCTATTCTCGCTCAGCCGTGGCTTCGCCTTCGCCTTCGCCTTCCCGTCACCGACCTCGCCGAGCCTCTCGCACAGCCCCGAAACTATCCTTCCTGGCCTTGGCTTCGCCCGTCCGCCCAACTGCCGCCACCCGTGCATCCCGACCGATACCGCCTTCGGGGAATCTCTTTTTGCCAGAAGGCTCTCCCCCTTCGCCCATCGATTGCAGGCTCGGGGGCTCGGGAGCGACTCCCGGTTAACTCGGCCCATCGACGGCAGGCAGCGGCTACCTTCGGTTTCTCCCCCTGTTACGCCCTCGCCTCGAGATTTTCAAACATAATCTATATTTCACCTTGGCGAAGAATCACCGACACCCCGAGGTACTCGACTATTTGTCTAGCACGGTATCCCGCATTTGGATTAACTTGCGTCTCCCTGTATCTGCAACCTGACGGCAGAACGACGATGTTGTAAACCTTCGTATCCTTTCCGCCATGCTTGAAAATGTAATTTATCTCTTGATCTAGCAGAATAATGCGGTGGCTTGACTTTATCTTTGAGCACTGCTCGAAGGAGGTAATTATTTTATAACGAGAAAGATGTCGTTAAATTATAATTTTCGTTTAGAATAATTCGCTTAGAATTATTGTAAGCACATTTACAAATAACCCCTTAACTTTTTCCTCCTCCTTTACAAGCGTACAAGATTTACTAGTTTTTCGTCAAACAATTTCTCTTAATTTTTTTCAATGCAAGTGAATAAAGTAAGTTATAAACATACCATTTCTATATAAATTACCAGACAATTCTTTGATGTATGAGCACCGCATTTCAGCTGCACCATAAAAAAAAACATATCTCAAAATAAAATTTTTAGCGGAAAGTATTACTTTTTCTTCGTTTAAAATTTTGTCCCTTTCAGTATTTCATTATTTATATTTGCTCCCTTTGTAGTCGTGGATAATTTTATAAAGAGATATTCGTACGTGAAATCATTTGCATATTTTAACTAAGTATGTTATACTCATAGTTTTACAAAAAATATCAGACAAAATTTATATTATTACCTGTTTTCCAAAATTATTCTATTAGTCCATCAAATGTCTTTAAGTATTTAAGCTTTTCAATTATTCTTATATATATATATATATATAGCATTTGAAATTGTTGAAATTAAAAAAAAAAACTTGTAATTGATTCTCAATGTGCAATTAAAAACTATTAAATATCGTAGATAATAATTTATAATTTATTGAACAATTTTTTTAATTTGTAGGAGCATTTATATGTTTGAATTGGGTTAACAAATTATGTAGAAAAATTTTATATTCAAAATAAAAAGTGCATACTTATGATATGTATTGTATGTTGTAGACTCGATTTCATAATTTAATTATTGGGAAATTTATTTTAAAGAATTTAGAACAAAATCAAATTTTTATGTTACAGTAATCTATCAAGTTTAGAAAAATTATTTTGCTTGTACTAAACTTAAATCAAGTACACATAACTAATCTTGAAACAAATTCGTAGTCCAGTATTTTAATTCAAGTAATTAATCAGTTATTATTCGCATTTATTTTTAATCAGTAATTAATAGCATACTATTGCAAATCAGTAATTGAAATAAATTAAGAATAAATAAAAGATCAAAGAAATTTAATGACTCTTTAAATCTTTGGATACCGGCGATGAGATTTGAAGAGTATTTAATTTACAGAACAAATCCAGTGTAGATTAATCTTTTTGAACAATGGCAATCAATAAAATTTCTCAACAAATTAAACAAATATTTTGATTAATCATGTGTTATATTTCGGAATCTTTAAAATTTGTATTACCTTCTTTTTATACTACTTACACTAGCAATTCATTTCTTACTTTAATAATTTTGTACTTGTAGCAGTAGTAATACTATTTGAGATTTATGATATTTATCGTAATTATAAAAAAAATTGTTATAATATGATATATATCTTTATTGTGATATTTTAATTAATAAATAAACGTTAAATAAATAATTATAATAAAAAAGTGCGTGGATCTTTTAATTTTAGTTATATATTATAAGTTAAGAAATTAAATTTTTTGATCCGATAACGCGATGGATTATATGTCAATTGATAAAGACTTCTCATAAGAATTTGTAAAAAGATAAAATTTTATTTCAATTAACAAAAAAGGAAAATATATATTTTTGTAAGCCTTATAAGTATATTTAAAAAAAAATTGCACTTCCCAGTAATTAATGGAAGAATAAGGAATCATATAAAATGAAAATTGAAGGAAAAATCAAATTGTAGTCACTTTTATTAATACTTAGAAGCATTCGGTATATTGATTTTTCAGATAAAACTCAAACTTTGTTTTAAGTACTAAAATTAACGAGCTAAAACGACTTTTACTTTGAAAGCTTAGCGGACTAAATATTGCTTGCTTATCTGAAATTCTGATCGCTATTGGATATTTTTATGATCTGAAATACTTGTACCCAAGAGTAGACCAAGATTTGTGAAAATTGGTAATAATGTGGAGAAATCAGGCAAATTAGAAAACACGTACAGGCTATATAATAACGCTCAAACAACGTTCAATTTATTGGTTTACCAAGAGTTTGTAATTAAAGTAGAGCTCCAGCCAACGCGAGCTAGCGCTACGAAGCTTTTAACATCGTGCATAATTGGCGAGCATTGCTCGTTACTTTGACGAGTAAATGTTGTTGCGAATTACGGCGAATTATAAGGTGCGAGGTCGCATCGGCAAAGAAAACTCGGCGGCGCTGGGATGCGAGGATCGGGGTAGGCGATCCGCGCTGCCAGAGCCGAGGAGCCGAGTGAGGCGATCCGTCTCCGCTTCTGTACGAAAATATCGCGAGACCATTGTATGGAATGCCCGATCCATAAGCTCTTGCGACCGAGGCACAGGCTAAGGTATATCCCGTACGTCCGCTGCTTATTTTTGTCCCCGCCGCTCGTAAATGCCCGCTTATTCGGTCACTTCTCGACGGCTGTCGCACTTCCTCCCTCTTCTTCATTCCTTCGCTATCGATGGCTCTTGGCCTGATGAGACCCTAGGACTTTTTATGCCTCCCTCCTCGTGCGCCGCTGCGAAATATTAATTCGAGCGCTGGAATAACATTTATTCCCATCGTACGATGAATTCCAATGCACTCTTGACCATAAGGCTCTGCTCTGCCGAGGGAAACTGAAATTTATCGATGTAGTCTGCTTCAATAACGCGATATTGATCTGCAACAAACCTTTTCAACCTATTCTCTTGCGCGCCTACATCTCACGTGTTACAACCTCCAATGTACCAGAATTACCGATACTGTTTGTACTTTTATTTTCGAGGCTTTTATTCACCAACGGTTTTTTATATTTTACCACCGGTAAATATTTTGATTGAGTAGAGATCTAAGCCCCAAAAGACTTCTCTAAGCATTTAAAATATAATTCCATTACTAAGCCTTAAAATGTCTTATGCTCTTATTGTATTTTGTTAAATTACCTTACTTAGCATTATATCTTAGCAGTATCAAAAAAATATACTATAAACCATAGTTCTCGATAATAGAGCATGCGTTACTATCTTTTTTTGTTTCATTTGTTTAATTATCAATCAGTTTTATTATGAATGAGAAAATATAGTACAATTTCAAGCAATTTAAATCTTCAATATTCTTGCATTGAACTTTGCGCGTAATTCAACTTTAATAAAAAATTTTTTTAGTTTAGCTAATGTCAACCGCATTATGACCACATCAAAGACAAAAAAGTTTGTATTTTAAATTGAATATATGATGAGTCCTAAATATTAGGAATAATTATTTTTTTCCGGAATAATACTTAAAAGCATTTTTTTTAAATGAAAAATTTTCATTAAACACAGATCTAAAATATTATGTTGAATACAGTAGATTTAGAAATTTGCTTTAAAATTTTTATTGTTCTAAAATTAAAAAAAAATTTAAGAAAAAGACTTAGACTGCACAGTTTATTAATTTTCAGTTTTACTAGAACCAATTTATAAATACATCTATAAATAACGGGATTATTTTATTTTAAGTGGTTCAGAACTCAAACCGAAACGAAATTTTTAAATCGAATTGAGTAACATTTATAAAGTAGAAAATTATTTGTGTATGTTGATATTAGATATATGTGTGTATTTATTTAAAATTGCAAATTTTAATAAAGAAATAATATTTAAATGGATGGACTTAATTGAGAATAATACTTATAGATCATATGGACTGGGTTCTATTTTGTTACTTTAAAAACTTATTTTTTGCTCAATATCTTATTTGGTGCAAAAAAATACCCCTTTTACATTTTAAATCTCAATGGAAAATAAAATATTTCATTCACCTCCATTGTAGTATTAATTCACAAATTTAAAAAGCTTTTGCTTATAACTTTAATTATATTTAAAATTAAGGTAATAAAAATATGATAAAAAGTGAAGTAAAAGTGAATTAAATTTTATAAACTTTAAAAATCACTCAAAAAACTGTCGGCTACGTAGAAAATAATGTTGTTTGTAGTTGTTGTTGTTGTAGGTATAAATGCATCGAGATGTACATTAAAAAGTATACTCTATAAAGCCTATAATGGATTTCAAAGTTACTGTCCATGAAATCGAAATAAATAAACATTACTCAAATATATATATATATATATATACAATAAAAAGAAAGCAATGAATGGAGGTGAGGAGAGGTTTCCTAAAATATTTAAAACTTCAATAAACAAGTGCAAATTAATATTGCGCACGAAGCTACGAAATTGTTTATTAAATTTAATTAAAGTATTAATTAAAAGCTTAGCGCTGTTGAAGAGAGAACCTAATGAGCGGCCGTCGCTCTGTCGAACGCGTAATTCGTCGCGGATCGGTTTTCAGTAGGTGTTCTGTAAACCGACACTCTCCGAGCTCCTTCTTTTCTTTTTTCCTTTGCTTATTCTGTCCATTCTCTTTCCTCTGTTGCCGCGTAAGAGGACTCATAAGCTACAGACTAACCATTTCGAGCGCGTACACTTGCACATGTCCTTCGTACAGTATATTTCATTTGACGTTCTCCTCGAGCTCGTCTTACTCCATTTTTCTTCTCTTGCTTTTCTCGATGTTGTTATTTTCACTGAATGAGAACTTTTTAATTATCGCTCCGATGCAAGTGGAGCTAGATGCGACTCTCTCGGGCGCATTGTACTCTTTGTGCCTGGATTCGGAGTTAAGCACAGGCCTGCTCGGATGTGTTATTTGCCATTTTTGATAAATAAATTTATCGCATTGCACCTAATAATGCTCATGTCATATTTACATTTTCCATTTTATGATGCCGTTGATTGAAAATCGCCGACAGGCGGCTCATACGGGGCAACATATTTTTACTTTAATGCGAATATTAAAAGCTAATTTTACAGGCAACACATAATCAGAATACTAATTGACATGCTCAAATAAGAATAAGCGACTGGTAATTTGAATATTTAACTTTCAGGGTAATTAATAGCAGCGGACATTTAGATTAAACTTAACATTCGGAGAGCTGATCGACAAGGGCATATTTCTTATTTATTAATGCTGATTATATACGTTTAAATTGAAATACAGCAAAATGCAATTATTACAAAATACGGTGTAAGGTAATTATAGCCGAGCGTGTAATGCAGTCAGAAAAAAGAAGGCAGGTGTTTTTACAGCGTGTCGAGAGGGTCAACGAGTGAGAGCAAGTAGAGCCAGGATTCGTAACAGCCTCCAGTGCTTTGCTTCTTCGACACGAGTCTTCTGCGCGCTGCACAGTACATAATACATATAAACCGCTGCTGGTGCATTACGCTCCTTCAGCCCGGCCGTATTTTGTGCTTGCACACGAGTCAAGTGTACAAATTCAATTTCTGCGCCTTCATCCCTGTGTTACTCTTACGCGGCCAACTTTTTCCTCTCGGCCTGCTCGCCTGAAAATCCGCTCTATTTCTGGCGCACCTTTTTACAGTTAATTTCCAATGGATGTATTTTATTTAGATTAGCACGCCGCTCTGACCTTTCGATCCTTTCGGATTATTAATTAATTTTATCGCCAAGCACTCGCCACTTTTCACGACTCCGCTCTAATCTTATTTCGTAATTATGATTCCCCTCTTCATTCAAAAATAGATTACAGTATCTTTAAACTCTTTCTTGAAATCAGCCGAGTGGTCGGCCGATATATATTTGGAACCCAAAGCCATATTGTCATCTTTGCCAAACTATTAGATCGCACCTCGGTCTCTTTACGCTGTTTTGAAAAGGACGAAGACTATCAAAAATCAGATTGGAATCGAATTTCCACGGAGGATTATTTTTTTTTTTTTTTTTTTTTTTGGGGGTATCTTTTAAGCGAGGGTTCTAATAAAGACCTCGATGTTTTAGTAATTTGTGAGAAATTTTGTATTCCTTGGCTGGTCTTTTATTGAGATTTTCTTGTATTGTGAAAAGTATACTTGATATATCTTCAGCTACTCCAGAGAATAGACTTTAACCGACAAGATCCTTTACATCAAGATAAATACGACACTTCTTTTAATAGCGGGATAAAAAACAAAAGCTTGACCTTGTGTTGAAGTTCTTATTCAAAGCAAATAAAGACGGCAATAGTAATTTTACGTCCTGGTTCAGAATCCGCTTATCCATCAAAGATGTCGATATTTTTTTCGTCTAAATGGAAGACCAGAAAATTATAAGTTCGGCTTTATTTGAATATAGAAGAGGTTAGTATCTTTTTATCGTTAATTTCTCTACCAATCAATGCTATTAAACTCTACATAGAATTTCTTGCTTATCCCAGTCCCAAAAAATCAGCTATTCGATTTAGAGAATATTCACACGGTGAAGGCATAGAAACTTACCACTTTAGACTTTATTCAATTAAATCCCGTGATTTTATTTAGACTTAACAATCTCCCGAGCTTCCGAGAGAAGTAAAAAAGAAGAGCGAACTGATGTATTCCGCTACGTTTGCTACTACTCGCTTTCATCTTTTCTTCCTTTTCTCTTACCCCTCGCTTTTTCTCACTCTCTTCGTCTCTTTCTCTCTCTCTCTCTCTCTTTCTCATTCTCTATTTCTCTCTTTCTTATCCAAACTCTTTTCTCTTTCTGGTACATTCGTTCATTCGTATGATCAAGCGTTCGTTATATACATCTAGAAAAGAAAACGGTACAAAACGACAATGCTGAAAAAAGAAAGAGAATATGTTTGAGAGAGACGAAGAAAGCTAAGTGATCTTGAATTTCTTCTTTCATGCAGCCGTTTCCTAACGCTTCTAGATATTCGTACATTGATAACTACACTACCGCTTCGTTCGAGTCGTCAAGAGTCTTATGAGTGACGTATAAACGTGGGAAAAGATGCAATACTGGCCAACAAACTATGAATAACATATGCCAACTCCTCAATCAGCTGCATCAGTGTTTTGGTTTTGCCCTTTCAACTTACAAGTATTATTGCAGTTAGACATCCATCAGAATTCAATGGATTTAATCGGTCTTGTTCATTAATAATACTCTGTCCATTCGCACTCTCGCATTTAATTTTGTTTCAACAATAGTGCTTTAAGTTTACGATCAGTGAGTCAATTGAACGCGGATTAAGAAAAATGTTATATTTTAATAATGAAATATATTGAAAAAAATGAAAAGCTAGAGTAAAAATATTGTTTAATTAAGCAACATCATTACGTATATTACGAACGCTTTGCGAAGTCAGTATTTAATTAGAATTTCATTAGAAGCATAGGTTATTCATGTATTTTGCGTAGTCGAGCACTTTCAATTTTCGTTATAATGTACGCCACAGTGGATCTTAGCTAACGAATTTGAATGGCGCGCTTGAAAATTATACTAGGAAAAAAGCCAGAAATTGCCTAGGAGGAAGAAAAGTCAATTCGGTGAAAGTGCTCCACGCTTACAAGAAATATATATAGGAAATTAAAAAAGCAAGAGAGAAGAATTTGTGAAGTCAATGAAGGAAGGGAGCGAAAAGGGAAGGTAAGATGCCGAGGCAAGTATATAGTTATCAGGTATAAAAGAACCGTTAACGCATGACGTATATTAGGAACATTCTGATTGAGTGGGGCAGTCCCGAGAATCCCAAGACTTTCTCTGTCCTTTAGCCACTATAAAAAACCACTCGTTTACCTCCTACTCGACCCTCAGTCAAAAGGCCAATCCTTCGTTTCCCCACTCTAATATTATCGATCTCGAAAAAAGCGCGTTCCGAATTGCTGTTACACGCACACACGCACACACACACGCGCGCGCGCGCACACACAAACACACAAGCTCGTACGCGTTGCGTGCGCGTGTGTGCACGTATCCCGTATAGGAACGCGCACACGTAGGGTGGACTGCAACTGTTGTCGCTCTCGAGTTACCTATAAGGGTTCTCTTGTGGTGCTTTCGGCCGAGATCATGCTGGGCTTGCATATATTTGTACCTCAGCTCATTTAGTCACAATTATTCATTTGCCTTGACATCCTTCTGCACGAGCTTCGAGTCGATTCGCCAACGCAATCGAGTCACACCGATATTCTGGAATCATAAATTGTGCAAATCGTTAATTGCGATAAGAATCGGAAAATTCACCAAGGGGTTGTTATGTAGCCTCGCTCTTGGCGAACACTTTTGTTCTAAAAGTTGCCATTAAGAAATAACGATTTTCTACACATTTTACTTTTATTAGCTTTCTTATATAACCTTTACATTTATAAGGAAATTCAAGAAAATGTTACGCTGTATCTTTTAAACTCAATTCTCGCTCGATGTGAATACGCTTTTGCAATACAATTTTAAAAATAATATTTTAAGCGTTATATCGAGGCAGCATGAAAACATGCCGATGCTTATGTAATATAACCAATCACTATTGTTTATCTTCTCACTGTATTTTAATCTTATTGACCATTTTAATCTTACTCAACGATTCTATCCAAATATTTTGCAGTCTGTATAAGCATTGGTTTCAATTTAAATCGCGAAAAATTTTTAAGAAAAAAATCTATCCTCATTTGAATTCTTTCCCTATGACATTCATATTTTACATTTTTGCTGCATTTTATTTTTGTCGCAATGAAATACTGTAGCGTTTCGCTCTTCTACGCCAAATCCTTTTTAACGAAATTTTCAATACTTTTAAATTGACAATTATTAGATGCTTAAGAAATATCTATAAAACGTAAGTTTAATGCTCCTCTGCGAGGTGATAAAATAACAATGAGCAATATTATTATAAAAAGTTAAAAGAAACATCGAAAAAATCAAAATTAAGCCATCTACGCCTCGTATAAATCAGTGAGTGATTTATACGCATTGTTTTAAACATTATTACGAGCAGTGCTTGTAAACATAATTCTTTTTAATAAATAATCGTTATCGGAGTTCGAGCTCTCCATTTTGTGCAAAAAAAAAAAAAAAAAAAAGAAAGAAAGAAAGAAAAAGCTTGTACCCCGTAAAATATTTTGTCGTTCCATCGGTGCATTAGATAGATCCATCTTAATTTTCAAATGAATACAATTATGATATAGGCCTATAAATATTAATCAATCCGCAGAAAATATAAAAATGGCTCTTATCTGTATCTTGGCATCGGCAACCGAAAACTGTCATTAAAAGCCCAGCGCTTGGAAGTCAGGCTACGGCGTTTGATGCTTAGTTGGAGATCGCATAAAAGCGCTCGTTCGTAATCACGCGCAGCTCGGATCGATTAGCGGGTAAACGCTGGTAGCGTGTACAACGTGCGGTACAAGTTAAAGTTAAGCTTCAGCGGTACTCGATACACAGTAGAAGGATAAAAAAAAAAAGAAAGAGAAATAGAGTGTGTGCGAGCGAGCGAGGGAGGGAGGGAGAGAGCACGGAGAGCATGGAGCCGAGGAAATTGACCGAACGAGCGCGCAGAAGAGCTAAGTGCCAGTTCGCTTTTTCCATTCTGGCTGATCGATACCACCTGAGGCATTACCTCCAGCAAAGATTGCAGAAGGAAGTTTACGCGTGCAGATATTTCTTACATCCGCCCCTATACTTTACATATATACGTACATAATGCAAGCTAGTCATCTCTCTCGCCTCTATCTTTCCGTTAGCGTTCTTTCTTTTTACATTCTATTACGTGTCTTGGCGCAGACAACTTCGCGGAACCATGAAATCCGCGGAATGCTTAAGGCTTTGGCAAGGCTTTAACTATGGAGCGTCCATTATCGATGATGTTTATCTTATTTCTTTTTTTTTTTTTTTGACCTACAACAAATTGCTCCTACAAACGAAGAATACACGAATGTTGGAATTTACGGGAACCTCGTTGATTACTTGCAATTATTGTTCCTTCTTGAGAATTCAGTTATACTTATTATTTGTAATTATTCTCATTTTAAGAGGTCTCATCAGCGGCTTATATTATATCAAAAGATTTACATTAAAAATTTTTATGAAAAGGATAATTAAAAATCTTTTATCCTCTATGCTGATAAGGATGCTAAGCTTCTTCTTTTTTTTTTTTTTTTGTATCGAATGAAAATCTATATTAAGCCTATGAGAAAATGCTTGTTTAACGAAAATAAATTATAAATTATCTAAAATGAATATAGATCTTTTTACGTTCAATTGCATGTGTTATATCTGAATAGCAATTTATTTTAACTGATTATGAAACAATTTTTTTTTAAACGAATGAGTTTGAAACCATAAAAGTTTTCAGCGCAATATTTTATATCTATACCTTGATATATTTTACTAAAGTCATGAAATAAATTTGAAATGAAATGTTAAAAATTGCGTTTTTTTTTTTTTATATATTTCATTCAATTATTTATTTTAAAGATACAAACACAGTCGTATATTTTAAGCCTTATCAATATTTAACCTTAACTTTTTAAAACGTTTCTAAATATGAATTTTGTAAATATAAAGCAATTGGAAAAAAATTCAGAAATTAATTTTATCGATGTTTTTTTTTTATTTTTTTAATATTCTTAAAGGTTTTGTATTCAATTTCTATGAAACATCTGTCTTATCATTAGTACTCGACGCTTCGTACGTGCTTGAATAACAGAATAATACAAAAATATGAAATATCGCATAGATGAGGCTTAAGGAGGAAAGTGTCGAAGATGCGAGATAGACGAATAATGAAAGCTTAGTACGGCACTGTGGAGTTAGTAGAGCAAAGTGGGAAAATGTAGCGTATTAAAGTAAGAGTCGATAGCGGGTGGATAAAGTCCGGACACTGTAAAGGCGTAAAGGAAAGTGACAAAAGGGGTGAAAAAATGAAAGGCAGGATCGGGCAGGAGTAGGAAGTCGATGAGGACAGAGGAGCCGCGCGAAGATGGCGACGGTCTCGTGGGGTAGGGTGAGCGGGTGGCTTGCGGGGAGGCCCCGGGGCGAGAGCGAGAGGGAGGTGCCGTCGGCGGTTTAAAGGGCGAAGCTGCCCCGGAGGAGTTGAGACGAGGGCGGCGGGCTCGAAGTAGGAAGCGGGTATGTCGTGCAGCCTATATTCAAGACGGTCGCATGTCATATCAGCAATCATCGTCCTCTGTGTACGGGATACACAGGTATGTCTGTATAATGCCGCCGCGGCCGAGGCGGCGATAGCGGCCGCCCTTAGTGCCCCCGTGCGTATATTACGGGGATTTAGCTCGAGCTCGCATGCTCGGAGACTGATGTGACCGCGAGACCGCCTTGTCGAGACATGCGAGCCCCTGGGCTCGACGCCGCCGCCGCCGCCGCCGCCGCTGCTCGCGCGTACGTCGCTCCGAAAGGAAAAAAATGACCGGCGATCAACGAGATTCACAGCGCCCCACCAGCTGCCCGGGTTCCACCCCCCGCCCCCCCCCCCTTTCGGGACCGGGGGACTGCTCCCGCGCCCCTACCTCGCGGCCGCGCGCTCCTCTTTGTGCGATTACGACGAGCGCCCCCCCCCGCCCCTTCATTATAACGACACCCCCGCGAGCTACGGTCGCGACGTTGGAGTAGCTCTCCCTCTCATCAATCCTGCGGAATCCCCTTTGAGGCCTTATCCCTCCGGGGCATTCTTAAGCTAACGAGCCAAATCTCACGTAAACGCAATAAAGTCCTTTTTCTATTATTACGCTTCCTGAAAATTCTCGATATTTGACGCGTGAAGGATTGGCAATCGTTGCCCCAATAATAGTATCAATTTACCGTAAGGCTAATCATTCACGAGAGTTGCTGCAACAGTTATGTAGATTTACTTTATCTGCGTTGAGTAGATTCCTATCGGTGCACAACCTAAATTGCTTTAGTATGAGAATCAATTTTGCCTACACTACGCGCGCCAAGGAAAGTCTTGATCTTGCAGGCTTACGCATAACATTAATATTACAATATTGTCAATATCTCAACTTGAATGTTAAAATTGTAAGATTAATCGCAACATTTGTATGAATTTGTAGGATCGATCGAAGACTGGTACTTCTTTTTGGAGCATAACTTCTTAGCCTCTGATATGGTTTTCCTCATTCAACTGTGAGAAATCAGCCGGTTAAAGCCTCGGAGGGGAAGATTGCAAATGAAAGGAAGAAGACTGTCGTGAGTTTCATGTTCAAGCCGGAATAATATATTTCGTTATATTATTACGATGGTGTAGGGGCCTTTATTTACCACTCGCGACATTGCACGAGAGCTGTTAGGTTAAAGTCAACGTCACTGCAACGATGAGCGCTTCAGGACTTGTCTCTCTACTTCTCTCTCTCTCTCTTTCTCTCTCTCTTTCTCCCCCTCCCTCTGTGTCGCACTCTCGCTCACTGTCTCCTCCTCCTTCACACTAGTTTCCGCCCCTTGCCAGCTGAGGGAACATTTATCGCAAAAGCTTCAACTCATTCCATGCCGCCACATCTTTATTGACCTTCCGATGTTCCAACGCTTCATTCCGACACCGGGGAAACGTCTAGATGGAATTTTCAGCTCGAAAAGCCCTATGGGGTGGACCATCTCTTGCTTTTCATTCTCTTTTTTCAACTACTCAATTCCTCGGTGACATATGTAGGCGAGACATTGATTTTATACTGATTTACCCCACATCTGCCGATGCCGATACAAATACATTTAAATGACGCAGTACTTAATGGAAATCTCACGGGCATAAACAACTTCTTCCAAATAAATTGAACCTAATTTTTCTTTCGTACGTATCAGTGTATAAGACATAACTTTTACAGACAGCGGTTTTTTTTTAAATCACGCTCCTCGAGATTATCCAACCTGGTTTTAGGATAGGCGCATGAAAATCCCTTATCCGCTCGTCGAATTGTTCAGTTTAATTTTAACAAGGCTAATCTTTACAGCTGCGCCACTGCCGATATGCACTCACGAGTCTATTCGTTGAACAATAAAGCTCAACTTTTGCGCTACTCCTATTTGGCAGCATCTGTGGTATTCGAATGCTAATGCGGCGTCGAGGGCAAAATAACTAATTGGGCTGAGCCAATTAATAACGTTAGCGTAAAAAGGATAAGGTAACGATGAAATCCAAGTTGATGTTTTTCGAATTAAACACGCTCGTCCGCTTAGCGATTAGTTTTTTGCCGTGCTTGACTTCTCGACTTAACTAATGCCCCTATTGGCCATAGAATGGTCGAGTCAGCGGCATGAAAATATGACATACGGCCAATGAAGAATCCCCTAAAGACGACGCATAGGTGCACGTGCGTAATCAGGTGCATGGGAAGACTTGGCTGCGCGCGACATCGACAGACGCACAAGTGGCTATGACTGACTAAATGCCAAGCCCGGCTCGAGTGTGCGAGTGTATCATAAAGAGGCTGCCCGAGTGGAAAAATGCAACTAAAGCCAAGTAAAGGCAACTAAACGTGAGTAATTGGAAGTGGCCGTAAACGTGCCAATGGAAAAGCTAAAGGAATTACATATTAGATCCAAGCGATCAGCTGTTGACTGTTTCTCTTTCACCCACGTAGATTCAAATTTTTGCGGCTTACATTTTTCATCGTCGGAAATTATATCTTTTTCCAATTATGATAATTGTTACATAAAAGTTAATTTAATAATAGTTCTCCCTACCTTCTTAAAACTCATGACCCCATAAGACACGCAAGAAGCTTATCGGCCTAATTTTTTTTATTATAAAAAAAATTACATTAAATTTATGTAAAAAAGGCTTTAATCATTGTATTTATTATTCTGATCTCATTTTTCCTCCTTGATCCTTTCTGAATGTTTCGAAGTAGAATCTTATTCTTTTGCAAGTTCGTTTTATTTTGACTTGCCGATGTTTAAAGTTCGGCTAAAATATTGTATGCAAATATAAAAATTATTGCGATTATTAAAAAACAAAAAAATATTTGAGTAAATATTAAGATTAACGGAATAGCAATTGTAATTACATTAATAATAATAAGTATAAATTGATTCGAATAATTTATTTTTTTATTTTATTTTTTAATATTTGGAGCCCTCTTTAATTGCAATATAATGATTTACATTACTTGGAAAAAAATTTATGAAACTAAAATTATGTTGAAAAGTGTTTATTTGAGTCGCAATTTTTTTCTTACTTCGAATCAATTAATCATTGAATTCTAAAGTTTTTTATTAATTGAAGTATTTACTACTTTTGTCGCTTATGTGCGATTGAAAGCTCATCTAATTAAAAATGAATAAATAAGTACTAGAATTCTAAGCCACATGTTTTGTGTTTGAACTCAATTACATTGTTAATATGCACATTTTCATTTTCTCGACTTTAACTTACGCTATTCGCTTTGATTTCAATGTTTCACCAGGCTATAAAGCACAATCATTGAACACGTTTTCCTTACAAGTAATATAAATTTATTGCCATGTACAAATATTAGTTTAAAGATGAGGAGTAAACTTGTAAAGTAAAACTTTAATACTATAAGTTGTTCCCAGCGTTGAACAATTAGTAATAATGAGTAATAATCAGTAAACGAGCGAGAATTCGAATTTAAAACGTAAGCAGAAATTTGTTTAATAAGGCACGGTGGAATATTGAGAATATTATGTTGCTAATTCGAAATTACTTAAGTTTTGATTGCATCTACTCCAAGAGTAATTTTCATACTGCAGGATCTGTTTACGATCCGTTATAAAACAAAAATTATTGCAATTATATTTTTCTTAGAAAGCACGGTAGAATAGAGATACAACATCAAGAGCAATTACATGTGATAATAAGATTTATTTAAGCTTTGAATTCGTACATTAGAAATCTTGTAAGAATTCTTCGAAAAGACATACGTACAAAAAAAATTAAGTATATCGTGCTTGACAGCAGCAAAGCAGCAGATATCGAATTACAGATGAACATACTCTGCGAGTTTGGAGTTTGGTTTTGAAAACAAAATTTTATATTTTACGAGCTAGGGGTCATTAGGACTGCTGCAATAAAGACTAAGACCTTTGTAAAAAGACGGTTGTTCTCTGCTCGAGCGTAGGTCTACACTCTACATGAAAATAACGTTGTGTGAGGGAGTGAGGGAGACCAAAAATTTAATATTGAATAAAAGAGACTTAGAGCTAGCTCGCGTTCTGCCCCATTACATTATGGCCTTCCTATTCATCGGCGATCGTGAAAAATTATTCAGCCATTTCCGCAAAGGCTGGAGGGCATTAATTTATTAATTAAAAATCTATTACAAATAAAGCGCTAACATTAAATCTTACTTATTATTATTGGGTGCACATTTGCTTTTCAATCATCAACGCAAAGTATTGACTTGGCAAAATATTTGTAACTTCTAAAAAATAAACGTTTACATTATCTGCATTTAATACTGTTTAAATGTGTTACCCATTATTTATTGCCTTATTTTAAAACTTTGTACATAGAGAGATTATTTAACTACAGAAATAAATTGTTCATTTAATATCCAATAGAAATCTATGAGCCATCGTCTGAAAGCGATTGAGAAATACATTTTTAAAATGTAACGAGTTCTATTTAATTGATTCATTCAATGAACAATTTGCTAATACGTGCATGGGAAAAATAAAAAAAAAGTAAATCTTTCATAAATTTATTTGCATGGCTTACCTTTTGTTTAATTAGCTTTTCGACCAAAAGATTTTGATTTTAGTACGCAATTAAGCATATATTAATAAATATCGTTATAAAAACAAATATAAGTGAATAAAAAGTTGCGGTAATCGGTTTAACGCGAAAACTCACATTTGGTGGAATGAGAATTATAAATAAGCTTGAAGACTTAGTCCACTTGTATGAATCTCACCACTTTTCTAAATCCCGAAACTCCAAAGCTATTATCAACATGAATAGCTACAATACTATAAAGCAATTTAAAGCCATGCGCGAAGGCTTTTTGAGATTTTTTCTCCCTTTTTTCTCCCTTGCGTAACTCAAAGTCGGTCATCAGCCGCAGAAGTTCTGCGGCACTTTTGTTGTTCTCAGTAGTACCATTTTCTTACCTTCTACCATTCTAGTGCTCGCTAGTTCTTCATTTTATCTCTCTCTCTATCTCTATTTTTCTTTCTGCTTGTCTCTAGATCTCTCCTTCTCTCTATCTCCCTCTCTCTCTCCCTGCATGTAAAGTCAGAACTACGATTGAGGGTGGATGTGGACATGATTCTGATATTCTGGCTGTATGTTGTAATTTAGTACCTTTTTTAAATCGCGTCTCTATCATCTCCAACTTGAATCTCAGTACCGCGATTACGATCCAAGGAGAAGTTCCTTAAGCGTGACTGGATTGCACGAGCAGCTCAACCTCCCGAGGCCATTTGCTCATTCAAATTAATTACACGACCTCGTAAAATCATCCCCTTTCAGCAACGTTGAGTGACCCTTTGAGCCCTGTAAGTGCCTGTTTCTCGAGCACCTCAAACTTGCCCAAATTATCGACGTTAACTGATTTCACCATTTGATGTGTCGATCCACTGCTTATATATAAATAATAACGCTGACACAATACGTCAACGTATTAGAACTAAGTTTTGATTCCATAATTTGGAAAAATTTCTGTCGGAAATTGCAATTACTCTGCTTCACGAGTGTCAACAAACACCGGCAGATCTCATCTTGTTTTTTTTTATAAACGTGTGATTTGGTCCAAAAAAATGTAATACGTTTATCGTCTTACTTTTTTCAAAACCTATATACTTGGCATTAATAAACCAAACTTAATAATCTAAATCGAGAGGAATATCTTAAGCCGCTCCCTGATTACATTTATGAACGAGGATGTTTTACGACGACGAGGATTTTATACGACAAAATTAAAAGCAGAGAAAAAGTATCGCAAGCTTTCTTCATGAAAGAAATTATGGGCTAAGGTTGGTTAATAAAATAACACGAAAGTCACACTATTTCACTTCTATATCGGTAGAAGTGGGTGGGTTCTTGTATAATGATCGAAAGGCGTAGTTTCAGTCATTTATAACTCAAAATTTGTTCGAGTCAAGGAGTCTCGAAGCCTTGGACGTTGTTCGTTAATCCGAATGCCCGAGGCCAATAATAAGATCGCGAGGAGGCCCCCGAGAGATGCGGCTCGACTCTCGGTCCTCAGAACCCCAGCTTCGGCTGCTCTTCCCGTAGTAGGGCCAGCGGGCGGAGCATCGGTTCGGAGAAGAACGCGAGGAGTTGCCGAGCTCGCTCAACGGCTGGCCTGGCATTTATCCCGAATCGGTTTTGCTCCCTCCCCCGCGGGCAATCGCTCCTTACGCGGCCGAACAGAGAGCCGATAATCTCTTCTCACCTCGGCTATTCTTTTATTCGCGGCTGCCAGCACAGGGCAGACGCCCGCTCGCGGCTGCAGCAGCAGCAGCTCTCCCGGCCCTGCTGCGCCAGGCTGAATTATTGGTCTGTCGGGATAGGGGGGGGGTGCGAGAGGGGCGAATAGGGCGAGAGCGGAACGATGGCTGCATACCGCTGATAGCAGCCAAGCGAAGCTAGTGAGCGGGAGCAATAGAGGCCGAGGCACGTCGGCCGGAGAGGAGTGGACGGGCGGGCGGGGGAGGGAGAGAGGGAGAGAGCGCGGATGTCGGGAGGGCAGCCGAGAGGATGGTGCACCGTCGAGAGGGGGGTCGGGGAAGGAAAGAGGTCTCGTCTCCCTGTCCTATTGATCCTCCCAGAAGAGGAGCCGCGCGCACCGCTTCTAACCCTCTTCCGCATCCCTCAGCTACTTTATCGCTGAGCAGACGCGCGATTCTCGAGACCGAGATGCAGCTCCGCTTTACCCAAGTTTATACGCCCACTGGCAGGGCTTTAGCGCTCGCGCGCTACACTCAGCCGCTGCCTCCTTTATTTTCGCTCCAATTCCACATCAATGATCAGCGGTTCGTAGGAATACTTTTTTCACGACTTCTTTTCCCTTCTTTTGCTTTGCATTTTACTTAACCGACGAGCGAGCTCCGGGCTTAGCGCGTCGTAAGCTCTTGCGAAAATTCTCATCCACGAGTAAATATCCTTCAATCCAATAGACAGCCTGCCCGAGCTGTTGGTATTTCTTAATATTGACAATTAGAGGCTTAGTTATTAAAGTTGTGTTATTTGCATTGCTAGTCGTAATTAAATTGAACGTTACGACATATTTTAAGTTTCTTATCCCATACTAATATAAATCCTTACGTCTACTTTAATACACGCGATTCTTTAAATTAAGATTCATCCACAGTTTCTATTTCGAAAAATACTTTTTCACCAATAAAGTATATTGAATTTGTATTGTTTTTCCATGCTACGCGTAAATATTATTGAAAAATATCCAAATCACGTATATTTTCATATGAACATTTAGAATAAAAATTTGATTCAATAAACTTCAGATTTCAACGAGTTTGATCACTCCCTAGTGAATTAGAACTATGTCTGAATATTCGCATAGTAAATTGCAGTAAAAGTCTGAATGCAATCTACAAACTGAGTATAGGAAGCTTAATATTCTTATTTTAATGAATATGAAAGGAAAAGAGAACCTGGTTAAGAGCAGAAGAAAAAAATCTACGCGTGGCAGACGGTAAACCATTAACACAAGAGTTTTATAGAGTTTCTCGTCTATAAGTATAAGCTCATACGATCTTGTTTTCAGGCAAGCTTCTAAAAAAATGGACACCGATGTCTTTCGAAACAAAATTGAAAATAATAAAATAAATGTATGCGCGGGTAAAATCTCTTAAATATATTATCATACGTATGAAAATTACTGGCGATTTTTACAACCTGGTAAATTTATTTCACATTTCACCCTGTTTTGTGATAAGATAAAAAGGTACAAAAAAATCGACTTAAGAAATATGTGATTATGACTGCTTTAATAATCAGAAGAACCAAAGCTATTACAGATATGTGAGTGTAGAAAATGAGTCACGATTAAAATTTTCTTTAAATTAAAAATAATAGCAAAGAAAGAAAATGAAAATAAATGAAAAGACAGAACAAAAAAAAAAACAAGATTAAGAGAACTCTTCGTTTGAAAAGAAGTAAAGTACCGACGGCAGAATCTTTTTCAGCCGTTCGATGTTGAGTTTTTACTTGCGTGTTTTGTCAAAGGACTCGTTCTTCCATGTGCGTGCGAACTGTCGCGAGTAAAACACAGTCGAGGATGTATAAAATAAGAGCGAGATGGACGAGGAAAAGCAAGCATGCAATAGAAAAGGCACTTTTTACTCTCACATGATTCTATAAAATTCACGGAAAAGTAGTTTTATATAAAAAAAAAAAAAAAAATGTGAATCTGACATATATATCAGACTTCTTCTAACGAATTTCAAATGTACTATATATGCTTTATCAGTTTCATTAATCAGAGAGGGTACGCTTGCAAGCGTTAAAAGAATTATTTTTAGGCATTAAAAAATTTATGGAGAACAATAACGAGTAAGCGTAATTTGTCTGTGCCAAGGTAAAATCCCTGCGCGGAATAGTACACGAATCAATCGTTTATCAAGCGTAGGTCGACCGGACAGTTTTGATGAATTAGCCTCGTTAGTTTTATGAGCAATTGTGATTGCAAGATCAGCTTCGTTTGGATTTTACTACTTCTTTATCTTTATTTTATAGAGTATGATTCGTCTTGATCGATTTGATCTTTTGATTTTATCTCCCTTTATCACAGATAGAAATTTATTAATAGAATTCACTACGCTCTATCTTTTTTATTTATTAATTATTTTCTCATTTTAATAGGTTTTTTTTTAACAAGGAAAAAATTGTTGTCATATATACACTGCTGTATAAAAATAATGTAAACGACGCGTGGTTGAAAAAAAATAATTTCAATTGAATCATAAAATAAGAAACATTCGAAATATGAAAAATTCTAATCTTAATTCTAATAGAAAAATTAATAAAATCAACATTTAATTTAGCGAAAAGCTTTTGTTTCTACGGATATGTTCATGCCATATAAGCAATTTTAATTTTGATATATATATATATATATATATGTTAAAATGTAAATTAAAGTTTTACAATTAAATTCTCTTATACAATGATATGGCGGTGAATAAAATATTAAAATATTGTTATTCATATTAGATACACATATCTCATTCATAAAGAAATGTACATTTTTTTTAGTACACAATAAGAAAAGCTCCACCAGTTTTTAAAATAATCTTTGAATGAGAATACAAGACTTTAAAAGTAAAATTCAATTAGAGTCTTGCCCATCCGAGGCATTTGTATTTAATTTGTATTTTATTGTATTTATTATACAAATTTTATTTATCTAATTATTATTTAATTCTAATTTATCGTTCTACAAAAATATTTATTTAAG
The DNA here is from genome assembly GCA_018907135.1 of Kradibia gibbosae. Classification (NCBI taxonomy): domain Eukaryota; kingdom Metazoa; phylum Arthropoda; class Insecta; order Hymenoptera; family Agaonidae; genus Kradibia; species Kradibia gibbosae. Next base: position 3,635,191 of record JACCHX010000006.1, on the reverse strand, counting down.
ACTAGCTTATTTTAGAACTTGGAATATAAGAATCTGGCTCTTAAAGATCATAAATTTTAATCAGGCGCTTGTTTTTATATTATTTGTGAAATTTGAGCCTTAATGCAGATGCCCTCTATTCTTTTGTCACAGGTACAGGCACCAGATTCCACATTAATGCGATTTAAACCTCATGGCATTATATCTAGAATGGTGTAAACGTAAAAAATTCTCCCAGCCAGCGAGTCAACGTTGTCCGTTTGGTTTTTTTTTTTTTTTTTTTTTTTTTGGCAGTCCGACCGTCATCGTTTTTACGATTCAGGGAAAAACATTGAAGAATGCGAATGGAAAATGCACAATAAGTACACGGCAGCGTAATGGCATTTAAAAGAAAATACACAAAATATTTGAGTTATGGCCGCGCGGTTTTCGCACAGACAGCCACGCTTACGCTACTGTCTCTCTGGAGAAAAGAAGGTTCAGCGATTGGTCACGAGATCTTCCTACCGCAAGCGCATTCTCTGCTCTTATCCCTCATTCCCTTCCGTTCTCGATCGCTGCTCGTCTCTTTTCCTTGCTCTCTCTCTCTTGCTCTCTCTCTCTCTCTCATCGAAAGAGCGCTCGAGCCCCGAGAGTGGCATCTCTCGCAGAGGATTGGCGAGAGCGTAGCATCAGCCGTACGCCATTGGCTGCCGGGAGTAGCATCTCTGCTCATCCTCGCGGCTGCGCGTCGACGGTGGAATCGTATTGCCCTCCCCCACGGCGGCGGTCTCCGGTGGCCTAGGCCAAAATGGTGGCTCACTCCTATCTGTCCCCGTCGTAGCGACGTTCTCCCGGCGAACGTCCCGCGGGCGTCCTCTCTCTCCGCTTTTCCCGGCCCGAGGGGGAGGGCGATCGCCGATTGGCCTCGGTCGGAAAAAAACTGGAATCCAATTTATTTACGAGGCATTTCGAGCCCGCGCCTCGCTCGGCAATCGCGCGTATCGCGGTCTTTATCATTGGCCGACGGGGCGAGGTGAAATACATTGGCTGCGTGAAATAGTTTTTGCCTCGATGCTCGAGTAAATCCGCGGCGCCGAGACAGCCGCTGTAAATCCTTCCATTATACGTGGGTGCCCCCCCCCGCCCCACCCCCTCTATTGCGCAATAGGCAAGATAGCCAAAGTCACGCTGCTCGCTAAATTTCTATTGAAGGCTTTAAGTTGAATATTGCCGAGACGCGAAATGAGATAATGACTGGTTTTCTGTCTTTCGCTCGCTCTCCGTGACCAATTGGCTCTCTCCTCCCTGCCTCCGCCCACTCTCTCTCTCTCTCTCTCTCTCTCTCCGAGACGCACACAGTATCTTGCCCCGTTTGCCGCGCCGCGGTCCAAGAATACAGCGCGAGATCGCCGAAACGGATGAATCGCGCGATAGAAAATAAAGATGGCATAGAGGGAGCCGGACGATTTGCAAAGCGAGGAGTGGCAGCCGCGTAACCATCGACGGAATCCTCGTCTTCGGCTGTCACCCAGAATAGCATTAACTCTTAGTCATACATCCTGTCGCGCATTGCAAAGGCCATATAAGCGCGAGAGCGCGTTCGAATGCGCGAGCCTCCGCTCGCTGGCATCTCCCGCAACTGATATAAATATACGTGCTTTTGCGCAGACTCTGCCTACAGATGCGCAGACTGAGAAGAGATTGCCCGTACGGATTTTGAGTGTGCCGAGGAGGAGTGCTAAACATAGACTGCCCTCGGTGATTCTCGATTTCCCGGAAAGTTCAATAAATGGCGAAAAGGGGTAAACATATCTAAAAATGCTCGCATCTCGGAAGCTCTCGAGTGGCCAATAGCTGCGCCACGCGTACAATACTCGGCGGAGGCTGGGTCTGCAGCTGTAGCGTTTAAAATATTCGATGGCAGAAGATGGAGGGTCGGTAAAAGTGGTTACCTCTAGACGTACTTGCTCGCTTTGGATCTCTCATTTCTCTCTCTCTCTCTCGCTCTCGCTCTCGCTCATTCATTCAATCCCAGTGTCCTTATTCTGGCTGTCCGCATCCCCCCCTCTCTCTCTGTCTCTGTCTCTCTCTGTCTCTGTCTCTTCTGGCTCTAATGAATACCACGGGCGGGCACAGGAGAGGACGAGGGACCGGAGCCGAGCAAAAGGTGAAGCAAGAACGGATGAGGGAGACTGCAGCTGAGAGAATACGTACGTACAGTGACAGCGAATGGAGGGTTAGAGCGAGATGGCCTGATAATTGGAGACGGTCGGAAAGGAGGCGGAGGCGGACGATAAAGAGAGGAAGGAGAAAGTGAAGAGGAGGCGCAGGAGAAGTAGGAAGAGAATAGTCGACGGGAGGACTGCTGCGGCGCGACAAGGGATGAAGGGGGTACTCGGGACACGGAGGTGGGTTACCATGGCTACCAGAAACCACAGCCGGTAACCACCGGCAGTAGTGACGACGATACGAGAAAGAGGTGTCACTGACTTCTTGCTATATAAGTGAGCGACGCGCAAGGCGACGCTACCCGTGCGATACACTTGAGCACTTGCTTTTGCGCACGTATCTCCTTTCTCTTTCTCTTTTACAGCTCGCCTCTCACGTATTCCTGACTCGACGGCTGTGTACGTCCGTGCAAACTGAGCTCATGCACCGTGGCGACGTTAAAACCTAAAGTACCGAACGCCCCTGCGACGACTCGAGTTTAGCATCGGCAGCTCGTGACGAATTCGGCCTTTGCCGCTCTGCACGGCAGCATTTTCGACTCGCGCGTTCGCCGTCTATCTCTTTCTCTCGCTCTTTATTCTTTGCCTCCTGAGCGCATTCACTTACGTGCACCGCGCAGGTGTACGTGACTCGCGAGACTGCACAGGGGTGCCTTCTGTATCTCTCTCTCTCTCTCTCTCTCTCTCCCTCTCTCTCTCTCCCTCTCTCTCTCCCTCTGTCTCTCTCGTTCACCTACAAAAGGACCAATTTTACTTTGTACGCGTATCCTTCTATCTATTTGCGACGAATGCTACGTCCGTTCGTTTTTCAGTAACACTCTTGCGTGTTAATTGTCCCTCTTGTGTGTTTCAGTTTAAAATATCAATGAAGTTCATTTTATCTCTCCGCCTTCTTATTTCTTTGTCAAATTTTTATTTATCTTCTTATTTATTTACTTTGACCCTTGCAGAATAAGAGACATTTTTTTCTCGTTCGTGTCACAAAATAATTGACCTTAGGCATATGAATTTTTATAACCGAGGCATCGTGTGCACGGCAGAAGTGTTTTGCACCATTGAAGTATCACGTATATATGCGTATACAGATACATATGTACGTACACACACCCATTCATACGTGCTTGCGCGAGTATAAGTTAGGGTAAACTAATAATTTTTCGAATGCGAAAAGGCGCACCACTATTTTCGTAAAAAAAGAAGAGTCAAAGATACATTAGAGGGGGAAGCGATGCTCATGTAGCGACGAACTCTTCTCCATCACTTATCGTTCTTAGATCCGATTCGGCTCGCGGTCTCCATGGTAACCCACGGAAAAACCTATCGATTCTCTCTTTGGTCTCTACTGAAAGAGAAGTTTTTCAAGAATCCCCAGGCCCTTTTAGTTCCTCGATATTTTCTCCTCCTTGCTCCTTCTCTCTTTCTCTCCCTCTGTCCTTTCCTCTTCCTCTTTCTCCAACTCCGAGACTCGCTTCCTTTTCTATCCGTATCTCTTCCACAGCTCTCCCCTTCGTCGTCTTGGCTCCGTTCCCCGGTGGCATGTTACCTTTTTTTCTTCTATGATCCTTCCTACGACTCATTCTTGCCCCGGCTACAGAAGCATTTACTGGTCTCTTTTTCTTATCGTTTCAGTAGCGAGTTTCCCGCTTCTTGACAGCCTCGTCGCGGGCTACCCTTCGCTCCTTTTTATCTTCTTGGCTCGTTTCGCGCTACACGAGACTCGAACAAGATTCGTTCTCAGGACGAAAAGGCGATGGTCGTTAAAGAGGTTTATTTCGTTAATAAGTACGGACGGTACCGTGTATATTGAAACAATAAAGAATCTCAGCCGCGTACTCGCACCCTTTACGCAGAAGTAGTCCCTTACTGGTCACACCGGATGCTCGAGGAGGACGACGGTTGAGTGTACGTGACTCGGATGCCGAGTATCTCCCCCAGCGATTTGACCGACGGATTTATTACTGGCTATATTGCGGTTTTCTTTTTCTGATCATCAAAAACACCTTCGCATCGTGGTCTCTACCCATTAAGCTTATTAAAGAAACTACTTCGGAACTAAATATTCCAATTCAAAAACCAACTACTTTAATCCATATTTGTAACTTTCAACATACGTACTATTATATCTTCGTACAAACTTTTCATTGTGCACGATTTTATTTATCGCATCGAATGTTATATTTGCGCACACTTACACCTCGAGGTATCGCATTTCCCCGTTGATAAATGATAATTCTACTCCTACTTTCACATCAGTGCTGCTTTTTATTATTAATAAAAATGCATTATTCATATGCATTTCCAACTGTAAGCTTAATAACTATTGCATCGCATTTATGGAAATATCTTAATTCTTCGGTAACATAAATTAATGAAAATAAAAGATAATACGAAACTGTGGCAACTCTAATTGATAAATTCACCTTTCGTTTAGCGCAGATTGTATTAATAATGGTGTAAAGATTTTTTTAATTTGCGAAGAGGAGGATCAAAAAAAAACTTGGCAGCAACTTATTTAAGGGACGATGCTTTACATAACACATTTCCGTAAACTTTCCGCCACACGACTTTGCCGATTTTTCTTTTTCCTTTATTTGGTCGTTCTTTCCTTCATTCTTAAAGTGCATAATATACAGCTTCGCATTGCGCAAGTAGGTGATTATTGGTAGCATTGCCATGGATTCTAAATTTATAAGTTTCAACCTGAAGCATTTGGCGATCTAATTATATAACATATAGCAATGCATAGATAGTAAACTTTTTAAAACATTAAATACTCGATTAAACTTTGTATTATTATTTTGTTTTAATTCATCTTATATTATCCTGGTTTAGGTTATTATTGAACACATGGTTCAAGACAAAATTTCTGAGCTTCACAGGATATAAATATGTCTTTTCACGTTCAAATTAAATGTTTCCATATTTATATATAATTAAAATAAAGCATTTGATTGAAATATTTCACTTTTCCAGATTTTTAATTAATATAAACGAAATCTACTTTTTAAAAATGGTTTGTAATTGAAAACTATGCATGAAATCTGAAAGTATTTTATTATAAGCGCATGCATTTTATTACATACATTATTGCGAGTACAAATCATATATATATATATATGTGTATATATAACTTTTCTGTTCTTTTACAAGCATTGTTTCTTCAATTTAAAAATCACAATAAAAAATTCTTTGAACGATGCGTTTTTAAAAATTTTAAAAATTTGAAGATAATCTTTATTAAAAAAAATTTTATTATATTTATTATTTATTATTTTTCTCTATCTTCTTAACAAAAAAAATTTTTATGTAATAGTGTTTTTGTACAATTAGGACACTAGTTATATCTATATGCTCTTTAAAAAAATAATGCACTAATAGAATGCTAACACTAAAGTAGTTATAGGTGATAATGTAAGAAACCATATATTATAAAAATAAAAATATTTAATGTGTGTATTTAACATATAATAAAACGGAATACAAAAAGCAGTTTGTGTTACTCTAAAATATTGACCCTCGTTTAAAAAGAATAAAATCGATATATATGAGTTTATTTGAACTACTTAGTCATACCAATTTTCTAATAACGTTTTCTTGAATTTGATATAATATTATCTATTTCTAATGTTGATTTAATCGTACTAAAACCAATATAGTAACCAATAATCGTACTATAACCAATATATATTTTTCAAATATACTAAAGTTTAATGAAAGATGCATATTTATAGCTTTTTTATATAGAAGTATTTATTAAACATTTTACTAAATAGCAAAAAAAAATTGAATGTCTATAACATAACACATTAATCGTAATAAAAAATTGTATATTCAAGAAAACAAATATTTTTTTAATAACAACTACAAGTTATAAAAAATATAGTTATTATTATTATTATTATATAATTAATCATTGCAAATCTATTATTTAGACATTATTGAATTATTAAAATATAATATCTGCAGTGCTATGACTCTAAATTCCACAAGAGAATCAATGAATGGTGGTTATATTATTGTAAGTAATAGTTAATATTTAAATACTTAAATAAAAAAATTGTTGAAAATTATGTGAAAATTTGATTGTCTTTAATTGATCGTTAAAAAACAATAATACAAAATATAATATTTAGCTTAAATTCATTTTTTTTTAATAAAAATTTTGGAATATTTACTTAAAATTTTACTGTACTGTAGTACTTAAAAAATCGATATATATTCAGAAAGGCTCAGATGATAATAATTTTGCGATTTTAATAAATATTTATTAATTAATTTTTATATTAATTGTAAATATATTTCTTCTGTGACCATAAGTATATTTTGAAGCAACTGTTTTTGTGATTTCATCTTTGTAAACTAATCTATGAATCAATATTGATTTCTAACAGTTACGTACATAAGCCTTTTTATGTGCATATAATAATATTATAGTTAGTTACGGCTAACATACATTCTTCGATAAAAGATGTTTTTTTAATAAAAAAGTAAATGGTCAAAGATTACAGCGTATATAAATTGAAGTAATTGATATATAATTATAAGTTTTTATTTAACGAGTTCAAATAATTATTGGTATTAAATTTAAAAAAACCAGATCTTCTTTTGTCTTTTCTATTTGTATGAAAGAATTGAATTAAAAAAGTATATAACTGCTATGTGCTATAGATTTTGAAGATTTAAAAGTTCTAGTATTTGTCAAATTTTTAAAAAATATAAGTTATTTATTACATAAGCTCGAATTCTGTTAAGAATTTTTCAATTATATGATTACAGAAAATGTTGAGAGAATCCATTCAATTATTTCAAAGCGTTTTTTTTATATGAAATTACGTAAATGTTTTACGATATTTTCTGAAAATGATACAATAATTACATTTTTTTTCTTTCTAGATTTTTATATAAAAATGTCGGAAATAAAAATTACCCTGTGTAGGCTTAATTGTTTAAAAAATGCAGATTAAAAGCAGCTTAAATATATGTATTTTTATGTTTAAATTTATTTGTTTTATTTACTGAAGTAACATTACGTTTTGTACTCTGAGCATTGATTTTTTTCTAAATAAGATCGCACGTGCTCTTGCTTTCCTCAGAACGTTGGAAATTATTTCAGTTCAGTCTCCGAAAACACAATATGCATCGATTATAAAATTAGCAGGCTCGGTCAGCAGTCAAGTGTTCACGAGCTCAAATCCAATATAAGAGGACAAAGAGTAATTAGGCATGATGAAGCTCGTTATTTGTGAATTTGGATTTTTGAGTCTGCTCAAGGATTTATCGAGCTAGGTATCCGCAAAATTATTCGCGCACCGCAGACTCATGCCATTCTTGGTTCCTCAGCTTGCGTTACTGCTGCTACGGCTCCTCACTCTAGAAAGCCTTTTTACTATAACAGAGGATTGCAACTTCAGTACATGAGTTGGTTGCTCCTTTTAAGCTTCTCTCTCTCTCTCTCTCTCTCTCTCCTCCCTCTCTCCCTCTCCCAGTGCCTTTCCCACTCTCAGGCTCTCCCTCTCCCCCCCATCCCTCTCCCACTCCCTCTCTTTCTCATACACTCTACTCCTCTTTAGAAACACCCATCCGAACCAAGGAGTATCGCCAGGACGCGCGAAGGTAAGTAAAAAGTCTGAAATATAAATAGAGCAGAGGGTCGATAGTATGCCAAAAGAGGAAATGAGAAGGAGAAGGAAGGTGGAAAGAAGAAGTAGAAGGAAGCGAAGGAGAGGCAAAACTCACCTTCTTCGCCAACAATGGCTTGCTTTAGAGACTCGGAAATGTTGAGCTCGGCACTCTTGAATAGAAGTTGGATGGGAAACTTGCTTATATCGGATAGTCGTACAATACTCGGTCAGAAGATGAATGCTTAAAAATGTTAAAGTTGAGGGTCGAGAGTGGAAAGATATGCGAAATAAATTAATCAAAATATAGTGACGTAGATTATTCTTCAATATCCTTCTATGCTTCACTCTTTAATAGTTTTTTTATCATATTCTTCTGTACTCTTTGCTCTTTTTTGTAAAAATTTTAAAATTATGTTTTCCTTAAAGAGATCACACCAATAAATTTGTAACTTGTTATCGTACAAAAAGTAGTCTTAAATTTATTCGTTTCTTTGCGCCTTTTCATTTATCAAATAAGTAAATTACTAGTAGTAGTTGTAAAACATGCTACACCAAATAATAAAATGGAAGTATTCATAAGAAAAAAAATCATTATATAAAAGATATTCGTATAATAAAATTTATTTAATTTATATTTACATAATAATCAAACCTAAAACAATACAATTTTAGACTATCCTTTCAATTTTTAGTAAGTATTATTTTTTTCTTATGATAAAGAGATAATTTTAATGCGAAAAAATTAATTGATTAAAAATACGTCCGTACTTAATTATTACTTTTTATCTAAAGATCTACTATTTTAACGATGTTTCAAATTGACATTGTTTTTAAAAGCTTACACAAATTTAATATAACTTTGAGTCACGTCGTTTTAAAATTTTAAAATTACCACAATGATTAATAATATTTGAGAAATAATGAGAAAATATTGGTAATTTTATATCAGCAAGTTTATCATTATTTATAATATACATGGCCGTTTTTGATAATTTAATAATCTTAAATTTACATTAAATTTCTTATTTATTTATTTGAATGAATAAATTATGTTTTTGAAGTATCGATTATTCTTTTGTATGAAACATGCCAATCAACATGCCATTTAGATATAAATAAAATCGTATATCAGAAATATTTGTAACAGCAATTTTAGAAAAATGAGTGTGTTGTGTGAATGTTTAAAAAAAAGCAGCTGATCCTTTAATTAAATTATTGAATAGGTGCAATAAAATAGGCGGTTTAATAGGAGTCGAAAAGAAATTATTACCAGGGGAGGCCTAACGCGAGCTCATCTTAATATAACAAGGGTGTGTTTTTACGGTCATTACACTTCCCGTCAGTTGATTGTCTATGGTATTTATGAAATGCAAACATTAAACAAGAATCATCCGATCGATGGGTAGATCTCGAAATATGTAAGCCAGTAAAGTGATATATATGGTAATTGTTTGTCATAATAATAACATCGCAAGCGAGCCACTATATTTGCAGACAGTTGTAAGTATGCTCACGAAGACAAAGATCGTAGCCGTCAAAGGGCCCACGACATCCTCCTTAAAAAAGCGGTAGGCGCGAATCCAATGAAGCTCAAGAAATTGGAAAGGGAGAGTGGCGCGTACTCGAGGGTGTACGGCTGCATCCCTAATAATAGCTCAAAGAAAAAGGAAGAGCGATGGCAGCGGTGCCGGCATCGACAGGAGCCGATCGAGTCATGTGAGCGATAATAGAATTGTGTTAGGAATCGTGTGCCTATAAGCGTCAAGTGTCAGTGAGCAGGATTTTGGCGCGTGATGTTTTTGACTGAAATCGATGATACGCCCTGCAATCTGCAAAATCTTGCTCCTCGTAAGTACAGCTTAACGTTGCGATTCGATCTACTCGATACGTAAGCTCAACCGTAGGAGCTCATATCTGGTATTGTAGAGTACGTGTTCCGGTTATGGATCGAAGCTTTTAGCACTGTGCCCTGTCCCCTTGTCCTCCTATAGCTTCTTGTATATGAAGTGAGCCGGCTATTCTCGGGGGCATTATCAGTTCCTCCCGGTAATCTCTTGTAATTTGCAAGGGCTGTGTAAAATTGCGCTAGAATTGCGTGGACATTATTCACCGGTCGAGCACATCGCCGAATGTAATGCCTCGGATAAAGTACGTCAGCCGTTTCAAGCGTGCGCATCTCCATTTGGGCATTTTAGTCCTGTCTTTTACAGACAGCAGTGGACAGTCTTGCTACATTAGCTAGAAATATACAAAATGTGTCTGGATTCCTATAACTATATGTCAGTTACGAAATATCCATAAACTTCTTCATTTCGTATACAATATTACCCTCGTACTTTCCTTCCTACATTCCGTCCAGCTGTTTCCTATTTAATTATTATTTAATTATTATTTCTTTGTATTTGCGCAACTTAATATTTTTATATAACACATATTGCACATATGTAGGCTTAATTATTTTACTGATAATTTATTTTCACCTAATATTAAGTACCTTTGATAAATATATACTTTTCAAAATGTTCAATTTTATGTTTACTCAATAAATCATTTATTATTATGTTTAGAAAATACAAATTTAATGTATTAGCTCTCTTGGGTAGAATATATACACGAGAGTTAAAATATTCTTTAAACTTTTACATCTTACATAAAAAATGTATTACTTACAGATAAATTATTGTTATTATAATAAAAATATTGTTTTATCTATATATATATATATATATACACACGATGACTTATTATTAATAATCATTATTATAGATAAAAATTTCAATTGATCTTTCTTTAAATAACAACATATTTCGATAACAACAACGTATGATCTACGCAATAAATAGTACATTCTCATTTGTAATTGAATTTTTACTGTTATTGATTATTCATTCTATTACATTAAAATTTTATTCTATTACATGATTATACAAACTTAATTTTTATTTAAGTTTTTATTAAAAAAAAGGTATGATAATTAATAATCCAAACATGAGACTAAAAATCAAAAGTTATGGTTATATATATATGTGCGTGGTGTATGAATCATACAATTTCTACAAGTTTAAATTAAATAGCTAAAACTTGTACTGCCTTCAAAATAGAATGATCATTCGTCTTGCTTTTTAAGCATGATTAAAATATGTTATAGCATACCGATTGTACGCCTGTAGTCTGGCGTTGGATTTCTGGTTATCAACTACTGTCCTTACCATAGTCAGGACTTTACGAATAAATACGAGTCAAATTTAATATTAAATGTTTAGTTTTCGTGCGAAAATAATTATGTTAATTTATTTAGTTATTTATGATGAAAAATTAATTCTATCATGTGTTTGATTTTTTAAGGTCAATATTTATGTACATTAAAGTACATTAAATTCAATGCTTATTAAAGGATTAATTATTTTATAATAAACATATTTTTGATGATGTAACACAAACATTTATCGATAAGAGACATTTAAGTTCATTTAGTTAATTTAACAACCCCAAATAAATGTAGGTAACTATTAATCAATAGCCTTTGATGAAAAACCTAAATATAATATTATTATCCGACTTATATAATGCATTGTATAATATTATTATTACATGTTTCTATTCGTGGTGGTAATGCTACATTAATTAGTAATTTTGCTCAATACAATACTTCTTCTCCTGACTTAAAGAATTTATAAAAAAAAAAATAAATTACTTTTTTAAACATTTTTATAAATTTTTGTATATTTTCAAATGATAAATTATATTTTGTTTACACAAAATAAATTACGTTTTACTTTATTATTATCAAAAAAATTTTTATTTTAATTGATTATTAATATGAAATTTACAAGTTCAAAGACGTAAGGTTTAAATTAAAATATGATAAATTGTACTATTTACTATTTAAACATTTTTTTACAATATGTGTTTGTATCAACTCACGTCTTGTATTTAAAAAAATTTGATTTAAGATTAATTTTTTTTACACATTTTCTAAAGACGTTTTATAATTCTTACGACGTTCGGTATTTACAGATAAAATTTTTTTAGAGATAAAATTTCTTTCCAGATGTAATGTATTTTTATATTATATATATATATATTACATATATATATACAGTAATAAATAAAGTATGAATAAAAAAAAGTGATGATATTCTTGTTTAGGTAGAAATTTCAGTTGTAGACAAATGGTAAAGATTATATCGATTAATAATTAAGAGTATGTAAAAGATTATAAATTTGGTATAAAGTATATATATAAGTATATATATTTCTTCTTCATTAGCCAGATAATATGTCGCACCTGTTTTATAGTATTAATAATAACAATCAGCTTATTATTGGTCGAAAACATAAAAAAAGATATTATACGAACCAGGTTAAGGTTATGCTTATGAAAATTAAACTATTACATAATATTTAAATTATCTAAAATTAAATTACGTATACACATGTTCTGATACTTTTAAAAAATGTAATTATAGAAATGAAAATAGAATAATAAATTGTTCCTAATTTAGGTACCATGCAGCAATTTTTAGTTATGTTTATAAAAAAGTTTGAACTTTTTATACGATTTAATTTATACTATGAAAAAAGAAAATCGTCTTTTAAAGCGAAAAAATTAATTCAGATGAAGACAAATGAAGAATATATGGGAACATCTTGAAATTCGATTTTCATGCAAAAGACGTCTACGATTGCGGCTGAAAAAAATACCACAAAAATATATTTTTAAATACTATAATTTACACAATTCATTAACAAAATGTAAAAAGTTTTTCGAACTACTTGTGATTATTACAGACCTCCGACGCGATGTTTAAGGTAATTCAACAACAAAGAACGGTCAAGTCATGAAGCGAAGGGGTTGATCGACGTTGCGTAGGGATTTTTTGCACTAGCACGAAGGAAGAGAGTAAGAAAAGCAAGAGAAAAAAAAAAAAAAAAAATTTGCAAAAATAAAGAAGGATTGAAAAAGAGGGCACTATCGGATCTGCAGAGAATCTTGGTGTCTCCTTGGGGTGCGTTCCGGGAGGGGCAGGCGGTGCTGGGAATCGCTGAGGGGTCGCGTACGCGATTTACCAACACGGTGGCGTGTTTAGTATCTCATGAAGGGATCGCACCACGAGGAGACATTTCATCCTCGCCGTGTCTGCGTATATACCTCAGAAATGACCATCGTCCTCATTCATTAGCTCGCCGCTGCTGCCACCACCAGCACCACCGACCCACGCCACGATCGACGTACGCCCACACACTCCTTATCTTTCCCTCTCTCTCTCTCTCTCTCTCTCTTCTCCTTGTGGTTCTTTCGCAAGCTTCTTCCTTTCTCTTCCTTGCTCTCTACCCTCCTCCCTCTTTTCTCTCGCTTTGACGTCGCGATGATGTGTCGGGGACGCATTATCTGCGAGTCCCAAGTTCTATACGTATAACGACGTGTTACGATAAGCGGATTTATTGGAACGGGAGAAAGGAAGGAAAAGGCAAGTCATAAGAACGGGCTGCACACGAACATCAGCAAGGCTATTGCACAAGTTAATGCGACCGCTCGATCACGACGTATCACGATGTTCGACGTTCGGTTGATTTTTGTACCCTTAAGGGCAGACGGTGCTTATTATTTATTCGAGCTACAGTATTTAATAAAATGCCGAGTCGCGTCGATAAAAATGGATGTACCCGATCCCTCTTAATTATATTAATGGCAATTATAAAGTGTCTAAAGTAGGATATTGTTTATTTCATCGTTCCCTACTTTAAGATTTATATTGATCTCGTCTTTAACTTCTGAGAAAAGATACGAACAAAACATTAAACTTATTGATGTTTGACATTTTTAAAAGACTTCTTGACATTGAATTGCATACGAAGAAATATGCATAGTTGCTTCAAACTTATCGAGTATTTCATGGTCAAAAACACAAATGAAAAGTTGTAATGAATCGCACACAAGATACAGGTGGCTTAAAAAGCAACGTAGCATTCTAAGAAATTGGATTTTAGTTCGCAGATTGTAAATAATACAAAACAAAGTGTGTTCGCGTATTCTTCATTGATCCAATATATTTTTCGCCTCTTAAACTATTTTAAAATGTTTTATTGAGTATGACATACGAATAAGCTATATTTAGAAAATATTTATATTATGCGATTATGTTAGATTTTTTATACAAAACATATCTATGGATTAATAACTTAAAATTCTAGCCCCTACATTTTAGCACATACTGTCATATTATATGTTTTGAACCATATTCAAAATTTAATTTAAAAGAGTTCATTTCTTGTATGTAATTTGTGAAATTTTTACAACCCACTTAAAGTATAATTTGTATAATATTATTTTCGTATGTTATGCTTATTAATTTTTTACGATAAGTTTATGTATATCAAGCAATGTTTTGCATAAATGTAGAAGAGTAGTTAAGCATTTTATATCTGAAATCTATCTGTCGAATAAATATATGTGGCGATTAGAACTTATAATTATTTGACTTATATACTGTTGTATTTTTTCATTTTAACAATTAATTGTGTACATTATGTCAAATTTAATTGAATATGAAGACTAATTTTTTCAATTTTCTTTCTTTGTAACTAAGATTTTTACACACTATAATTATGTTATTTTATTTTATGAATTGCTTTTTTAATTTAAATATTTAATGTTTGTGAATATGAATATTTAAATATTACACGATAATAATAAAAATTGTTATTACATCTTTTTTTCCATTGTATTTCGAATTAAATAGCGTTTTATATAAGATTTAGTACCTCAGTGCGACACAGAGAGATTTATCTTTAATATCTTATAAAATAATAGTGAATTTATCATGTGATAAAATGTGTGTATTATGAATATAATATAATAATATGTAACAATTAAATATATATGCTATTTAAAATAAATAGTTTTCAACTGATTGACATTAGTTCTTACCACTTTATAAATTAAAGAGAACAAAAGAAAGAAAGAAGGAGAAGAAGGGAGTTGTGAAGGACTGGAAGCCAACGTTGTTATGTCTGTGGGGTCCGAGGTTCTCCAATTCAATAATACTTGAATGCTAAACAACAATGTCAAACATTCGTGCTCTTTAGTTATTGAAATTTGCTTCTAATACACGTCATAATTTTAACGTCAAAAATTCAATATATTGTTCATCACACTTTACATTAATCTTATCTATAGATATTTACATACCGGGACCACAGAATCCAGTAGAAAAAATGTCGGACCTTAGAGTGGAAAGTAAGACTACAATATATTTATTAACATTTAGTTAATTAATAGCAAAAATATTGTGTTTTAATTGTTTCGTAAACCTTATTCATCATGACATTATCGTTTTTTGTATAAAGCCATAAGACATTAATAAATTAAAAGCGTATAGCTTTTTAAATGTAATGTTACGAAATATAATATACAAAGTGTAGGCACAAAAATGTGATACTCATTAAGTATTCATTGCAAAAAGTATTTTACAAAGACATTGCTCGAATATTGAATTAAATATTGAAAAATTGTTTTTGTAACTTGTAACAATCAAGAATAATTTTAGTACATTATTTATTTTGTAATAAAATAAAGCACAAATTATTTTACGATTGCTGAGAAAAGTAATGAATGGTCAATAATTTTTTAATTTCCATATAAATAATAAAATTAAATAATAGCTATAATGGTAATATTAATAGTAAGAATGGTTGTATTTACAATATTGATGTTGATTATAATTAGTTTCAATAATTACGATTTAATAAGAATCCAAAGGTTTATGGGAAAAAATCCAATTTCATTTAAATGCAATACAATTTAAAAATAGATAATTTAAAAAAAAAAACATACAAATTCGGTATAACTTTTTACTTTAAGTAGCTATTTAAAACATTTTAAAAGTAGTATATAAAAAGTAATACATATTTATAATCTAGAAAGTAGATTTATAACGATATGCATGCATGCTTGCGTGAAAAGACACATGCAGTTTTTTATTTATACGATGTATCCACACGTATCTCGATTGTTCAGTTATTATGAATTTCTTTGAAGACTATAAAAATATTTAAGAGAAGACGTAAATTTAAAATGATTTTAAAAAAAGATTCACGTTTTAAATTTTACTTAAAATGAAATTAAATGATTGAATAAACTTATTAAGTATACAAATTTCTAATATAACGTTATAAGGATTAAATAAATTTTTATCATTTTGTTATAGCAATTGATTTTTTAGTCGTAGTAAATTTTTTATCTAATTTAAACGTAAATTAAGTAAGTTAAATTTAAGTAAAATGTTTGATTGTATTGTTTATATTACATTTGATTCATTTGATTATATATGTTTTATATGTACACTGATCGTAGATTATAAACCAAACAGTTTTAAATTTGTTGAGAATTAATTATTGTAGGCAATGTAAGTTGTTTGGAATGTTAATTAGTGAATAATGAATCTTAACATGCATCTGAAAATATTATTTCTTAGATGTATTACTATGATTCTGTTAGTAAAATATTGAATTGAGGTAAAAGTCTCCTTTAAATTCATCAAATTAACTATTGTCATTTTTTAGGTACTTAATTTTTTTACATTATTTTAAAAACTTAAATAATTTTATTTAGAACAGATTATTAAACACGAATGAAAATTACTACAAGTGATAAAGATTTAAAACTATGTTATTACTTTTATTACATTTTTTTTATCAGAATAAAAAAAAAATAATAATTACTAATAATGGATTAAAAATAACGTCATTGCAAGGTACGTGAAAGAAAATTTTCATACAGATCTGGTGTATCTGACAATAATCATTCGTGATAATTAATCACTTATATTCAAAATCAAGTTTTTTAATTAGTTCAAATGCTTACGACATATTGACAATCTAAAATAGGTAATTTCAAAAGCAATAAAGCGATCTATGTCGCGAATAGAAGTGCAAACTAAAGTAAAGTGCGTTTGTGAATTCGGAAAATTTGGTAATACATCATTTTTATATGAGCCTAAATAATGATAAGAGTTTAATATTCGAGCAGAATTTTTTATAATGGTAAGAAGAATTTTCATCATCAGTCTTATTTTGTTTTACCTCCGAAATTAAAGAATTTGTGTAGACGCGTTTTATGTGCATCCGTGTTTGTAGAGAAATTGGGAATACGGTAAATATTATTTTATGGAGTACATCTGGTCATACAAATACGTAATAAATTACATAAGACATTTATCATGTTATGAGTATAGGCAAAGAAAAAAAATTAACAAGTATGTAAAACAAAAAGTAAGTTTAATATGTAATGCTTAGGAATTATTAAAAAATTATGATTGCTTACAAATATTACGATAAACGTTAATATTGATGGGACTGTATATTTATATTAATAAATGCAACATTTATTACTTTGGTAAACTATACAAATTATTATTTTCGAAAATGGTATCGAATGAAAAAAGTAAATATAGACTTTATTTAATTTATTGTATTTGTTTAAAATGAAAGTTATCGTAATTTTATGTGATCATCTTCGAGATATTGTAATTTTAAAATTATTATAAAAAATTGAATTTAATCACAAAATGTTATTAGGAGTGTACAAACGATTGGTGTTTTTTGTTTTAATGAAACAAAAAATTTTTAGGTTTACTTGAATAAATATTACATAATGTACTTGTGTAATATATTGGTAAAAAATAGTATTAAATATAATAATATTAGTTTTTAAGTTATGAAATTATTAAAAATTAGTAGATATTTAATTGATTTTAAAAAAAAAAACATAATTTTTCCGAAATCGATAAAGAGTAAATATAAATTTTTCTTGAAAAAATAGAGCAAAAAAATGAATTGTGCAAAAGCGTAATTAAACATTACATAGTCGAACCCATAGAGTGGTAACATTTTAAATTAGAATATTATACGGACAATGAATGAGCTTTGTATGAAATAAAATCTCCGACTGTTTGTTCATTATGGAACTGCATAAATCTTGATCCGTCGGTCGAGTAATTGGGCAAAGCTGATAATAAACGATTGCATAAAGAACGTAAGTTACGGTTATATCTGCATCTAATAATAATACCCGAGTTCTAATGTGTTCGCTCTCTCTCTCTCTCTCTCTCTCTCTCTGTTTCTCTATCTATCCTTCTCTCCCTCTTTCTCGCCGCCCCGATCACAAGCTACTTCCAGGTAAAGAGTAGATAAAAATCTATCTCAGCGGGGAAAGGAACAATAGAAAGAAGTGGTCGACGAGAGCCAAGGTTTTTCGAGGGCTCGATCGACGGGGTTGGGATTAGGCGCGAGATACCTCCGATCGGATGTACCCCGAGGTGCAACGGCGGCTCGTTCGAGGCCAGGAGGTCGGACCGGCGAGGTTATCATAGGTCGGTGACGCAGGGGCCGCTCGTCGCGGTTGGAGTCGGTAGGGGAGGGCACGCGAGCCCGGCGATCGGCCTCTTACCGACGGAGGCCTCGCGCCGAGCCAGCCTCAGCGGAGCTCTCCGGGCAGTCCGGGCCGAGGAGGCGGTGCCTCGAGTCTCCCAACGGTGGCGACGGCGACGAGCGCTCGGGTCCGCGGCGCGGCTAAGTGCGCGCGTCGTTCGGAGAAAGGCTAGAGGATCGCGAGTAGTCGACGGGGAGATTGAGAGAGAGCGAGAGAGAGAGAGAGAGAGAGAGAGAGGAGAGGGAGAGAGAGAGAGAGAGAGAGAGAGAAAGAGGGTAAAGCGCAAGCCTCGGCGGTGTGCAGCCTCGGCTCGGCGGCGGAAACGCGAAAAGCCGCAG
The DNA here is from genome assembly GCA_018907135.1 of Kradibia gibbosae. Lineage (NCBI taxonomy): Eukaryota > Metazoa > Arthropoda > Insecta > Hymenoptera > Agaonidae > Kradibia > Kradibia gibbosae. The sequence continues at coordinate 3,616,611 of JACCHX010000006.1, read as the reverse complement.
CGAGAGCGGAACAGTGCAGTGCGAGTGCGAGCTCATCGCAGGCGCTACCCAAGTCGCACGGCGATTCCTCGGCTCAATCGGCGGCGCGCGCGACCCGAGAGTGCAAGGGAGCCCGGGAGGTTCGGAGCACCCGCAAGGATCGGCTCTCGCGGCTTCGGCCGCATGCGAAGGGGCCCTCGACAGCAGAGGTGCTGACGGCGGCCTCGGTGCCAACGACCTCGGCAGTACCACCACCGGCAGCGGCGGCGGCGTAGGCGACAGCAACAGCAGCAGGTGGAGGATCGCGCGAGAGGCGCTGGGGATCGGGCCCCCGGAGCCGTTTCTCGACGTGGTTTCTGCTCAGGAGCGCTCGGACCGCTCGCTCAGTCCGAGTTCGCGGGTGCGCGGCGAGGGGCTGGCCCGCTTCCCATTGGCGTCGACGGTCCCCGGCGAGGGCCTGAGGACGCCGAGGAGTCTCGCGGCCGAAGCGCGGGCTGCTCTGGTCCGGAGGTCAGCCGCCCCCCCCGGCGGCACCCGAAGCTGGACCGACGCTCAAGGTCAGTCTAAGACCCCGTGCAGGGATCAGCTGAGCCGTTGTTGACTCCGCCTCGAGGCCCCGGCCGCTCCGAGGCCGCCCGCTCGAGAGTCCCCGCCGTCCAGTAGTCCGACCTTGAAGCTACGCACCGCGTGACCCAGACAGAGAGAGAGAGAGAGAGAGAGAGCAGAGAGAGAGCCGGAGAACCAGAGACCCGCCAGCGGCCTCGATTCCCCCGGCTTCGGTCGACTCCGTCCTTTGCCGCATCCACCTGACGGTGGTCCACATGCGCGCTTACCTGCTCTCCTCGAGGCCTCCCGTATCACCGTTGGCACTCTCCCACCCAGCGGCACTCGTCCACTCGGCCCTCGGTCCTCCCGGGGCCGCGCGCGACCATTATCACAACGAGCGCCGCTCGCCAGCTGATAATCGCCTGGCGATTTGGCCGATAATGGCCAAAAGTGACCCCGAGCGAAGATCGGAGCGGCCGCGTCGGCGAGCGAGCGTTGCGCAAAGAGTTTGCCTCTCTCGTTGTTTGCACAAGCGCGTTTGCGAGCCTCGTCGTTTCAAAATTTCCCATCGGCTCGGTGCACTCGCCGAGGCTATAAATAACATTTTGCCGCGCATCAGCAGAATGACATAATCGACCGTAATTCTTAAGAGCCGAATTTTTAATCGAAGTCAAGAAAAAGGAAAAAGGAACAAAAAAAAAATTGGGCGAAGAGGCGATTACGCGTGCCACTTGAGCCGTCGCCCCCACCGCCGCCCGCATCGCTCGCTGGCTTGTAGCGCGGGGGCGTTGTTGAGCTATACGCGAATGCGCGGTTTTTTTCTTTCGAAAGGTAAAAACGAGGGGAAAGAACAGCCCGGCCTGTACTAGTCAGACTTCCATTTCGCTTTCATCTGTTGCTTCGACTGACTCGATCCTTTTACCTACGAGCGCCAACAACGGCGGTCCTCTAAACGTTGGGGAAGGTAAGAGAGATAGAGAGAGAGAGCGAGTCGTATGCATATTTATTAGCTAATAATGCAAAGCAACGCGTATTACACGTAAGTGCCCACGAGGGGCCGAGCGCATCGGGCGGCGAGCCTTGGGATGGCGGGCGCCTAGTCGGCGACGTGTGTTCTGCATCGAGAACCGGGGGACCGGAAGCTGTTTTAGATTAGCCGGAATTCCCCTCCAGTCCTGGCATGCGAGCCGTACAGTGGCGATAGTTTGCCCGCGTGCAGAAAAATGAGATAAAGCCGTGCGCATTGAAGAAGGAGCTGGCGAGAGTGAATTAAGCCTCGGTAGCCATGTGCCTTGCTGCTGCTGTTGCTGCTGTTGCTGTTGCTGTTGCTGTTGCTGATGCTGCCGCTTCTGCCGCTGCCGCTGCTGCTGATGCTTGTTTTTTTTTTTTTTTTTTTAAGCGTGCGCGCTTGTTTAGTCTCGAGTCCACTTGTGTCACCTCCGATGACTCGCTTTTTCAAATATTCGCCTCTTTTAATGAATCGGTCGACTATCCTCCACCTTATCACTGGCGGCTCGATTTCCAAATGCCACCTTGTGAAAGAAACACAGTAACCTTTATTACTTTAACTAATGCGTCGGCTTTCAAACTCCCTCCGAGACTATTTGAAACGCGACACGGATTTCAATCGATTTTCTTATTTTTCCACCCTTCTCCATCATTCCCCATGCTCTTTCTCTCTTTTGCGCCCTTCTCTCTTTCAAGCTCATTCATTACTCTTTCGCCCGTAGTCTTATTATTAAGCCTTTATTTTTTAACAGTTTTTCTAAGCGACTATTTAAATTAAATACTGTCTCCCAAATGTACATATATATACATACACACACATATATCCATATCATTTCAATAAATGTTTAATTATGAAAAAATTGAAATTAAATTAAGATCGGTTGTTTCTTTTTTAATATACGCTTCTTTACTCGGCTTTCATACTTCTATAATCACAATTTTAATTTTGTTTGCGTTAGTAGAAAATTTTTTTAATAAATTTTCCATACAATAATCATGCGATAATTTATATGAAATACACTAATAAGCGTTTCAATACAGTCTCTCATATTTATAAACATTAAATAGATCTATGATTTTGAAATAATCCTCATTTTTTAAATAATATAAGAAGCATTTTACATAAAAAATCTCTATATAAAGGAATATGCATAAAGTAGATCACTTTAATTATTCCCTTGAAAAGTTAATACTCCCTTTGCATTAAAATATTTAAGAACTTTTTTTTGCATAATTAGGTAGGACAATGTAAATATTCAATGATTTTTATTATTGTACGATATAATAAGAATAAAATTTAATTTTAAAAAATATAAAACCTAGAAAGTGAATATCAAAGTGATTACAAATTTTTGTATATCAATTATTAAAATCTATGCTATAAGTTAAATAGCATAGACTTTGTATCTAGATCGAAAATGTTAAATATTTTTCCATATTCTATTATGTTACTTGTATCTTATATTAGAGTTTATGCATAAATAAAATTAAAATTTACATAACTTTACAAAAATATTGTTTGTCTAAGTTCGTAATTATAGAATTTATAATTGCAGGCATGCCGAAGGCTTAAATCTTATATGAAGTTTTGTAAATAATTTGTATATTCTTTATGATTAGATAACGAATGGGAAAAAAACAGAGCCAATGTCATTTTTACATGAACAGGATTTATTTAATAAATTTTAGGGAGTTATTTCGTAAAAAAAGAAATTCAGTACTAAATTTAAATTTACAGCTTTTTTTATAAGAATTATATAATAAATATTCAAATGAATATATAATTGAATATATATATATATATATAATATAATCTAAGAAGATTTATAAAGGAGGTATTTCATGATAGTCTCAGATAAAATCTATAAAAAATTGTAATCTCAAATAGAGTTACACTGAAATAGACTAATAAACGTCTTATATTCTTATTTCACTTTGGTAAAATATAATTTGAATTGTTTAGATATTATCTTTGTTTTAAGTTATGAACAATCCAGTATTTAAAGCACAAGGAAATCTAATTAAAATATTCGAAAACTTTTAATTACGCCCTTTTTTTAATATTATAGGAAACGACAAGCCAATGGAATTGTTTTACCATTACACTTCTTAAAAAATTAATATTGAATTAATTACTTAGTGCAAACATTACTTTAAAATTTGGTCATCTTATTTAATGCAACAAACTTTTATTTTCATATTAAATATAAGAAATTAATCATGAAAATGTCAAAGATTACAATTTTTTGTCCTGCTTTAAATCATTCAGGTGATTTTTCATTTTACAATATAAAATTTCGTATATTATTTATATACGAAATTTATTTATTTTTCATCTATAACTATTGTTTTGTAATAAAGGTTTAATATAGAAACTCATTAAATAATTACTGTTATATGCAAATAAAATTTTAATTAAAATTGAAATTTTATTTCAACATAGATTTGGTAATATTTCCATTTATTATAAAAGTATTTGCTTAAATCGTATAATAAAAAATAATTCAGTTTTACTCGTCCATATGATATTGAATATTTTTAAAAATAGAACATTGTTGAAAATAAAATTGAAAATTTTAAATATTTTCGTCAATTACAATAGACAAAAAATTATATTTAAATTCATAAAGATTCTGGAATGAAAAATTTTTTAGTATAAATTTATTTTCTTATCAAAAAAAGCAATTTATTGTTGGAAAATGTAAATTGTTTAAAATGTTACGGGTAGTTCCAGGCATCTAATCACATTTCATTTGTTAAAACAGTGGTCCAAACTAAGAAGTTAATTGCATTTAACAATGAAGATTGAATATGAAAGTGTATATCATCTTAAATGTTATACTATAATTACTTGTTTGTAACTAATTGCATGGACGTACAATAGATTTTCAGATTTTAGAATACATTTTAACTTAAAAATCTAGCCATTGTATCTACTTTATTGCGAGGCTATAGTCGTGATTATTTCAAACCTGCTGAGCAATGCATTAAAAAAAATATTATATTAAGATGGGAAATGTCTTAAATAATTTATTAAATTCTGTGAAAAATTAAATTAATAGTAAATTAATTAAATAGAGTTCGGTACAGTATCATAAATAGAAACTATTTTATTGTAAATTAAAGGAAATTCTATAGTATCCTTTATTAGCAGAATTTGAATAATTTTTTATATGCACCATTAACTTCAATCAATTCGTTTTGAAATATGATGAAAAAAACTTTTTTTTTTTTAATTTTCATTATACTATATTACATAGATGTAAATTTTTTCAATTATTAATTTTCATGCACTGTATTCAATGATTATTATATTGTATATTATATTTATTTATTATAACTTTATTAAGTAAATGTTAAAAGATTTGATAAATTAAAGCTAAGCTGTGAGAACAATTTTATAGTTGATTTATTCTATTTATAAGTTTATCTTGTAAAACTAGCGATAAATGACATCTTAAAATTCTTAGGATGCATTAGTTTATTTATTTCACAAAACAACCTTCGTAAATTTTTTTAAGTGTCTTATCTCGTTTATGTTCTAAAAAAGTCCGACGTTAAATTTACATAAGTTACTCAAGAAGATTCTACCGAATTGGAGGTTGAATGAAATCTGCCTAAGTGATTGAGCAAATATTACTTTATCTTAAGTTTAATGTTACGCAAGGAGAACTATTTGACAAGGCATAAAACGTGTTAGTCTTAAGTTATCTAGTTTTTTTTTTGCAATATCAAATTTTTTTTTTTTTTATTTTGAATAACTTTAAATATTAAATTGATATCTAGACATTGTGCGCTGATTTCTAAAGACTTTTCAAACATCATTGTATTTAAACATTTTTATACTGATAATTATTTATACTGATTAATAAAATCATCTAAGGTTTTTCGAATTATAAAAAGTTTAAAAAAATGATAGATTCGCTGTTTATTTGCATACCACTTAATGTAATTTATCCTTACTAGGTATCATTGTAAATCATTATTTTTCATTATAGTGGATTTTCTTTTATCGAAATGCTGATGCTAATATAGTTTTTTATTTTCATTTTTAAAGCACGGCTATGTCATACTCAGAGCACGAAGCCAGACACGTGGATTTATGTCATGTATGTGTCACCATTACTGCCACCACACTTACGGTGCTAACATCTCGAATTTTCGAAATCTTCTTTTGATTACCTTCGTTTTTACTTTAATTGCATGGAGCACTTTTTCCATAGAATAAAACTTATAATTTTCATTATATTACATCAATTATGCTTTACAAGTATTGAATCTAATTAATGACGAATCTCATGATTTGTTTTCCTTTGCGTATCTGGATTAAAAAAAATCATAATAAAAACTGGATAATTTATTGATTTGTATTTATAGGATGATTATTTTTTACTTGTAAAATAGATTCATACGCGTATTTCGTTTCGATTTTATCACAACAAAATCAGTATTTAGAAAGAAGTAACTATACATAAGGCATATCCATAACAATTCATATTATCTTATATGTATTATAAAAGCATGAAAATAGTTGAAGTTTACTATTTATACATTATTAAACCTATATATGTTCTTACTCGTGATAAATGAGATTACTATTTTTCAATTTCAGAAAATCGTTAAAATATATCGATATTTAGAATACAATTCATAAGGTAGCTTTTTTTTTATACTAAAAAATTATGTCGGAATTGTCACTTCAACTGTGACTGTAATTACTCGTAAAATCTGTATATTTATATCGTTCATTCTCGTTTATTCTTGTTAAGTTAGAATAGTTATGTTATGTATTAGTAAATGATACGTAAAAATACATTATTTACATACCTAAGTTTATTATTTACTTTATATCGCAAATGTATCTATATAAAAACTCATAAAAATTAAATTTACGTTTTACATAAAATTTTTTTGAATAGTATGGACATAAATATAGTTATGTATTAATTTAAAATTGGTTCTGATTTTGTTTTTCTCAATTTTTCATAATGGTATAATGTGAAAATTAATTTTTTTTTTTCATTTAAAATTAAAAATTTTATATCTAAATCTGGGAATATTATTTTTTACGAACTAAAAATGTCCAGATATGTTTAAGTATTTCTCGTATTTATTAAAATAGATAAAATTAAGTGATTATCATTAATAAAAATCAGTGTTAGTTTAAATATTTGTAAGCTGATTTTTAAATAATTACAAAATATGGTATATCATGTTTAGACGTTCCACTGATTATTTTTTTATTTTTATTTGATTAGTTTGATTGCAAATTACCACTTATAATATGTACATTGTATAATATAAAAGACGAAAATAGTAGTCGAATAGTTATAATTATACAAAATAAAATTAATTTTTTTCATAAAATTGATTTTGTATGAGTCAAACTCTGCCTTCTCGTTATAGCTTTAGTATTAATTGCAGAGATTATAATTGTTATACGATAGGGGAGATTAGGTAAGCAAGTGATGATTTACATGCAAGCCTGTGAATAATTAAAAAATGAAACGTAAAATCCAATTTTTAATATTATAACAAATTTATTTAACAATGTATATGTAATTGTATGTATAATTTATATATATATATATATATATATATATATTATGATATTTAAAAAAAAATAGTTAAATAATTTTAATAAATAATAATTACAGAAAACATTTAACTATTCGATACTTTGTTTTATTGATCCATCTATAACTTGTTATTTATAAGAGTACCGTTAAATTAAAAAATTAAATTTTAAATTTAGATCCTTCGCATACTAAAAAATTTTATCGACATATTCCTTATACTAGAATTTGTTATTATCTGTAGACAAGTACTCTATGAAAAATAATTCGGTTATTTGATCTTTAAAAATATTTTATTCTAAAATCTGTGAGGTTGAATTATTCTTGAAAAAGTGTTTAAATTCAAAGTAAAATTTATTTTTATCTTTTTTCAGTAAAGCGGTTTGAAATTAAACCATCCTTTAAATTTTGAAAAAGGGTAATAATCGGTTTTCATTGTACTGAAAATATATATTTTTTAGATATTTTACACCAAAAAATTGTGGTTTAAATAATTGTTTCTCACATATCACTTTATTAATTATCACGACTGTAATGTGATTTTAGTAAATAATCAAGTTTAACGATACGTTAATTAATGTATTTGATAACATTAATATCTAATATTAATTTACATTTAATTAAAAAAAATTGTGATATCAATCCTTTATTTTTATACTCTAAAATATATTTAATTATGGATCTCTTACGAGAATAATTTCACACCGATTAATGTCAAACTATATTAATACAAACAGAAATATTAAAAAATAATAACAGATTTTATTAATTTGATTAAAAATGATTTTACTTTATATATTGTACTTTCGATCTAAGCTTGTCATTGATTAATTGTAATCGATATCGATAAAATCATAAAATTGAATACACTTGTAATTTTGAATCTTATTGTTCTAAATACATTAATGGATAATATTTTTTAGCTTTCGGAAAAGTCAAGAGTATTTTTATAAATGATTTGTAAATAAATACACACACACACACACACACACATATACCCACGCACACCCACACCCACACACACATGTTTATAAGTATATGCATGTGTTTATAAGAAATCTCATTTGCTTGGTAGATCTTTTTTTTGAACAGCCGATAGCTTACTTATTACAATAGGAACTTTATACGCGAGAGTGCGCGTGACTACACGTATGCATTCAATTTCTGCAGTTGCAGGTTTCCGTTCAGTTGGTGGAAACAAAACGAGTCTAATTGAACTACTTATATAACAACGAGTACACGAAACGTATTCAGATTAAACCCCTTTTTTTTATTATAAAATACATTTGGATAGTGGAATCGATTATTGCAAGAATAAATAGATGCCCCCTACTACTTTCACACGTTCTTACGTTGCGTTGTAATTATAATAATGTTTTTAACGTGTACAAATACCGTAATGGTCATAATAATTGGTTACGAAACGTACCCGAATGGGGAATTTTTCACTGGAATGGGCTCGTCGGTAGGGGTAAAAATGCATTAGACGCTCGAGGACGCGATCTTCGTAGAGCAATGTTTTTGTTTTTAATCTCAGATAGAAATGTGTGACTGAATCGTCCCTCACAACGGAAGGCTATGTTGCGTGCTTTGAAATTGAATGCGATCTACCTAGGGGATTTTGACCAATTATTAAAAACTGTTTATCTAGCCGTACGGCATGTACATGTTGATTTTCTTTTCTCGGATAAAACGACTTTTTACCTCTCTCTCTCTCTCTGCCCATTCTAGCCGATCGAGTGTTAAGCACTTATAATCTTCGTATCAGACTTTGCGTAAAGTTTATACAAAATAACTTTGGGAAAAAATCATCCGAGCGTAAATATCTAATAATGATTTAGTAAAAGCTATCGATGGAGCGGCAGTAATGCATTTGAAACAACTGGGTCGCATTAAAAACTGATGGGATTGCAATCAAATCGGCGCATCAATTGTAAAATCTGTAGGTAAAAATACATTGGGTCGCGCGAAGAAATTAGCGGATAAAGCAAGCCGCAGAATTATAAGTTCCTGTTTTTTTTTTTTGGGGGGGGAAAAGTGCGTGTTTGAGAATTCGAGCGATGCAGTTAATTGTTTATCCGATGAAAAGATAGAGCGCGCAGAGGTGAGTGGATAAATAGGGACATAGGGAATAGGGCGCGGGTGGCGGGTGGGTTCGATCGAGAGAAACGAGCAAAATGGAAGAGAGGCAAAAAAAAGAAAAAAAAGAAAAAAAAAAAAGAAAAATAAGAGTAAAGAAAGAATACCAGTTGTATAAAAAGCCTGCATATATGTAGTGCCTTCCGTCAAGAACAGTCGAATGATCCTTTGGTAAATTGACTCTTGACCTCGGCTCTACCGACGTTCGTCTATCGGTTCAATTCAGCCCCGTCGAAGTACTTTTGTAAAAGAGTTTTTGTTGCTAAAAATGCTCGCCTTTTACAGTCTAAAACCAATGTTAATGGGCAAGTAGTAGCGATAGCAGTAGGTTTGCAGAATGGAAGAGGAGGTGACCAGGGCTCGGGGGGAGCGGACCAAAAGTAAGTAGCGACCGAAACGAGACCACTCCACCTCCAGCCAACCTCCGCCTCAGTGGCGGATAGAGTCGAGGGCACAAAAAGTCTGCCCAGCAGACTTTGTCCTGCCTCCTCCTGTCGCAACGAAAATTGGGAGACCTCGATTGCGCTCCTTCTTGATTTACTCGGTCGCGCTCTCTATCTCTACTTCTATCCTCAAACTCCCGTAAGAGTACGCGCGGTTAATTTAAGTACTTCTCAATTAAGTCGTAACCCAAAGCCATTCAGCGCGCGAGGTTATACTGTCCATTCTCATTTCTGGGGCCGAACCGCACACTTGCTCCTCTCTTTTCCGCCTTTAATCCGGAGGCGCGGAGCTTCGCTGGGCTTTCTTACGTCGGTCCCCTCCCGCCCGACTGCCCTTCCTCGCGTCAGCGGCTCCCTTTGTGCCTCCCCCGTTCTCTCCTGGCAGCACCTCGTAATTTAATGGCCCTCCTCCTCCTCCTCCTCCATCATCGCAGCCGCAGACGTCTCGTCGCGCGGCCCCTCCGCCTGCCCTCGTGCCCTCCCGACTCGCCTCTACCCCCGCACACATCGCAAATAGAAGTTCAGCGGAGATTGCGATAACAACGCCAACGACGATGACGACCAAGACGACGAGCAAGACGACGCCTGGACGGCTAGGAAGAATGAGTCTAAATAAAACGCGTCTCCGTCGTTAATCGTCGCGAATGCATCCCGGTAGCCGAGGCCACCAATGGCAAAGCTTCCTGTTCATTGACTTGACGCTTTACGAGATGCCTCGTACGACTTTTACGAGGCGCGTTCTATACGGCTACCAGTCGACGTTTTCATCGTTTTCAATTGACTCCCCCGCGCTCCTCGCTGCAAACTTACGCCCCACCCCGGCCGCCGCCGCCGTCGCACCCCCTCCGCGTCAACAGCTCGACTGCGATGCCGCCGATGGTATCTATGCGCCCCATTGTGTGTATCCATTGTACTCCAGTTGCTCGGGAGCATTAGTGTGCGACACGAGTTTTGAGCCACGGAGAAGGTCCCCGCCCCCCCCCCGCTCGGTGTCCGCTTTGTTCACCCCCGGGGACCGTAATCCCGTTCCCTCCGAGAGTCGCGTCTCATCGAATCCGCCGCTTGCTGCAACAGTTACGAGAGCACACGAAGCTGAAAAAGATTAAGAGCCGAGCGTCTTGCATGACCTTAGCTGCTCACCACATATGTATGCTTCTTTCCCGCGCTTCAAGGAAGGAAGGAAGTTAAATAAAAAGACCGCAGGGGATGGAGCTATTTTTAGGAACGCGCTCTCATAAATTTCTTCCTCCGCTCTTTCTCTCCTTCTCCCTCTCCCTCTTCTTCTTCTGCTTCTCTCTCTGTTTTTTTTTTTTTTTTTTTTTTTTTTTTTTTTTTTTTTTTTTTTATATCTCTCCCTAGTCTTGTTGCGGTGAATTATTTGCTCGATTCGTTATTTAATTTGCCCCGCGTGCGCCTTTCCCGTTCTACGGTTATTTTAAGTAGACATCAATTCCACTCCTTTCTTGCGTTGTACGTACACAGAGATCCACACACAACTCGTTCTGTTCGGTGCATAAGGCTTCAATCATTTTGAGTTTAATAGATTCTTTCAATACTCTTTAGAAAAGGTATAAGGAGACTTCTCTCGAAAAAGCGTAATGGGAATACTTCTTTTTAGCTCACCGTGATCCCTTTGCCCTTTTTGTCATGTAAGCTCACTTGAATTCTGCGCCGTATAATTTATTGCCCGAGCTGTCCCGCTGGAAAAATCGTTATTCGATTTTATACTCCTCCGCTTCCTCGACTCCTTCATTGTGAATCACTTTCAAAGGGGCAAATAATTAAAGGCAGGCGGCCTCGCTGACGAGCGCGGGACAGGCTCGCGCCGAATTTTTAAATAGCCGTGCCATTGTTTCAGTTTAAAACATCGTAAAAGTAACTCATCGCCCAGTGTGTATAAAGCCAGAATCGTAAAAATGAGATAGAGCTGAAACTTCAAGCGAAGCGCCGTCATAATGAGATGATTGCTTTTTTGTCCGAAACAAAGTTTCCTCGCCGGCTAGGGGGAGGGCCCGAGGCGCAAAAGGAAATGGAAGGATGCCATTCGCTCGGAAGTAAGTTAGGATGAATGGAATTTCGCATACTTATGAACTCGGTAGAGCGCCTCGATCGTCGTACACATGTTATCGAGAGCCGCACGCGAGCTGGGAATAATATATCGGCCCCGGCTGCGGCGAGCCAACTCATCCAACGTGAATCATTAGCAGTAATAAAGCGCTTCGTTATTTACCGCTAATGCAGTAGTGGCTCGGCAAGCACGCGCATCGCGCGATATCCAAAAATAAAGAAATGGCCGCCAGTGCGACGCGCGCCAATGATTAAAAGGAGCCGCCGCTCTCCGATGCGCGGAGCCTCGCGACCCAATGGTCATTTCAAAGGGCGGATTACAGGCATATGAGAATGGGCAGAGCGTGAAAAGGTGGCGTGTTTATCAACCTCGCAATTGCCGTATTTATCGGAGCCGGGGCTTACCTGCAATGGCTCGTTGTTTCCCGAAAGAGAATTCCCAGACACTCAGTTTACCACGGCTGATGTCACACACCGGTTTTTGTGTAAAATAATGGTCCTGGTCAAGAGCCGACGTCCAATAGCACTCGTTACCGGCTTGAGTGTATTAGGTCTCTCTATTCAAGGATGATCACACTATTATTCGATGCTACATCCGAGGCGCGCTCTTTCCTATTTTCCGTTCGCCCTCCGCCCGCGCATCTGCGATCAGCACCGCGTGGTCGGACGGTCAAAATAAATTTGCCGATTGGGTGAAACGAAAAAGGCCGAATGCTCGACTGCGGATTCTGTGTGCTGGGCTGCTGCTTTCGAATTCATGCCTCTCGATATTATTTTTGAGCTTCATTTCATGTTTATGGCGTTTGCATTGTTAGCTTGCTCGCAAATCCATAAAGTCAGGAGTAGCAAATTATATTTATTCTTCTTTCTATTTTTTTTTTTTTTCGCGTGTTTAGACGACGACCAATGGCGAAGAAAACAAAGTTCATTTTTTTACAAATAAATGCTCGAGTGAAAATAATTAACTCTAGTTGAAAAGGTGAATTGAAAACTTTTCAATTCTTACTTATTGTTAAAAGGTTAATAATAATGAATAAAGAATGATGAATTCTATCGCGTGGCCCAAAATGAAAAATGAAAGAATAGCTCTAATTTTGAATTGATACTGGAATGTTTGTTATTTGCTTTTTAAATAGTATCTTAAGCATCGATGTTATTATTTTTATCGCCATTGTAAAGGGTAGCATCTTTTCATAATAGGGAAACTTCTGATACAAGTATATTATTACAGTTGCTAATAGATACGAATTTATGCAATTAATGAAAAATGTTTTACTCTTCAATCACGAAAACATTTATGGAAATATATATATTTGAAAAACGCACTGATATCTCGCAGTTATTGTAGTTATTATGAAAGTTCAAATCATTTATTTTATTTTAGATTTTTTAATTTTTTTCTTAAATCGATATTTACTTATTATATTTAATAAAGTTAATAACAATACAAATAAGGTAAGCGAATATAAATAAGAAAAAAGAATACAAAAATAAGAAAAAATGCCTCTACGTAAACTATATAACTATATACCTATATACAAAATATTGCCCCCTTACGTCAATAGTTTACAAATCATTTGTATCGAGTGATTAATTTAAAATTTCTTTTGTGTCGTGTAATTTTTAAGGTTGCTTCTAAATAAGAATAATAAATTATTTTACAATAATTTTGTATTTAAAAATTATAAGCAGTAACATTTTTATTCCTAAATTCAGTATCAATTCACCGAGGTGTGCAAAGTAGAAAGGCATAATGCTTGACAAATGTCATTTGCTATTAGTAAGCCTATTAGTAGTACCTGTATACTTAAGTGTACACGGTATAAAGATAGTCGTGGATAAAATTTCTTCTAGGTTTGAATAGCAAATGTTTACGTAATAAATAGTTATATAGCCTCTTACCTTCAAAGACTAATAATTACGAACAACATATTTATTAAGCTTGAGCCTCGGTTAAACTATTAAAAAAAAAAAAACCGGTGATAAGTTAATAACGCACTTAAGCATTAGTGAAAATAAATACGTACTTGAATATTGTCGATTTTCGACTAAAAATTGTCACTTAAAATTTGTCACATTCGCTGTTGATGGGGTGGGGGCAAATTTTAAAAAGTTTCGTATTCGGTAAATAATTTGGTAAATTTTCGCTCAGTTGGGAGTATAGCTTTAAGTTTTAATCCTGAAAGCCGCCTTTTCTTCCGTATTGTTTTAGCATTTCCTTCACCCATACCCATTCTCTTTGCAAATCTAACTACTTTAATACGTTGGATTCAATTTTGCAAGAGTGAACAATAGAGGGGCAGGGCACGAGGGCAAGGGGAGCGATTAGAAGAGCAGCATAGAGCGCGAACGAAGAGGATCGAAGTAATTACCGGGGAGGTAGGCAGTACTTAAATTGGCCAGGAAAAAAGCCCCTCTAGGATAGACAGGCAAGATTCAGCGGGGTATTTATCTCCTCGCTCGGGCGCGTGTGCGAGAGCTCGGCGCCGGGCGCCAGTTGGTTCCGATGAAGGTATTATTTCCTGACAATTGATAAGTAGTAGCTACTAGTACGGAATCTCTCGCGCGAGACGGATATTCCCACGTAACGAATTATTCACCATTAAAAGTACGAGCTGCTGTCTTTACGAGTCCCTTACGCCTGCGAGAAAGTATCCGGAATATTCGGTCGAAGGTATTAGTCAAGTCTCAAGTACGTCCCAAGCAGTGATGCACGATAAACAAGTCTGGTTCGACTCGCGCATTTGAGTATTTTTGCGATCTCTGTCTCGGCCGTCATGCCCTCTTGCATTGATTCGATTGTTTATCCAACGCATAACTCGTCCGTGTTTGAGTTACCCGTGCGTAGGCCAACGAAAGAAGAAGAAGAAGAAGAAAAAAAAAAAAAGGGAAAAGAAAAACAAAAACGAGCGACGAAAGTAACGGCCCGTAATGGGAGTGTGGCGGGAGGGGGCAGAAGTCGGTCGGCTCATCGGGTATGTAGCCTCATTACTTATATCTACGGTTGCCCTTACTAACATACGCGACCGACTCCGTAATGCCCGTGTGGTTCACCGCTGGAGTAGCATAAACCCCGAGCGCCAATTTACATTTAGGTCTGGCTCTAAAACGCGGCTCTGCTTGTCATTTCTGCATTGGTAGTAGTACTGGCCGTCCAATTTTTATAGGTTGAAAGTTTTGCACAGCCTTGTTCCCCTTTGCATTTTACCGTATGCAATGCATTTCCTCGTAAAAATGAAAACCATACTTGCGCCTCGTATTAACGGTAATGCGGAAAGACTAGGCTTCGATACTCCCGTCTCCAGTTTCAAGAAAATAATAATTATCGTGACTTTTTGTAGTTCTAAAAATGCTATCCAATGCCATGGTGACAGCTCGCAAGCTAGCATTGAGATTACTGTGTAACGGTAAACGCAACAACGTACTAAGCGTACTTCTTTTAAAATTTTCTAATGTAAAAATCTTATCGTACAATTACAAATAAAATTAGTTTTATTAACTAATTACAATAGCCTCATAGTTACGAATGTGTAAATGCAATTTTTGCGATTAATTTTCATTTCTATTATTATTGATTCAGCTTCAATTCGATTATTTTAATAAATAGTTACTGGTCAAGAATAAATTTTTACAGTGGGTATGCTTTTAATTTGCCAGTGATCTATTATTAAGCATACATTACAATATTAAAAATTCAAGGGACTGCAATTATATATTTTTGTTTCTTGTGCAAAAATATTGCAAAGAAAGTTTAATCCATATGCTATGAAATATTGAAATTTTCAACAAATTATATTAGTACAACAAGTTATATAGAGTTTGATGGTAGCCCAAACTAAAAATTAAATTAGAGCTAATGGTAGCTATTCAAAACTGAGCCACTTGACTATAATAAAGGGTACACGAAAGTAATTACATGTTGATTGGAATTTTTTATTCAAGATCTTTTATTTTGATGAATTTTATTTTATTAATTTATTTCGAGTTTGCAAGAGGATTTTATGTTTAATTTAACGTTTGAAATTTCTAAAACAAAAAAAAAAAAAAAACAAAAATAAGAGAAAATAAATTAAATACCCAGTAATAAGTTTGTTATTTCGACCATAATTTTTTAATGTGGTAAGAATAAATATATTAATAATAATTCTACCATTTTTTAAATATAAATACAATGTTTGTTGTACTTTTTTAGTGGGCTGACTGCTAACTCATTTAGTCTAAAGGCTGACCGACAGTTCAGTATCCTTGAAGTTGCCTTTCCACGGAAAGTGAAGACATTGGATTCTTCAGCCCCTGTCATACAGACCGTCAAAACCAGTCGCTTATAAAGAAATATGCATAATCTACTAGATCGATAAATCGAACACTAGCCCATAGTATTTCGAGGGCTTTGTTGATTGTTATAGTGTTTTAGTTAGATAATTAAGACAACTTAATTGGATTATAAATCTCTGCAACTTACGAAAAACGATACATTTATAAATAATCCTAACGATATTCGTTTCGAAATTTTTTTAAATTTCTTGATACAATTTTGTATCTTATTTTCCAGCTTAGAAAATGTTTATTTTTAATTTTCACAATACTAAGCAAGTCTAATCTTGTAGAATGTAAGTCTAGTTTAATAATGAACACGTTGCTAGACAACACATTCATAAAAAGTACCTAATTCACTATTATATTAGAATAATGATCATTGTATAAAAATTATCTAGTATCAAATATAAAACACGACTATTGAATTTTCAGCTTTAAGTTAAGATTCGCCGTATTTATATTTAGTTTAAAGTTTGAGCTTAGAACCATTTGTTACAAATTTATCAATATAAGTGTATATTTACTAATACGAAATTTTTGAAAAAATAAATGAAAAAAAAAATAATAGATGAAATTCTAACAATTTGTTAAAAATGAAACATTTTTTCAATTTCATTCAAATAATCCGACTTGAAAAGATATACACGCAGATACCGATTGAGATTATCTTCTTTTTAGTTTATGTTAAAAAAAAATCTCCCTTTATATAAATCTGCCTGTGTGATGAGTATAAGGAAATGCTGGTTATTGACATTTATTCAATTATATTCGAATCCTCTGTCATTGCATTTGAAATTTTTTTATCAGTCTTGAAAATTGATAAATTTATTTATTTATTTAAATAATTATCAATTAAATTTACGGTAGCGCGTTATTCTTTAATAGATTTTCATTAATGCGATTGATTGGAATAGCGAAAATTTATACTTGATATAAAGATATGATAATAAGATGATATAATAATAAGAGATATATATATATATATATATAAATAAGAAGGACATAATAACAAAAATAAAAGATACAACAGATGATTTTTATTTGATAGATCAACCTTGAGACAAAACTTATTTACTTATAAAAAAGACAAGAAATCTTTAAATTATTGTTTGATTTTTTATCCTAGCACTTGCTAAAATACTCATATTAACTTAATATCATTTTATTTCTTTTTGTCCGTCAATATGAATCGACTCTAACTGATTCAGTTAACAGAGATGATTGATATTTTCCGAGAGCTTTATGGAGCATATAAATCTATCGTTTCCAATTTCCAGACTATTAAAAAAGTTATAATTATGAATAAATATTAATTTCAATGGTTTAATATTTGATTAGATTAAAAACGTAAACGATAATCATTAATTAATTCTGTCGAAGTTTGTTTACAGAAATTGAAGGCTTTTATAATGCGATTAAAATCAATGAAGTACTTGTATTTAATCGTTGTATATCGACTTGATTCTAAAATTGAGATGATAAAATAATACATAAAGGATATGATATTGTGCTGACCATTCCAAGTCTAAAAATTTTGATACGATGTTGACGTTTCATTTAAACTGTTTCTAAAAAAGAAATTAGTTTTATTTTTTATGTTCAATTACATTTTTTTTTTTAATCATTTTTCGGTACAGTTACTTTTAAAAATTCTATTTTAACCAATGAAAATGTACTTTACATTATCTTCTATCATACTGCTAATAGCAATTAACGTAAATATTTTATGTTTGATAGGGTATGATATTTTTATTAAAATAATGCTTAATCTTAAATGAGAGATAGTTACGGACTATATAATCATAAAATATATATATATATATATATATATATATACCGACAGTCGCGCAAAGAAACGTTAGTTTTATGGAGTCTATCTATACGATTTTGAAGGAAAAAACAGCAACTCGTTGCTTCCATCGCACTTTTCTATAGGTATCCATCTTTTGTTTGTTCACAGCATTTCTTCTTCATTTGTGCTTACTTCCTCGGTCTTTTTCACTATTTATTGCTGGTTCGGCTAGAAGTGGTGAGTCAGTGAGTCTACGACTGGTCGTTTATTTGTAAAAATCTTTATCGAGCTTATGTTTGCATAAAAGACAATGGATCGGTAATCAAATGGGGTTTGATGCTTATACCAGGAATTGATCGAAATCACCTAAAATAAAAAAGACAGATGCGGTTGATTACGTGCCGTTTGTGCGCTAATAATTTGTCCCCTCACCCCCTTCAAGCCAAATCATTGTGTACTTTGTTTAAAGAAATTTTGTGTATAATAGAGGAGTCGTACTTACAATCAAAGTACATTAACTGGGGTGTCAAATTTTGTAGTTTAAGCAAATAAAAAAGTTTTTAAACAGATTGGCAAAAAGTTGTTTTTTGTAAATAAATTAATAAAGATTAGGTGAAATATTTCACAATTTGTAAACAAAAATGTCCTCTTTTGTTCAGCTTCCCTATCGTTCATTGGACTAGTCATCTCAATTAAAACTTTTTTTACGTTATTGGGGTTATTGGATTATCGAACTATTGGAGTTATTCAATTTTAAAGTATAACGCTGTTTTAAATTCAGCTGAAATAAAAAACATTGTTTGAAATTGAAGCTTTTTGGAAACATGAATTTCATAAATTTCAATTATTTTTAATAATTTAAAAACATTGCATTTGAAATCATTTAAGTACTTTAATCTGTAAAATATAAAGATCGATGGAATATTTTAATAAGAATAATGATTTTTTTTTTTTTTTTAATAATATTTTTATAAATTTGTATTCATATTTGAAATATTATTACACTTACTTTTAACACATTAATTAAAATCATTAAAATTAGCTGGTCTATAACGTAAGAAAAAGAAATTGTTTACGAGGTTAATCCAGTTCCTTCGTAAAAAATATTGTATTCGGTGTCGCGCGGTCAAACAATTTACGTAACGATAAAGTGAAATCAATCGATTGGTCTTCAATTATCTTAAAAGTATGTGCAAGCTCAATCCCATATTAATTAAAATGGCTTTGTCTTGCATAAAAATATTGCATATCAATAAAGAAGGGAATTGGCTTAGCACTAGTTCTAAAATCGTGTATTTTTAACAAAAAGCAACGCGAGTATAAGGCGAATGCGATGGAACGAAAAAGAGTTAGTAAAGTGTCTTTTATCGAGATTTTTGTTTTTAATTCCGTTGACAATCTACTGGAGTATTGTAACACGAAGATTCCGGAGCTTCCAACTCACGTATTTGTGCACTTACGTATACGAAAGTAAACAAATATAACCTACGTACAGAAGTCATCGTTACATACATGAAAAAGCACAATCGCAATGTGTACGGCTTGGCAAAGCGATCAAAACTTCTTGGTCCTTTTGCTGTCTCTCATCTCTATATAACTCTGAAGCCGGTCCCCTTCACTCACCCTGGCTCCCACTGTTTTTCTTTTTATCTTCGTTGCTCGAAGCCATCCAATCGATGCCACTTCTATTCAGTATCCCAGCTAGTACATAATCCAATTCCCACTTGATAAACGAGCACTCGTAATTCCATTGCGCACCGCTACGAGTGACTGTAGCCGGCCAATGTTGCTGCTGCTGCTGCTGCTGTTGCTGGTGCTTTTGCAGCCCGAAAGCTCAACGGGCACCGGCAGCCGGAGCTAAAAACGATAGCCGTCCTTGATCGTCAGGAATGAAGGTGAGATACGCAGTTGTGCAGCAGAGTGGCTCGATCGGCTTCGGGAAAAAGCGCCGAGAACCGATTCAAGATCCTCGTGCTTATTGCACAATACAGTCAGGTGATCGTGTTGGAGCCCGAACAACGTAATCTTATTGCTATTGAAATCGTTCGGCGACGGTAGGAACATTAAGCGTCTATATCAAATATAAGCACTTCACTGATTAGGCAACGATTTTTTTTTATCTTTATGACGATTCTCGTCGATCGTTCCCTCTTATCATTTTCTTCATTTCTTTTTGCTTTCGCTCTAAATGTTGCTTTTTTTTTTGTTTTAGAAATTGCAAATACTTGTATAACAATATAATCAGTGAGTGTTGAAATAAAATTAGATGATTGGGTTTGTCTACTCGCTTGACACAGTTACATTATTAATATCTCTTTAACAATTTTTTTTTACAAATACACTCACTTATCTTCGACTAGTGGCTTAAATTTCTCTTAATAATCAAATGTGATTTTAAAATAGTGATAAATTTAAAAGCTAAGAGGAGTCTACAAAGTGCAATTGAAATTATGATGAGCTGTAGATGCAAAGTGTAAAAAAAGGGGCCGTTTTTCTGAATTATTTTTAAAACAAAATTATCTACAACTTTGGAAAACATAAATGAACAAATTTATTTACCATTTGTAAAGTCAAACTAAGTATTATAAGTAAATCTTATTTATAGATGTAATTAAAATTGCTTTGAATTCAATATTTTGATGATCGAATACGTCATTTAACAATTAAAGTATGTAAATATTAATCGACTTCATAATTTGTTAACGCTTATGCATTTTTAATGGTTTATTTTAAATTAGTGAATTTATCTTCATATGTCAGGTATTAATTCGAATACTACATCCCTCTCTATACGCAAGTATGAATCTTTTGAGTAGAGGATACAGCTTGCAAAGTAATTATGCATATGAGTATCAAGTCCAAGCTTCATCAAGAACTATTTCAGTTGAGCTCTAACAATCTACCAATTATGAGTTATTGTCTGAAGTAAGAAATTATTTTTATATGATTCGATATCAGTATAATTTGTCTTTATAGTATATCCTTGTATTAAGAAACTGTTTAGTTGTGCTACATCATATAAAATATAATTTTAATATTAGATTTTAGAATTATTTCCATTGAATTATTATTATTAAGTTAAAAGTAAGATGAAAATTAATTTTTTTCACATCAATACTAGATAGTAAAAAAGATTAAAAATTGTAAGTTATAAATTACCCAATTGAGCACAAGCATTTATTATATAATAAACTAAGTACACTATACATAATTTTATATTGTAAACTCATTTTATGCTATGACTAAAAAAAAAAAAAAATATTTTTATTCTGTTTTCTTTAAAGAGGAAAATTAAATTTTATGTAAAAATAATCTAGAGCTCTTTATTTATTTCAACAGAGCTCAAGTAAGTTTATATATAAACTAAAAGCTAATGAAGAAATGCACGAAATTTTGTATTATTTTATTATTTAAAGCATTAAGCATCGCATTAAAAAAGTACCGTTAAAGTTTACATAAATAGTGAAATTTTCTTATTAAGCATACTTTTACGATTAGATACTCGCGACTGCACATTGAGTATGATAAAAGAAAAACTTTATAAAAAAATTATTTTTGTAATTTCTATAAAAAAAAGTATTTTGTTTAAATTTCCATAATAAAAATATTCAGTGTAATTTTGACGGGACAAATAATTCTTTATTAACAATATAATAACGAATAAGACAAGAATTTCTTGATTTTGTTATTTAACTATTCTACAATTTTATATTAATATAGACAATAATAATTTACGAAATTTTTTAACAATTCAAATTTTTTCTTTGTAATTTATCTTTACCTACGCTGAAACAGATATTTTAGAGCACCTTTGTTACGTGAACACGAGCTTTATTGAAATACTTTAAAATTTGAATAAATAAATTTTATTTTATTATATCATTATTTTTTAAACACTGATTTGGCGATACAATATCTTAATTTAAAAACAAATTTACATGTATTATTGATTAATTAATACATATGCATTTATGTGGTGACATTTAATTTATAGCAGTGACAGTTTAGTTAAACTTTAGTAAGAGATTTATGTATACAAAAATAGAAATTATAAAAATAAAAAATTGTAGCTACCTTGCAGACTTTGTAGCTAGGAAAAATTAAATTTTCATTTGTTGTTTTATTTTATTTAATCCGTTGATGCTTAGGCTACATGCATTGTTTAACCAATGTATATCAAGCAATTATATTGCCAAACGAAATTCCTTTTTCTTTGACGCTCATGCAATGAAAAGTAAAAAAAAAACTATGCTCATTAAAATGATCGTTAATATTTAATTTTCGCATTATCTATAACGAAAATATGAATTTAAAAATAAGAAGGCTTGATTATAAACTATTTTGGAATTCTTTAACAATTTATATAATTTTAATAGATTATACACACAAAAAAAAAAAAATGTTTTTCTCCCTAATTTGGTCTACATTTTAGCTAAGGTTTTATTCAACCAGTTGCGAATATCTTCTTACGCATGCATATTTAACACAATTTCAGCATTCCACACTAGAAAACTTGGTCTTTTGCGACATGATAAAGGAAATAAGTATTTCAATATAAGCAGCGTGCGGTCTATTGAACGCCAACTTTATACCGAGTTAAATCAAGTTTCGTCGTATTAAATCTATTCCCATGACCGACATTCTGATTCAACTAATTATAGCTACAACTATTTCAGTGTCGTCGGAAAACCAGAGGTAGCTTACCTGCATTTTAAAATTCAAATGTAGATTCAATCAATTGCCGCGTTACATTTTTGAAAGGTTGCAAAATTAAAATCTTTATTGCATTGTCGTTAAGATTTTTGTCTTACTTTAACTAATGATACAAATTTGCAATTTATTATTACTTTTATCGTTGTGTTTCTCCATTCCCTTTTTAGACGAATTGCAGATAAAACAAACGCAAAAATAAATTATCATTATTACTATTGGATTAGAAAACCTGTTTATGTCATTAAAATGACGATTTATTTGATATTATTTCAATGTCTATACAGTGACAATAATTTTTACTTACTGCTTACATTTTATGTATAAATAACTTTTTATGTTCTGATTCTAAAATACGATGTAAAGTCATCTTTATTAATCTTATTCTTATTTTATGCTAAATTTTAACAATTATAATTTATGTGTGCGTTTTTAATGTTTTTACAGGTTTTTCATGTCTCTTTATAATTTATTCTGTTGTAAAATATTGTTATTATGAATATTCGTGAAATTTTAGTTGAAGTTTCATATCTGTTTTCTGCATGTATCTTTCATTATCATACTTTAAATTGCATGCATATCTTGTTGTTTGGAAATAATCAAATATTTTTCAGTGTGTCATCAATTGTTTTAATATTTCAAGTCAAGTAATTTTCTATCGATTCTGCGTCATCTTGACAATATTCTAACGGCTATGAATGAATATTAATTACAAACATTGTTCTTGAATATTACTTTCATGCCTAGAAATGCAAATTTCTCTTGGTGTCCTCGATTATGACGGTATTTTCGATATTTCGTCCCTAACCAACATTTTTTTAATACACCTCTTTTCTGTTATGAATTTTTCTAATTTATATAAATATATAGTTTTACCATTCAAGTAAAATCATACTTTTTTGTCAGGGTTTATAAATTTGAAGAGTAGGGAAAATGATTTTAATGTAATATAAACAATGTAAGAACAAGGGCAATTGCTTTTTCGAAGGATCGATATTAATTTAAGTATTTATTATAGCCATAGTAATATAAATATTCTAATAAAAATGAAGAGCCGTTTCGAACTTTTTTCATCGAAAATTCTATTTAAATTGCTTTTACAGTATAAAATTGTTGTAACAATAAAAAATAAAATTGTTGTATTTTCTAGTTTTTTAAATATGACGCAACTTTCCATAAAAAATTCTTAATCGCAATGAAATAAGATTCTCTTCCTGATAAATAATAATTTTTTTTGAGTAAATGTAAATGCGTAATGCTGTACGATATACAAGCGTTACGTAATTATTTACGTATAAAAAGGAATGATTGAGAGGACTTTTTACGATAAAATTATTTGTAATTTGTTTAAACATTTAAAATTCAATGGTATCATTGAATGTCCATTCAGACGTGATTCGTAAGATTTATACATGCATCGCATGATCAAATGCTTGCAATATAAATTTGTTATGTCAAGGACTAATAGAGTACACGTCATCTGCGTTTCTCACTGACCGAATATTTTTTTTTTCCAATGACGATTTGTTTTTAAAAACAATACATATCTGTTTGTTCAATTTCAACGCTACATTTTATATATTTAATTTGTTGCAATGTCCATCCATTAAAAAATGTTATAGTTGATTATATTTCTATTTGTATTTAGTGGCTTATATTATTCTTATAAGCTATTTGAATCTGCTGGTAAGGTCACAAATCAAGGTAACGAATTATCGGTAGGCATTTTCTCCTCAAGTTTTCAAGTAATGCGAACGTTAACGGCTTTTGCTCCGTATGCACAGCGATGAAATTCACCTGAAAGCACTACAGCACTTAAAAAAATTTAATTAATAAATAGAGCGTTGGGAACTCGCAATCGTGACCGATATATTGATATTACGCGGGGGAAAGGTCTTTTAGGTGGGAAGCAAAAAAAAAAAAAGAACAAAAATCATATCCATTGTTTATTTACATATTGCTGTGAAACAACGTCGATCGCATAATCTGGAGCTTTGACTGTGATGCTTAAGGGGGCTTCGGTCAACGTAAGCATCGCAGCTTTTTTAAAGCTTATCTTCGCTTCGTCGAAAGCCCTTTCCGTCTCGTCATTTCGTGTTACCGTGGATTTTCCGGATTTTCATCTCTTTAGAAAATTATTATGGGATTATTAGGTTATTTAAATTGTTTTGCGGCCAAAGGTATTAAACGTCTATAGAAGCCGACTATTTCCAAAAGTCCTCTTGATTGTTTGATGATTATAGGCTTCAGGAATTTCGCAATTGTTTTTGCGCGCACCTCCGTTTGTCGAATGCTTGGTTTGTTTGCACGGTAGGCCAGAAATTAATTTTTTTCGACACTAAATACACAATTATCCGGATTCATAATTACTCCCTATCAGCCGTTCCGATCAAATAGAACTTTCAAATGCTGCAAACAGTTTGTTGCGTTCGTTGCAAAGCTCGCAAAATGAATGATGTAACGTGGAAAATTTATTCTTTGGCCGATTACGTCAATGAATCCTTGAGAAGCTTTATTCCCGTTTCATGCTCCGAATTAAACAGGAAGATGTTCGCATAAGCTAAATTAAATGAGTTTAACGGTTTCGCCAATGGCTTTGGCTATATCGGGATGCAATTGTACGAGTTAATGAAATGTGTATTTCAGAAGCAATTTATTGCCGCTGAGAATGTTGGGCGAAATCTTTAAGGGGTAACGACGCGTACCTGCCCGACTTGGTTCTAGTATTAAGGGCTCGATAACTGCGACATAACCGAGCTGTTTTTCAACCTTCTTGAGGTTGAGATGAATCAACGTGGATTGGGGGGAGTTTTGGACGGTCGGATAATCCCTTGATGGAGCATTAGTTTGATCTCGTCCTTCGTGTCTTTCAGACAGTCCGGTGCTAATCTTCGCACTTTGCTGAAAGTGGGCGGTCTTGGCGCGGTCTGCTTGTGATGCTGAATTGCACGTACACAGCCTTGGATCTTCCTGACACCGGGAATCCGAAGATGTCTCTGGAAATTTGATAAAAAATTTGTTATAAAATCGATTCTTCAAAGCGTTTGTTACTACTATTCGTTTCAACGCCCGCATTTATTTATATTTATATACAGCATCTATAAGGAGGTCTTATCTGGCTCCAGACTGTACATGCTGATTATCAGTGGATTGACGTCGATAATTGAATCTATTGTGAAATTCCGAATGAGTTGTAGGCACAGGATGATCTTACTGTTTATTGTGGCGGTACGCGTGGATAAAAGGAGATGTAGACAGTTTTTTAAGGCTTTTCTGGCAGTCGTAATACGTATAAATTTTTTTAAGTATCTATGACATGGGACATTGTCATATTTTTGACGTTATAGCCGTATTCATAACGATGATTCGACAATTTTTCGGTTCAATTTTTCATTTCGAGCATACTTTACGGTTTTTAGAATCAGATAGAGAGGGCGAGGGGCGTTACGCGGCAATAAACAAAATATCAGTGAGTTATTTTTCGTAAATGAAGCTCTTGGAAAGTTTTGAAGCTTATTAAGATTTATTTCTTGGGCAATACGGAGCTATCAAGAGTTCGGTAGTAAATGATACGGTGTAGGCTAAAATGATTATGAAAATTAACACGATTAAACTAGGCAAGACTCACAAAGGTTACGATTATAACGAGAGGAAAAATCAGCAAGAGTTTCGCAGAATAAATACGCGAGAAAAATGCAGTGGCGTCCTCGCGACAACGGGCACTAAAAGTGACCCCTTTGTGTAGAAGAGGTTTAGCATAATACACAGTCTGGCTATATGAACGACTTTACTGGGTAGGAAAGCTAGCCAAAAGGCTTCACCTTGGAAAGAACGGGATAGAAAACAGCTAGACGAACGGCTTCCATGGATAGAGGAGACCAAGCGAAAGTCTCGGAAGTACTTTGGGTAGCAAACCTTAAATAAGTTAAACATGTTTGATCTGAGAAATATTGTCTTTTTAAATGGAGAAAAAAAAAAAAAAAAAAAAAAAAAAAAAAAAAATGCAAAACAAAAAACATACTTTCATTACGTTTTCATTTGTGGACTAATAAAGCAAAATTTTTTGGCACATTCTTAAAATAGCATAACTCCAAATACATATTTCAAGCGTATTATTCAAATGGTCATCGGAATTCGTTAAATAAGTCAATGCCCGCACATATCGCAAATGCGATTCTTGTGAAATACAATTTTAGTTATAAACAATAGAACTTCTACAAAAATTATACTTCAGTAAAAGTTAGTAAAATCACTTAATCATAATTTAGGCTATTGTCAATATAACCTCCGATTTTTGCAAACATATGTGAAATATGAGATAGAATTGAAAAAATAAAACAGCGTTTAAATTTGAACTCTCAAAAAAAAAATTTTTTCATTTACATGATATTGTAGCTGTAGGAATTTTTTTGAATATTCATTATTTTATAACTTATTGAAGTTTATTCATCTGCGAATATATAATTTTTTTAATATGTAATTTGGTGTTATTCCGTTTTTCAATTATATTACATGTATTATTTATTCAATATCCATTTCTTTATCTACATAGTAATCTATGAACTTGAGAATATTCCGATGTGACTTTATGAAGAATTAAAATTTAACGAAAACCATTTTTTTAAACTACTTCCCGATCGAAAGTACTTAAGTATCTATTTTATAATAAATATTGTATAACTTATTGATTTTTGTTAAAGGCTTAATAAACAAAAAAAAATGAATTATTTTAAAAAAGGTGTCCGTTATTCATAACGGACATTTGCAAAGACTGTTATGCACGAATTATCGGGATATTGGAATCCGAGCTGCGATTATGATTGAAGAACAATTCAAATAAAAGAGTACGTAGTCAATCAAGAGCTTAGTTTGGAAGCAATCATTCAATTGAGTACAGCCAAATATCTCATTTGGCGTATTTTTTCCATTTAGTTATTAGTATAACAATTCATAATATATATTCCAAGATCGTTTTATTACAACCGTTTGCACATTATTTACGCAAGTCCTTGCCGCATAGAAGGAAAATCATCACGCAACTATTGTGGATAAATTTTTTACTCGAAATTTTATTAAAAAAATTTTCAGAAAATATTTTTTGGTTTCAATTGCATGTATTTTTACATCCTAAAGATAATTGATAACTCGAATACTTTTGGTGTACTGTATCTTTTAATATACTAAATCAGGGTCCCGAACATTATACTATAATGTAGTAAATTAAATAAAGAAAAACTTCAATTTAAATCTAAATTGAAATACTACAAAAACATAATGCTAAAATTTAGTCCGATGTACATCTTTTAGATTAAATTTAAATTTTGAGGAAGAAAAAAGAAGAAAAAAAAAAAAAAAATCGTACGTTTCAAAGGGCGGTTTGAGTCGATTTAATTAATTTTTTTAACGAATTGTTCAATCATTTTAACGATTTCTGTAAACTACATAAATCAAGTATTTTAAATAAAGATTGACGTTAATTGAGCCAGGGATTATTCGCGTTGGCTTTGATTAATTTTTTATATATATATATATATAAAGAAGAAGGCGAACGCCGCGTAAGCAGCTACTTTAGGGGCCCCGGCGAAAGAGATGATGCCGCGAGCGTATTTGAAACGCTGCTAATTTAAATATATATTCCCATTTGCATAGAAACATATGGTATTACGTTGTAGTGGATGGCACGGGGGATATTATATAAGAGGTGGCGCACAAAGTAAGATTTCTCTTTTTGACGAGCGCCAGCTCTGGCACCGCAAGCTATGCATGTTATATTGAGCGACGGGATTACCCCGTTCGGTGTAACTTGCATATAACAATTTCAGCGCGCAGTGACTTCGCCCCGAGTACTCGTGTACTTAACGGCTATATAGGTACAACTTGTGCCCGTAGCACGCGAGAAACTAGTCGGCGGCGGCGGTGGCGGCGGCAGGCGGGCGGGGGAGGCGAATAAGTGTCACGGATGAGGTGGCGCGACAAAGCAATGGCAGGAGCGAGCGCGCATTGGTCTTTCTTAATTGTACGCATAGGCGCCCGCGCACCAAAGCTCGCTCTCATACGTGCACGCGCGTACCTGTGCACGCGTACGCACACGCACACACACACGCACACGCACACACACACACCTATATATATATATGCGTGTATAGACATATACGCGGGTATGCACGTGCACACACGCACATGCCAAGCAGTGATCTTTAGTCGAGGTCTCGCGTTCCTCCCTGCGATGGTTCACTTATTGTCGGAAGCTGGTAGGTATTCTTTAGTGTAGCTTCCTCGTCACGAAGACACTTTACGGTTCATTTACCTTTTGATATCGACTAAATGCTCCATGGGGAAGGAGGACACGGCGAGAAGTCTTTAAAAATGCTCATAAAGGCCAGAATCCCTTCGGCTGTATCTTGATGAAGGCGCTTATGCGCCTCTTTTATACCTTGCCAGTACAATTTTTAATTTTCATTTGGTCGACGAAAAAAAAAAGCACTTGGATATCCTGGTACACTTGGGATTATCTTAGTATCGAGTACGTCCGCCTTTTGAGTTTCTACTATTAAGTAGTGCCTTCAATTATTTATTATTTTTTTTCTTCTTTTTTTTCTTCATTTTTTTGTTTTTTTTGTTTTCATTTTTTTCCCCTTTTTGTTTATTAAATGCTCTAGAACCACAGTATGCCAGCTATTAGGCGGATAAATTATAATAAAATTGATATATTCCGAATCATTGCAGAGCGGTTGTAGGATTGATGCGTGAATTCATTATAAATATTTCCCAAATAGACATCAAGCATTAACTACAGTAGAGTTGGTTACATACAGTTGGGCGAAAAAAGAAGAGACAAAGTTTTCATGAAAACTTAAAAACTCAAGAGGCGATTTAAACTAATTAGTAATATAATTGTACTTCGTGGCAATTTATGCGCATAATTAATTTAAATTGATATCTGAAGTTTTCTCAAGTGCCTGGCAACTCTCGCGTGTTATTAACTCTGAATAGAGGAGAGAAAAGAGAAAGAAAGCTGCGCGGGGCGGGGGGAGGGGGGAAGGGATTGAGGAACCATGGTGCGCGTGCACCTTCCGATCTTCTCCGTGTAATATGAAGGGAGGTAACTTCAAAACTTAATAGGACAAAGTTCATTTTCATGCTGCAATGAACAAAGGGGCTGATTTTCATCAGGTTCAAATGAATTTTTAAGCTATAATGAACGTACTTATGCATCTTGCCAAATATTTCCTTCTTTTAAGTATGAGTCTAAACTACATTTTTTTTTTCGATCTGACCAATAGCAGTAAAAAAAAAATCAATCGAGTTACGAAACTTTAGCCACAATATTTAGTATCGATCGTTACATGTAGTTAAAATATTGATTGCATTTGCAAATAGTGAGGTATTTAGAAATAATATAATGCACTCTGCATTGATGTTCATTGTATATTAGGTATTAAATGTAACGAGTGCATAATAATGCATAACGATGGAAACGTTGTTGTTCATCTAACAGGTTTATATAAATTTTTTTTTTTTTTTTTATTATAAAGTTGATTGCAAATTAGGTAAAAGAGTTTCCTTTTTAATAGTATAAGTGATAAATGATAGGGTTATACGTGATAAAATTTACGGTAATATCTTTAATAGAAACTAAATTAATTAGGCTGATAAATGGAAATCATAGATAAAAAGAGTGAAGATTAAAATTTTCCACGTTTCATGTATTATGCCATATTTCATAAGATGTGATTTATGTTGCGCGAGTAAGAACAGCATAGAAGGATCGCTAAGAGGCTAGAAAGACGTAAAATTTCAGCAAATAGAAATTTATTTGGAATAAATGGGCAAATATTTTCTGTTGCCTAGACTTGGTTTATTTTTTCACGGAGGACGAGGTGTGCGGCCTATTCAGGCAAAAAATAAGAGTGCATTTTTATTATTTCACCAGCAGCCATAGCCATCTAATTTAAATATTCACGGGAGCTTTATACAGCTCATTAGAAAATTCATTAGGAAGTCCAATGTAATGGCTTGAAAAATCGGATACTTTTCACATTAATGAACTGCGGCAGTATCCCGTCTGATCTTGCTTTTTGTCCCAGCCATTGGCTTTTAAGGATTTTAAAACCTCTCTTACTTCCCTCGGCTCTTAAATAAAACAAAAGCTGTGAAAATATTGACGCTGCGCTGTTTTCGTTTTTCAATTGCGAATCAGGCCTTAAGAGCCCAAGTTCTCGATAAGTACGAAAATGAAACTCGCTCATGAGATTACCCCCCCCCCCTCCCTCAACCCGTATAAGATGTCACATCAATACATTTTACTCTTCTTCGGACGCCCTGTCTTTCGGCTCCGTATCTTTAGTGCTCTGCCGGATCCCTTAATTTTTGCTCCATTGTCGGCTGTCGCTTTTTGCGTAGCTTGCAGCGATATGACAGAAGAGGAGACAGTTTGAAAGTTATAGGATGCTCTAAGCGTCTTGAGGCGAGGGAGATAGACCAGAGCAGGACAGACGGATGCGCGCGTGTATACAAGGCACGAGGAAAAGAGAAGCGCGGCCGGGGGGTGGGGTGGGGCGGAGGAGGAGGAGGAGAGAGAGAGAGAGAGAGAGAGCAGCAGCAGCAGCAGCAGCAGCAGCAGGGCGCTTGATACACAAACACACTGGGTCCAAAAAAAGGAATCGATCGCTTGGCTCTGCCAACTTACGGCCTCCACCCTCTGTCCCGTTACAGTGATTGCTTTCGATGTAATAATCGCCCCTGCGACGCTGGGGCGGCGACGAAAATCCTAGCGAGCGCTCCATTTCCAGATCGCACTCGTGCGCGAGATAGGACTACGTGGACCATACTGGAAAAAGGCTCACGTCCGTCCGTCCATCGGCCGGCGGCCAGGAAATGGAGCCCCCCGAGTCCCGCTCGGCCCGGAGTCCATCCCGTCCGTGGCGCTAATGAATTACATTATCGCGAGGCGGGAAGTTTTCCGCCATTGTAAGGAGGGCAAGAAGACCCGGCTCCGCCGGCTCTGCCGTTTTTAATACAGAGGCACGCGCTCGCTAGGGACAAAATCACTTTGCCAGGCCCGCCCAGGTAAGGGAGCCTGGGATATAACCCTCGGCATTGCTCGGCGATAAGCCGTATTTTATTCGCAGCCGCCTATGGCGAACGCGCGCGGATATTTCTCTGGGCTATAAATGTAAATTTTGTTGCTCCCGTGCTAATCAGTTTTGTAAAATCAGTTTTGACGCGAATATGATATTTACAGACCAGTCAGTCCGAGTCAACAAAACTTTTTGTTATCAGATTCTGCCCGTGCAATGAATTTCCAATGCAGCGCTTCTTTTTTTCCCTTCGCTCGCACGATAGCCCGAAGCCTATGAATAAAGATTCCCGCGAGGAGGAAAGAAATATCGAGGCTCCGGAGGAGGGAGCGAGTAAGTGGCCCCCGGCTTATATAGCACTTGGAATACACATTACCTTTTTAAAAGACACGTGAGTCGCACAATTCCCATAACCAATATCCCGATGAGCGAATCGCCACGTCGCAAACAAGCCTCTTTTATGTATGCATTGCAGCTAGTTTGGCCGGCTCGGATTTTATATACACTAAGGCGTAAAGCTACTATCGCTCCTCTGGCTGTGTTTTCATTTTTCCATATCGACTACGTAATATTAAGACTTAGTGTTTTTTTTTTTTTTTTTTTTTTAGCGACGTCGACACTCACCTTACGTATCGCATGGCCTGACACGCAAAATTCCAAAAGCAGCAGTAATATAACCCACTCGAGTCGCTTTGAAAACTCAATTGCATCCGAGTATTAAAGTATGTGATAAACAATCGGAACAATTTACTTTTATCAAGTGGATTGATCGTAAAGTGTAAAAATCTTCATTCTTTTAAAGGTCTATGCTAATACTTTATCACGATTAAAATTGCAATAATAATTTGCAAATTTTTTTTTTCACAACTGGAGCAATTGTTTTATAATTTAATTTAACGTGATATTATTAAAATCAACGGCGCGCGAAACTTCTTTCAATTTTGTTGTACCTTATTCCTTTTAATAAAATTGAAAAGTACGAGGAGAAAAAATTATACATGATTGTACATCATTACTGTTTCTAGGAACTTTTGTAACATACCATTTCATCAATCGGATGGAATATTTGAGAAGCGTTTTATTCCAGTGATTGGTTTGAAACGTTAAAATACTCGAGAGATAGCATAAAAAATCAAAGCTAGTATGCATTACAGTTAACGCACTATTAGTTAACTTGCAGTCATTACTGCAATTTTTCTACTCGTCTTCATCCATGAATTTCTTATAAATTATAAATTTATTATCCATTCATTGATGCTTCGTTGGAAAGACTGCGAAAGATGTATAATTAATATGAAATAATGGCCAGAGATTAGGGTATCAATGTTTTCGAACGACATTGCGGCTTTACGATCAATTTTATTGTTTGTAAGGTTCCAGAAGCAGATCGTCGATACTTATCATCGTAAAGGAAAAAATAACCGTTATAGGGCGATTGTGGACTTTCCCGCATGATGCCTTATGCAAATGCCTTTATACCGCGATGCTTTATCAATCCCTTTTATCCTTTTCTTCTCGGCCATTTTCGTTAGAAGAACCTTTTCTTGACACACTAGTAAACACGTATATTTTGCAGATACCCCGACGGCACAGCGAGATATATATATATATATATATATGTATGTATGTATGTATGTAAAATAGCCATACGTGAGATAGCGCCTCGGCCATAAGAGCGGTAATGCATAATTTGAAAAATATTTCGATGTCACTGGCCTTTAAAAATGTTCCCGGAGATAAGTTTTTGTTTCGATTCCAGCTCGATTTGCCCAATGATCCTTGCTCTCTTGGCCGCTCATCGCATTCGTTTCATTTTTTTATCTCCATAAAAGGTACGACTGTTCTACTCTGTTTTTTCTCATCTGGGATTCTGGATTCCCGCCCCTTAGCCCCGTATATGACCATCTAACTCACTGGATGGAGACTGCTTTATGAGAAGACAGTAACTTTTAAATTACGACAGTAGGAAGTTCTATTGCCGTAGCGAAAACTCTTCCGATCGCCCGGCCGTGGCAGCGACGATTCCTTATTCCTTATCCCCAATGGCGATGCAAGGCAAGTCACACGGCCAGAATACGAATACGAGTAGCGCTCGGTCTTTTTCCTCTGTACACGCGGATGCCTCTATACATACAAATACGTACATACATATACATAAATGCACACGCACGCACACACACACATATATATCCACACACAAATATATAGCCGTAAGAATAAGC
This sequence comes from Kradibia gibbosae, assembly GCA_018907135.1. Taxonomy (NCBI): domain Eukaryota; kingdom Metazoa; phylum Arthropoda; class Insecta; order Hymenoptera; family Agaonidae; genus Kradibia; species Kradibia gibbosae. Next base: position 3,582,732 of record JACCHX010000006.1, on the reverse strand, counting down.
GAATCGTGCGCCGTATATTTGCGGTATTTCCGTCCGCGTGAACTCACTTTACATACTGGCAGGCATGAATGTAGCGCGCGATTCATTAGTCCGACACGAGTGCGTGCGCACTGACTGTTGCTGGCTTTTTCAATAATACATTTTAACTATCGGCCGCCGCCTCCTCCGCAGCTCGCAGCTTTATCTCTTCCATTCTCTTCCCTCCGTCTCCGCCCCCGCCCCCGCCGTGAGCCACGACCCTTTTCACGAGCACCGGCATCCAGCCGGCAGCGAGCCGTTGCCACCACGCCCCGGTCGGCTAAACCTCGTCCACTTCATCCTAAAGGCCCCCTACAAACACGTCTCCAACAGACTACACGACTACTTTGAATTCATAGAGTATTAAGTAAACAACCCGTGCACTTTTTACCTTTTAGCCCGCTCGCCTCTCCGCGTCCATTCCGCTTTGGCTACGCTCTAGGGCCTGGCCGAGCTTCCCTTTCTTCCCGTCGATCTTCTCGGCCCTTCTTTGCTGGATCTCCGTAAGCCGAGTGCGCGCGTCTCGCCTTTGCTTAATTTTTACCAGTGCGTAACTCCGGCCTCATATCGGCGCCTTTTGTAACTAATTGTTTTCGGTGTTTGCGGCGTGGTAACGAGCTCCTCCAAGAGTCGAAGTTTTAGCTACGAGACCCTAAAACGGTACGCATCGAGGCATCCGAATTTGCCCGATAAACAAGTTTACTCCGTTCCGCTAGAGCTGATCCACCCTTCACACGCATACTAGCGCTATATACATGCCCACATAATTTTCTCTACTTTCATCGCTTACCGGAGCTTCTTCCCGACTCCCCTTCGCTCCCAGCCCCCGTCAGCCGGTTGTGCCTAAACTCTTGTTCGCTCCACGTCTCACCCTCTGTTTGTCTATCTTTTCTCATCTTGCGCACTGGCCCCTTAGTGGCGGTCGAACACGGCTCATTGTTTCCTTGAAATTCAACTGCGAAAATCAATATTCGTAGGCCAAGTGGAAGACCGAGCGAGGGGGTTACGCGAGGGGCTCGGCAGATTCAAATGAATGAAGACAGTACTACAAATGTGGAGTGGGTGGAGAGATAGAGATAGAGAGAGAGAGAGAGAGAGAGATAAAGAGAGATAGCTACGCGGCCATAGCGGAAGGAGAGCCCTGGCTTAGACCTTAGATGTTCTACTCCTCGCTGATTCTCTCCTAACATCATCTCTTTCGGATCAAAGCGATTCTATTTGTCAGGTGAGCCCATCTCGACTGCTACTACTTCACCCTCGTCACTGCGAGGCTTCTTCTGTCCCCCTTCTACGCTCTGCTCTTACCCGAGCACTACTCTCTCGCTATTACTTTTATTACAGCTACGTATACAATCGAAGGCTACGGCTGAAATTATCGTTTTCAGGCTTCTCTCGCCATCTGGATTACGGATGGACGCTTCGGATTTGACCGTCGGGATAGCCCCGTCGCACTTTATTGTCAACGCAGTATAACTGCTGAGCCAGTCCTGCCTGCGAGCGTAGATTGAGATAGAATTTGCAGGTAATGCGGGAGGCGAGAGAAAGAGTCCGAGGCCTCTCTGAAAGAAGGGAAAAAGAGCTTCGGCTCAAGGGAAAGAGAATCTGATGGTCCAAGGGAGGTGTTCGGAACGACAACGAACTTTTATACTACACGCGCGCGAAAATTTTTACTCCTTTCTCCTGCGCTAGTTTATCATATTCTCTACCCCCACCCCCCCGCCCCACCCCTCGTATTTTGTCTCTTTCCTTCTCTCTTTGTGTATATTATTTTCTACGACTTTATCATTGTTACACCTGTTTAAAAACACAAAGAGCTACTTTTCCATTTTTCTCATTTCTCTATCTCTTGGCACCACATTTCGAAGCACAAACTATAAACTAAAAGTTATTCTTTTCTTAAATATTCTTTTATAATGTATTTTTCCATTTTTACAAAGAGATTGTTTTCGTTAGATTATTAAAATTATAACTAGAATATTATAAATATGTGATTCACTATGTTCCAGTAAGCTCTACTCTTGATTTTATTATTCAGTTATGTAATTAATATTTAATTGGGCTTTAGAATTTTCTCTACTCCACTATTGGTAATATTAATATTATGTAAAATATATATTTTACTAACGAAGTTCAGTATATTCATATCTGTAGTAGTGCACACATGTACACGAATTTCCAATAAGTGTCTGGTAAATAAATTACAACTTTCGATTATTTTAATACATTCCACTTTCTATCTGAGTTTCTAATTTAATATTTAAGGATCAAGCAATTTATATAAACACCCTTCTAATTAAGATTGACATATTCATGTACCGCATTTACGAGTTAAAATGTTAATTTTTCTAACATATTCATCAGTAAATTTCTATTTCTACTAAAAATTCACAACTATTTACTTTGTATAATAATATTTAGTACCAGCAGTTATATAATTAAGCTTGTTAAAAATATGTTATTGATCATTAACAGTATCCAGCATAAAATTAAAGGTTTTTTGTGCTTGATCATAGCCTCGGAGATATTATAAGTATTTGATTTTGTTGGCCTATTTAGAAAAAATATTTTATCTTTTTTGGAATTAGAAATTTTTCCTTTAATAATGATAATGGAAATGAACCATAATTCTTTCTATTACGAAAAATAAAACACCCTATTTGCTAGAATATATTTGATAATTCGGGAACTCCGTTCTATTGCCAAAATATTTATAGCTGTTATGAATAAGCATCCGATGAATTGTATATAATATATTTAATTTGATATTTGTACTTCTTTGATTAGGTTTAAAAATGAAATCTTATTACTTAGTTTTATTCCTGTTTATGAATTTGTAGTTCATACAAGCTTGAAATTAAAAAAAGTTGAATAACAAACAATTATATCGTAATTGTCATGTACAACAATAATGAATAATTAAATTCGTAAAGGATAAAAATTTTAAATCAATTTTCTCAAAATAAAAAAAAACATATTCATTATTAAACATTGAATATATACACTTATTCTATTAAATGTCTCTTTACTAATTGTATCGACATATAAGCGATAAATGTGTTTTTATAATTAATGATGAAACTAATTAGTGAGCTACTGAACTATATTTTGATTTTTAATGTTAATTATAATTATTAGCATATTAATATAACTAATATTTCATATTATATTGACATAGATAATGTATGCAAGTAATTTTATTATTTGTTTGTCCAACCAGTGTTTATGTGAATTTATTCCGTTTTAATTTATTATCTTCATCTAATATCGGTGAACACGAATCTGTTAAAATTTCAAAAGCTTTAAGTTGAAAGCTTAAAAAATCAATGAATCGTAAAAACGGAGTCATCGTTTTAAATAAAGAAAACAAAGATATATGTAAAAATTAGCCTAGAAAGTGATTGTAAGGTTTAAAATGAAAATGAGCCGTAGTGATTAAATTGTGATATTAAATGACGTTGTGGTATTTAGATAATTCATGCCATTGCACGAATTATAGATAATAGCGAGAGGGAAAAATGAAATGTTTTAGCAATCGATTGGTGGGACTATAATTTCTTGCATTATACGGGGTTTTTGATTTCTTATTACTTCATCTGCCACCTCAGTTTCTCTCAAAGCGGAAATAAACATGAAAACTTACACGAATTTTAGTGCCAGAACGTTATCCGAACCCATAATGGGGTACAGACTCAACCACTCGCATTGTCCGTATCCGGTTTGATGGTTTCTATCTTTCTCTCTCTCTCTCTCTCTCTCTCGTTCTCTCTTTATTTTGAATACCAGTCTGAGATCGGTATAAGCGCTCGGATTTCTCTAATGGCGTCTGTCCTGCGCACGACTTTCTCTGGCAAATGCTCATCTAGCCGAGACCTTATCTCAATCGCATTATAGCTGTAATTAGTATGGGGCGAACGACATCTAAAGAACAAACTAAATCTCCGGGACTATTCCTGTTGCAGCGATAAAAACGACAAGAAAGTCATTACGGACATCTTAGATTGGTGGAGTGAGTGCCGGAGTCAGTGAAATGACGGCCACTGGTAAGTATTTTTTGTCCCTCGGGTAAGGAATTCCGGATTTTTTGGATCTTGAAAAATTATGAAAGCTTCCGACCTCAATGGACATCGCTTGGGCTCGCTCGTTTGTACTTTGCTCGCCGCTCGTTCTGCCTTGCCAAGCTCGAGCGTTTTGCATTTCTTAGCGATAATTGGAAAAGTGTGTTTTCAGCAATCAGTGCTTATATAGTAAGGCGACAGCAGTTTTGCAAAAAGCTGTAATTGTGTTTCTTCTTTATCATAAAAAATTAAAGAAATTGTACAATTAAATACTTTCGTCATATAGATTTATACCCTATTAAAATTTTGGATGTGGACTGCGTTTTTCATTATTTTTGCATTCAAAAAAAAAAAAGATTAATTTTATTACTATTAAAAAAAATATATTTATAATTATCCTACAAAAAAGTAATGGAAAAATATATATTAAATTTGGAATGACTTGTTTGAAAGGAATTAAACAAGCTTTGCCTTTGCTTTGAAATTAATAGAAATATATTTCTATGTACTTTGTTAATGTACCATATAAAACTGTTAGAATATTTGAATATTTTTAAGTACGTATAAATAACACGATGTTACAGTCGAGTTTTTAAAAATTGCATCTATTTAGTAATGTGTTTTATCGCACACTGAATGCAAATAATTTGATGCTGTATGTTTTCATAATGTGCAGAAACTTTCTTTATAAAAGATTTTCCACCACAATGAATAAAAATGAAATGCAAAATGCTCAAATAATTTTCTCATTGGACCATCATAAATTGTGCCAAGCAATAAAAATCTTATTAAGGCTCGAATGAACGACTTGAAGATTTTCCTCTCCTATTCAGTCTCCCCGAAGAGTCAGAAATTGTAAAATGTACGAAAGCAAAAGGAGACATTGTTAAATATTCCAAGGTTATCATATTATAAAGATGTATCCATAAAGCACTGGTTTTCTATACGGAAATTTTGAGTAGGCAAAGTCTACGCAAAAAATCTATTATAAAAAGGGCTTTTGACCCGTTGTACGAGTGCGAACCTCTTCGTTCTCTCTTCTTCAAAGCGTATGAATCCAAGTAACTGCATGTGTATTTCAGTTTATAAGTAATCGCTCGTGCTATATATACATATACATATATATCTATATACACATACACACATATATATATACATATACACACATATATGAATATAGCATAGATTTTTAGCGAATGTGTGCTCGTGCTTGAGTTATAAGCTGGCGATTCCACCGAGGCAGTGGAGTTGTTCTTAATTTTATATTTCTTTTATACTTAACGCACTTCTTTTCGCGCTTAAAGTTTCTATACATTTTTTAATCAATCCAAAGCCATTCATTTTTCTTGGAAAACTCCATTATGTGGTGCCGATTGTAAGAAAGCTTATGAAGTTGAACGAGCGTATTTGCACACTTCTTGAACAGAAATATGTAGCTCACGCCATGGCGCACTATTTTCTGAATACTTTTCAACTGTCGAAAATCCACATTGTCTCTTGGCCGAATTCGCGGATCTCCGAGTTCTTTTATTCTTTTTTCCTTTTACTTCTCTCGCATCTTTCCTCTTGCCCTTTTGCCACTCGCGCAGTCGCGTTTTTTTTTTATCCACCGTCAACTTCCATCCAAACTTTTCTCGTATCGGACCTAAAGCGTCGTTTCGCTTTACCAAAAGCTCGCTCGAAAGAAGATTTAACAGCTAAGGCAAAGGAAAAAGTTGAAGCAGTCAGGACTGCAGAGGGCGAGGGAGGGGCACGATATTTCTCATTGAGAAGAAGCTCGTTTTGGGATTTCACTACACGGGATGAATCTCGCATACGCGTTCACACACAGAGGCATGATACTAAGTTTATATCTATTGATAAGTCTAGATCCTTGGGTAATGAAGTATTCATACCCCTTTGCGTATTCCTAGCGCTACGAATAGCAGAGATTTAAATAAATTCACGCAGTAATTGTTCGAGCTAGCATAAAGAAAAATCGCCAACTGACTATTGCTCTGTAAGAAACGTAATAATTTATCAAAAACAGTTGTTATCCACGAATAATGAGTATTTCTGTTACTTTAATCTCTCTTGCTGTCCCTCTTTCTCCGGTGTCCGTCAACTCTCTTTCTCCCCTACTTTCTTTAGCAACAATACGTAATGCGTAGAGCCACCAGTGCTTGTTTCTCGGCACCTGTAAAGTCTGGCAAAGTGATAATTGCGCACTGTGGGAACGCTTTTGCTGTTGAATTTAATATGGCGTATTAAGGCAGAAATTCTAATGTGGGGTTTGAATCGAAGGGAACAAGGGAAATAGAAGAAGAGACAAAGAAAGAAAATAAGAAAGCTCTAGCTGCACCGAGACAAGTGCCTTCGCTGCATAAAAGCAGATGTCGATAGACCTGCTAAGCATCTGACAACATTCGTAAACTACGTAATGTGCATTACATAGTAACATTCCCAATGCTTTTAACACATAATGGTAAAGAAACGTTAGTGTCAATAACAGCACAAGTTAATCTTCAGTATTAGTCTTATTTCTTCTTTCTTTTAGCTTGCCAGCAACTTTATTTCAATCGTGAATAATAGCACTACTAGTTTACTATGATTGGTTGGATTTTTATGGCTACATTTGTACGAAATATTGCGGTAACATTTTCTTTTTATTTACATTGCGGATAAAAAAAAAAAAATGTAGCGAGAGAAATCGATGACCATTCTTATTACTCGGAAGAAAGTTATTAAAAAGAAGGCTCCCTCTAAGCAGAGAAGCTTCTAAAATTTTATTTACGTTATTAACACGAACATGAAACGGCAAGGCAGCCGGAACGCGGAATATGTGAAGCGAGTCGCAAATGAAAAGATCCGAGCTTGTATGGAGATGAAGTGAATAAATGCCTTTCAACGTAAATTAAATACTCATTGGATTATTAGATGTATAGAAATTAAAAAAAAAAAAAAAACAAATTTACCAGACAGTATGAGATTTCGCGAGATTTCACGCAATCGATTATTCTCAGAATTTCTATAAACACACACCGCGATTATCCTTCGTGCATTTGGGCCCTCCATCTCCAGTATAGAATTCTCTCATTCCTCATGGTCTCGCTATTTTTCTACTACTTTGTAACTTGCTGCTACTATCCTCTTTAATTTTTTTTTTTTTTTCATCCTGCAGTCTCTTGTACCCATGCATAAGAAGTTTCTCATGGGAGTCTCCCAAGAAGTCCCCGCGGACGTATTGCAGGGTGGACCAAGCAAAGGGATCTCAAACGACCGGAGTGAGAGGGCGAAAGGGAAAACGTCGGTCCGGCATATCGAACTAGTTCATTCTCCAATAACTTTTGAAAACTTCTAGCTCGTGCATGTCTCTCTTACTCTATCATTTTCCCTTCTGCTTTAATCCCCGGCCCCTCGCAACCTTCGCCCAAGAGCGGACACGTGTATTACGCGGCGAATTGAGGATGGCCGTTCGGTCGCGTGCTTAGCTCAGCTCGAAATCGAAATTTCTATGGCACTTCCGACCTGGGATTCTTTTCAAATTATCTATCCGATTTCTCGCTTCCCTTTCATCGCGTGCTTTGCTAGCCGCCAACAAACAAGCTGCTGCAGCATCGCTGCCCGTGTGCCCTTTTGTCAAAACGAATGGGTTATAAATTTTAACCCAGGCTACAATTTCTTGAGCTTAGAGTGATATATAAATAAAGTAAGGGGGGAGGGAAGGAATGAAGTAGAATACGATTTAACGAAAGAGATAAAATGTATGAGAGAGAGAGAGAGAGAAGAGACATACGCGCGTACGTTTTTGTTTGACTACAGGACTACTGATATTATGGACATAACTCGATTCGTTAAACTTGTCTGACGAACCTCTCGAAGCTACAGCAAGCTCATGTTGATGGCTAGGCATTTATGAATTCTTGAGTTTTCAAGCTATTCGAACAAGTTTTGCACATACGTTGTAGTACACAGTTACGTGTACAATACGAAAAACCCGAAAGTTATGGATGAGCGGTCCTGCGACCCTCATCTTCTCAACGGCAATTTCATAAATTACATCTCTTTACTTAGCCTACAGCTTTAATAAACGAGCTAATAAACACTGCTTTTGTCAGTTAGTGTAAAAAGTAAAATAGCAATCGAATAATCATAAAGAGTTATTTCCCGATGTATGTCAATACACATATATCGTTTCTATTATCTGCGCCCCTAAAATTATTCATAAGAAAATATTGTAATATACGTCGTAAAAGACTGATATAATCTAATAATTTTGTTTCTTTTTTTTTACTTCTTTTGTGAATTTTCATTTTTATCCGGAAGCGTAGCTTTCACTTGAAAAATAGTATCGATATCTCACTTGTCAATATGCGATTTATGTTGCCTAACATAATATCCGTCATACGGAAGGAAATATTTAGTTCTTGAAACTTTAAGTATATTGTTAATATTGGGGTTAAAAATTTACATTTATATACGTTGTTTTCTTTACATTGAAATGACGTATGTCGACGCAAAGCCTACCAATACATATTTAAGGAAGTTTTTAATTTTAGATTCAAAAGCACGTTATGATAATTTGAACAACTTTTTTCGTAAAAAAATATGTTTTCGAGCATATCTTTATACTGAATAAATTTGATAATAATTAGTATGTCCTGACTTTTGAGAGAGTACGGGAAATTTGAAACATGTCCCAATTAGTTGATCATTTACGGTCTTATAATTGTTTGGCGTAATATCACTGTTAGCAGACTCGAACAGTCAAAGGGTATCATCATTTATCACTGTTGTCAAAAAATTTGATCAACAACATAAGAAATGTATGACGCTTAACAGTTTAGTGCAGAATTATTTATAGATAAAATAACACACTTGTTAATAATTAAAATGAAATTGACAAGCGAAGTTTAAATGTCAGAATTAAAATAGATTGCAATGAAAACGTTGCCCTTGAACGATTGCCGCGGAGGATACTTTGCATTAAGAAAACTATTTGCACTGCCCGGCATTTGTAGCGTATGCTCCTTGTATCGCGAGCATACAGAGCGCACAAATGTGGGTGCATTAAGACTGTGCGCTCAGCCATCTACGTGGTCATCACCTGTTCAGCAGCTTCAACTTTTCACTAAACTGGAAGCTCTCCCGTCTCTGACTCTCTTTAAAACTATTTCTTGCTTCTTTGTTCTGCTTTCTTTCATCTTGATTATCGTGGTCTATGCAAATTTCGAAAATTACGCGAGACATGCGCTTAAAACTTCAAATAGCGTCATAATGAGAGAGAGAGAGAGAGAGAATACGTCTAGCCGAGGGCGTATTTTGAAGCTTCTACTAATGAATCTTAAGCAACGGGGGAAACAAATTTCAAGAGTGTATTGCTGTTGCACCTGCATGCGTTGTAAATTCATATCTGAGGGAGTACACGCTTTCTATGCGATGACAAATGTAGTTAGTCTTGTTACCTATCACTACTTCACTTAAACAATGGCTGCTGAATTAATTTTTATATTAGGATATTTAGTATTGTACTGCGCTTTTAAAATCAGTTTCTAATTGAATTACTCATTATATTTTCCTTTTTTTTTTTTTTTTTTTTTTTTGATATTCTGGTTAATAATTTGTACATTAAATTAATATTTTACTTAACCATAATTTACATAAAATACATTTACATGAAATTTCTTATCTGTAAGCTTGCATAAATTTAATGAAAGAGAGAAATTAATGTAGAGTAATATGACTTGATATTATGAGGTACTAAAAGCCAAAGCAGAGTCTTTACATTGGCTTTATAATTTAGCAATTTATTTTGTATTTGTTCTAAACAAAAGTTTGCATTATTTTCATAAATATTACATATTTATAACGTATCGTTATAATTTTTTTTATTTTGTTGAGCATTTCTGGATAAAGAATAAAATGGTATTAAGATACAATTTCGTTGGTTCGTTTTAAAAAGGTAATTTATGGAAATTCTCATTTTTCCATTAATGTTAAATTTTTTACTTCTATTTTACCATACGGAGATATTTATATATAGATGTCATTTGACAATGCATGCATACGCTTTTTATAAAGTAAGAATGTCAACTACTTTTATAAATATTTATATGACGAAATAATTTGAATGCGAATAGTTCAAAAAATTTGACGCAACATTAAAATACATCCATGCCTTTATGCTAATTAAAAATTAAATTTAAATTAATAAAAGAGAAAAAAATAAATTATAATATATTTGACGGACCGTACATGTCATTTATTTAAATATTGAACTAGTCTCCGATTATTAATTGTTTTAGAATGATATAATATAACTAATATATATCTATATGTTCTTGCTTTGAGTCAGTCAATATGCAAGTTGTTTCGTTACTGACGTTATTGCGAATCTTCCGTAATATGTCAGCTTTTAGAATTGAGCTCGAAATCTTATTCGCAAAAAGGATTGTAAACATAAAATTTTATTTATGATTGAAAGAAGATTCTGGGCCAGTAATAGTAAATCATTTTCCTTGTCGCTCGAATGTGCAATGAGAATAATTTGTCGCGTTTATATTATTTGAATGTTTTCAAATTGATGGCCCGGCTTGATTATTGATAATAAAATAGTTATAGATATAAAATGATAAACGACAAAAGCAAAAAAGCAACGTACTCTATTTTTTCAGCAACACACACGGACGAGATAAAGTAAATTTTTATACATCCCAGAAGTTTTCTTCGCTTGCTTTCGATTCTCGCTCTTTCTCTATTGCCAACGTCGCCCTCTTAATCTCGCTCATTCATTCGTTCCAGTTCACATATTTATTTCTGCTTTCATTTTTTTTTTTGCGTCGTTAAGTACTGATATCAGTCTACTGTTCGGTCTCCCTCTATTTTTCACACCCTGAGGACACTGAAAGGCCAAAACACGAAGGAGGAGGGAGCAATATTAGACATTGCAAAGAATCTTTATTGCTCTGCCGGAAGTGTTTGTGACATCCTTTACTTTCACCTTATATACTTTTCTCGACGATGCCTTTTCATACACACTCGACCATAATGTACAAGCGACATTTTTCAGCGTACTACTCCACGTATAAGCTCCCTTGTTCGTGTGCAACCTTGTAAATGAGACGAAGCTTACCCAAACTTTTTGTTTGACTCCGCAACCTATACGCGTTGTCACTCTTTTACTATATCTTCTACTCGCTCTTTCTTTACTTATACTTTTTTTGTCTTTCTTTTTACGCTGCCCTTTCTAGTACCTAAGACAAAGTTCCAGTTCTTCTGTGATTTTGCGAACGGAAAATAACTGATTACCTCTCTTATGTAGCGCTTATGCGATTCTAACACAATAATAGTTATTATGCACATGTGTGGAGCTTATGTGTTGCTCTCGTCATCTTGTATAACTGTGTGCATTTTTGTGACACGTGTGTATGTGTGTGTGTATATGTGTGTGTGCATTCATGCGTTGGAGGGAGAGGATATTTACGGATGAACGGCGAACAGACAGAAGAAAGAGGGAAAGCGAAAGAGAGATAAAAAGGGGGAGGGGTACAGGTGTAGGAAATAAAAAGAGAGAAAAATTGAAGACGTTTATTACTATTTGTGTGTGCTGACGATTTTTCCATATTTGATGGAAAAGCTTGCTAAGCGCTTTTTCGCGATTTTTTCTTGAACTCTTTGGCAGTGAGTCTGAAAAGGCGTTATAATTTACGAAAAAAATAAAACCAATGTCTGCAATTTTTATTCATAACGCAAATAAATTTATAATTTTAACCCAAGTAGCTCAATAGCAAGCTTTTTTTTATTATAATTGTAATCAGAATTCGGTTGCTTGTTTTATGCAACATGTCTAATAGAGTCTACGAAAGTACGTTAATCAATAAAAAATTTATCTAAGGATGAATACTTTTCAACAAAATACGAATGAAACAAATGCGAAGGCCATTGATTATCCTGTTTATATTGATGGTATTGTATCTATGCAATATTTGAAACGGCAAAATTAATACCTTTTTATAATTTTTATAAATTTAAAAATATTTATTATTTAAGCATTACTACAAGCAAAGAAAATACGAAGTAGCTTTTTTTAAAATAATTTTATTCAAGCACCTAACATATTTTAGTTAATTGGTAGAATATTTCGATTGTTTATTTTTATAATTTAAGTTTAAACTTATTTTTATTAACACTTTACTCTATAGTATTTTTAATACCTATTTAAAAATGATTTTATAAGATGTACTGTGCTTCTTGGCTGAAATTAATGTTGCTGATTTAATTTTTCATTTGTGATATTATATATAATAGTATTTTACTAGAATGATAAATGAGACAAGCATTGAGAATTTTAAGACATTTATGTAATATTTTCATGTTTTTTTCGTTTTATTGTAATTATTTTTTCATTTAAACATCAACAAAATAACTAATATCAGAAGGGAAAAATCAATTTTATGAACAAAGCTGGATTATAGACATGAATTCGATATTAACTACTATTATTATTTGTCGATTTATATTGAAATATTTATACGATAAGCTAATTGTTACTTTAATTTTACAATTTAACCGTAGAAACAAAATTTTATTTGTTTCTTGCGAATATTTTTAAACGTATAAAATGTAGTTTTCATGATTCAAATATAGCTCATTTTTTAAATTAGAAAGTTTTCTTTGACTACGATCAAAACTTATTTTAATGGAGTTAAAACTTCTGTTTTTGTTTTTTTTTATAAATTTTGATAAAATAGAATTGCTTTTATAATAATACTATGTATTGCTAATAATACGTCTATAGAATTAAAATAATTGTAAATGATTGGTAAAGCTCGCAAAAATATTACTCCGAAATTCTACTATCTTATGTAATTAAATTCTTTATACTAAAATATTTTATTTATGTAGTCGTATTTTATAAACTAGTTCCGAACATTAATTAAAGATATTTTAGATTAAAATATTTGTTCACATAACAGTACAAGCATATTTATTTCTGGTATTTTGTAGACAGTTTTTACAGAAAATGATAAATAGTTGAATTTGTTAGTTGTAACAATTCATTGAATTGTTAAATAGAGAAAAATTTTATCATTTGAACTAGTAAAATATTTCCATTTAAATTTATAAATTATTAATGATATGTATTTAGTGAAATTGAATATATATAAATTTAATTTCAAGCATAGTAAATGAATAGTAATCTTTCATTAACTTAATTGTTGAATATTTCGTATTGATAATGGATTATTTTTTACTGTGAAATGGAATAGACAATAGGTGTGTGCGTCAAAATAGATAGATAATGATAGAAAATTGCTGTTAAAAAAAACAGTTAAAAATCATCTTATAAAAATCTGAGATGTTTAATATAAAACACTTTCGCAACAGTATAATAAATTAGAATTTGAATTCATTTTTTATTGATGAAATTACAATCTTGTAAAATAAGATTATGTATGCAATATACATACATTGTAAAAGATTTAAATTTTCACGGAACTAACTGTATAAACTAAAATAGGAATTAAAATAGAAATTAAAAACACAAACATTTTAAAGGCAAATTTTATAGTTTCATTGTGATTCTTTGCTATCTTTCACTCAACCTTATAATTAATGTTTGAATATTTTATTAACCCATGAATAAAAATGCAATTATATAATTCGAATAGTTTTCATTATAAAAGTGTTTTAAACATTATTGAATTATAAATTCTTCTAAATAAATTCAATTTTATTTAATGAGTAGTATTTTATGTGTTTGTCGTCATTATTTAATGCGATATGAATACAAAAATTGAACATAAAAATTTTTAAATTAAATTTCTTTGATAGTATATGTATAAATTATAATATATTTAGTATTTTTAATTAAAATTTAAATAAAATTAAAAAAAAATAAATGTATGTCTAAGTCTAGTCCCATATTATGACAATTTAAATCATGGAACTATTCTACATAAATTTTAGTATTTAGTATTACTTACAATGGCGCAGTATCAAAAGAATCAAAATAAAATACGAAAGTTAAATATTAATCTTTAATATAAATATATACTTATGCTTTAAGTTAAATTGTTAATTTTTTGTACAATAGCGACATGTTCATTGAAAATTGATTTAAATTAAAAAACTGATGTTCTTAAATTTGTTATCTCAAGATTTTCAAAATTAAATATGTACCCATCAAAGAATAGAAATTTCTGAGAACTCCCAATTCTGTTACTAGGATTAACAGAATACCATAATTTTTGTGTAAATCATAAAATCGAGTTGTATTGATTTATTATTTGCTGACGTTTCAACAGGGCGTTGCGTCAATATTGCTATAATTTACTTTTTTATGTTTAGTATACTAGCTCGAATGGGGAATTTACACTTAACATGTAATTAGCTCAAATAAGAGTAAAAGATAGGCTACTTGTCAAACATGTTCCATACAAAGAACGTTTTCTATATCATACCTGCGCACACACCTTTATATACATAAGTATAGAGAAGGTGCTCCATGCGTATGTATGAATACACATGTTTCTGATTACTCAATAACTCTAAAAAATCGATACCTAATCTAAGCTCCTTTTTTAGTTGAATTATGAATGCTGGTATCGATACCTGTACATTTCGCAAACTGGTCAAAATGTGTATACGTGCCTACAACCGAAAATAGAATTTACCCGATATACGTCTCGGTCAAATTTTATTTCTACCTTTCTAACGTAAATATATATATATATATATATATATATATATATATAAATAAATAAATGCAAATGTAAAAAAATTTTTTATGTGTTTGTGAATACGTGTGACAAACGTATGTATACACGTATGCGCGTGTACACGTGACACATCCGCGACAATGAGCGAGAGTTCTATATTTCTCATAGACTTTTTGCGTTTCCAAGTCTTCACCAGCGAATACTAAGCCCTAGGGAAATGCGAGTTTTAACGATAAAAATCTCTTAGCCACTCCAAGGATTTGAAGAGTTTCCACCGAAAAAGGCGAAATTATTTCATCTCGTATGATTTAATTGCAGTTTTTATAATGCATTGTTATCTTATTATTTTCTCATCTTCCAGTTAATTAATTCGAATCTACGGTAGGAAAAAAATATCCTAAATAATATCATCGGGTAGTAATTAATGGTATAATATTTAAGTTCTGTGGAAAGAATGTTTTTGGAAAGGAATTATTTATTATAATACCTGACCGGCGCTAGATTTTAAAATATAATTTTTTTTAACAAAATTTTTTATGTGCATCTGATTTAAAATTCAAATTACGTTATTAACGATATGGTTTTTATATTGTAAACATTGTCTTTGAAAACTCGTTATAATTCAACTGATTTTATGCGAACATGTAGTGAATGATTGATAGACCATAAGTAGATGCAGTTCTTGCTGAGTCGGACACCTGTCAACACTATTCGGTTTCGGACTCCTAAAAACTTTTACCATATTTTATCCTCACTTTATTTCATACTCTTCTTTCACGAACTTTCAATCTTAACCTCTCTCTCACTCTCTCTCTCTCTCTCTCTCTCTCTCTCCATCTCTCTTTCTCTCTCACTCTCTCTTTCTTCAAAAGTATGCATACATATATCTTCTTGTCATTCATTGGGTTTTCATTCAAAAATTTTCATTGGTTCAATATAATTTAAAAAAAGGCACACGTCGAGGAAAATATAAATGTTTCATATAGCGAGTATCTTCATTCGTAATTTTTCAAAGCTTTTTGTACTGAGCTACGTTGATATGATTTATAATTGCAGAATAAAGGTAAAATGCATCGATAAGAACGTCAGTTCAAAGTAAATCACTCATATTTTCAACGAGCATAGCTATGTACAAGAACTCCAAGACGTGCGCTCCTAACATGGGTTATTTTTTTTTTTTTACGAGTACAATAATAAATATGGGAGCTATTGTGCGGTTTTCATATTAAAATAGCACATAATAGCAAAGATATTATAAGTAGGCAACTTACTTTTTTCACGAAACAATGAATATGAACGCGGGATGATACGTTGTTTATACGTGTTAGGTTGATAATATGATGAATCGCTATACTTTCTATTGCTTTTTTATGCCTTCAGCGTAGAGAATTTTAATGCGTTTAGAATTTTTCCCCAGCAGTAGCTTATCTATGTACATATTCTTGTTTATTTTGTATGCATTAATTAGCTATTCCATCCCATAATGTTTTATATACGTTATTGCTAAATACAAATTTTAACTCGGTGCCTACTGTGCTTAAGGTCAATTTTAAAAGAGCAGCTTATAGATGAATATGACACCGTTGCTTTTCATTATTCAAAATAATAGATCTGTATGGCTGAATTTAACGAAAATGCGAAGGAGGATAAAAATAAAGTTAGCGTTCATTTGAGAAATTGCCCGTGAACGTGTTAGAATTATTTTTCCTCGCTTGCCCCTCTGTGCCAACACATTTTTTCCATTCTTTACCTTAGAGCACCACGTACGTTGGGTAGGGCTAAAATTTATCAGAAGTTGTAGCGATAGCTCTTTTAGCTTAGAAGCGGTGAAACAGCCGGGCTAGATCCGTGGAACGAATGAACAAGAATCGCAAAAGCTTTTACATCTCTCCTTTAGTCTTGTCTATTGGACCTTTACTAGTGCTCGACGAACACTCTTTAGCTGCACAATGGATTTCCTGGTTGAGGTGAAAAACGTCGTCGAGAAAGTGAGTAGGATACCAAATCGAGGGGCAAAGGAGTGAGTAAAATCGAAAGGAAAACCAGCGAGGCAAAAGACAATGTCATGATGAGGGCTTCCCTTGTTCGAGGTCCCCGGTAGAACGTAAGCAAGCGGAGACGGAGACTCGTGCGTGACTTTTCATCGCGCAGGTGGTGCGTGAAAAAGGTAAGAGCGAGATGGAGATAGATAGAGAGAGAGAGAAAGAGAGAGTGAGGGTGCGAGAGAGGAGGGCGGGAGGGAGAAAATAGAAGGTCGAAGAAAGGTGTCATTGTACAGCCACGACGATGGAGTCAAGACTCTATAATACAGAGTGAAGCGCCTGTCTCGTTTAGCGCAAATGCAGGATGTGATAGGTTAACGGGAGCATGTTACGTTTGGAGGACTAGGCGAGGAGAGAGAGAGAGAGAGAGAGAGAGAGAGAGGGAGCAAAAAAAAAAAAAGGAAAATAAGAGGAGAGAGAAAATAGGGAGAGCGTACAATGAGCCCGTCGGAAAATTGAGGACGGAGAAGCGCCAGACTCACGCGCAAAGCAAGCGCATTCTGACGCTAAGATGGCCTTTAAAGTTAGAGCAAGTTACGAGGGTGATATCGCTGGTGGATGAAATATCAAGTGGATGAAACGCAAGTGCACGCCGTAAGACTATAAGGGCATAGAGGCTTCTTCTCTTTGGGGACGTCTACAAGTTCGTTCGATTCCCTGCGTGCCCTCTCTCTCTCTCTCTCTCTCTCTCTCTCTCTCTCTCTCTCTACGCCCCCCCCTTGCCCCCCGCCCACTGCCACTGTTTTATTTTTTCTCGGCTTCGTAATCCCGACTGTATTACACTCCTTTAAGCTCTCTTTCATCGAATCTGATATTTATGAATACTCTTTTAAGAGTACTTTTATGAATTCCCATCAAGCGCCAACTATTGCTACTCCTGCCTACGATTATGAATCGTTTGATAAATTTCCGCGCATGATCTATTTAAAAATTGATTGAACGGTATTATTATGCTATTTCGGCGCCATTGAACAAATGATATTTAAATGAACGTCAATTCGAAAGTTCATATTTTCTGAAAACGATAGCATACGGAATTCCCTACCGCCTTAATCCGCCATTGTTGATGCTTTGCCGGTATTTTATTGAATAAAACAATTGCCCCAGAACTCATTCAGTTTCAAACTGTCAGGACATAATTTGCACCCGAATGGCAGATACATAATTGCCTCTAATCACTCGATTCTTTTATAAATTAGTGCGAACTGTACGTATCGAGCAATCAAATAAGGATTAAGACGTATTAATATTAGAGGAAATACTTTTCGCTCATCCGGCAGGGTTCAATGAATATTTTTTTTTTATGAAATTGTATCACCACGGAAATACATTTATTTTAGTGATATGCTAAATTTTCCGACCCAGAAAATTGCAATCATAGAATGAAAAGAGAAGTGGCACTCCTTCGACACGGCAAATGTTATCAGTTCTCATCAGACCTTTGGATTAATATAGCACACCATAAAATTGCCATATAGTAAAAGAATGCTGTGTTTACAGTATTAGAGGTAATAATTATATTTTTACGTAAAATACACCATAGTCGCTCGACTAAAATATTAAATTGATATTAAAATATTAAAATATTAAAATACAAATTAAATTAATATAAAAAAAACTTCATTATTAACTCAATTTGATTAAACACAAAATTATCTCATTGAAATACAAAGAATAGCAGATTAAAAAATAATTAAGTAATTTAGCATTCATTTGTATTATCTATTCTTATTATTTACAAAATTTACAATCAAATATTTTATTTTAATTAGTATGCTTTATTAAAATTCTTTCAGAAATAGCATACAGATTTTAGTAAATTTTAAAAATGTTTAAAAAATTGTAAACGAATAATAATATAAAGTTGATTAAATTTAATATATTAAATACATAATAACATTTTTAATTAATGCTTCATCCAGAAGAACCGATAATTAGCAATTAATATAAAATATAATAAGTTCTTAAATATATAATATATTATGACATTCAAAAAATCTTGTACGTAATTACGTTATAGACTCTATCTTCGTACTTTTTATAGTTTATTATGTCATGATATAAAGTATTTTACTTAGACTTAATATCGAAAATTAAGTCTTTTTAAATTCAAATATAAAACTTATATTGCTAAACATTGTCTTCATAATTACGTGAATTATTCTATATAATTATATATTATTTTTAAAAGGCTCTTCCAATATCATTTTCTATAATCAGTTCCTCTACTGTTTCCTCTACAATTCCTCTAAATTTACTGATTTTGTCCCATATATGAGAATATAGTATTACGGTTTTTTATTTCTAATTGCTACCCTTTTAAAGAATAAATTTTATGCCTCGATAAATTTTATCATATTTCATGATGAATTTAATGATAATGCAATATTTGCTTAGAAGTAGAATAAAAAATGTGCAGACACATTGTGAATTTTTACAGTGTAGTCACTATAAATTTTATTCCGAAGTCAGCTTAAAATTGAGTCAGTGAAGAAGAATTTTCGCCATTTCGTACGAGGGGAGTAGTAAGAGTATCTAATGGTGAAAATTTGTATTGTGAAAATTAGTACCAGCATTTGATATTTTACAAAATTATTGATTATTTAAAAAGAGTCTGCTTTCTTATTGATTTCGCTTATTATTATTTTTTTTTTAAAGAATTACATTTTCTACACAAAAAATGAAAATAATCGTTCACATTGACTGATATCGCATTTGTTTCAGCTAAAATTTTCAGAATTACAATGTTAAAAGGAATATTTTAAAATGAGAATTAAAATTTTTCTCTCAACATTCTTATAAAAATAGATAGTAAAATCACTGCATTATGTTAAATTTAAAAAGTGAACGAGCAATACAGATCTAAAATAATAAATTAATATAATCAGTTTAGGTATTTCATAAAAAAAAAAGTTTGCTAAAATTGTTAAAATCTATGGTGGCCTATGCTGCTGAACTATCACCAATGAAACATATGAAAACTATTTATTATGCTTGAATAAATTCATAAAATGTAGGTTATACATTTTCAAAAAAAGTATTCGCAAATTGATATATTTAATAAAACAAAAGTAAATACGAAGTATTTGTTTTTATTACTGATTCATTTTTGATTATATTTATTATTTTAATACGTAATTCGACATTTACCGTCGGAATTATTCAAACATATTAATTAATACGCGATATGATAAATACAATATTTATTATAAGCAATATGGACATACACGTGAATTTTGCGAAGAATATATTATTACAAATAGAGAATAAAAGAATTAATACCATAAGCAAATTGGAATCTCGTTATTCTAGAGGTCTACCTTTATGCACAATTATCCATAATTATCCAGAGGTAGGGTTTCGAGGATTTTTCAATTGCTTACTAAATTTTTTATTATTAGTTAAGTTAATTTTTATTTTACAGCAGGAGGTGATAATTGTTTAACAATTGATTAATACAAATCCATATGGTAGACTCTTGTCTTTTTCAAATCCAAAGAAATGTACATAATTTTCACTATGAAATTTAAGAAGTAAGTTACCATTTGCATATACATAATTCATATTTTTGCTGGCTCTAGTATAACAACGAGTTTGTGAGGCACATAAGATAAACGACTAGTAACGAACACATGTGCATAATATCAACGTTGAGAAACGTACATGTCTAGCTTCAAAATTACACGGTCGATTTCCCATGAATTAAGCAGTTTTTCTTCCATAATGTCAAACATTTCTCGTCGTTTTTTTTTCTCTTAATTTTGTTTCTTTCTTTTCTTTTCTTATTTTAGAAAAACAACCGCTAGCAAATTTGCCTTGGTAAAGCAAAGTAAAATCCGAGTCGTCATTAATAGCTGGAAACATTTTGAGGTCCGCCCAACTGGGCAGATGAGAAAACCGAATAAAAAATCCATCGAGGGTAATTTTAAGTAACGCTGGCAGTTGGGTGGCGAGCTCTCTGCAGAATTCGTTTAAAAAGCCCATTTTCCATATGCCCCGTTCGGTTGCCTTTGCCGGGTGTGCCGGTGGTGTTTGGCGGGGGCCCGGATCGACTCTCGAGGGCGCGGGCGGGGCTTCGCCCCACGAGTGGGACTTTTGTCGAAAGGGCCAAAGAGCCAAATTTCCTCCTCGGCGAATAATTGTATTGCAGGGCTGTTGGGAAGGCGCAGCGAGCAGTTAACGTGTGATAATTCACGTAATTGAATTGGGTGATTAGGTCGAGGGTAGCCGATATAAATCAGTTTGGCCAGAGCCGAGGGAAGTTTCGAGACCTATTTTGAATTGACGCTCGGGCGTCCTTAAGAACCGGCTTGTTCGTCACTTCATTCGGGTGTTTCGGTCAAGCATGCGGAGAATGAGATATTGGCTCAAGTTTCAGAAAATCGAAAGTTGCGCTCGCTACCGACGGAATACTGAGCTCTTAAACTTCCGGAAGTTACGGGCGCATCCTCCTCGGGTTCGGGTAGGTCCTGAGCGCCCTCAAATGAAAATATCCGAGTCGAGGAGTCTGGAAACTACGGGCTAGTGGTCCCTCTTTGCCTTTAGGTGACTTTGTTTGCCGGGCGAGGTCGTCCGGTCAATCGCCAATTGGCGGGCATTTTCCCCCCGGCCCCGGGGCCCTGCATCCGCGGCCACGACTCTCGGCTAGTGCCCGAATCGTCCGGTTCCCCGAGTTGTCCCGCGCTTAACTTGCGCGGCTCCGTAGGTGGAGCGCCGCGACGACGAGGACGTAGGAGAGTAATAGGACGAGGTCCGGAACCGGGCCGGAAGCTCGTCAAGCTTTGAGATTAGGCGCGAGGGCCGCGATTTACAAAGCCCTCTGCGACTCTTGTCGTGATTGGTGGCGCGAGCCAAGGAAGCTGGAAGAAACAAGAAGCCGCTCGGGGTAACTGCTTTCCCCACCCTTTAGCAGTTCATAATGAACAGGTTGAATCGATCAAATTGGAAGACGAAGCGAAGCGAATAAGCTATTACAATTTACTTTGAAAATCAGTGAGCGGCTCAGCTTGCGTAGTGCTCCGTTGATATATAGACTCATTTGCATTGAATAATCTTCCTTATCAAGTGGCATGTATTATTTGGATTATTTGCCTGTGTACGCGCACACGTTTACGCATGCGGTCTAATACCGATTTCCAACACATTGAATTACCATGAAAATTGATATCAAACTATCGCCGGTTGCGCTTCTTCTCCTTTTCAGCTTGTTATTTTAAAAGATCAAATATCGTTGGAGAAATTAAAATCTTCTTTGGTCATTATTGCACAACTTTTCAATATTTTAAAAGTATTTGTATAGTGAGGAAAAAAATGCTAAAAAAAAATTCTCATCATTTTCTTAAACGTAAGCCTTTTTCGATTACTAATTTATCCCTGCTCATTCAAACTTCATTAGAAGGGCAAGGCTCTGTGTTATTTAAGTATTCAGAGTACCACTATACTGATTAATTCATTCAACAAAGTTTTACAAGACTACTAAATTAATTTTATATTAAATCTAATAGAAATCTAAAACGAAAGAAATTTGTATTTTAAAGATATGTTGTTCATGTGAAAAATAAAATTTGCAATCGAACTTATAACACACGCGTCGCATAATTTATTAATAAATTTGTAATGTAATTGGAATTTTCCTCTTAAAAAGTAACTTCTAACAATCACTTTTCATATGGTTAAAAACAATTTTCTCCTATTTTATATTCAATTGTAAACTTTTTTACAATAATGTTTTTAAATTGGAACTTGTTTAGTTTTTACAAAATGTTAATTTTTAGAATATGAACAATTCCGTACTTGTTTCGTACTTAATTAGTGAATGAATTTACATTAAAAAATTATTCCATTTATCCAAGTTTTCCTACATACATACACATCTAAAAAAACTTCAATATTTAATGTTCTTATCATTTATAGCCAGTTCATTATGATCAAATTATTCATTAAAGTATAGTATATAATACAACATCAATATTTGTTTCGATCCCTGTTAACTCAATATATAAACTCAATATATATATAAATGTAATTATCTTTCGACATATAATCCATAAATTTTTTTTTTCAAATTAAAAAATATTCTATTAAAAATCGTATACACACTTCAGGAATTATTGCATTTCAAACATTTTGTAAAAATACGCTGTTTTATTGCATCAAATTATAAACTCTGTTAATTTTTTAAAATAATTAATTCATCTAACTTAAACTTAACGAATATATTATTATTTATATATTGACAAATAAGGATTTATCAAATCTTTTTTTTTTTTTTAATCTGGTTTTTATGGAAGAAAATCCTGCAGATTTATGAATAAAATTACTTTCTTCGCTTAAATAATTATGCATATGTGTTTGTGCTTGTGTTTTATGCGTATAATAGTAATTATGATTGTGTTGAGAAATACGTTCAAAGGCACGGATTAACATGTAAAATTACAGTCGATGAAATTATTGCTTGATATTATTAATAATTATTTTGAGCCGATTAATTAATTTCATGAAATATCAATTGCGTTTATAATGCTCTAATTTTAATGCAAGAGATTCATTAAAGGGTAAAATAAAAATTTTAAATTGCAAATGTCAATGAGCATACCGGTAAAGCAAGGCTTCGCCAGTATATTCTGTGGTATGCGCAGCGATCTAGGAATCACCAAGTGTACTTAGTTAACTTGACCTGTACATTATGCCCATAATAGGTGCACCATGAACTACCACAGAGGCTGCAATATATTCCGTGTTTCGACATGAACCATTAACCCTACCATTTCCACTTTAGCGCTTGATACCGGCTCCGCAACTTTTGGCACAAAATATTATTCGACGTCAATATACAGCTGCAGTCAAGCACCAGCCTCCATTTTATCAAATCTACTTCTTTTCTCTCTCACTCTCTCTCTCTCTCTCTCACTCTCTCTCTCTCTCTTATTATATCTCTGTCTATCTCTTTCTATCTCTATCCGTCTTTGCTTTCCTCTGTTCGTATGATTTTGTCCTTGGCGGTTGCTTTGTATTTGGGGGGTTTTTTTTTGGGGGGGGAAAAAACACACACACACAAGATGAAATTTCATAATTCCCTCAGTTTCGTACATTGTTTGCAACTTAGGCCGTCGAAAAGTACAGCGGTATGATTCCCTGATTCAAAATTGGTAAATAAACCTTCTGAAAGCATAAACTAAATAAAAGTACGTAAGCCTCTGGTCGTTTGAGCTTGTTTTGATAATGCAAAAAGTAAGGACGTGAGATATGAAGAAACAAAAGCAAGGTGCATTCTGTTGCTGCGACTAACGGTACGAGCTTTCGACTTCCAGCTTATGGGTGGAGTGGTTTCGGACTTTTCCTGGCCAACACCAACAATGACGTTCCGCCGCTTATGCACAACATACTCAAGCCATTGTTGGGGGGGGGGGGAAAACGTACACGCAGAAACATTTAACGCCGAGCATTCTCATTAATGCTTCGTTTCAAGTATTTCGTATTGTATTTTTCATGTTTTCTTTTCCATTTCTTTGCTCATTCCACTACATCGCTTCTTTCCAGGGTTGCCGCAACTTAAAATTTATCCTGATTTTAAAAGAAGCTCAAACGAATTTTATTTATTCTCCGCCAAAAGTACACTTCATTGATATACTTTGTAAAATCCGCCTTATTTTCCACTTCTCAAAAACTCGTACTCTTCGAGCTTAGCTTTTAATGTTAAAACTAAATTTGTATATACCGCTGACATTAAAACATTGTCAACTTCATTCGCTTTCTTTAAATGTGAAATTTTCCAGCATTAATATTATGTTTTAATGCTTAATAATACATGAATTCACGTAGGTAAATCTACAAAATTTTACGGTCATATTAATATAATAATTGCGAAAATTTATAAAATTAAAATTTAAGTAATTTGTTTTTTATCTAACATGAATTGTAGTTTTGACTTAATATTAATGACTATATAGACTTTCTTTTGGTTCGTGCCATTCTATATTTCAAATAGAGTATAAGAGATTAATGATTTTTTTATCAGTATAATTAGTTAAGTAGTAATCTTTTTATTAAAGGATTTTAATTAATTTTCTTACTATGGCTTACATCATATTTCAGAAGTAAATTAAAAAAAAAACTATCCGAACTAAAAATATGTATAATAAAGTTTTACACAAGATTTCTAAAAGTTAGCATAATTAAAAAAAAAAACGAATTTTCGATTAAAAAATATTTGGGCAATTTACTGTATAGGTGAATTCCGGGAAGCAGACCGAACGAAATTACAAATTCATTCGTAGCACGACATCTTGCCGTACGCCCATTAACAAATATTATCACTCATTTGCATCTTAATGCAGTATAATTCGATTTTGTGTGTACGCATGTGGGTGTGTGTGCATGCATGACTACGCGGGTGCACGCGCACGCGTATAAATGAGTAAGCCAAGAGAAGGAATACAGAAGAATAGAGACAGGTGGAACGTGAAAATGAAGGAGAGAAATGCTTATTTTAATAAAACCGCTCGTGCTTTGCTCTGATTTTCTTCCAAAAATAAGCTCTCGAATTATTTGGGATCGGCGTCAGTCTAGTTGAAGTGAAAGTACATCTGATATACGAGACTGAGCGATATTCGTTATAATCTCTTATTACTTCCTGTTGTTTTCGCGCCGGTTCTTGTCATTACGCTTTACAAGTCATTTTAATGAATTTAATATTATTGCAAATATATCTGATGCCAATATACAATAGTGTTTATAAGTGTACACAACGATGTAGACGGTTTTAGAAATACTTTAAAAATGAATGATCTTTTACTATATAATTAGGATCCATACGAAAATGCTGCACTTGAAATGGCTGTTTTACAAGTATAATAGAATAAATAAATAAATATATATATATATAAACTTATATATATATATAATTATAATTGATATTCAGCAACTTTCAATTTTTCACATTATTCAATTATATTGCGAGTAGTTATAATATTATGTATTTTGTGTTATACGAAAGTATGCTTGAGGATTTTTAAAATTAAAATTATGATTAGGCTGTGACATTTCGTTGACCAAACTATCGTTGAATATAGCAAGACAACCGATACTTAGTTATGGATGAGATATTTTTGAAAGAATTAAATTACTCTTTAAATTTGAGCACAGCCCGCAAGTTTTTTTACACCTGCACAATAATACTGCGCTTTCGAATCCAGTGCTTGTAACTTATTCTATTATTATATTTGAATAATAATAACAGTTAGGTCTAGAGGGGTGTTAACAAGAACGAAAAAAAAAAAAAAAAAAGAAGAAGATTAGTGTGAATTTCGAGGTGAAAATTGAGGGACCGAGCGAGGCAAATAGCAAATCAGGCACTGGGACTGCCTACAGCTTACCATATGATTATGCCGAGTACAACGAGTTCGTAACTGCGTGCGGAGTCGGAGTCAGCTGTTGAGTGGCGTTGCTACCGTCCTTGTGAACCGACAGTGGCAATTCGTGCCTACTAGCGCAAGTCAGTAGCGAGAGCCTGTAACGACTGCCGCCGATCGACGATTCGGGTCAATTAGATGCCGAAAGGCCGGCGCGCGAGGACCAAGAGATAACGCTTATTTTAATGCTAGAGCTAGTCAAAAGCCGAGCGGGCTTTAATTGTAAACGGATCGTCGATGGTCCTGCTATAGGCGCAATCTAGGGAGCATGAAAGCAATTGGTCTCATTGCAATTTTTATTATTTCTTTATCGGAGTCAATGCTTTACTAAGCAGTGGTGTGATATCCGAGAAAAGTGCCCCCATCTCCGTGCCTTTTTTTCTATGCCATTGATTCCCTCAGTTTGGCTTATTTCCATCTTCTGCTCCTGCAATTTGCCCTTTTATATTAAATCTTTCTTTGCTTTTTAGCTACTCTCGCAGTGCTCCCTTAAAGAACTTTATAGGTAGCTGTTCGCGTTTTTACAACGTCGTATATTAAAGATTATTACGTAATTTACTTATTTTATTAAATTCCCATTACTAAACTTCAATTTAATTTATTCATTGACAAAAAGTATTTCTCCCTCCTAAAAAACTTTATATCGTTCGTTCTCATCGTTATGTAAAAAAAATAAATACACATTGCTGCACTGCGTGCTTTTAATAGATGAACCACTGTATCGCATTGTAATCTTTTATTTTTCTTCTGTTTCAGGTACGACGTTTTACTTTATCTATTGCACACTATTTTACCTGGGGTAAGCTAAGTATTTTGCCAAATTTTTGTTTGTTTATTTCCATTCGTATAACCTTATTTGCTGATATTACGAAACTCGCAAAACATGTTTTAATGAAAAGTTTTGATCTTAGCTAATTTCGCAAAGGCAATGCTACCTTTTAGTATAAATAAGAATTTGTATTATGAGAAATGATGTATTTATTTTTAATCATTGTAATTGGTCTTTTTCGTTTAAATGCTTGGTAAACAGACATAAAATAAAACGCAGAAATCTCTTTTTATGGACAAATTTTACTCTGTACTGGTTTCTTGTTAACATGAACTCGTACTTGTTATCTACTAATATAAAAAGCGCTGCACGTGAACCGGGATCCCAAAGATATTTCGCGATAGTCGTCTACTAATTACGTCACGCCGAGTAATACTTACTACTTTTATATATACATATACACATGTGTGTGTGTGTGTGTGTGTGTGCGTGAACTTATGTGTATCGGCATTTGCTAACATATTTTTTACATATACATGTGTACGTATATTGCGTATACGTATACATAAAAGCGTAGTCTTTTATGTACACCCAAAACATTAAAAAGACACGAAGTGAATTACTTACGTTGGAAACCTGGGATGATTCGTCGGATGAATTTAATAAAATAGAGCCTTCAATATAAATAGAGCCGATTAAATAAATAAATGACAAATTTCAGGAAAAGCTATATTCCACATAGTTTCGAAATCTAGATTGAGACTTATTCGATTAGTGTTTGCTACGTAAATATTAATTGTTATAAATGACACTATTAGTATGATGCCGGTAAAGATGTCTTATGGTTCGAAAGGCTTCCATCTCACGATGATGATTGCACGTATGAAGAAACATTGCGACAATATGTCGAGGGAAATAAAGGCGAGTCTTAAAATTTCCACCATAATCGGAATGTTAAAAAATGTAAATTTTTGTCTACTTGACAGGTACGATCTGTGGTACAGTACACACTGAATCTCAACAGTATAATTTAATTGAATTATTGATCAAATAAATTTAATCAAGTGGTCGTGTTTCGACTCAAATACCTCGGACAACGCTCTCTCAGCCGAAACCTCAAAGTAATTAGTCGCGTACGACAGAACTTTGATCGAGTGTAATGTTATAACAATGAGCGATTCAATTACATCGGATAGTCGAATAAAATAAATTATATGACACGAGAGTATATGTAAGATAAATAACTGAAGAAGCGAAGATAAAATAAAAAACAACGGTAAATCATCGAGTGTATGGTTTCCGTACGTTTATAATTTCTCAGCTTATGAAGCATCTCTCACTGCTCTAAGTAACAAAAATTCCAACGATAAATACCGGATCATAAACTCGAATCGGTGAATTCTTTAAGCGTGTAAAATGATACGTTATTTAAGGATCAATTTGGAGTTGAAATATTTTCCTTAACATTAATTATAAAAATTTATATACATAATTAATCAAAACACGAGACAAGTAAAAGACGGGCTTTAGGTTTTCTCATCAACTCACGGTATGTTCATCAGTTAACAACAGGGCGGTAAGGTTACAGGATCGACTGTAGACGTTGCAGGTCACAGGAATGAAAGAAAAAGGTAATTTTCTAATGAAATAGTGTCAAGAACCATCGCACGCTCGGTCATTCTTTCTATCGTTGTACAACGAGAATTGACTCCCTGTACAGGGTCGGAAAGAGACGAAAGACTGTCGCATAGATAGAAGGCGCAGAGTAATATGACCCGAGCCGCGACGATTTATCCATTTTAATTGCCGTCCCGTCAAAATAACTAATTACACGGTCATGCAAAGTTCTTCCGTGCCCTTTTATTCATCGAACGAATGAGTCAGAGGCTGCCACGTGGGCTTACCTGTTCCCCGAGCAGGAGCCTTTTACAAAAGAAATTGGATCGACAAATGGAGGAAAAAAGTATTCGACTTTCTTTCTTTTATGTGGGTGGATACGCGCAATTTGCAGTTCGTCATTTTTTGTTGCGCTTAGGCGCGAAATACATGAACCTTTTCCTAACTGAAATTCAGTCATAGGTCGACGAAGCCAAGAGACACTTGTAGAGTTTCCCATTACCTTAAATTTAAGAGATGTATAAGATTTTACCAAATAAAACTAGCTTTTCTTAAGAAGCTTTTCCATGATTTCAGAAGCAGATTTGATCAACTTACGTGTTTTTATGTACTAGGGGTTAATTTAAAGTTTAATTTAATTAAAATTAAAAAAACTCAGTCCTGACAAATTACACTCCTTATTTAAAATTTCACAAGCAATGCTTAATTATTAATTTTATTATTGACCTATTTTATGTTTTTATTGGTTTAAGAAAATCTTTTGTTCTAAAGTTACAAGTTTTCTAAGAATTTTTATATGGAAACTACACTCAAAACTATGATTCTGTTTCACGAGCTAATATTCTTGATAGGCAATCTCAAACAATTGTATTAAATCTTTTCCAATTTTGTATACTTAAATTAATGTAATACTAATGTATATTTAACAAAAACGGAACTTTCAATACATGTTAATATTAACATAATTGAAATTTTAACACCGAGTTTATTATGTTATTTTATTATGTTGCTCAAATGTAAATTATTTTTAACATTATGCATTTAAAAAAACAATAAGAAAAAACTATATGTTTAAAGCAATTTAATTTATTAGTTCATAGCATATGTGAAATATGTCAATTGCGCCAATGTAATTTTTTCTCAATCGCCATACAAAAATATAAGTACTACTGAAAAAAAAAAATTATAAATTTAAATTTATTGCTGATTAAAGTAAGTTATTTTACTTAATTTGATTTGAATACATGCTAAGATCCTTGTACAAAGAAGTTAAATAAATAATATCGTATTATATATACGTACACATTAATTTCTGCATATAATATATATATTATTTTCATATGGTAAAGCTAAAAATTAACTGCATTAGCAGAATAGGTAGATTGAAATTATCCGCAAATAATTAAGATTGGAGATTTACAATAAAAAAAGATAGATATGATTATTCAAAAGATGACCCATGACGTTTATATTAAGATTGAGACACCTATTTTAAAACATAGAGGCTAATTTATAAGCTATATACAGTGCATAAATTAAAATTATCTTTATATAACGTTGGCTTCTTTCATATTAATCGGTATTAATCATGTTGCGATGAAATTGGGTCAATTTTGTTTATTAATAATATAAGTTGAAATTTAAAGAATATAAGTTGAAAAATAATTAAATATTAATGTCAAATTATGTAGTTGTTTTGGGAAAGATTTCCGTTAGTTTGTGATTGCCAAAACTAGTAATATAGCAATTATAGTAAAAAATAATTTCACTCTTAATACTATGCACATATGAAAGAATATAGAGCAAAGTAATTTGAAGCAATAATAGCAGTGATTAAATCTTTATCTTTGTATAGATATTGGTACATAACCAGGCATTAAGTACTTTCAATGTTTTTAAAGATGACTAATCGACATATCATT
This sequence comes from Kradibia gibbosae, assembly GCA_018907135.1. Lineage (NCBI taxonomy): Eukaryota > Metazoa > Arthropoda > Insecta > Hymenoptera > Agaonidae > Kradibia > Kradibia gibbosae. The sequence goes on along the minus strand of JACCHX010000006.1, from coordinate 3,552,199 downwards.
TAAGGCTTAAATTTGTGAGCACGCGATATTGAAAAAACAATTTATCGCGGGAGTGTAAAATACAGATATTTCGATTCTGTATTATTTCAGTAGCCATGGGCTGGTTTATGTAAATGCGCTCACAGGTACTTTAAATTCATTACGTGCTAAACGTTAAGTAGACGTTGTGGGTGGACGGGCGGGTTTCGTTCATTTGTTCATTCGCTCGCTCGTTCATTCGTTCTTTCGTTCGGTTTGATTGTGCGCACTGATGCACACGGCCGCAGCTCACATTTCGAGCGAATTGAAATTTATTCTCACCGAAATAGGAGAGATTCGTTTTAAAATTCGGTCGCCGTCGTTCGGCACATCGTGTCCGGCCAGCGAAATTATTTGACAATCCTTGCACGAGTACGTGCGTAAGAGCCTCGCTACCAAGTCCCAGCGCCTGCCGAGCGAGCCAAGGTCCGAGCACGAGAGTTGCGTTATGAGAAGTCCGGGCCTCCGTACTTTTCACAATTTACCTCGAAAATCGACGCTTCGATGGATGAGCGTCACGTAATGTGTCGCCTCGATTTTGTCCCCGATCCGGGGCTCGTCTCGCCACGTCTCTCCGAGCTCCCGCATACAAATATAAAGCCCCTACGCCAGTCCCGTCGATTCGTATCGACTGACCGACTCGAGCTAAGATGGAGGAGCTCCCGGAGAAAATTACGAAAGAGAAGCAAAAAAAAAAAAAAAGGAAAGAAAGGGGAAAAAGAAGAAAAAAGAAATAAAGAAAAATGGAGAAAATTGGGGGGAGAGCCGTGGCCGGAGCGCGAGGGGGGGGGCCCAGTCGCAGGACTATGATCGAGCTGCGGAGCCGCACCAGCCGCCCTCGCCCCGCCGCCGAAAACTAGTCATCGAAAGGAATCCAAAGTCTGCTGCCAGCGAGCGCCAAAGTTATCTCGAAATGCGAATCAATCCGGCTATTCCCTAATGAATAAATCACGAGCTCACGTATCCATAAGCCGACCGAGCGGGTCCTTCGGCTTAGCCGCGCCTCTCCGCCGGCTCTCGTTTTCACACGAGCGAAACTCGGCTGTCCGCAGGATTTCCACTCCTACCCGGCGAAATTACTGTTTTAATGAGTCCGCCCGGGAGCTTCGGAACTTCTAATCGACCATGTCGCTTTACTTTCCGACTTTCTTCGAGATGTATTCGCTCGGCGAGAAAACGAGAAGGCGGCCGCCGCCGGCGAGAATTACGTTGCCATTCGATTTCCAATGACGAGAGGCTCGCCCACGGGCGCGAGCCACGTAATTATTCGTTACCCCGGCGATTACGACGAGCCTCTGCCACTGCTCGCGAGCAATCAGACACCCATACGCCTCCAGACGCTGCCATAATTGTATGCGCGTCATTGCCGTAGCCGCGCACGGCCGAAGTGAATTAATACACGAGGGGAGGGCAGTTAGGAGGCAAAATTTAAGGGCCGCTGCTGAATTACGATCGATCGAAGACCGAAAAGCCGCACTGGTTGTTCGAATGGCGGTCGTCGATTATTTTGCTTCGTCAACGAGCTATTCTAACCGAATTAACATCCATTAACGGAATGCATTTGATGCGAGGGTCATTTGCCGTACGTACTGGTGCTGATACACCGATGGGTTGGGGGTCGGCGAGGCAGGGGTGGGGGTGGGGGTGGACGGGGTGGGCGGGTAGGGCCTTCGCAGTTCGAAAGGACTCTTACCGACACACCAGCTCGTGAAATATGGAGGGATCTTTCGGTTCATTTACATTACGACGACGTGACAAATTACCAGATCCAGACATTTCGACAGATAGATCCATTGATCGCCATGGAATTTTAATTTTTTGTTGTGACTGTTTCTCACTCCTTTGCTCTTGTGCACTCCCAGCTCGGGACTCTTCTGCTTTTCTCAAAGTAAGGCACACTTAAATCGCGGATCTCGATAACTCATCAGCATTTAGCACTGACTCCCACTTTTTCTATTTATTTTATTTTAACTGACGTACGAATTCTTTTTAATAGAATTAATTGAACATTCAATTTGGAAGATAGAATTTCCTTCTATAAAATTTATATACCCGATCAGTTTCAAATGGAAAAAGTTCACAAAGAATATTAATCTTATAATTTTGTAAAATGAAGGTTTTGTTTTACCGTCGTTTTTTGCGAAAAACCACTACACGAAGTTTGAAATGATATTATAAAAAACTAAGTGAACCAAAGCAATATTTATTACAAAAAAAAAATAGAAAGTTTTTTTAAAAAAATTTTTTCATTTTTTTCCAATATAAAATTAAACTAAACAAAACGCGAACGTTTATTTATATTGAAATTTAATAATAAACTACTTTGTTTACTATGTTACAGTAGGTTTTTTAGGATAATGAAAAACCTAGCACTTCAGTATTTACAGCCGATTTTTATTTAAATATGGCTTATTCGTATCAGGCTCCATCTTATTTTAAACGATACATTCTTGTGTTGTGTCGTTACAAATTTAATCCTGTGCTACAACGTATTTAATCATGTCCACTATCCCCATCCTTTATGCTTAACTAATTCCACTGCGACAAATTCTTACAATGTATCATAAAAATTACTTATTGCAACTTGAGGTAACTTTTAATTATGAATATTTATCAATAATATTATTGATTTTGTACACAACAATATATATAGATTATCATTATTTTCAACGCTTAATAAATGCACATCTAGTAATTCTAAATGACTCTTTACTTATCTATTTATACTCTTATCTTTATGGGAAAATTTCCTCTAAGCGCCTTTTATAAAAAGTATTAGGTTTTAAAATATATTTAATTTTGCATTTAGAAATGATTTATTTATATAATTTTAGTCGAAAGCTCAAGTTCGCATAGAATGTGTAACAGTATTAAAGGTAAAAACTATTTAAAGGCAGAAAAATCCAGCCTGAACGTGGTTCTGAATTATAAGAATAAAAAATCACCTACAAAGCTCGAGTAATAATAGAAATAATTGGATATACAGTTTATATGACCATTTGCTTTAATTTCTTGTTGATGTTCAGTGGACTCGAGGTGATTTCATCTTGATTGTCCGTTGATTATTCATAGGTGATCGCGAGTATATAATTGTTGCACAAAATAAATTATCGTGTAAGAAAATTTACTGGCCGCTATATCAGACTAAATAATCGTAAACTACCTCTACCTTCACGAAGACATCCGTGCGAACCAATAAATAATAAAATGATAAAATGACAATAAATAAAATGATTGGTTAATATAAGTGCTCCTTTGTAAAATAATAATAATAATAATAATAATAATAATAATAATAGTAATAGTAATAATAGTTGTTATCCGTACCTCGTATTATCCGATTGCATTTGAAAATTTCTGATTAATATTCCGAAGAAAGCTTGTATCAAAACAAAACAAAACAAAAAAAAACAAAAAAAAAAAAAAAACAAAAAATACGACGGCACGATTATCCGTTGAAATCATATAAAACGACTCAGACTTAATTCAACGCAACACTGTAGAATATATATATTTTTTAAAATAATAAATGAGGCAATGAGAACGAAGATGATTGTTGGCTGGATAAATACATATTTGTATGATAATGCATTCAGTTGGTCTTTTCCGAAGAGAATTAAAGATAACGCTTGACTCAGCGCGGTTTCGTACGCGCATAGCGCCGAGGTAGCAGTAATACATCACGTTACCCCGATTGTCGTCACTCTCCCTCCCTCCCACCCTCTCGCCCAGCCGCAATCTCTTTCTCCATCTCTCGTTTATATACACGTGCTCGCTCCGACAAGCATATAGGACAAGCGCGCAGAACGATAAAGGTGGGAGAGGACGCGATAGGGGAGAAAGAAGGAGCCACGAAGAGACGGAACGATACTTGGTTTTTTTTTTTTTTTTTATATGAAAATTCTATGGGCTCTGCCAAGTTTAGTTCGAAGACGGTAGGGTCGGTCACAAAGGTCTTTCTTTTTCGCTCTTTTCGAGCCATTACATTAAGGTACACATCGAAGCACTCTTCTCTTGTTAAGCCTTCGTCAAAATTTTGCTTCCTTCTAACTTAATAACTCTCAACGTAGTGGCCAGACGAGCTCAGCAAGCTTTCAGATAATATAGTTATCGACAACCAAACCTTTTTGGATGTTCCATTAGGCTGAAGAGCGAAAGAGAGCACGTAATCAGCTGGCTGTTATGTAAGCTCATCGAAGACGCCCTTGTCGACCTCAATTGATGAGTTGAATCGAGAAGAAATCGTTTTGTCGAACTTTACAAAAAGCACTCGCTCGATAGTGGCGCACGCCACGTTTCAGATGAATTTTCTATTCCTCGATTGAGTCTCTCTCACTACCTACCTACCTCTCTCTCTCTCTCTCTCACGCACACGCACACACGCGCACCGCTCTCCATTTGCCTTTGGGGATTACGTAAACAGGTAGCGATAGTAAAGAGGATTGTAGCGAGGGGCTACGTGCCCTGGAACACGTTAATTCGGATATCAAGACAGGGCGAGCACATGGGAACGAGAGAGAGAGAGAGAGTTATGATAAGGTGGAAATGACTAATGATAGAGTTGCGAATAAAGTGTCCTGTGAAAGCAAAACAAGCCAAACGAGAATGACTACGGAGCGCCGTCGCGTACTCGACTGAAAAGTGCATCTGAGAATTTAATCTAACGATAAGTACGTGAAGGGACAGTATTTGCGTTACATATTTTCGTTTGCAAAATTCATCTCTCTCTCTCTCTCTCTCTCTCTCTCTCGTTCGCCATTGTTATCCTTCTTGATACGCGGAGCGTAAATCTATACCAGCGGTGTTTTTAATGCCTATTTAAGACCGAGTGTTAATCCTGCCTAACACCGCGAATGGGGGAAAAAATACTCGTATTGCGTTATATTAGCGCGACACTGACACAGTGAGTCATTATTTTTTCTTTTTGCGGAAAAACTTTGAAACGCGGCATTTTACTCACGGGATCGTGTAAACCATCCTGGACGGGTCCAGCAAACCGAATCAAGATGAGGACTTGTCGCAAGTGTTTTCGTGGCTCGGGAGCTGCTAAATCTTTTTACCCATCCACCCCCTATATACGCTTTCATCATGTGACACAATGACACGCCGGATCTGTTGCCCGGATTCTCGTTCAGTTTACACTGTTTTTTTTTTATACCTCCATTGGATTTTTTCAAAAGCATCGTCTAAATTCCTTAATTAATAGTCTTTATCTGCAATATTAGTTATAACGATCGTCGTTATCTTTTTACTCGAATGCTTAGATCAATTAATGTGCTGTACAATTTTTTCGATTAATTTATTTTTGATATTTTTCCTCTTTAAAAGAAAAACATTGAAAACAAGCATCGGCAGTAGTTCCTTTAAAATAGTACGAGCATTATTTTTATACACCATGGAATGATTTTTCTTCTTAATTTAGGTGAATCGACTACGTTACATTATGATGTATTTAATAATGTATAAATATAATGTATACTTTACATAAGTACAGTATGTTCCTTTACATAAATACCGCAATGCGACTGCTTGTGCAAAATTGCAGAAAACGCTCATTTTCACCGAATGTGCAATTCTATATAACGTTTATCTGAGGACACATATTGTAGCTGGATATAAAAATCTTATTAATTCCATCTGCTGCATTTTCAAACGCTTATGGATACGTAAAAATTGTTGGCACAGAAAAAAATTAGTACTGGCGTGCGAGCTTTTCAAATAAAACATTAATGTAGTCTACTCATGATATCATACAATTACTAATTATTCATTACTTCAAATTATATAATAGTTGTTTTTAATATTTAATCGATATAAGAATCTTATTTATCGATATCTTATTTATTATTGAGGTAAAACGATTACTACTGATTCATTATGAGCAAAAAGCAACGTAAAAAAGGTAAATTTTTATTATTTTATTATTTATTGAAACGAATGTACAGATATTTATCATATAAATATGTATTACATACACACACACACACATATATATGTATGTAGATTTAATGGAAAGTTTGAATATAATTGACAAACAATGATATCGATTCCTTGACGAATTTAATACAGATTTTCACAGATAATGATTGTATCGCTCTTCGACGCGATATACAATAATGCGAAGCTCGTTACATAAACAATGCATCAGTTGCCTAAATTTGTTTACTCCTCATATGCCATATTGAAACCGCAGATTTAAATCATTACATGTATTAAGTGTACTAGGGACATCGAACTCTCCTTCACGCAGGTTTATCATTCTCCCACAGCTGTGATTATCATAATCCAACGCATAGGCCTTCTCTTTATAACCGTGTCCGCTTTTTAAATTGTATTTTCGCTTCGCTGTCGGCTGCCTTGATTTCCTTAATTGTCGATTATTGATTGTTATATTTTTTCCAGCAAACTTTTTTGATTGAATGGATTCCAATTACACAAAATATCCGCGGAAAAATGCCTAAATTATTATAATCAAATATATATCCATTATATCGAATGTTTATGGAAGCTCGTCTTGCAGATATATCAGGCCTGCACTTCTGATTTTGCCGTCGAAAAAAGCACTCGATCAATAATTTGCTATCAATAATTTTATTTGTTTTTATTGTATATGTAATTAATCTGAATGCAAGCCGAATGAACAACAATCGCCCACATCAACGCAGTTGATATTATGAAATACTCAATATCACAGCGCAATCTTTTTAGCTCTAAATTATTATTAAATTTTTGCAAATATATATTATTATTGATTGCTACGCATACATAATAATCGAATTAAAATAAATAAATGCTTACTTTTTATTTGTTGCATTTGTCATACACAAGCCGAGAGTTTAATTTTTCATTTTTAAATATTTATTTTTTCCAATAGACTACTCAGGTCTCTTTTGTACAGCAAAAAACCTTTTAAGATGATTCAAATTTCAATACGGTATAAATAAAGACACGTTAAATAGATTACTGCAAGTACACCGAGAAGGTGTCAGGGTAGCAGTCAATGGAATTTTTCGATAAATAAATCGTTGAAGACAAATTTATCTTTAATTTATTCTTCCCATAATAATGTCTTCTGTATATTTACTAAGAGCATTCCTATATGTTTTCATTTGTATTATTTCATATGTATAAACAAAACTTTTCGATGGATCAATGAATTCTTTATAAGTTTTACACTTAAATTTTGAAAAATGTTGCTCAAACAAAAATTCGCATAATCATGAAACATTTTTTGTATTGAGGAAATTCAAGAAGTAGGTTTTGATTTAATTTTATTTAATATGCTATTTTAAATGCGATATAAAATTTCAAACCTTACATTGAAAATATAATTGGTCTATCTAAAAATAAATGTAAATAAATTAAGAATTAACAATCCAAATTCAATTACTTATTAAGTAAATAAGTCAAAATAAGCATTTAGAAAAATATATAATTCGATGATTAAATTTTGAGCTGTATGTTATTTGTAAAATATTAACTGAAAGCTTCAAGTATTAATAATATGTATCATTCCACAATTATAAATTTCTGAACTATTAACATTAATAAAATTTAAGCATAAATTTAAATTTTAAATTAAAAAAAAAAGTATCTTAAATAGTTTTAGTAATTTTCATGAAAATTGATAAAATAATTTGTAAAAAATAGGATTATCAAAATCATTTATGATCTATCTTGCATTATCCATGCTTTATCTTTGGTGCAAAAAAGAGCTTTTAGAAAAAAATGATCTTTGATTTCATCTATCAAATAATATAATCTTAAAATTTATGCGAAATACTTTTATCATAAAACAAGTGCAGTAGAACAAAATATTGAAGGAATTTAAATATAGATCTTAGACTGGTACATTGAAACCATTTATGATAATAAAAAAAATTTAATTTACAACTATAGATTATTAAACACATTTACTTATGTGATAATTCAATTACAAAAATATAAAATTTTTAATAGAATACACGTATAAATGTTTTTGTAGAAATACAAGATACTGAATGTATAATAAATATTCCCATCGGCAAAACACAAAATCACTGAATTTTATCTTTAATCTTACTTAAATAATTTGAGCTTTGTCATCTAATTATATCGTAATTTTGGCCAAAAAATCGATATTCAAACGGAACAATACAAATTATTACGAAAAAATAATTTACAAATAATTTATTTTTATTATTTAATTAATTATGTTAATGAATAATAATAAGCAATGAAACAGTCAAACTAAGTATTAAAAAAAAATTTTTTCTTTGAGCGAAACGAAAATTTGTAATTAAATTGACTTTAATTACAACATCATATAATAACCATTATATAATATATTTAAACGCTGACTTATAAAGTTTTTGTATGAGATTTATTTTTAATTACGTTTTATCAAGGATTTTGATAAGAAATAAAAATCTGAGTTTGATTTATAAAAAACTTCTGAACATCTGAAAGTTTGAAACACTTTGATTATAAAAAAGACAAACTATTTGGTAAAATCATATGACAGGTTTTGTGTGTATATTGGTTTTCAATAATAGATTCATCAAATGCTTTAGCTATTTTTCTTTATATACTAAATAGGTGCACAAAAGTTATATTCGTGTTTCAGTAGTTTACGACAAGTCACTACGTTTCCTTCGAAAAAAGGCTTTGTGAAAAATGCGCTTAAAGTTTTTCTTAACGTTTACTGCATAGTAAGTAACACTGGCACAGTGACAGAATTCCGAGCATTCAAACTGTTATAACTCAGATAGTTTCTTGCTCTGTTTAAAGAAAGCTTAGTGTACATATTTTAGTATTAAAACTTATATAAGAAAATCTTAAAGAAAATACTTTTCAATTCCTCAAAAAAATGAACTACTTAACACATTTTAAAATTAGAATCCGTTATTCCCAGTGTCACGAGCATTTTTTCAATTTTTTCCTGCAATACGCCTGTTAATTTTAGAGGTGTTTTAATTTAAGGCAAAGAAAATACTCCGCAGTAGATTTTTATTACAGTTTCAATAATCGAAACAAAGAATTTATAAATACAAATTTGAAATTGGGAATGAGGCTAGACTACATAAAATCTCTATGCTACTATTTGAGTTCGGAAAGAAATAAAAATCACAACGTGATATAATAAAAAAGAATATGAATTAAAAATCCTATTATATGAGCATGAATGCATATGTATATAAATATATACATATAAAATATATCATATAACAAGTTGTGCTTACCATTCGTTATTACGAATTTTATACTATCTCGTAATATCATCGCGAATCAAGTTTGGTCTCGACGGACTCTTAAAGCTGAAGGCTTACGACACTTTTTGGGTACAAATTGATTTTTTTATCCGCTTACTTTTATTAATCATTTCATATACGGATAAATTTGAGTACACCGCTAAATGCATGTTTGATTCAGTAAATAAATATGTATTTAAATCTTATCTCTGATTCCAAAGGAGGCGATGTCTATTAGCGATTCTCCTTATATCACGAATCCATTCAGTTAACTAAATGAGGTCCTTTCCATCCAAGTTGAATTCTTTCGAAAAATATCCGTAATTGGCGAAATTTTTTAGCTAGTTTACGTATGCTAGGCCTCTTCTTCCAAGATATAGCCATTCGATCAACCTCTTCACCTGATGAAATATTTCGGCTGACCTAAGCTCTTATATTTATTTCCGAGACGTAGCCATTTGATTAGTCTTCCTGCCCGATAAATCTTTCGACTAGTCATCCTTCTTATGTTCACTTGAATCTCTCTAATCGTTGGATGCCAAGTCACTTTGTATTATTCGCTATAAAAATTTCCTGTATACATGTTTACGAATAAATTCGTATCTTAGAATTATAATTTATACATTTAACACATGCTAAGTTTCTTTACGATTAATATTAATCGATTTGTACATGATAAAAAACTCGATTGAGTTAATCAAGATATCAAGTAAACTCGATTTTGCAACTGTAGCAGTCAAGTTGCGATCTGAAAAAATTTCCTGATTTATGTTTTTTGATTGCCAGAGTTGTTTAGCAACGTAATAAAATGTGTGGAAATATATATATATATATATATGTGGCTAGAATTACTAATATTTTCAAATTTGGCTTTTAAATATTCTAACATTTTGCGATCTCTTAGTAACGAATTCGGTCTGAGCTTCAACCACTCGCATTAGGTAAAATTCGTGAAAAGTATTAAGGTAAAAAGGGTAATCGAAATCAGATCAAAGGTGTCATGAACATTCGCTTTCAAAGATCTACCGAGATCGAAAATAAGTCATGATAAATTAACACTTAATATCAGCCGAAATAAAAATATTAATATATAAAATGTAAATGTATATATATATAGATTAAAAATGAAACATTAAAATGAACTGAAGAAGGTGAACAAACATAATAAAATATATTATAAAATCTAATATGAGTTTACAAAGATTATAAAGTTTAATGCTTAAACATCAATAGATTATTGATACAAACATTTGAAAATAAATTTAAATAATACGATAGTATAGAAAATACATAATGAAATTTTTGTATACAAGGAAATAAAAATTATAATCAATTCTATTATATTTTAAAATTCATGAATTTTTAATACGAATGTTGCAGTTATAAAAAAAGTCGTGGACTTAAGAAAATATTTATACATTGTTTAAGTTATTTTACCGTAATTGTACATTTTAAAATAATTTAAGACAGTATCTAATAAATCATTATTTTAAATTATTTTTGAACAAAATTTAAAAGATAATTAAAACATTTTGACGAATAGAGTATTAAGGGAAAATATAATTAACATATTTGTTTGAATTATGTAAATACGAATTTAATAGCATAAATTACAAAAATATAATTAAATTATGTAAGACTTAAATACTCGCGCGAAATATAATTATTTCTACTTTATTATAATATTTCTACTTTAACACAACAATATATTAGTTTTTAACCCTTTAATAACTTCAAGACAGTATATTTATTTCAATTTTATCAACGGATTATATCATACAGATATATTTAAAATCGAAATAAATAAAACCATATTTGCCATAAAATTTTGTTTTAAAAATAGTTTTGCGATCTAAGCCGACCGTATAATTTATAATTTTGTCTATCGGCATGATGTGGTTAGAAAATTTTACTGAAGAACTCTTCATGCAGTTTTCTGTGTTTTCTTGTTCGATAGAAGCGCTGTTTTTATTCGAATTCGAGTAACTTTCCTTCTAACGCTGTGCAGACAAAAAGTTTTCCATGGATTTCGCCGTAGTAAAGCACGTTTTCATGAACCCGAATGACTTTCGTCTGTCATTGACGCGACAATTTCTGGCGTTCATTTTCGGCGAAGATCAGAAATTTCTTTTCCACATAACTACGATGAAATATATATCGTCATTGATATTAACATATTTACACGAATAATCCGTGGTCCCATTCACATTTTGTTAAGACGATTATCAGTGATCAGTATAAATAATCATTTATACAAATATTTGCCTGCATGAAAAGAATAATAATTAAAAATATTGTTATTTTCGATATGCGACTGTATGAAAAAATGAATTGAAATTATAAGCTAGAATTAATAATTATTTTAATATTGTTTACATTTGAAACATAATAAAATGTCTATGGTTTGTCAAAAGTTATTTTGAATTCGAATATATTCATAGGATATGAATTGTTTACAATGCTCGCATATGGAACATTAACAAGTTTTGTAGCTTGTATAAATTAGCAATAATGTTAGTAACATCTTTGTGAAGCAAAAATTCAGTAAAAATTAGTTTCTTAAGTAATAATAATATTTTGAAATATTATTAAATTCTATTAAATATTAATAAAATATTATTTCAAGTCTTGAAGCGAAAATATTTATGCTTAATGCAATATTTATTATCATGTATAAAAAGAACATACTCCTTGGAAATTGGTAAATTAATTTATATCTTGCAAATGTTATAATAGTACAGGGATTAGAGATTATGCATCCAGTAGCTCAGGCGTAGAGTAATTATGTTTATCTGTCGATAAATATTACTAAGTTCTTAGGAAGCTCTATTCATTAAAAAACGAACACCCAATTTTAGTTCTTAAAGTTTTTAAGCAAAGCTCATAGAATATTACTTGTGAACAAGAATGAAATTTATTTTAGGGCTCCTTATTCTTGAGCATTTATTACGTGCTAATATTGAAGAGGCTTTATTGTTTACTTCGACAGGCCTTAATTTTTTTTTTTTTTTTGTATAAAACTCGCTTTTATCTTTTTATTCAGATTGCGAGTTCGCATATGCTTTAAAATGTTTTTGCGTTTCTAAGCTTTCGCTATCATTATTTGCCCGACTTGGGTAGCCAGAATATTTGAGTGAATTCAAAAGATCTGTTCTTTGGCATTTACCAGTTCTTATATCCGTGAGGCCATGACATTGAAAAAAAAAGAAGAAGAAGAAGAAGAAGAAAAAAGAAAATGATCCGAGCCCTACGCGATGACTACTGCAACAGAAAAACAATAATGGAAGGCAAAGAGACTGCTGGCAAAGAATTGAGATGCGGAGTATAAATGTCGCAAGAAGGCAGAAGTGAATTTAACGAGGATAGATGTAACATAAAAGAGTTACGAAGTCAATGCTTCAAGCTGCCTTACATCTAAATCCGCTGTTTTAGGTCCAAAGGAGAGCCGCCTCTCCATTTCTTTGCCTCGCTGTTTCTTAACATTGGGTTTGTCTTGCAAAATAAGATCCTTCGGCTTCGTGACTTACTACAATGACAACTTACGCAAGGAGTGTTAGCAGGCCATCCAACTTTATGAAGATTACGAAATCTTGTGCTTTTAAGTCGTCACGAATTTAACCTTCGTTCCACTACTCTTCATTCTTGAATGGTGGTATTCTACAGACACAGTAGTACACCCACCCTCTCCTTTTATGCTATTCTGTTTGCTAATACATGTGTACGTGTACAATTTGATACGCATATATAAATTTACAAAATTGCGAAATCTGGAAATTCAAAATAAATCCTCCCTTTTCGTGTTACTACTTTTATTTTTCTCTCGTTGACTCTATTGTACTCTCTCTCTCTCTCTCTCTCTCTCTCTCTCTCTCTCCCACTCTCTCTTCCACTCTCCTGTTCTCTATGTCTGTTCATACGCCTATCTACGCTGCGTTGGTATCATCCTCCCTTTTTCTCATTCATTTACATTCTTTTACCCGTATTAATGCGCTATCTCGGTATACTTGTAAATTTTTATTCGCGCGCTTACATAAAATAAACCACAAATTTTAAAGGTATGAAAGCCTTGTAGCCCGCGCAGGGATGTCCATCACTGCTCTCCAAGGTGATGTAAATAAAAAGATTTTTCGTTCGAAACTTCTCACCCTTCCCTCTGCTACAGCATCAACAGTCTCCTAACCCTCTGAAATACTTTCCTCTTTGTCAACAGATCCAACAATTTTACACGAAATGGCGAAACACTGGCATAATATATGTACATCATATACATTAGGTAAGGGCGGACAAATTCATTTATTCTGCGATCTGGTTAAATTTTGTATTCGATCAATTTTAACTTATTTTACGATTCAGCGTATTTTACAATACTTACAATTTTCATTATTTATTTTTGCCAAAGGACTTATACTGATTATTTTGCATTAATTTAAAGCAATCCCATACAATATTAATTAGAAGGAGATTCATTTAAATTTCTTTTATCGTACTTATATAACTGTGTTCAATTTGCATTGTTAGGAATCGTACAGTAAAATTTAATATATTTTTTACTTTTATATTGCTTCCTTAAGAACTTATAGTTCGTGGAATACATTTTAAATTACAGATACGTATTCAAAAAAAAACCTGATTTCAAATTGTCTTTTATAAAAAAATTCGACGATTTTCAGAACGATTAAATAAGCTAAATAAGTAAACAAATAAAAAAAAGAGTACATAGTCAATATTTTTATACTTATGCACGTGAATATTTTAACTCGATGTTGAAGGCTTTGAATTACCTAAATAAATAAAGAAGCAGCAGATGAAAATTTAAGATCAATATTGCCAATGAGGAGGAATAAAAAAAGTTTAATTCGTCGATTACCTGCTATTACTTAGAAGTGCTCTAAAAAGTTCCTTACAATATAGCTCAATCCCGCCCCCCCTCTCTCTCCCTCTATCTGTTTACTCGTTCTTTTTCGACCGTTTACTTCATTTGAGCACTCCTTCGCTTTCTTAGTTTCTTAGTTAAACGTAAATACACACGCGAGTGCATTGCACTGTTTTACTCTTTCTCTATCTTTTAAATATCTTTGTAGATCTTTGGCCTGCCAATTTTTGCTATGTTTCCCTATCTCTTTCGAGACTTTTATCTATTGGAAGTTGATTAAGTATTGGAAGTTCATTACGGAGGTCAAACTTTCGTGTCGTTAAGAGTACTTGCACCACAGAATGCACGCGGGCACTCGCTCTTGAAAAAAAAAAACACGCAGAAACGTATACGTAGAGAGATAGAGAGATAGAGAGAGGGAGAGAAATGGAGGGAAATAAAGAACGACGGCGAGAGAGCAAGGGAGTGGCGAGTGAAAAAAGATCTAAAGCATTTGGAAAGCACCGGTGCACAGAGAGAGCGAGAGCGTAGAACTTGTGGATACGCAGGTCTCCTTTTAAGGAAATCAAATCCGAAATCGCTGCTTCGGTACCTGTAAGCACGCGAAAGCTCGCATAAATAAAACGACTGCTCCGACTATAGGCTATGGCCCCTTTCGCCCCCGTGGCAATCCATAATCAGAGCATACACTCGCGCACTCGAGGCACGTTGCAGGCCGATGTACCAAAAATTCTATCCTTGCCTCCCGTATCTCCAAAGCGGTATAAAAGCCCTTGGTTCACCTCCTCTTTAGCGCTATCTCGTTCCATTTTCTTCTATCTCTCCATCTCTATCTCTATCTCTCTCTCTCTCTTAATAAACACATAAACTTTTTCGTATGTATCTCGAGAGAGTCTGAACCAATGAACCAGAGAATGAAATGGACGGATACTCGGCACTTCTTCCCGGTCTTTATCGTTGTTCAGCCGCACAAGCGCAGAAAAGCTTGAAGTACGGTCGCAAGATCCAAGCGAATGAATATGTGCTACCTGAAAGGATTACACACACTTTGGATTGTCATGGGGATGAGATCGGACAGCCCTGTATCGCTACTCGTGTAGATTGCCTCCAGTCTTCTATGTATATCTTGTTACCCGGTTGCAAGCGTACATCGTTAATACGATTCTGTCCAATTTACCTGAGTTGCAGGAATCCTGCGCATTATCATTCATCAATTAGTATCAAAATACTCGAATTGTTATTTATTTGATGTTAGCTTATTCCTAACAAATAGCGCGAGCCATTACTACATATTTAAGCACTCATTGATCAAGTTTGACGTTTCTGCTTTTCATATTTTCACCGTATCTCTTTGCAATGGACTTTTGTTACACGCGTATTATTTTGAACGTAATTTTGAAACTTCTACATTTTTCAATGGAGGAGCCTTTGTTTACAATTTTTTTTTTTTTTTTTTTTTTTTTATTTCAAGAACATATTAAAAACAATATTTGAAATTTATTTGTACGAATGCTTTTAAAAGTGAATAAATCATTAATTAACGCTTAATGTTTCTTATGGATTGAAAATTTATAGCTTATATTTTTATGTGATAAATATCACGGCAACACTTTTATATTGATTTTCTATTGAAATTGTTAGAATAAAAACGTAACGTCTAACTCATTTCATAAAAAGGCTATCTTGCTAAAAATTTCCTCGAACTCAAAAAAATGAATCTTTACACTAATTAACAGATTGATTATTTGTTTTTTTTTTACAATGCTCATTCTATGATAAAATTGCGTATTTTCTAACGACGAATTTAATATCAGGTTGTCTTGACTTTATGTATACTTTCTTATCAAATACAAACTTTTAATCATTTGAAAGCGGAAGTTGATTGTCATGTAGCTGTTCACTGCTATCGAATTTCTATACATTATATTTATTTTTGAAGAAATCAGACATAGAATACAAAAGCAAATTGAAAGTCTGCTTTTGTTATACAAATGATATAATCATTTTTTAATAATGCTTGTTTATTGGGTGATTATATATTTTTCCGATTGTTGTAAATATAGAATAAAAAATAGAACAAAATTAGTTCTAGACATTTTATTTTAAAAGTCGAAGCCCTAATTTTTTCCCCTTTAATAAAATAAAAACTTCGTTCTAACGTAAGATCATTTGTTCACGGAGAAGATGAATATTCATTTTTGTTAAAGCTCACTTTAAATACCGATCTCATTTAAATTGTTTTTTATTGACCGCTAATATATTATAAGATTATACTTTTGTGTAACTATTAATTTTTTACGGAACAGTCAATTTTCATAAAACATATTTTTTTTCAACTAAATGGTGGCTTTTATTTGTAAAAACAGTTGCCTGTGGCTTCTATTCTTCCAGATTATATAGCCTAGGTATCCTTCAAATGATTGACCCCCGAGGCTGTTTTCCAGTATCACCGTATGAACATAAAATTCGAGCTGCGACAAAATCACACTAGACAATAAGAACCCATTTTCACCTGACGCAAGCCCTTTGGCAGTGCTTAACAAAATAGCGCTCTTTCCTTTTCTTTCCTTTGATATTCCGATTCTTAAAATTGGACTAACTTTCATTCACGATTGAATTCCTTCCTTTCTCTCGCTTGAAGATTCTTGGCATCCTATTTTCTTGGTGCACACGCAGTGCAAACCAAATTTTAACCAGAATTTAATTTCTTATTACAATCTGTGGTAAAATACATTTTTTCAGATTTCTTTATCGGATTAAATTAAGACAACGATACGCAAGATTCAAATAATAAAAAAATTAGCAGTCAAATATAACGAATGATTTCAAACTTATTCTTTTTCGGTGATAATAAATATTTTACTAAAATTTTAATATCAAAATTTTAATTTGCAAGTAAATAAAATGTTTCTTGATTTTTAATTATATTATGAAAGTTTAATTTTAAAAAAATTAATCATATTTCATAAATCGCATTTTACATCAAATAACTAAATTTCATATTTTTTAGTTGCTTGTTAATGAATATATATTTAATAATATCATTTTAGCTTCCGATAAAGTAGTATTTCTTAAAAAATATAAACTAAACGACTTCATGCATATAAAAATTAATTTAAAAAATGTTTAAATTTTAATAACATTTATGTATATCAACTGTATTCAAACTGTTATAATAATTAAGAATTCCTAAAATAATTGCAATTTCAAAACCGTTTTCAGTAAAAATTATCAGACAAATTCAATCTTAATGCATTATTTCTAAAACTTAAATTATTAAGTGAATATATTTGTTTAGGTTACATACACTGTTCAGACAATTAGTTTTTTAAATAGAACTTCACAAGAAAACTATCGTATTACATTTTGTAATAAAACTTATTCTTTTATATTTTTACTTATAACGTTATTATTGCACTATTGTAACAAATTATTATTTTTTTTTAATTTAAACAATAACGGTATAAAAAAATTGACGATGTAAATGCTTTATTATAAATTTTTCTTTAATAAGATAATTCATTATATTATCCAGAGATTATTTGTTTTAATAAAATTTTAATTTGATGATTATTAAAATTCTATTAAAAATAAATTATAATTATAAACACAGGATATAATAGTTTATTCATTAATATTAGTTTTTTTCTATATTTTTAAACAAAGCATCGTTTTTTTTAAATATTTTAACGATTACAAAGTTTTCCGTAAACTTTAACGAGTTTTTGCGATTCTTCAATATACAGAAACTGTGTACCTTTTAATTATGGATTAATCTGAAGTAATTTAGATGTGTACAAGATTATTTAATTATATTGAAATTCATAATATTATAAAAAGAGCTCTTAAACATTTTATTTCTAATAGTATTATTAAACTATAACTTCATTGGTATATTGTATCTACCTTACTAAGAAAACTATTTCAAATATAAAAATAGCAAATTTGTGAATATGTTCATTATTTATATTGACTGAATGTGAGAGTGAAAAATACATTTATTATTTTTCTGAAATTATAAGAATCAATGAACTAATAATATATAAAATAAACTTGCTCGATAATATTTGTATACATCGATTTCGTAAATATTTAAAATTGTGTATTGTACCAACTTTTTTGTAATGAAATTTAAAATTCAGTAAAAAAAACTTCCATTAAACTTCTTTTTAAGTAACTAACTAAAAGAAATTTTCAGAAATCTTTAGATGTTTTTTTTACTTCCTGTACGTTTACACATTAACCTTTTAATTAATTAGATAGAATCTTCAAGCTAACGGGTATTGCTTCAGCTTAATGCTGAGTAATAAGAAAATAGATAAATCTTGCAAACTTTTTGAAAGAATTAGTAATTATGTTACAAATTTCACAAATGAATTTCACACGTTATGTTGGCCAATTGTGTAAATACAATTTTTTTAATAATGAAAGAAACATAATATATTTTAAAAAGAAACTGTTAATTTCCTGTATGTAAAAAAATCAAATATTACACTTTCATTCTAAATGATGAAGAATCTTGTATTCTTTTATAATTTCATTAAAATTCTGACATACAATTATTAAGCTTTGTGACATTTTTTTTTAGTAATTGTACTGACATGAATGTAACATTATGTTTTGGACTTGAAAATATATTTCTGGTTATTAACAAAATTTTAATATTTCTTTTAAATAATGCAAATAGAAGAAAAAATTATTTTATTTAAATCATAATTGAATTTTATTTTAATAAGTCCTACGATTCTATTTTATTGAATAGATTTTTTTCTTTAAATTATGGCTCTTGGTTCTAAACAGCGATAGTACATATTAAATATTCTCTAAATCATGAATGCCAACTTAAGGCAATATTTTTCAAATTTAAAATAAAATTTGTTAATTTTAATAATAAGGATGTATGAAGCTTACGTTTTTTATGTTTAGCCTTGAAAATATTGTAATTATTATGTTTATAAAGTGATATAAAAAAAGATTTTATTTTTAACGAGAACCGTATAAAGTTAATTTCGATAAAAATATAGTAGGGCATTTAAAAACTAAAAGTCAATAATTTTTTATTTGAAAACTCTTCATGTTAATTGCTTTTCGTCAGTGTGTAAGTGACTTTTAGTATAGCTAAAAAATAAGAATTTTGTAAGCAGTTCTTTTTTCCGTTTGAAGAAGCAAATTACATTACATATATTTCCGACTACTATTTTTGTTAGTACCATTAATATATTAGATTATCTCTGTTGATAGATAATATTAAAATTTTAACCAACATGATCTAAAAATAGACATAAATTCTTCAGAATAGCTTGCAGTACGAATAATGAATAATATTTATAATTTTTATTAAAGCTTATTACTATTACTAAATTAAAATTTTATTACCACCACTTTTACAGCAAATTTCGAAAGAATAGCATTATTTAGGATTCATATGATTAATCTCGAAATAATATTCAATGAAACAATGCAATCCTTTATGAAAATTTTTCAGTGTGTACTTAAGTTTTCTTAAGAATAATGAAAATATTGGAAATATTTCAAGTACTCGTTAAGTACGATAATTTTGCTAGCTGCAATAAATGCGTGTTACGTCATATTAAAATTGTTAATAATGAAATTATTGAAATAGTAGCAGAACACTTGAAAAAAAATTCAATGAAAAATTTTATTAATTATTGTAATTTTTCTCAATGCAAACAAGTATCGATTTTTTTAAGCTTTAAAATTTTCATACTTTCACGAAACGTGTTTGCAGAAGCGAGGGAAGTAAAAACATAAAGCAAAATATAGCCTATAGACGATAAATTAAATAAATGCATTGCAGTGTATGTAAATTGATTGACAAATGAAGCAAATTCATTAATTATTCTATTTATCGAAGTTAATAAACGTAATAAACAAAATTTTTGATTTTGCTAAACAGCTTGGCTCAAAATAAGCATACATCGATCATTACGGCTGCTGTCAGTATAGCTGCCGTAGAGAATCCTACAGCGGTATGCGAATATGTATACTCGATGGTTGAGCCAACGTATACAAATTTCCGTTATAACAATAAACATCGACTGATATTTGTAGGGTCGCATGATCATGGGGCGATTTTGACGTGGTTGAAATTCAATCTTGACGCGATTTCGAATTATGAACATTGTAATAGCATCTCTCACCAATTCACAAATACTGATTCTACATTGCTCATAACTCTCTTTCGGCTCTTCTCCTCCCTTTCTCCACTCATTCGAACATTCTTTCGTACTCTCTCTCTCTCCCTCTCTCTCTCTCTGTCTCACACTCTTCCTTCTTCTTTTTAATTCTCTTCTCCGCGCACGAGTACAAAAATCTCTCTCTCTCTCTCTCTCTCTCTCTATTTATATCCCTACGTTTCTCTGTCTCTACACGTAAGTTTATACATCATTAAAATCAAACAGCTAGTAGTAATATAGAAATACTATAATTATTGTCTCTATTTCCACTACAAGCCACCTTCTCCCTTCGGAACTAGTCGATCGCAAATTAAATATTCATATATCAATATTTGAAATGAACATCCAGTAGAGAAGTGACATGAATCAAAATCTGTTTTACATTTATAATCGTAACACATAATTATTGTCAAATTTCATAAGTAACTGCTTATAATCAAATTTGTTTCCGGTCTCCTATTTACATAAAAATACTTTATTTAAAGATATTCGAGCATATTTTTATGGTAGTATATCTGCTTCATATCTATATGCAAACTGTATAAAGCTGTAAAAGATAATAAAAAGATAGTAACACCAATACTTTTCTTAAAGTATCTCTGTCAAAGAAAAGTGAGACTAGCATTGCAATCTTTACTTACTTCTCTAGTAGAAGCTCGAAATTCTTGCTTTTATTTTCGTTTTATATTACACGGATGATCGACTTTTAATTGTAAAAATTCTCATTCTATACTATCTTTCATGAATTTATTAATGTAATCTACTATTTTAAAACAATTTTATCATTCTACATATATATATATTTGATCAAATAAATTAAAGGATTCCTTTAAATGTACTTAAAAGATTGCTGTAAATTATTTACTTTACGATTACAATAATACGACTTTCGTCTTTCTTTTATTTAAAAAATTAATCATTGAATGGAATCAACGAGTAAAACTGTTTTAAGAAAATAAAATCAATCTAAAATTTTAGAATAATCTGAACCATTTACAAATTAACTATAGTTACACAACAGATTTAATATTATCGACTTTTTAAAAGAGAGCTTTAATTAAAAAATCTTATTATCACATCCGTAATATATTATAAAACTGTTTTCATTTATTATTATTATTCATGAAACATTTAATAAGTTCAAAAAAAAGTTAAACATTGATATGAAATTACAAAGTACATTTTATGCAAATAAAGAATATTTTTTTTGTGAATATAGAAAATAATTTGCTGAATTTTTTTATCGCTTAGAATAATAAAGTATTATTAATTCTTTCGAAAACACTGAATTGTTTCGATGGTAAAATGATTAAAGTAAGGGATAAAATTGAAGTAATGATGAATAATCGACAGTAACAGAGAGAAAAAAAAAACTGCTATAATTTACGAATGAAGTAATGCCTAAATCGTGATACACGAGGGCACATTAATTAAGGGATTATAATTGACCATTTTATAAGTGTGCAGCTTTTAGTGCCTCTTACACTAGAATATTGCGAAAAAATTTTAAAATAAAATACATGATTTGTAGGCTGTTTGGTATGTTTTAATATTTTATTTTCTTATATATAACCATAAATTATTATTATAAAATATGAACGATCTAACTATGACACATTGTATGTAATTAATTAACAGAAATCACTGAACTGACTTGATTAGAAAACAAATATAATTGTTTTATATGTATCGAGCCTAAATTACAAGCATTAATGAATAATTCATTATTATCGGATTACAGGCGAGTGTTGTTATTGATTTGTTAATCTTTTTAGCTAAATGAAAATCATTTTTTCCTTTTAATCTACCAATTAATATAATGCGAACGAAATAATTTTTAAACTCCAAAAGCGAACTTATTTCAGGGCAAATATATTAAGGTATTTTCAAAAATTCGAATAGTCCAGTAACGGAGAATTTTGGTTACTTCTATAAAATTGTAAAGAAGTTTATACACTTACTTTAATATATATAAGTTGTAGCGAAGGGCGGGATATCATCCATCCTATGTTTAACTCCTATGCTTAACGGTAAGCACTTGGGAAGTCCTAAGCAATGGGTTTTTTTTTCTAGTTTACTATGAAATGCAGTTATTTGTCTTTTTCTACTTACTATACTCTTGACGGTAAGCGCTCATGTTTTAACCTGCACGACGTTACCTGCTATTATGGATTTGAACATTATTTATAACAATTTTTGTACGCAAGTGAAATAATACATATTATAAAAGGTGGATAATAATGCAAATGATCGGTAATTCTAGAGATAATAGATTGAATAAATCCGTAGCTCATGGAAAAGTTATTAAGTTGATGTGCCTTGTTTATAACTCAGTTTGCGGCTCCATCAAGTTTGTGGATGATTTTTTTACACCAAATGCAAAGACCAGTGGACTAGAAATTCTCTTTCGCCCCGAAGCGAAATACCATCTCGCTCAACTATGTACAGTACTATAGTAGTGAAACGAGCGAATTAATGAGCGCGATTCTCCTACGCATTGCTCTAGTTCTTTGGTGACGCTAAAGAACGGATGGGGTCCCCTTATCGATTCTTGCGTTCTAGTATACGCTCGCTAGGTCTCATAATTTTTTTTTTTATTGGGAATAAAATGCAAGAGACCTCGAGCGTATTCTGATCAATAGATTTTCACGTGAGATTCATACGGCCAACAGGAGGAACGCGATACAATTTGAGTGGTATAGCCTTGACACTGTCGGTTCTTATAATCTCTCGAATTTTTAGATCAAAAGCATTTCAAGGCATCTCTATAAAAACCATTCTATTGACTCTCTACCCAATACGCGCGTGCATTATTTATGTTTAAATTATTACCACTACACGTGTTTATATACGAAAGTGGACACTAGAATAAAGGCTGGCCATGTGCGCAAACGTAGAAAAAATAGCTTGATAGATGGACATAGAGAGAGAGAGAGAGAGAGAGAGAGGCGCTAAGGTGGAACACTGGTAATGGGTTATTACGAGTCTGTCGTCTCACATATCACACGTCCAAAAAAGCTCTATGTCCTCTTGCGGCTATACGTCGGCTTGTATTTCCATCGAAACCAACAACACCAGAGGCTCGTTGAACTGGAGCTACTACTTTGCTACGTATACAAAGAGAGGATTAGCACAAGAAAGAAAAAGATAGAAAGCGATAGAAATAAAGACAGAGACAGAGACAGTGAGAGAGAGAGAGAGAGAGAGTAAGAGAGTGAAGAGATAGAGGGGGTGGATGAGAGAGAGACGCGCACCCCAAATTTGACGTTAATTCCACCTCAGTGACCTCCTCGCAGAGAGTTTCAGATTTTCGAATCTCTTTGCCACTTTTTTCACTCGTCTTTACCTACTGCTCACTATGAGCAGCACTTTTTCATTCTTCTTTTATACTTTTTGTGGCTTTTGTTTGAATTTCTTATATATTTTTCTCAAATTGCCACCAACATTTGTGATAAATATAAGATTAAATTGACACTCTCAGACCGTAAATTCTTTCAGTAATCGATCATTGTCTATTTATGGTACTCTCCACAATTAATAACATAATTTACTAAGCAATGGAAGTGGTTTAAATTTACATTAAAATTACACGTTCAAAAAATTATTAAAAACGCAATAATTTGCCATAATTGACGTTTTCCTGGAATTAATGTGCATTATTAAAAGAGCTTAAAAAAAATCTTCATTGATTAATTTTTTTTCTTATTTATTAACGTACACAGTTCGATAAGATCAATTTAGATATAGATTTTTTATGTTTTCAACCGGATTTCACAACAGCAAAGATTTAATTAGGTAGGTTATTTTTATAAAAATTGATTGAATCTTGTTTCTTAAATTCATTTTAAATTTCCTGTGTAAAACTATAAATGTACTATATTTTTTGCTTAGTTCAGTAATATTGTACCCTCTAAAAATTTTCTCTAAAAAATTTTCTGATGTACAGCTTTTTAATAATTAAGAACAGTATATTAAAATCATAAGATAATAAATTCAATTAGTAAAATTGATTTGAAATTTGTCGTTTAAGACTAACGAAATAATTGCTTTAAAAACTACGTATAGTTGACGGGATTAAGTAATTTAAAATTTTAAAAGATTCACTTTAGTAGTGGATGCTAGTTTATTCGAAGCTACGCAGAATAAAAATTGTGTTCAGTTGAAGGGAAAATACTTACGTAAAAAGACAAAAATATAAGAGACCCAATGATTATCCGAAAAAAAAGGAAGCAGCTAAAGTGAAGTGCAATTAAAAGTACGAGTTGAGTGAGAGCTTTTATTTGGACGTCTAGTGTAAACTTAATCAATCATCAGCCGTCCTCTCCGATTTTTATAAAGCTAAATTCATAATTCCGATAATTCCATTGCACATAGTTTTTCGGGGCCGCGACGCGCACGGCCCCGACTCTGGCCCCCCCCCCCGTTAAAAAAAGCGGCACCTACTAGAGTCAAGCTAGAGTCAAGGCTAGAGTCAAGCGCCGCCTCCCGCTTAAGGATCCCTGCCGGCCCCCAAGTCGGCCAGCGCGGATCCGCATCGAGTTACGAGGGTTACGCGCGAACTCCTCGTCGGTGAAATAGCCGGCACTGCGCGACGACATCGGTGCCGGGGTGGGGCGAGGGCCAGGAAAGGACACCCTTACCTGTCGCGCTCCATTTTTCACGAGCGGAGTCCATTACAACGTAATAGTGGCCGATGAATCACCGTGTTCTCTTAAGAGCAGTGCCACTGAGTCCACAGCGGCGCCAGAGGAGATCGTCGAGACGGAAAAGGACTAGTGGGATTGGGCGGCGGCTACGGCGGCGGCGGCTGCGGGGGCGGGGGCGGCGGGCCGACCGTAGCACCGGTTCCGGAAAGATAGAGAAGTGCACTCGAGTAGGAGCTTAAGATAGTGCGAGGGATACCAGGGCAGCAGAGGAATGACGTAGTGCGGCTTACTCTTTAACAAAATGCTCGAAAGCTCCGAGTATGATTTTTCTTCGAGGCCATAATACGATCATCTGTCCAATTACCCCGGCTCAGCCCTTGACGATGAAACGCGACACCGCTTGCACCTGAAAAATCGGATTAAATTAAACAAGGCGCCAAGGCCACGGGAAGCGCGGCTCCTACGCGAGTTATCGGCCTCGGTCCTGTCGTACTTTGCCATTTCTCATTTCGGCTTCAACGGCATTTTCCTCCCGGACTTTTGTTTATCCCCGGATCTTCGCATCTGATCCGCAATACGTGAGCGCACACACAGGGACACTTGTTTCTTATGGCTGCCGGAGCCCGCAAGTGCGCGCGTCATATTTGATTGGAGAGCGCGACTCCATAATTAGTACGCCATTGTGAAAGGCCATTTCATTAGTTGGTCGGGCGTTTTTTTTTACCGCGAGCTCGATTCGGGCGTTGTTGAAAAAATTTTCAAACGCAGTCCCGAGCGATTGTATGCTTTCAAACTAATTTTGAAATCCTCCTGCGCTCCGAAGCATCTGCCCAAACAAATGAAAAATATTGTGAATGGGTAAGTGAATCATCATTTAAATATTCCATGAAATGAACTAACTTTGTTTTCATTATGAGTGTAAAATCTTGATTCCTTGCTTAAACAATGAATTATTATTGCCAATGAATAATGTAATTTCAAGCATATTATAAGATGCTCTTAAATATTATTTTGGGAGAAGATAAATTCTCCAAAATATGTAAAATGCTCATGTGAACCTGAAAATAGGGGATGAAATACTTTTATAAATAATAAATCATTACGTATAGTGCATACAAATCGCATTCGCTCTCGCAATTTATCTATTTTCTAAACAATAAATTAACGCTTCTTTATGTTTAAGCTGGTTTGAATTAGCAAATAGTATCTATGCATTATTTAACGTGATTATTTATAGAGGTTAAACAGATTCAATTTATAAGCATTCTTTTTTACGTATTTTTATTTTACATTGTATATAATATTGAAAGCACAATTACATAGTAATTATACAGTAATATATAGGTAATCTAAAAAATATAAAAATGCACACACATACATAGGCGTATAAACAATTTTCACTTGAAGTATACAAAACATATGGAATTTAAAAAAAATATTAATATTAAAGATATTTTGAAACAAATTATCTTATCGTTAATTAAAAAAATAAATATCCGGCCATATTAAAACATATATCGTAAGGAATTTTTCTATACATCTGAATATAAAGGGATTTGGCGCATAAATTTCAAGCCAGCAAATGGAAAAGAATGATTTAAAATATCGAATGGTAAAAAATAAGTATGTGTTTGCCGGATTAATTGATCAAATGGAAAATGAACTTAAATAAAAATCTCTTAATACAAGCCAATAGTCTTAGAAGACAAGTTTTATACCGAGAAATGCTCAAATTAGACAAATTAATAAATTATTTAATATAATTTATCATGTTTAATAATGTACCTTGATGGCCGCGCAATAAAATGACGCTACACATTCAATAACAATATTGCGATATTGCGAACAAGATGTTTGCATATTGTAGGGGAAATTTTCTCACTATTTACTCGTAAAAAGCAACGATGCAAATGAGAAATGTACTACAACATGGCTCTTTATACCACCAATTACCTGGGTAAGTTTCCCTTTCGTGCCCCTCGCGGT
The DNA here is from genome assembly GCA_018907135.1 of Kradibia gibbosae. Taxonomy (NCBI): domain Eukaryota; kingdom Metazoa; phylum Arthropoda; class Insecta; order Hymenoptera; family Agaonidae; genus Kradibia; species Kradibia gibbosae. The sequence goes on along the minus strand of JACCHX010000006.1, from coordinate 3,525,249 downwards.
GCACACTTGTACAGCGGTAACTTGACGCGGCGCTGGAAATGCGGAAAGAAAAATACAGGACCGCGCAGGAGAAATAAATCTGTCAGTTGTAGCTTTAATAAGTGCTTTATTTACACGATTAATACAGGATAGTGTTTTGGCTAAGCAGCGCGCAAGACTCGGGGAGGGGATCGATAACACAAGTTTTTTACGGAATGCAGCCACCAGTGCTTATTCGCAAGCACATCAAGCAGGCCAATCTTAATAATTTAATTTACAAAATCAACATTGTTAACCGGGGCAAGTTTGTGCCAACGATTTTACTCTTCATTTTTTTTTTCGCCATCTCTCTCTCTCTCTCTCTCTCTCTCTCTCTCTCCCCCTTCCACAGCCTTTCTCTCTTTATGTTGTTTACGCGCGCAACCACAAAATAATCACCATCTAATATTTTTATTCTGCCTTTATTTAGCAATACTTTTTGTTTCTACTCTATCTTTCTTGATTTTTTTGTCTCTTGTGTCTTCTCGTTCTAAACTTACTTTTCACTTTTGTAATTCAAATCGAAACTTTTCAATCATCGATTCTCAAAGCAAGTTTCCCTCATCTTTTGTGCGAAGAGTTGCTGAAAAAACTGCACTCATCTGGCTTCCTCTTTTTCAAAAGTATCGGTTTAATAGTATCGTCATTTTCGTAGGTCCCCTCCCCCTCCGCCGCCCACCAACCATTATCTAACTTTATACTACATTAGACCACTGTCTCGACGGTTGTGGTGGTTAGGGGAGATTCTTGTTATGTGCAGTTGGGGCCAATGAGAGAGTTTTGCTCCTTGTTATGAAATATGTATATATAAGCAAAATTGAAATCTATTGTATCTTTGGTAAACATTATAGCAAATAAATTAAAACATTACTGGTCGATTTCAGTAAATAATTAAACACTTGAATTCCCAGGGCTTAACTAACCTTTGATATCTTAAATTCACTTAAGCAGAAAAGTTGTGCTTTTTTCCTACTTCTTTCAGCTGCATTATTTGTTTTGTTCATTTTATCTAATTATGCAGAATTATAAAATATGATGTTATTTTATTTGAACGACTTGAAATTCATTTTTTAGAATGAATGTAAATTTTATTTTTACGATATAATCACAGATTTGTTTTTATGCTTCCTTGCACTTTGGCTGCACTCATTTTTTAATATGTTTCTAAAGAGTTTTTTGTATATCCAGACTGTTCAATGAACAGCAGCTCTTAAATTGTTAACTTTTTGTAGCTTATTACACTATTATTAAACAATAATGTTTTGCAAAACTACTCTTATTTAATCTGCAATTCATTTATAGTTTTTAAACACGTTCAAATAGTAAAAACTCCTAACGAGGTTCAACTGCCTCTTACTTGTTGTCTTGAATTTTATGTTTCTTTTTCTCTATTTATTTTTATCTCATAGCTTCTTGATGTATATAATTCATCTTCATTATTCACGCTTTGGACATAGAAATTTTTTGTATTGAACTAATTCTTCTCAACGAAGCACCTACGATTTTTTTTTTTTGTAAATGTATTAATTATCAAGAACGAGTTTCTTATATTTATTAATAAATGAAAAAGGAAAGCAAATTTGTAGTATATATTATTGAAGCTTACCGTAATAAAAGTTACGGTAATAAAGGTCGATAACGCGACTAATTTATTTAGAAGTGGAGTGAATCCATAGCTGCAAGTGTAACTAAATAAAAGAGAGTCGAGAAATTGCTCGTTGCTTGTATAACACTTCTGCTCCATCTAGTAGCCCAACAGAATGAAACTTGATTAATAAACAAGATAATAGTAGATAACATTGCACGTTTACCATTATTTCGCCCTTCCATGCTGTCTTTTTCCATCCGAACGCGCTCGTTTCTATTTACCTTACTCTTTATCAATCTATTTTTGCCCACTATCGTTCAATTTTTTCCTCATCTTTCTTGATTTTCATTTTAATTTCTTATACTTCCTCTTCTCTATGTCTCTTTGGCGTCATTCGCTGTCGAAATTTCACCATGTCGGATTTGTTGTCGTAACCCAAGGGTGGCACGACCTTTTTGCATTACCTTAATAAATTGTAGAAATATGTTGAACGCTAATGCTCCTGTAGCGGGTTCGAGCATTTTACTATCAATATAGCACACTTTTCTCCCATATTTTTATATTATGCTTGTCCAACGTGAATGTGAATTACGACCTGGTCCCTTATTCAGTTCCACTCTTCTTCTTCTTCTTCTTCTTCTTCTACTCTCTCTCACTCTCTCTCTCTCTCTTCTCTCTCACCGTGTGTTTATGTACACCTGTAAACATGCGAGCGCTCGAGTAAACGACAACTGCAAGGCGCGTCATTAAAACAAGCGGTGAAAATAATAAAACCACTAATTAATTTCAGTGTCGATGCGTGATTTTTCCCATGCAGAGTTTCAGTATTTCCAGCACTGACTAATATTTCGCGAGTAGAATATATATATATATATGTGTGTATAACTGCATTTAACCGCTCTCCAAACTATTGACTGTATATTTGAGAACTTTGAGAATGCCGGGCAAAGGAAACTGAAATATACAGAAGTCAAAAGGAGAGTATAAGAGCGATGAACCAGGTGCTAGGCTTAAAATTTACATAAATTTCAAGCCGGTTGACTCGCAGGATTACGGATGCCTACTTTGCACTTTCGCAGTTCGCAGTGTATGCAACTCAATTTCTTTCGGCTTTCATGCGCCCTTCCTGTGCCAGTACTTAAATTACTCGCCCATTTTTTTATATCTTGTTTATCACACTTCTGATTAGTTGTGAATACCATCGTTTTGCCAAGCTTTTAGATTTATATCATGCTGCAGAATATGTTACTTGCTGATACTACTCTACTCTATACTAAATACACAAACGCGAACTTTTAAAGGTTGACAAGATTTCACATTTCATCCAAGTTCGGCACTTTACCTGCAACTTAAGCAGATACAAGAATATTGTTCTTGACTCGTGTTGTATAAGTTATTTTTCAAAACTATGCTCAACTCGAGCAATGGAATTGTGAATCTTGACAAAATCTTGATAAAATCAGTTGAAATACTTTTCATACTACACGTATTTATAAATAGACAATTTCATCAAATTATACGTTTCGCGTAATATTTAGCAACAGTAAAGTTGAAGTCTTCTCTATCAATATAAATTTTGCAAACCAATTGTATAATTCACTCAAATTTAACTTCTGGCATTAAATATTTATTATGTATATTATTATAATTTACATATTTCGTTGAAATGCTTATACACGATTTTTCTGTGTATTATACATGAATGCACATTAAAGTAATAATGCAGGGGACTTGAAATTTAATAGAAAATATAGAACTGATCTTCGACATAACTCGACAGAATATATATTTTGCAATCCCGACAAAAGATTGAAATCCTGCTGAATCACCATAAGCCGAACGGACGAATTAATCAGTTTATATAGTGGAATAACTTCAACAAAGATTGAGACCATGATATAGATGGCAGTTTGAAAATAAGCATCATGTACTTGATGAAATCTTGAATGGCTAACCTTACTGGGTACCTGGTGCCGAAAGTATTTCTATTGAAATTCCAAATGCTCTACACATTAGTGATTATAATTGCTATTATATTTAATTACTAGCAATAATATGTAGATATATAATAAAAATCGATTAAATATATGTACACTATTCAAGTCTATACTGATTAACGATTATTTATACATTCTTTGAGTTTACACAATTAATAGAATTGTCAAAATTTAAAATAAAATGATATAATCATAAAGTGTAAGCTGCATTAAATTCAAATCTTTTCCTCGTGTTGCAAAAATAATTTAAAACGAATTTTTATTGACAAAATATTAAACAAAAAAAAAATCAGTTGAATATCATAATATATATTAATTTTGCTTCCAAGCTTTGAAGTTATAAGTTATAATTACATAATTTATTTAAAAAAAAAAACAGTTGATTGTATTGAAAGATTAAAAGTTTACATTGAAAGTAGTTGCGAGTTATATTTTATTACCTTTTATTACCTCTTAATGGCCTTCATAAGCAAAGAAATTAAGTTTACTAAGCAGCTAAAGTTCTGTCTTAAGTTTGTTATTACAACTTAGTGGAAAAAAGGTTGAAAATAGTTTTGGGTAAAAAGTGACCAATAAGCAAGCGATTGCTTGATAAATTTTGAAAGACAGTATCGAGAAGGCGGTATCGTAAACTTGAAATTAAGTAGGTTGAAAGGTACAGGAGGTGAGAAGTAAGCAGGAGCAGTACCAAGAGCAACTAAGGAGATGTGCAATAATGCTACTGAAAAAATAGCGAAAGCAAATGAGTAATCGGACAGAAGAGAAGCGGATGCTATACTTCAAAAACACACTGGCATCGAACTCTCGATTAAGCGGATGCCGAATAAAGACGCGGATATTGACTGAAGCAAATATTTGATACTGGAGGGATGGATGCTTTTGACGAGAAGACTGACAAGGAGAGGAGAAAGTGTGGATGACGGGAGGAGATGAGCTTAAGTCAATTTAATAGTTTGAGGGTAAGCTGCGCACCGTGGAACGAACGTCGCTCTCTCCCTCTCTCTCTCTCTCTCTCTCTCTCTCTCATCGCTCTCGCTTTCTCCTCAGCCCTAAGCTCCCGATCTCCAGCTTAACCCAAAAACTTGTCTCTACGTAAACTCCCTCGTGCATGAATATGTACTTCCGATAGGAAAAGTTACCGTCGTCATTAATTATGCCCGATGCGGTTGTTCGCGTAGACCCGCATAATCCTGCGGCATACGTTTTCCTAATACCACGGAAGGATTTCCTACTAATACACGTGTATACACGCAGGCGGCAACGCAATCACCTCGACGTGCAAATACGCGAGTGCAGAAGACGGGAGCATGTAACTCGGGGTCTTGAGCTCGTGCGATACACCAAGTGTCTGCTCCACTACGACCGGTCTGGATCAAAACGAGAAAATATTGCCACATCGTTTTGGCCACATAATTGTTGTAACTTATATTAGAATTGGCCCCTTCCGTAAAAGGGTCCCTCCTCAATTTGCCAGATTTCGTCTTGGTTTATTACATTTTCAGTCACTTGCTCTGCTCTCGGCCGGCAGCCGTCATTTGCTATCTGATATCGCATTACTTTTCTAATTAATGCGATATGAGAGCGCTGAGCACAAGTCCTGAAAATGCTTTTAGACATCGGACAAATTTTATTTATATCCTTAACCGGACAGCCCGGCCCGAATTTATCCATATTAATTTTCTTTTCAGACTACACGATAATTACGCTATATTATTTGCTGTTTTTAATTTCAGTGCTTTTACAAATAATATATATATACATAGTGTAAAATACGTTTTTACTCATGCTCGCGTGGCATTTTAAAACATTTTAATTCAGTTTAAAGCAATAACGCAAGGATAATTTAAGCGTATGCAATGCTTTCAAAATTTCATTTTTCAATGTAATAGTGGAAATTTAGTTTTTGAAATTTAACGGAAACATTTTAGAAATCATAAAAATATTGTCGGTGAAATTAAAACTATTTAAAGTAGAAGATTCCTTTGAATTACTAAATAGCTACTAATAAGCTAGGAAATTTTCAATTTGCTTTATAAAAATTCTGCACTCACTTGAAATACCGACTTTAATGAATTATAGTAATTTTCTTCATAGACAACGTTCCAGAAAATATATAACCGCATTAAAAAATAATACTCAAACATATTTAATTACTGAAATTTCCTATTTAGATGCAATGATAAATACAGATTATTACTTTTCAGTAGTAATTGCTAACCAATTAGCCTATTTACCAATTAATTTATTTATTTCTATAGATACATGAAATATTTATTTTTTACATTAATATGTTTTATTCTATGTTAAAAAAATGTTTCCAACAGATGAAAATCGTATGATTGATTTTAATAAAATAAATCTGTTTACTGTTTTTACCTGAAGTATTTACCTTAATTGGTTTATCAAAGAAGAACCATATAATCTTATTCTAACAATAATTGTCTTTTTAAGAATTTGAATCTTTACTATGAAACTAATTAGAAATGTAAATGCTATTTTATACTCTAACGTAAAAGCTACTAAAACACTAAGTTATTTCCAAACAATGTAGGTGAAATGTGATTAATTTTAGTAAATAGAATTATTTTACATATTCGTGATGAATTAATATTAATTAAATATAAAGCATATATTCTGCATTATATTTTCTTTTAAAATATTTTAAAAACTACGTGCAAAATATTTCTTGTTTAGATTTTTATGAAGATTGATCTTGTATTAATGATCTAAAATTTGTAATAGAATACTTTCGAAACAAATGCATAGAATTAAAAAAAACTTTACAATATTTACAAACAAGTACGTTTACTAGCTAAATAGTAATCGATAAAGATTATCAGTTACTTTTCCGCTAAAACACAGATAATTTTCATGGCGAAATGCATAGTAAAATATTGTTATTTTAATACATGCAGATTGATTCAACGATTTTATACGAATAATGAAATTGACAATAGTTGGAGTCATTGCACTTAAGTTCAAGATTTAAATGTAATATTTTCGCTATTGTATTTTTTATACATGAGATAATTTGTTTTACATAATTTACATAATTTGTTTTATAACACTTAAAAGGATATCATATTAAAATTATAATTTACTTAATATTATAATTTTTTCCTTAAAACGATCAGTTAGAGAAGTGTGTATAATTATGGTTTTTATACTTAGAAAGTGTTGCTATTTTGGGCATTTACCATCACAGTAGATATTAATTATTTGAGCTTGCATTAGGTAGATTTTTACGTCTAGGTAAAACACTATTTGTTTTCTCCTCCTTGTACCAACCCAATGAAGTTGCACTAGCACAGGACAGGGATAGCAAATTATTTTAGCTCCCAATATAAAATATGATCTGGTGAGAGAGCGATAGTTACCCGTAATATTTTAAGATTTTGTTAATTTGTCGAATGTAAAATGAAACAATATAATGATGAAAATTTAATCGGCTTAAACTTAACATAATTAATAAATTTAATTTGCCATGTAAGTTGTATAGTAGTTAGGGGTTTACAAGTACATAGAGTCATAAAATTTAACTTGAATCCAGATTAGAAAATAAGAGATTTTTCGATAGAAACCGGCTACTTCACTGATCAAACGTCGAATATATGGATGTTGGTCCCAATGAAGTGCGAAGGGCATGAAAATCTATGGCGATTCTATAATTTTACAAGGTCGTGGTCTTCTTATGTTCCTTATAAGGGTCCTACGTATCTTGCCGGAAAGGTGCGGCGTATTTATCGAGTTCATACTTTATCAATCGATGTGTTTATTTTTCTCGCAAGCCCTGTTATTTTTTTCAAACACTTTTAAACGACGTATAAAGTACGAAATCATTGCCCAGGCCACGTTTTTCACGCAATTCGCTTGACATGGGTTTTGTATTTTGAAAATAACTCTGCGCATATTGTTTATACGTGCACATATAGGTAAATCATTTAGGTATTTCCGCGAAAATTAAATATAACATGCAACACAAAATCATAACTGATATCGCAGAAGCATATGAGTTGGATGTAGCTTTATTTTTTAATATCGTTTGAATATTAATTTTTAGTACAACAAAAAATTTAACGAACGATGCCTTATGAATTTCTACTAATTAGATTGTTTTAAATTAAATTATGCATTCAGAAATTATTTTTATTCACAGCAAATTGCTTATTAATTAAGTATATTTGCTTTCATTACTGTACGTAACGATAATTCCATGATTTTATAAACATTGAGAGGGGTATATTTTATGCAAAATTTTTACGAGTTAATATAAATATTTAATTTAAAAATAAATTATAATTCCTACATTTGTACTGCAGGAGATTTCCTTTCATTTTTTATTAATGAATATTAAATAAAGTGAATCCTCGGGTGTTTACATGTAATCGATATGTTTTTGATATATAAATTAACTTTAGTATTCGTTATATTATTGTATAAATAATCGGGCATTGTTGTACACAATTATCTTTTATTAAAAAGGAATTTTAATTTTTATTACAGAGTGCATAATAATCCTTTTAAAATAAATACTTTGTGTTGGTTTTCAGTTAGCTTATCTATATGAAAGTAAATCGAAGTATTTACTTTTAGTTAATCATATGTCTTTTTTCTTTTCTTTTCTTTTCTTTTTTTCAATGAAAATAATTACCGGTATAATTGCAAAAAAACATCGACCAAATATACGAAGCGACAGATGCCAACGAGTTTCTTTACATAAGAAAATAATTTTCAAAATCAATTAAGAACTTCAATTTATCGACTCTCAATTCAGCTCGTTCAGTTGACGTTCAATGTTAGATTTGAAAATCCTACGGCTGACAGGTGAATTAAGTTCCGGTACTGGTTTATCTCCGTGCTTAATGCAATATACAATTTTCCTTGGCTCTTCCTTCGACGAAAATTTACTCCGGCAGACGGGGGCGCGCGCGCGTAAGCGGCGGCTTTCCTGAAATCCCAGGACGGACGCCGGGGCTGTACCCGAGGGAGCGGTACAACAATGAATGGTTTCCATGCTCGGGGAGGAACGGAGAAGTCCGTCAGGTTTTGAAAGGCGCTAAAAGGGCCGGAACTCCGAGGCTATAGCTCAAGTTTCGAAGTCGGCTCGCTGTCGCGGAACGCCGCGGCCCCTCTCCCCGGCCCTCGGATAAGCACTCGATTACAACAAACTTCTGTCGACCGTTGGTGAAAACGATCGAGCGTTAAGCGCCCCGTTTGTCCGAGGCTTCCTCGGCTCCTCGAGAGGGAGCGGGGGCCGGTGCCGTCTCGGGACTGCCAGAGGAGTCCCGATCGGCCCTCCTGCAGGGCTGCGCGAGTACTCTCGGCTCTGTAGTGGCCTCCCCCCCCCCCGCCCCACGCCCAGACCCTTCTCGGTCGCGATCTTTAATTCAGCTGGATGCTGGCCCGTGGCGAATCGAGAGTAATTTAGCTAGTGCACACTACCGCATGGGCTGCTCCCCTTGCCCCACTCGGCATGTTTAATAAAGCTTCTTTTTCTTTTGACTCTAATGCCCCTTATGTCTTAAATGGTGGAGCCCAGACCGCTTATAAATATATATATATATGCCGCTGCCGATGTGGCCTTTCAAAAAAACACTCGCCTCCTCAAGCTGACCGAGCCTCGACTGAGAAAAATATTTACCACTTTTAGCTACTTTTAACTTTTGAGTGCTTAACATAGTTTAGGATGTACGCGAGGAATATTTTCACTAAGTAATATTTCCTCTTTATGCTTTTTACACGAACTGCACTGTAATACTTGAAGCTATTCAATGAAAAAAATCCTCCTAATTATATTTAAGCTTAGGATTAGAAATTAAATTACAATCGCATTTTCCTAATATTATGTTTAATTGTAATAATGAGTTTTTTAAGCAATACTTAACATTACAAGTCATGCTCGTTTATTGTATTTTATTTTTTTACTTATACTTTAACCAGAAGCACAATAATGCCGAAATCCTATTTATAACAATATCGAGACTCTATGTAGAATCCTTCAGTTTCTCTTTATTATATACGAAATCACAAATACAAGATAGTATTACTGATCGTCTGTTATAAAAATTTTGTTATACAAGCCTTTGAAAACATTAAACAAACACGATTGGCCGAATACTTACGGTTAAAGAAATATATTTACATACGCATATTTACAATAAGATCCGAAACTAATTAGGCTAATTAATTATAATCTACTTTGAATCATACCCTACATATATATTATTTTTAATAAAACTATTATGTAATACATTTTCGTCACACTTTAGTGTAGGGCTGTTATATTTACTGAATTCAAATTTGTATATTTTCAAGAATAAAATCACTAATTATAAGCTTTGTCTTATTAATATGGCAATTATTCAGGAATATGTGGACTAAATTTCACTTAATAAAAAAGATTGTAGGAATAAGTGAAAGTAGAAAAGTAAATCAAATTTCGCATAATCTCTTGTACTTATATAATACGTAGCTCTGAATTATACTTGAATAAAATAAAATTTCTATGAATAAATGTGTAAAAATTTCAAGAAAAAAATTGTATTCATAAAAGCTCATTTTATTATTGAGAAAAAGTGAAAAAAAATTTTTGTTTTTTTTTTACAATCAAATTTTAAGCAAAATATTTGTAGAATTAGAATAAATAAAATTATGCATTTCAATATATATATATAATACATATATAATACATGTATATATGTATATATATATATATATATTTATAATTTTGAATATTTTATGAATTGCTATCATAATTCAAAAGAAGAAGAATATTTTATTTGTAAAATGTTATAAAACATCGTATTTTTACAGATTTATGCGTGTCAATATATTTAAGCTCTGCTGTAAAACTCACATAGTGAGATTTACATATTAATTTTGCTGGTTGTAAAAAAATAAATTTCTATTTAACATACGTATTTGAGTGAATTTATTAAACATATAATTTTTAAATAAATTTTAGTAATTTATAGAAGTTCAGATGGGAAACGAAACTTCTGTAAATAATTTCCCAAAGTAGGTAAACGAAATTGTATTCGGGACGATTGAAAATCTAATTACCGTAGGTGTACGACGTAGGTCGACGATCTACGATGGTTTTACATCGCCATATATTTAGCTAACTTGTTCTCACTCATCTAGACGAAAAGCTTAGTCCTTAAAATATTTATATTAAAAGAATATAATTGACCAACTTTAGTCTTAAAAATATTTATGAAAATTCGTTTTATAAATTTTAATCAGCTTTGCGAAAAAATAATACACAACATTATTATACGTAGTATAAGTTAGGTTGGTTAATATTCTATGAATTTAAATATTTTTTTCCAACAGAATGAAATTAAAAACGTATTTTTAGTAATCAAAAATTAAATAACTTATGAGAATTTGTGAAATAATATGAAATAATAAAAATTATAAAGTTATTTTAAAGTATTTATCATAATAATAAAATTACATAAATATTTATCTGTTTAAATAATTATAATAGAATGTTTTAATTGTAAATTAATTAGATGTATTGATAAAACATATTGTTCTGTGTATTTATTTTGTATTCCCATTTATATTAAGTATACCAATATAATAAAAAACTATTATTGAGCCAATGCCAAAATAAATGATAATATGTATTATTATATTTTTATACGTATAGTAATTGATAAAATAATATAAGTGAATGTGCTTTAAATTATAGCAACATAATTTAATAAAATATAAGCTTTGGACCTTAACTGTATAATTTATATTATTGTTGCGAGCCGTAAACTAAAAATACAGCACTGTCGGATGATTATTTTTGTGTAATAGCAAAGTGATTGTAATAAAAATGTATTCAATCACAATCTCGTTTTATTTCTTTATGGTCGTCCTCTTGTAATATTTGCTTCGATTTGGCGAATGAAGCTGGAGGGAGAGAGTGAGAGAGAGAGGGAGAAGGCAGAAGGTTAGTGTAAACTAGACTTGGCGAGCTGCGTTCTTATATTCCATAAATTCGTTCAACTGCAAGAGATTGAATCTTTTAGTCTAAAAAAAGCGAGAGACTGACGGAATACTACACACGAGTTGCGTTTTCAGCGAAAGAAACATCCCCGCGACAAAGTTTCATGCAAACGTAAGCGTGATGCAGAAGTTGCCTACGGTTCTCATTTTTAAATAGAACGGGTGAAGGCTCTTCCTCGTTACTTTACATTTCCGATGGCTTGTAATCCTGAGCTAAGTGCGAATGGAGCGTAGGACACAATACCTATTGCCGAATAATAATACGCGTTAGGCAAAGCACAGGAACACAAACGATTGGGCTTAACGGGCGCATTGAAATGGAGCATGGAACGTCGAGGCAAGTGCCTAAGAAAGTCGGAAGCCCCGGACAAGAGATAAAAAGATGACCCTGGTGAGATGGGTATAAAGAGAGGAAGGGCAAGCGAGTCAGGATTCGTCGAGGCCAGAACAATCTGAGCTGCTGCCGAGGCGACTCTCCTCTAGAGTCGACGCCTGTGCTTGGATCCCTTGGACGGTAAAAGCTCGTCAAATCGCGGACCGCGCGAGCTTGGCTCGGACTCCCAGATCACTTACCTGCAATTTCGCCTTTGAAGCTCTCTCGCCCCGCCCTCGATGCTGGCTCTTTTTTAACCCTGGCTCTCCAAACTTTTCTTTCACAAGCGGCGGGGCTCGCTCACATCTCCGTACTCCTGCCGACCGTAAGAGGAACTTTTATTTAATATAATAAAATTCTTGTGCATGGCTTTGCTATATAAGTTTCATTCGCCTGCGAATTTACTAACTATTTCGGTATCTGCCTTTTGGCCTTTGTCTTAAATTATTTTCTCCGATTAACTACTTTAGGATATAATACAAGCGCCATTATTATTAAATGCCTCTGCGTTATCTTTGTTACTGTAAGTCATCGCAAGCATAAGCATATCCCTTAGATCGTTACATTTTTAATTAGAATTCAATTGGGTCTTTATCGGCTCCTTGCTTTTGCATTGGGGTAATTTGATAAAGTGAATTTTGATACAAAATTCCTAATATGATAATAAGGCAATAATTATCAACGAGCGTTGTTGTTGCAAGATAAAAATTTTTAACAAATGACTCTATTTTCGGGGCGCACATTGAATTGCAATTGACTTCTGGGAAAAAGTTTCAAGTTGATTGTTCAACTTATTCTATGCAGGATTTTATGTCAAAATTTGGAGTTTAAAAGTAATATTTCACGAAAAAGCTATAACAGCAGTTTTACTTTGCTCCGTCTGAGAAACATTTATTGGTATCGAAGTGAAGCGCAATATAAATAAAGTCGAAAACAAATGTTAGCGCGGCATTAGGAATTATTCATTGGATCGCCGGGGCCATTTGAATAATTTAAAAATGGCCGGGGTATTAATTGAGGCAGCCAGGGGAAAACATCCACGGTAAGCGGAGTATAATAATCCATAATAGGGTGCAAAGCTAACGGAAACTCATGCCTTCGGCTAATTGGAGCGATCGCGTTGAAAGAGCCCGCGCGCTCCCGGGGCGAGCTGCTCGCAGAAATTGTCGCGTGGCCGCTTTTTTTTCTCTTCTTCTTCCTCTTTTCCTCCGACGCGGCTCGTTAGGTGCAGGCCATCGGTGGAGCGGCTCCACCAGGGTGTGCCCCCGTGTATCCCTCAGGCTCGCACACCCAGCCCAGGCCGGGTGTTTTGAATGCGCGCTTGCATTTGAAAGCCGGGGGAATTTACAATCGCGGCTAGCGATGATTTGCGATATAAATAAAAGGCGCGGACGGCCAGGGCCGAAAGGCCAGAGATCAGCAGAACAATAGGATTGGCCGTGGATTGGAGTGCAGTTGAGTATCGCCGACGATCCGACGGAACTCGAGGAGGGCCGGTGTATGGTTGATTGGGAGGGGGGGTGGTGGTGGTTGGCCTCTGGCCTTGGGTTCGCGTACGTGGCTGTCGAGGGCGGCCCCCGACGGGGGGCTTCCGTGGCCGCGAGGATCCTTCGCAAGCTCTTGTCCGGCTTGTGCCGGTGGGAGATCACGCCTCGGTCGAGTGGCCACTCCAGAGATCGAAGCTGCCGCGGGCAATTTCATTTGCGCGCGGAGCCTTTTCGTCCGATTGAAGGAAAAGTCCGAATGAAGGAAGGTGTAACATCCGACCCAAGGACTACGCGCCATTGGCGATCCACTACGCGTCTGTGCTTCGCTCGTTTGCTAGACTACTGTCTTTGCGCCTCGCCTCGCAGCTCCTTACTTGTCTTTCCTTTTACTTCCATTTCCGGTCTCTTCCTCGCTGTCCCTATTCTTTCTCTCCCTCCACTACTCTCTCTATCTCTCTCTCTCTCTCTCGATCGTCTACCATTGCGTCCGGCTTGAGTTCGCGGACCAACATAATTTCCCTTGCTTTCTTTCTATTAGCGACCGGCCGAACTAGCAAATGTCATTCGCGCTTTTCAAAAAAATAACAACAATCGCACATTCGCTCGCTATTGGCTCATTACAAAGTATCGCATAAATTTAATTGCATAAACGTTGAATGGCAGTTTAAATTAACCTTACAATTAACATTTCAATTTTGCACGGCTTCAATTCCAATTTTTTCACAGCGAATATATAATTTCAGCACTTTTACTAGAAGCAGACTCTAATTGCTTCAAAGCCTTATTTTATTCGTAGCGCTAATAAAAGCATCAAAACGTAACGGAAAACGTGTAAGCTTTTATAAAGCGTAAACCTTTTATTTTCAACTAACTTTAAGGATTATTAAAATAACTGCAAATTTCATCGGTGATTAATGTTTTTAAAATAAACGTCGCACTCGCTATATCATTCAGCAATAATTCAGCCAGGAATTGCGATACGGCACGATTAATAATGGACCTACGATGTGTCACGCTACATGAGCTCCTTTCAATGCGAGCTTTTTGAAAATGATTCGCTCTATCGATATTGTCTTGATGAATTTGACGAAGGCACTTTGAAAGTCTAATGACGACTGAAAAAATTTATTTCTCCCTAAAATAATAATAATAACAATGATAATGATAATAATAATAATGACGATAACAATGATAATGCGAGGCCGAGGCCGCTGCCCATCGATAAATTCGCAACAGCGGAGGAGCTCGGCATCGACTCTTTTGTGCGCGTCTGGCGAAATAAAGGCTGAAAACAAATTTTTAATCGCTCGCCGTCGGAGAGGGGCTCAATTTCTAATCGCTCGTCGCAAAGCTCTCTTGCCTCTATCTCCCGTCGGGCACTCGGCATTCGTGAGCAGGCAGCCAGGAGGCTCGCAGCAGCCAATGGGGAGGAAAAAGTGGTTCGTCCGAAGGAAGCCGTGAATTTCAGCCCAGACAGCCGGCTCTCGTGGCCCCTTGAGCTTGCTCGAAGGCTGCTAGGCTGGCTAGACGGGGGCAGCAGCAGGGGGGTGGGCTGGCGGTGGCGAGGGAAGCCGCTACAGAGGTCGTTATTCCGCCAACAAGGGTCGCTCGCGGCCATTTGTTCGCGAGGCCTGCATCGCGGAGGTGAGCCCTGCATTGTCAGCGAGTCGTCGTGCGCGCGCCTCGGAATTCATAAGGAGCGGCGAGGGATGCGAGGGAGACAAGCTCGCCGATATATCGGCCAGACTTGGCGCTATCCGCGCCGCGAGTCCACGGCCGCGGCCTTCGTTGGTCCCTTAAGGGCTGAGAGCTTTGGAGAGGAGCTCGCAAGCCCCCCACCCCCGCCGCCGAGTGTACTGTTTTCCCGGCGGTAAGGACTAACGCGGCAGGTTGAAAAGCCAGGTGGACTCTCTTCCTCCATTGGGAAGCGGAAGTCGCCCCCCGCTGCCGCTTCCGAGCTCAGAGCCAGCCCACGGTATGCTGGGATAATGCAGGAATTGCCGGAATGACGGGGGCGGGCGGGGGGTGACCCGGAGAGGAGGGACTCCGTGCGCGCAAAATAGCATTTCCATCTGAATACGAGTGCAGACGTGCGTTATAAAGACGTCGACTCGACTCGATGAGGGGCGCTTCTTTTCCTCAATGGCCTCAAATTAATAACAAATTATGGACAGTAAGTGTGTATGCATGCAAGGCGCAGAAGAGCTTGCTAAGCGATTTTATATTTTTTTCTTTTTTTTTTTTCTTTCTTCTTTGTTTTTTTTTTTTCTTCTTCTTCTTCTTCAATATTTAATTAGGAAAAGTGCTTGTCGTACTGTTTTATCCTCGTCAAACCTACTTAAATACTTTACTTTATTGATTTTTATTTATTTATTTATTTTTCCTTTTTTCTTTCTTTTTTCTTTCTATTTTTTTCTCATTCCCTTCAGCTTTAAAGCCATTAACGTATCCGATTCGCTCTACAAATGAAGTTAAAAATTAACTACTGATTTATGATTTATGACTTCAAGCGTTAAATTCTTTAAAATGATATTTGACAAAGTACAATTAAAGCGTATCCGAATTTGTTCGAAATCGAAAGAAATTATAAAACTATTATATAACGTTGTTGTTTCACGATATAGAATATTCTTCTGAGTTCCTGAGCGACGAGTAATATTAATGGCATTACATCCGATATACGTATTGGAATCACGATTAAGTATAAAATTGAAATTCTTAGTCTTTTAAAATAATAATAATAATCCAAACTAAACGTACTATTTCGCATCGATTTCCTTCAAATTAGACTGTAATCTAAGCCAAACCTCTTCAAAGTACTTCCGTCAATGTTCGCTATTGCAATTTTAGGGCCTTGTGAGAATGCAAGCCGCCAAGCAAACTACCTTTTGTCCTCTCAATTCTCGCCTACTATCTTCTAACTCTCTCTATCTATCTCTCTCTACATATATATATATATATATCTTCTTCTCACTTTGCCTTACATCTGTCTTATCTTCGCTCGTGCCCTCGTTGTGTCCCTTTCTTCCTTCTCGTTCCCATCACTTTCCTCATTTACGCCATAGGAATTTATAATATTGGATCGCTTACAGCATGTCCGGAATTTGCTGTTCTATTGGTTTATACTATAATTTTTAGTTAACATGTATTTCAGTCTTCATTGCTTTTAGTTTCAAAGTATAACTCTTATAATTGTGAGCTTTGTAAAAATTTTATTTCTGAACTTTCTTTACAAATGTGATACTTTTAAACTTTTTTATTTGAATTTATTAGACAAACCAAGTGAGCCTTTATTATTTAAATATTTTGGTTTATTTTACATATTGTTTTACGAACCGCATAGATATAAATATTTGTAAATATCAATTTTATTTAGTAAAACATGATTATTAATTCAGAAGAATATTCGATTGGTTAATTTAATTAGATTCGAATTTAATTTTTGGATTGACTCGGTACGAAATTAGTCCGTGAAATCAATTATTAAAAATTTACTTTTGAAATTATAATTTCAGATTAATTTATCTATATATATTTAATATATTCATAAATATATAAATAAACTATTAACGAATACAACGGGTACGTAAAATTAAAACTTATAATGATCCAAATTTTGAAAATATTTGTATTATTGTTATTATTATTATTATATTATTATTATTATAATTACTAATATTACTAAGGATTTTTAATTTTGTAATTATTGTTTTAATCTTAGTGCACAGATGTAGTTTTTACAAACATTAAAAAGTATTATTGTATTTTTCAATAGAAACAATCTTTTATCATTATTAATACAAGATTGATATTTTAATTATTTTTTTTTTCAATTTATTTTCTTAAATCACAAAAAGGCTCCTGAATTAATTTGTATTGATATATTTCATAATTCTTCTGTGTAGAAAGCTTTTTTTAAAACTTATTCAATAATTAAAGCCAGATAATTTTTAATACTTGCGACATTACTTTGTAAAACTTTTCTTCGATAAATTTAGATTAACGACTTTAATTCAAGAAATATTAGATTCATAAGTAACAAAATAAAGATGAAATCGGGTTTAAAAAAATTTCTGTTGAAAACAAAGATTTCCATTTAATAAAAAGGTAAATGTAAGTACTTCGTTTATGAAAAAAAAAATTTTTTATTCCAAGATAATTTATAGTAAAAGAAAAAAAAATTTGTTGATGCAAACGATTATAGGATACATTTGATTACCTGATAATACTAAAAGCCCATATTTTCATGTATAAATTAATATTACTGTTATTAAAGAATAATGGCTAAAAATTACCTATAACTGGATGTCACGAAAACCTTGTACAGGAGTCAAAACATAAATTGTACTCATAATTTGTAAAATGTAAAAAAAAAATTCGCAATTTAATTTAATATTGAATATCATGGACAAATTAGAATTTAAAAATTGCTCAATGGTCTTATCGAGTAAGGGGCAAGTGTGGAAATTAAAAATAAAAATATTAAATAAAAAAAAAGAGCTCCAGATCTAGATTGTGGAAATAAATCGAGAAGTGTACATGGACTTTGATTAATATCTGATTTTCTGGAGTATTGAATTTTATTATTCATTAGTAGAAAAGAAAGGGTCTGCATCTTAAGACTGCCTGTAGTTAAGTACATAATTTGAAGAAGGTTAATGAAGACGCCTTTTGACAATTGATCGAACTTCATCTTCAGTGAAAAGATAATTGCAGCTCGAATAATGAATCGAACAATGGGGCCTCCTAAAGCCCGAGCGAAAATAGCATTATATTTTACAAGGCGATGTTTTAAAAAAGAGATGCGGATGGTCTGGTTTTGAAAAATGTCACAAGGCGGGGCCCCGCGGAATCTCAAGTAGCGAGTCTAACAAATCGAAGCGCAGCTCGCGTGGAAAATGCGCAGATACGCAGACGCGGCTGTCATCGTGTCCGACATCCAGCCGTTATGTATTTCAATGTCCCTCGACTTTACCGATGTCGTAAAAGTCCATAAGAGCGAATAATCCTTGGGATCTCGGCGTCACCGCCTCTTGCGAAACCTGAATCACGTAGGAGGTGATCGAAACCATCGGCGCAATCTCACCGCGTATATCCCGCTTAGTCATGGGCACGTGCTTCAATTCCAGTTGAGACGCCCGACGGCACGTGTGTGCGCGTGTGGGAAGCCTCGGGAAGCCGTCTCGGGAAGCCCTCGGCCGGCCTCCCGCGACCGGGCCCCTGCTCAACTCAAACGTCGCCCCGGCAAAGGTCTTCGACGCCCGAGCCCCGGGCCGCGAGCGAGCTGAATACTCCAGCTACTTCCCTTAGCGGGCCAACGCGGCTCCTCCTATTCTACGACAGGCCTAGTTTTCAATAGTTGCCGGAGCACCCTCGCAACTCGGCTCCCTACTAATGCCAGCGACGAAAGAGATCTCCGAGTGCCTCTGTACCTGGTAGAATGTTGCGATCGTCGATTGCTAACGGACTCGCGACTTATCATTGCGAGTCTATTGGCCGATGGCGAGACTCTTTTAAGCGACCGATCTGCGATTCTCCTCGCATTCTTATCCTTTTCAAGATGCATTGTTCAGCTTAGGTCCTTATTTAGATACTCGCTTATGCCTACGGATACGGTTGGTAATTGTAACTTTTAATTATGCTAAATGACAAATGTAAATGATCGCGTTAGATTTTATTTCAAATTTTCTTTTCATAACAAATATATATTGAATAATAATAAAAAATTCAATTGCCCAAAGACTTTTACAATTATTTAATTGATTAAGGGAAACCTCGATGACAATTATAATAGTAATATTTATTAGATAACAATATCCTTTATTGGAAGATTGTGTTTTTTTAAATAATATGCAATCAATAGGTAACGGTAGTAATTTATTTAGAAATTAAACTTTTGTATAATAAAGTTGTGGATAAACACCGAAGGACTTCGTAAAAATATAATTTATAAGATAATTTTTTAATGTAAATAGAGAATTTCACAGTATGTTTTTTGATTAATTCATATTTCTGAAGACAAATTATTCAATATTAACGAGATAATCAAATTAACAATAAATGCTGATTTAGTGTCCTAGTTGAGTTCGATTAGTTGGTAGGCCTTTGTTATTGTACTTACAATAGGCTGCGTTCAATAAATTTCTATATTAAATTTAAATACAATTCTGCTGGTTATTGCAAAACAGTTATTTTAATAAATAATGATTTTACAATAATTGAAGCATTTATCGGTATAATATGATTAGGCTTCATGGAAGCGAATATTTAAATTTGTAATGAAAATAAAACTCTCTAGAAGTGCAATAATATTACGCTGCTTGTACAAAAATAGATAACTGCTCATTTGCACCTGTAATTTCAATTAAAATACAATTGTGTAAGTATATTCGTACGATTTGTAAATTTTTTGCCCTAACGCGATTAAAGAAATAATTTTTAAATGCACTTATTATAATTTAAATATACAGAAGACAAATTATTAATAACATATTACGTATAGGGATCAATAATTTTATATTAAATTAAATTCGACCTAAATCATTTATTGCAATATTTCATTTGGAGTAGATTCATTTTAGTACAAAGAGCCCCTGATTCGAGCACCCATTGTAAATGAGCGCAGCCCGGCATCGCTTAAAAGTTATATGGAAAGGAAAAAAAAAAAAAAAAAAAAAAAAAAACACAATAATAAATATCAGATAACGGCCCGTTAATATGTAAAGGCAGCTGATTTTGAAAATGATTTCAAATAATGTGCGTACACGGTGCTGCGGTGGGAGGAAAAAAGCAGCGCAACTCGGTCAACGTCAGCGGGGATTCGCAGGGGGCAAACTGATGGGAGGCAAGTCTGGCGGAAATAGACAAGGCCATTGTCGTAATGGAAATGGCATAGATACGACACGTATAAGCGACAGGGCAGATAAACGCCAAGATATTAAGGCGGGGCAATAAAGAATTGCATTTCTAAATTGCGGGCTCGAATGTTAAATGCATTCAAAGACCCTCGTAATGCGGCGTTTAGAGGCCGGGCTCTTACGAGGCGACAAAGCCAGATGAAAGAAAAGCTATAAAAGTATAACGAGGAGATGAAAAGAACGAAAATCTCAGAAACATAACTATAAAGAAAGAGAGTACAAGGTGCTGCCGCCTCGGCGGCGCTGGGAAAAAGGTGAAAATAAGCCGAGGCCGGGCGAGGAAAAAAAAGTTGTTAAAGAGATGCGCGCCGAGAATAAGAGCCGAGGACGCGTAGCGCGTACGCGTTAATATATATATATCCGTCTGCTGCTTTAGCCCCCCCCCCCGCCCCCGCCCCCAACCAACCAACCCGCTACTGGCTTGGATCCTCCTCCCGTGCTCGCACACATGCCGCGAGGCCGAGGCGTTTCCCGTAATGACCGCTATCGCGCCGAGAGAGCTCAGACCCATAATCCCGAGTGCGAGGAGTCGCGCGTCTCTCCTCCCTCCATCCGCGGCTCTCGCTCCCGAGACTTCAGCCGTTCGGCTTTTTTCCTCCCGCTTTCCCGAGGCTGGCCGAGCCCTGTCACCTGGCCCTCGGCCTCGGCTAATTAAATACGCGCCGCGAGCGCTCGGCCGCTCGATGTCCCCCGGACGCGATGCCTTCCTCCCCGCGCAGCGAGGGAAGTCATTAAAAAGCTCATCGGCGCCGAGCCGCGCCACCTGTCCAAGCCCTAATTGCAGAGGGGAGGCCAGTTTGGCGACCAAGGGCCCAGGAAGACGGAGGAAGGCGGAAGGAAGAGGTTGCTTGCGTCCTACCAGGAGGGTTCGTCAGGGGTGCAGCGGCGACGACGACGACGATCCACCCGCCTACCCCCCGAACGCCGGGAAATTTATGGGCTCTCGCACGACATAAACATTCTCCCGTCGAAATATTCATGGGGCAGAAATAATTTTCCATTCCCGAGCTTCTCGCTCTTATTCGTCGCACTCCTCGCCGAGATATACAAGTGCAGCCACGGGGAGGAATTCGTCGTAGGTGTAAAGCCGGCGCGGCTAGGGTCGGCTTCGTGGGCGAGGGCCCGCGCAACTACTAGGGGCGCCGGGGGGCGGGGGAAGCGGGTTCTGTAGGAGAGAGGGCCAGGAGGCGAGCCGCCTTCCAGAGCCACTGATATCAAAGCAAAAAGCGCAGCGGTCCCTTCCTTCCTTTCTCGGCTGGCAGCTCACGAAAAACTGATATTGAAATCACGCCGGAATTTACGAGCCGCGGCGCCGGGAATTTCTCTTTCAAGTTTCCTGCGCGAGCGAACACTGCCCGCCGAGGGCCAGCGCTCCGAAAGAGGACAGCCACGCTGGATTCGTTTCCTGCGGCCCCTGCGGCCTCCACCTGCGTCGCCGCCACCCTTTCCCGGTGGGGCCATCGCCTGACCCCGACCGCACTACCCAACTCCCGAGCCGCGACCTCGCCCCCTGCCTTTGATCCGGCCTCCCTCTGTATTTCGCGATCCCCCTCCGCGCTCGTATCACGCCTGCGTGGCGCACCGCCCCCCTTTGGCCCGGGGCCCGTTCCCTTATGCCCACTCGATCTCTATCCTTCGGGCCGCGATACCGTGACTGCCCGACTTCGGCATTCAATGGCCGGCTAATAAATATTTCAAATGCCAGAAAAGGCTGAATCCATAAAATGCAGCATCCCCGCCAAAGGGAGCAATTAATCATAAATTAATCGCGAATTAATCATTCGCCGAGACGTGCTGCCTTATCCGAGGCGTAAGCCGGGCAAACCTAAACTAATTAACTTTATTAATGGGCGATCATTTAATAATAATGAACGCCATGTTTACGACTCGTGGCAAAAAGCCTCGGATTTGATTTACATATAATACGATCTGTGTTTCTGAGAGAGAGAGAGAGAGAGAAAAAAAACCCTGTAACTTTCAAGGCGCATCCTTTGGAAAGCCGATATTCTACCGAATTAAGAGACGGAGTCATATCAGATGCCGCGCTTTCTCTTTCAATTACCCCTTTCTTTTCCTCGCCCTCCCCTCCTCGCTCGTTCAAGCATGCGACATTGAGTTTGCCCTACTAATTTAAATAGTTGTCGTCAACGGCAATGAAGATGGGGCTGTACTAAAATTCATTACGCTTAGAGTAATTTCAGTGAACTTCCGCCAAAATGAGTTCGTCGTCGCGGTCCCAAAAGCGAGCTTCTTGTAACCAACTTCTTAGTTCTTTTTCTCATTCATTACCTAATAGACATCCACTTAATCTACGTTAATCAAGGGTCTCTTTTTATATTTTTCCATTGTCGCAAAATCTGTTCCCTATAACAATAATCCTTTTTAAAAGGAATGCCATATTATTTGATGTCTATCTTCATTTCGTGTGTAATTAGAGATAATACCCGACTAGCTTTGAGGAAAAACAGAAGAAATAAATAGAACATTCGAAATAAATATTATTGAATGCATCATCTTATACTGTTTTTACGAAATACATATCTATTGTACACTATCGACTAGATCTTAGTAAGCTCAATATTAAATTTTTTTAAATTTCGTGTCAAGCTATTTTGTTTTACAAAAATTAAAACTTTTTCCTTGTATAAATGAGAATTGCCTCCCGCTCGCGATAGTAAATATATTGTAATTGAAAAAATAGCATCAGTTTCTTGTTACAAAGACATTTTTAATCAGCTTATTCCTCGGATCTTGTCTTAAGATCGTTAATTTATTTTAAATCGTTTGATTTGATTTTTAAAGTCACGCAAGTAAAAATGAATGAAAATAATTGGCATTAAAAAAATATTTGTATATAATAAAAGTAAAATAATAGTAAATCTCTACTTTTATGCCTTAATTTAAATAAATAACGATATTTCTTTTACGATTATAATGCATAACTTTAAATGACATCAATAAAGGAGTTGGTGTATAAAAATACGGTACAGATGATACGAGAAATACCTTAGAAGATATTTAAAATGAAAGTTGTCTATACTAGTGCTAGTAAAATGCAGTACTAGGTGTAATTTTGAATTTTATTTGACATATATACTTCCTACATATTTCTTATTTTTTAAATTATTTTAGAATTTCACTATTTTTTATACTTGAAAGAAAAATAAAATTATAAATAAAATTCTATTACAGATAAAAGTCTGTGAGTGAATGAATATTAAAAATTGGATAGCATAAATGTGAATCATATAATGTGGAATTTGATTTATTCAAAAGGCTTGATAAATTTCTTTTTGTAATTTTTATTTAAAAACGTTTTCATAATTTCTATTTTTTATATTTTAAATAAGATTCCAATTTTTATCCTTACATTTTTAAAGTTAAAGTTCAAGCTCTTCATAAAACGATGACAATCTAAATCGGCTTATATTTATAGTTATTTTTAAAGAAAAATCCGGTTGTAAATTTATCTAATACTCGTCCAATTATTAATAATAAAAAATGTATCACAGGAGTTCAATTGCATTTTATTTAACAGTAATATTGTCTTGTGATTGGGGTTGATTTTTATTATCCATAATTATGTAATATTAATGATGTGCGCATATATAGAAATGAAGAATTGCTTGTAATTAAGTGTTGAGCGCGTCTAACTTCCCTTTGATGCGTACCCAGAACAGCGAATAACTTAAAGGGGTTAACATAGTAAGTGGATCGCATGTACACGGTAAAATGTAATATCCGGATTTCGGCCGATTTCAGCAAATATTAATTTATAAAGATATTTCGTAGCGAGGGAGATTTTCATTACAGTCGTAAAATGTAAAATTACTTATTCGATTCATTATTTAATTTTTCTACATATTTCTCAAAAACTAAATCAACATTAATACCAATTAAAGATTTTTTTCCTTTTGACGTTTCCTGCAACAAAGCACAGACGATTACTTCGTTTTAAAAAATGATGACGGTAATTAATCCTTAATAATATACACACAGATGCGTATGGACCTGTATATAATATATATATATGTATTAAACATAAATTATTGTTAAAAGTAAACGTGATTAAGAAAATATTAAGTGGAGTAAAGAATCAATAATTAAAGAAACTGCTGGTTCTTATATTAAATTTAATAAGGTATACATTCTGAACAATGAAAAAATGTATGCAAAAGTAAAGTTTCAGTATCAGAGGAAATTACTCTGGAAGTGAGAGTTTATTTAAAAAATCTGTCTTTAGAGTGGATCAGGGTTTCATTCCAATCGTGATATAGGAAGTGCCTCATTTTTGTGGCAAAATTTTGACCGAGTGGTGCATATCTCGTTACGTGAAATTCGAAACCAAATAATGAAAATTTGACATGTAGTGAAAAAAATTCATATATGAAAGATCCAGATACAGTAATAAATTAATATACGTATATATATATATATATATATGTGTGTGTGCAGAGAGAGAGAGAAGAGAGAGAGAGAGAGAGAGAGAGAGAGAGGTTTTCCCTTTGAAGGGTGGCTACGGGTCGCTAGTAGTTAGATGCGGAGGATCCGCGCATAAATCTGGTCGATCTCTTTGAATATTGGCTAACCCTATTCGTTGGCACTGCAATTCTATCCACATGTTTCAACATCGGTGGATATGTAGATTATATATATATATGTGTGTGTGCGGTGTGTGTGTGTGGCACAGATCGAAATGTCCAGATATATCGAAGATATAAATGGGTCTGGAAGCGCGTCCTAAATCTACGCAGTTGTGCGTTTGATTTGCGCGCGTATAATAGTACCGCTCTTCTCCTCTTTTAGCCTCGCTTAAGTACATAAACGCGTTGTACGCGGGCACGTAAGCCTACGCGGAGGGCGAATGCAGTTCACTGCGAGTGCAGCTCGCGCAATCGCCCGTTCCTATAGCCGTGGATTTGCGTAGAAGGCAGATCCATCGAGGTCTGACGTAAGTTGGGCACGTAGTCACCTTCCTCCCGGCTCGCGGCAACATCTCTGGCATATTTATGCCGTTATCCGGAGCTAATCTTCGCTCCCCCGGGTAGGTGAGTTAAAAGAGAAGCGGCGGCGGCGGGAGAGAAGCGCGATCTAGCGAGGATCGATAGCACGCGCTGCGTGGATCTGGCGCTTAACGCGCGAGTGCATCGCATGCAGCCGCGAGGCGCTGGCGTGGGAGGAATATGGCATTCCCCGCTTGATTTGTAGGGAGCGAGCGGGAAGTCCGTGACTGCCGAGAGGAGCATTCCGGCCTTGCAAACCGTTATTCCGCCTGAAATTTTCATTAGATCTCTCTCGCCTATTCCGCCACGGGGCTAACGAATGCGACGCCGCCAGTCTGTGCTCCACTTCCGACTCAACGGGTACCGAGACTTATCATCGCCTTGTCCCCCCCCCCCAGCACCCCCCCGGCCTCGACTCCCGGCGCGAGCCCTGCCGTCTTCCGCGCCGTTAAACTCCGAGAGCCGATTCGACAACTGTGCGCCCGGAGCCGAGCCGGAAGCCAGATGCGGCGTAGATAGCGATCCCTGGTCTCCTTTCGTGTGGCCCCTGCCCTTCCCTTCCGCCCGCGCCGATGATCGCCCTGCCCTCGCCTCGGCTTCGATCGGTCCCCTCGAGAAAAGCTCCTCCCCACGTGGCGATCCTGCCCCCCCCCGGGCGCATCCAAGCACGCCGAGGAGGAGGAGGAAAAAAAAAACAGCGGCCAAGGAGAAAAACCGGAGTATCAGTAGTAGTGGACGAGCATTGAGGCGGCATAATGTCGGTGGGGCTTCGCACGAAAATTGCCGGGCGGACGCGGCGGCCGTGGCACGAGAAATAGTGGCCTGCCCAAAAAAAACTACTCCTCTGGCTTCGCCACCCTTCGCCTTCCTTCTCGCGTTCTCCGGCTTTATGCTCCCTGCCTCCCTCGGCCTCGGTGCCATCCTCCCCCCCCCCCCGCCGAAAGTACCCCGGTCGGTTGGCTCGGGGGAGAGAAGGAGCGAAGCAGAGAATGCGACAGCCGGTGCACCTCCGGTGAACGGCATCGCTGCTCTAAATGTCGTTTTGTATCTTCCAGCACTAAGGGAGTAAAAAGGCGCTTTACCTTGACAGCTCTACTACGTAATTATGTGTCTTGCTGTATACTCAAACATTTCTTAATTTGTATTCCTTAAGAGGCTACTTTAACATTTTACATTTTACTAAAGTACAAGGCGAAAATAAAAGGGACTCCTCTAATTTATACGAATTTAATATTTTCCTCTTTATACTTTCCTGCTTTTATGTTTTTATAACTCTTATTCAACCTATTTCTCCCTTTTTCTTTTTTCTTTTCATTATTTTTTTTTTTTTTTTTTTTTTTTACTTTTTTTTTTTATCGACAGTCCCGCTTTCTTTTCACTCAAAATACCGTTTAAATGAAACTTTATCGAACAGTTTCTCTTTCAAATTAAATTATTTATAATAGTGACTTATAGCTGCCTAAAATGAATTTCTGAATTTCAAAAAAAGTTACATTTTTCATTTTGTTTTTCTATTCAAATAAATATGATGTTATACAAGTCTCGACCTAATTGGACGATCACTTACATACCATTACAACAGCGAATTAAGCTTTTAATATTTAACATGCTTATTTATTCTTTCTATAGCTAAATAAAAACTCTGAATCAACATCATACAATAATTATTTCATTCTTAAAGTTTATTTTCACCTTTTAGAAGTTTTTCTCGATGCTTTGTTTTATTAAATAGACGCTCTAAAATTAGTTTATATATATATATATATATATATATAAATTAAAAATTAACTTGAATTATAGTGAACAATAATATACTCTAACTGAGTTATTCGAAACTACGCATTAGCTTAAATTAATCTGCTTTCATTTACTAGTACATTATATACATAAGGCACAGACAATAAATAACCAACAAGTTTGCTTAAGTGCTGAAAATAAAATGTGATTAAAACTTAGTTACGCGACGGAATAATTTTTATTCCTTAACCAGATTTTCTACCTTCAAGGTATAGAAATTTCGAAGCCGACGATTGGCTAAAATGTAATGAGTCTAACAAGATATCCGTTATTAGCCAATCTAATTATTACACTTGCAATGATGTAAGGCACTATATATAATTGTGAGCACTGGCAAAAAATTCAGTTTATCTTCATTTCTCGTATTACAATTTGTTCCCACCGTACTTAAGTTTTTGTAGGCCTCCTCCAGCCTCTGATTTCTTACGATCCATTCGACACTATTTCACTCGCTAGCATCTCTGACGCGAAAGAACACTAACATTGTCCTCAGGGACGTAATCAGCCTTTCGTGCTCCTAGCTTTATACACGTCACGTATTCCTCTCCTCACCCTTAGAGTTACAACTAGCAACAATCAATTTAGCCGAAGGAGTTTACCGATTTTCTAACCTTTTTCATACTACTTCTATTTACATTGTTTATTTTTTTCGTATGGCTTACTTTTTTCTTCGGTTCTTCAATTTACGCGCACTCCGACTGCCCAGTTCATTAAATGCAGAGGCATTTTCCGGTCTGACATGATCTCAAATGGACCTTTCTCCCTTATTCAAAGCTATGCCCCTTCGATAAGCGTAGCTCCTTAAATATTTAAATTTTGCTTTTTAGCAAAACAAGCGACAAGTAATATGTCAGTGTGTCAAAAACAAATATATCAATAATTTTGTAATAATATACGTTATCTGTAAAAAGCTTATATTTATGGACTTGATACGTAAGCAATACGCGTATTATATATTCAAAGAATCAAATAATCACCATTTTCAGTACATTTATATTTTTAGCATATTTACATTATAAAAACAAGAAATTTAAAATAACATTATACTGTAAGACATCGTTACAAACTAAGTAATCATTCATCCAAAATTTATTATTGGTTTCGAAAATACCTTGTCAAAGTAAAATAAAATGTACACTTTAATATGTATACTTCTAATTCAACTAATGCTAAAATATTAATTTTATTAACATTTTGAAATTATTATTTTATACATTATCTTCATACAACAGATAATATTTTTAGTTTAAAAAATGTTAGGTTTTTAGTAGTACTTGTCTTTTCAAATATTTTAACTATAATTATGCTAAGGAAATAAATATTTATAAAAAAATTATAAATTACACGGAATAACAATTTTTATTAAAAATTTTTATAAATATTAAAATTAAAACGTAGAATGAATTTTTTTCTAACAAGTTTATATAAAATAACTGCACTTATAACAAAAAATTACTTCTTAACCAGGTTTACAACTCGATTAAAAAACCAACTTAAAGACCTATGAAAATAAATGTAGAGTTGTAAAATGTAATTATTTTTATATGTATTTAGATTCATTTAAAAAAATATTTTTCTTTTAGAATTTCAATATTTTTTATTATTTTTTACATAAAATAGTAAATACATACAGGTCTTGATAAAAAATTCTAATAAGAAGGAAAGCAGCGTTACTTAAATATAATCGAAAATCAGATAAAATCTTATTTATCTAAAATGCCATTTTTTCATATTTTAAAGGGTTTTGTTTCCTTACAACAATGAACTTATTGGTTTAAGAAATTGCATTCGCTTGGAATTCAAATAATTTAATTCGAACCGGTTTGATGTGTTGTCAAATGAAAAGAGCTGAATTCTTATTTAGTTTGCTATATATTTGCTTGTATAAACAAGTAATTTAATATTCAATTATCGTCTGGTGGTTGCGACTTATAATAATACTGGATTTCATAATAATTCTGCTGAATACTTGCCGAGCCTGGAAGCCTTCCATTCACGTGTATATTTTAATATGTGCAGCTAACCATCTGAGAAATCTACATTTATTTTTCCTCTGTCTTTTCTTAACAATGAGGTTAAAGTCTCTTCAATAGATGCATATATTAGCTTATGTGAAAATTTTATTCGCTTAACAATAATCTGATAATCGCGATACAAAATTTTCGCATTATACAATAAGTTACGTATTTAATAATCGCTGCCTAGACGGATTTTAGAAGTTAACATTCTCTTAATTGTAAACGACGGTAAGTCAAATAATGCATATAAAACTTCTATATTACAATGGCCACGCCTTTATTCATCCCCGGGTAAAATAATTTGTTCGGATTAACTGTTAGACTGATAATGACAAGGCTTGGAGGACTATTGGCGCCCTTCGTTGATATAACAGCAAAATAAAGCACGATGTATATATAATACCCAAAAACTTGTAAAATATCCTTTGGGATAATAGTTGATTAGCGTGCATCAATCTCGGTAACGAACTAAAACTAATGAAAGAAGAGCAAAGCTTTGCATTTGCATAATCGGGGTGCCGTTTTGGTAGCGCTGTCGTCTTCTCTGACGTTTGCCTTGTAAGCGGGCGACTGAAATCAGAAACTGAAGGCTTCAGGTCGGGACACCTCGCCAACCTGGTCGATAATCAAAAGTAGATGTTAATGTTGATTTATAAAAGAAATACAACTATACGCGGAATTATTATCGTTATTTCTAATTTAGGTACAATTATTGCCTGGCGCAAGCTCGATCCACCTCCCGTCGAGAGTATTTCCTTCTATCAATATTCGCGTACTCGCGGAGCATATCAAGCGTTAAATTTTATCATCTTTAATGCATAGCGTTTAGACGTCGTTTAGACCTAATTACCACTACTCCGCGAGCAGTACATTTCAGACGAGGCCAACCGGCAACCGGAACATTGATTATTTAATAAAGAACAGTGGCTCGATTAAGGAGTCGTAATAATAAGCTTATCGGCTCGAAATTGATCGATTCCCATCGCATAGTAACACGTGCTTCAACTACCGAACAACAACACCGTCGGTCGCCGTGCCTTATCGTTCGTTTCGATTCACGATTACCTTTTTTATTTCTATCTTGTACGCCACCGGAGTCCCCCCTGACCATTTGGCTTCGAGGCCTCGCCACCGCCACGTTCGACTCCTATCGATTCTATCCGTGACGCTCGCTTTCCTCTGCGCTCCTGTAAAATGCAAAAATTAATCGCCAGGACGCATTTGCTTGTGCTTCCATCACAATCTCGGATACCTTGATAACATTATGTGCATAAGATGATAAATAATGTGCGTAGGCTACGTTCATCACTACGATACCTGATATCTTTGTCTATGACGGAGGCCCATATATCATTCCTATGGCTCGATGCAAGCACATGTTAATTCACGCTTATCAAGAGTTCGATGCTTCGTATCCCGACTACATTGTGCCATTTATTACATAGCAAGCTAATCTTCTTACTTTTCATTGTTAAATATCACAGTCCATCCTTTCCACTGTCAGTCACCGTGACAAATGTTGTTATCGTTAAAGGCAATATGTAAAACTTCGGTCAAGAATTCATACTTCTATTCCCTAGCTCTTACCTTCCGTTATTATTTCTCTGCTTTTTGTTTGAAGCACACTGAAAAAGCAGCTTTATAAGTATTGATTCGGTAATATTTACTCTAGCCTCTGTAGTTATTCAATAATATTACATTGCCAATCGTTCTTTTTTTTTTTTTTTTTTTTTATTCACTTTAGCCGACACTAAACTTACAAAAATCTAGCATTTGACATATTATTACCATAATACAATGATTCACTGAAAATATAGTTATACTGCTGGAAACAGCAATAATTTTATTAAAAATGCAAATTTTATTCACAGCTACCCTACAATTTGCTGTATGATATAGTCATATATATCTTCTGACTAGAAAAGAAAATATATTTTTCCTTAGCTGAAAAAACGTTAATATATCAAGCCGTAATCAGTTGATACATTATTCCAAGGAAACGAAGATACATAACACTCATTTCAAGAAACTTTAGATATTTATCCTTCAGGCACTCTTAAATTGATAGTTATAGAAATAAATTTACAATAGTAATAAATTTGAATACGATGTAGCTAATATCATATTTATTAAAAATTGTGATTTTGTGCTTAAAAAGCAGCGATATATTTTTAACGTTGTTATTTAACTTTATCGATAAAATATGAATATTTCGTAGCTTATCCACAATTTCTATTCCTAAGAATGTCCATTTGGCACAATATAAGTGATCGAGTTTAAATATTTTTTAGACGACAAAGTTAATGCTAATTTATCAACATTAGTAAATTGATTTCAATTCTAAATAAAATTGACAGATGCATAACTGTTTTCTAATTTCATATTTAATCAATACTGTGTGTAAAGAAAATTGAATTATTCTGTAGAATTTTGCAAATAATTCATTTTACAATTTTTTTAGACAGCAGCTTATGTTTTTTTAGTATTGAAAATCAATACAATAAATAACGCAATAAATGAAACAAGATTATGACGGAATAATATTTTACAAATTATCAACGTTTCTAAAATTACTTGTGCTCACTAAGGCACAATGTTATTATCATTTTTATTATTGTTAATAGTACAAATATTAATATAACTTGGCGGGTATAATGCAGGGAAAAGTTCCATAAGTTAATAATAAAGATGTATAGAAAAATTATTGATGGAATAAATTTGCAAAAATTATTCACAGATATAATTAGATACGTCGCTCTGGCTTCGTATACCCTATCACTTTATATCTAGTAAAAATCCAAGGCAAATACTACAGAGTTTGTAGAGCAAACGTACAAAATCAACTGAAATAAGAGACTCGAGTAAAAGTCAGTGCAGATGTATTTTATGTACTTTTATGTAGAGGCAAACTTGCATGAGCTTTTCTTGAACTACAATATGTTGCTAAAGTAATTCGAGTAGCAACTTTTTAAATTGCCTGAAAAGGGGGAAAAGGGTATGGCTGAGAACCAAGATAGTCGGCACTAGTTTAAAATTACCAAGGCATTCTAAATAATTATGTATGAGCGTAGAACAAACGAGCTCATCGCTAAATTTGAACCAACAGTGGGCAAAATTAAAACGAAGATCTTATTAGCTTGCATAAAAAAAGAGACACATTATTAAGCATAAAGTACTAGAGAAGAACCTGCACGGCATTTATCGCTTAGCGATTAACGACGCGTACTAAAGCATCTTTATTCTTATTTTATTAACTGGTAAATTAACTCTTTGTTAACACAGCGCGAGCTACGTGTTAGAAATCATGCGAAATCGATGCAGCGATGGGGCCATTGGTGAAATTGGCAAAGAGTCAACAGCCATGATTGAAAATGCCAACTAAGTCTAATGGCCTCGCCATAGAATTTATACAATATAAACGATCGGAAGGTAACTTTTGCTCGAGCACGAATCTCTCATCCGATCCTTACCATCCAGTACATGCAATTTCTTGCTTCTAATGGTGAGCTTAATTTTTTATGATCTCGTTCTCATGCGAAGGGAACGAGTGTCGTGTAAACTAGTCTAAAAATGTTAACAGATTTAATGCATTTAATTAAATGCAATGTTTCTCCGGCACTGCGATGGTTATATCCTCGTTTCATCCACGATTTCTCGGGGCTTTTCGCCCCTTCGGCTCCGCAGTATCGCGGCACAATGCAGAGGCTGGAGAAAAATACGGTGCTTTTCTTTCCCCCTTCCTTTCACTTCGTCTTCCCGTACGCCTCCCTTCCGCTAACCCTTAGTTCGATTCATCTTCCTCCGGGAGGCTGCCCTTATTTCCCCTGCCCGCCGCAGTCCCGCTTACGCGTTATATTTCCCCGCGTCACGTCTCATTTCTGCTTCTATTTCTGCGGCTGCTGCTTATCTTTTTCTAATAAATTCAGTAACGCTGGAGGACACCTCTCGCGATAAGTGAACCGTATCTCCTATCGAATGATGCCGCCTCCGATTAACAATTCTCCTTCGATGCTTTGATATTTGCCGGCGCCTCGACGAGTCCTCCGAGCTAGCGCCTTAATGGCCGAGGAAAGCTCCGTTAGATAGAAAAAAAAAGAAGAAAGCATCCGTTGTACCGTTGCATCAATATAATGCCTGGCCCCGCACACATACGGAGGTTAATCGGATCCTCGGGCCTCCGCCCTAAGCAAAGATCTCAACGTTTTTAATCGATATTCTTACAGTTGGCTTAGAGCTTTTGATCCTCGAAGCTCTTTGCTTAAATCGAGAATGCCATTGTTTGCGCTATCGAACAGGCTTGCCTTTCCTTTCAGCATCTCGATAACCGACGTCGTAGTTTGGAGGTAACTCCATGATTATTGAGCGATACTTAATTTACTTCCGTCTTTATTAAAATAGCAAGGTTTCGTAATTGTGTAGCTCTGTGAAAATTCAGCGGCGCAAATGGCTCAAAGGACATTTTAATTATCGCGAGTGTAATCATTGCAGTATGATATCCATTGATGCGTAATCCATCATAATGCGGGGCTAACGGCTGCCTATCGGCCACAAAATTGAGATTCCGTTGGTAGGACGCCGTCGTTTTATTTCGCTCGTCGAAAGCTCGCCCCTTTGCAGAAATGTCCCGCTCGAGTCATCAATGCGTCATTATAAACTTTTTGTCGTCGAGGGGAATGATGGAATGGGAAAAAATGTTAAGCAGAAAAGGTTATCTATGGCAGAGGACGAGTAGTAGTCGAAAGAAATCGGATCGACTCGAGCGTTAGATGCCGTTGCTGCTAGTGCCGAAGTCTGGGCGAGCGAGAGCCACTTCAGGATGTCATGTAATGACATAATGCAACAACCTTGAATGCGGACAGCGGCAACTGCCTGAAAGTCGACCGAGGCCGTAAATCTTCTATGAATAGCGTATAATTTATCCGCGCCTGTTATCTCCGTGTATTATAACAGACGTCCGAAATAATGCATATTTCATGGGACCGTCGGCGAAAGTTTTATGCGATGCCGACGACGACGACGGCGACGACGACGACGACATCTCATGCCTCAGCCGGGCTTAAGTACACGCGGCAGTAATCGTCCCGCAGATCGATGACACTTAGGAGGCGCTTCCTCGCGAGTTACCGGAGCTTGGGGGGGGGGGCCGGGCCGGGACTTGGACTCCGGACCCGGGGCCGCACAATCACGGCTCGTTAGCTCCCCGCGGAAATCCAATTGCCGCGCTCGCGCAGAGCCGATTCGGCCTTCTCCGTTTCTCGCGGCCCTCCCCCTCCTCTCCCGCACCCCCAGTCTCCTGGAATTATCAAGCGAGGCAGCTCAAAGTTTACTAATTATAACTAATAAATTGCAGGCGCGGTTATGCCTCTGTGTTCGCCCGTCAATGCAGTGCTCCCTCGCGCCTATCCACCGGGTCATGCCTCTTCCTCCTGGCGCTGCTTATACCAGTCATTACATGCCGCCAGCTCGAATTACAGTTTACACAATGGACCCGCAGTCGCACAGTCGATAAGTGCGCTTCCCGCTCCGCACCGGTGGCCTGTAACGTCTTGAAGCCCACCGAACCGACTTGTCGCCCGCTGATTTGCATAACTCCTGGTATTGCCGATGCCGCAGCTACTGGCGCCCGAATCTACGGGAGTTTCGTGAATAATGCCCTGTTATTTATATACATATATATATAACCATGGGCTCGTCTTTAACCCGGGGAATACAAAATTGTGCGGCGAACAAAGATATTAGTCTTGCCTGCCCTGCTCCGCCTCGCGCGTAACTCATTCGCCTTCTCTTATCATTGACCCGTTTACTCATATTCCCAACTTAACTCAATACCCTACGTATCCTTCACCATCCTCGAATGCCCAGCTCAGTTGCACACTTCGAAATCTTCAACGGCCTCCCGAATTCGCGACTCTTTCCTTTTCTCTCCTCGGGAACTCTATTTTCCATGCGATGCCAGCTTTATATTTAGAAGGTGTACCCTTGGCTCGTGATGAATACTGAAAGTATGATTGGTTTTCTTCTGTCGTTTAAAATCGAAATTATTCCGAATGCCGGGACTCCGTACACGGCAAGGAAAATATTATAGAAATGAGAAAATACGATTGATTTTATTCATGTACATTGAATTCACTCGATGGGCTTTGTTTTATTCAGCCTGATTACGTTTATTCAGCGCAAGACGAATTTAAGTAACCTATGAGGTGCGGGTAATATAAGGTGAAATCTTTCGTTCTTAAGATATTTTCTAAGAATTAATAAGCCAATTACATTATTACTAAAATTATGAAAGAACTAGCATCTAATTCTGGACTATGAATTCCTCGACTCCCTTTATACCACGTACATAAATATTTTCAGGCTTTTTTCGTCGGTCCTCGGAAGGCATTCACCTCGATTACGTGTTTTATTCAGCATATTATGTGCGAGAGCTTGAATTATAAATACGCGTATACCCAAGCAGGGAAATAAAATCATTCGTTTCGAGGAATCATTGAAATGATTTTTTACCGATGAATAGAAACTTTTTTTATTTCTCTTTGACTAATACAATGCGTTTATTCTAAAACAAGCCATGTATTTTCAAGTGAAAAATCATGTTGAAATTTTTGTATTATTCGAGCCGACTGCTCTTAAATCGTTAGTAATTCGAATCCGTAGAATAAGTGAATATTATTCGCGTTTTTAAATATTATAATGTGCTTATTTTCAAATCAATATACCGATAAAAAGGTCGAATATAATAATGCCCTCCCCCCCCCCGCCCCCCACTAGAATGTTACATGCTCGTTCAATAATGGAAAATGTTTTCTCTCCTCGCCTTCAGCCTCGGCTTCGGGAAAGTTCAGTAAATTCGTTCCCAGCATACGGAGAATGTTGAAAAATAATCCCGGACACTCTGCCGAGGGCAGTTTTTAAAAATGAAATTAATTCCGAGGAGCGCCCTAATAGGGCCAGAAATCAAAGAAATAATACGGAATTGGCGTCGGCTCGAGACGGAGAGCCGGCGGGTTGAAAGATGGCACGGGGGCTCAGCGCGTACGCTATAAATAATGAGCCTTTCATTAGATTTTGCCGTTGGAAGTATCGAGGCGGGTAGCCCTGGCCGATACAGCGCTCGCAGACACCTTATGACCGGGGGGTCGTGCACTGCGCAAGTATAAAAATTCAGTGCGTTCGATACGGGAGCCGGTATTTCTCCCTTACAACGCTAAACCGTCAATTTATTGTTTCCTCTCTTGCGCCCGAGGAGACTCGGGAAATCGAGGGCTCCTGTATCTCGCGGCGCTCTGCCGCCGTGCGCGTACGAGGAGGGCTAAAGGCGCCGTGGCCTCGTGATAAATAGGAGATTTGCCTGGCCTTGAGGAGGAGAGCCCAGGTCGGCAAACTCCTCCGGGCACCGACGACTCCACGTGCCGCCCAATCGATGGATCCGATTATGAGAATTGATCGGCTCCCCGAGGTCGCCCTCTCGAGCCTCCCGCCAGGTTATACATCCGAGGCCTCGCGGTGCCCGCCCCTCGCTCATAATTGTCCCGACGTTATATCCGAGCAGGGCTCGAGCTCAGGAACCGACAGCTGGAGCGACGCATCGATCGAGGCCCTCCCATCGGCCCGCCCACCCGAGCCACCTCGACCACGATTCATATTTCCTAGTGTCACTCCGACATTGGGAGACCGACCACTCGTCCTTATGAATTTCCGCGCGAGTCCTCTTCCCGCCCCTTGTCCCCCGGCCCTGGCCCGCGACTCTAAGCCAACCGATCGATGGCGCGGTGCGTCTCCGCGACACCCCGATCGTCGATCTCCCTTGCAAAACTCGGGCGCGAAGTCCCGGGCCGACGGATATAACAAGTAAACGAAACTACGAGCCCCAAGGTTGCTCCGGGGCGTGCTTCGGATGGAGGCGAGAATAATCCGGTGGGGCTCGTGAATACGAGCGAAACGCTCTCGGCTGGTTTTCGGTTGGGTACAAAAGCAAAGCCAAGCGACAGCGTCGAAGCGGAAGCCTAACATTTCCGATGGGCGCTTCGGCTCAGTCGGGTGGGGGGAGGAGGGGGCGGCGGACAATCTCCCCGTCCGGCGGGGTCCGATCCCGAAAAATCGCTCGATCGCTCGGCGTCGGGGCGGAGTACGAGTGCGGCGCTCCTACTAATTAAATTCCCGTGGTCTTCGGTCGCCCGAAGCACTTCTCCTTGACGTCGGTGGGACGCCCCCCTCTCGGCCATCGGTGCGAGGCTGCTAGCGAGGTGGCGGTCGGGCAGGTAGGGGGGGGGCGGGGAGGAGGGCCAGGGGCGGAGGGGGAGGTCTCCACTTTGCGAGAGGAGCGCGCGGCCGTGTAATTTTCGACGTCGAATAATCGCTGCTGCGGCAATCGGAGCGATTATGTCCCCGTGATTACGCCTAATCCGCGCTCGGCCGACCATTGACACGGCCGAGTCATTAATTAATCGCGTAATCCCGGGGAGCGGAGGTGCGCTCGCTCGGTCGGCTCCGGCACCCGAGGACCGCGTCGCCGCCGAAGCCGCCGCCGCCGCCGCGAGTGGGTTATCGTATTGGTGCCACGTGCAGGCCGAGCTCGGCTCCGAGGCAATAAATAATAATTCGCGTCGGTGCGGTGTCGGGGCGCGCGATTGAATTTTGACGAACGCGGCCATAAATTCGGGGCCCCGGCCATTACTGGCCACCGCTCATGACCAGTGGTCCGACTACCCCCCGCCCCCGCCCCCGCTAGCGAGTGGCTCTCCCGCCCGCGGCCAAGTGCCGGCTATTGAATCGGAGCCGGAGAGGCGCTGCCTCGCTCGCGGGATTCAATCACCAGCTATTCACTGCTCTCCCGGACCTGCATAGACCCCCCGATCGACGAATTCCCCTGGACTGCGAGGGCCGAGTGTCGACGCGCCCGAGGCCCGCCTTAGTCCCTTGATATCGGCCTCTAAACGTTGCGCACTGAGTTCTCGACCGGCGGTACCGAGCCAAGATCCTCCCTCCGCCTGCGCGCGGGCCCCTACTCTCCACGATTTATCAACGATCTTCGAAAGAGTCTCCTTTTGGGCCTGCTTAACGAAACGTTCGACCCTTACATTATAAATATTCAAAAAAAAATTAACATAGAAATAAGTCTGTCATCTTGCCTCCCATCTCGGTCTATCTTTCATTTTTTATAGTCTCGTGGACAAGGCCTGAATTATTTTGTCCATTTTCTCTTTTAAAGGACCTGAATTTTCCGCGGTACGAGAATTTTAATAAAGAAAACTGCGACCTGACAGCGATTTAATTTCCCATTAAGCCTTTTTATAATTTTGCCTCCCACATTAAAAAAGTTCTGTTCCGCTTATTCAGTCGCCTGGAGAGCCATCGAAGACCAAATTAATATTCCATGACCACTATTAGTAAAAAGAGCTAAGAAATAGGGGGGGGGGTTTCGGAAAACATGTTATCAACTTTTTTACAAGACGCGCTAATGGAGACACTTACATGCCAAAAGAGAATCCGCCCCAATACTCGCGCAATTTAGTCGCTTTTATAGGACAAATACGTGGTTTCCCCGGGGAATTTGATATACGATATACAAAAACTTCCTTCGAGTTGAAAATCTTATGTAATTACAAACTGCATTTGTTGTAAAGTTGTTGGCGTGGCAATACCCGTATACTTATACAGTGTTTAAAATGAGAATTTATGGATAGAGCCACATAAAAAGAAAGCAGAGAGTCGAGCTACCAGTCGGCCTTTTTGGGCGCCGGGCTAAACGTAAAAGCGTACTTTATTCTCGCGTGTCAGTTACGTGCCAGAAAACACTTAAAATTCTCGCGGCACTCAGGATTTTAAAGCCAAGAATAAGAAAGCGCAGGACAAAAAAGTCAGGTTGATGGCAGGGTAGGAGATGACGAACTTTTAAGAGCTAGAGAAAAATACGTCCCTGCAAATAAGGAAACATACTGATAAAAGTGTATTTGTGATGCGCCGCAATCGTAAACGCCGGAGCCGGGAGGATCCACCGAAAGTTGCACTTGACGAAAGCAAGAACTGCGAGAGGGCTTTTGATGGAATTTTCCCAGCTTTCGGTGTTTTTGCCTAAATTTTTCCCAGTAATAACTCTCAGCCACCGCCACCAGGCCCCCCCCCCCCACCCTTCCGCCCCGGCCCAACCCTCGCCGCGATTCCTCCCCGTTTTCCCGGCCCCGCCGGCCCGCCCGGCATTTTCAACTGCCACTCTTTCAGCGGAGCCCAAGCCTCAATATAACCTGGGCTCGATTGTGTCTTTGTCCGACCGCAGATTACGACAAGTGCGCAGATGCCTGTCGCGGGTGGAGGAGGAGGAGGAGGCGGCGGCTGCTGCAGAGGCTGGGCTCGCGAGGCCGCGTTAGGGCTCCGAGACGCGCAAGAAAGCCTTGAGTTATCATAAAAAAGATGGAAAGTTGAAGGGGGCGGGCCCGGGAGGGCAGAGTAACAAGCTTCCTCCGGCTGCGAGGAAAAAAGAAAGCGTTAGATGGTGGGATGAACCCGTAAACAAAAAACTGCCATCAAGCATGCGGAGCTCGTTATTTAAGCTTGCTATTCGGAGCCACGCTCCCGAGTCTCGAGCATCCCCCGTCCCCCTCTCCCCCTCTCTGGCTCCCACCCACCCACCTACCTGCCTGCCTGCCCCTCTCCCTCCCGCGCGTACAGACCTGAGTCAGAGGCACGGCACACACTCGTGTACTATCTCAGAGATTTGCCCTCCCTTTTAATGTCAACTCCTCTCTTGTATTTCTCTCGTCGTATCTCGGCTTCTTTCAGCTCGCGAGCCCGAGTCGGAGGGGCTTATTTTTCGACACTTTGTTTGCGAGATCCGAGAAGCGACTTCGGAAGTGTCTATATGCTTTGATAAACCAAGGAGTGCCATTTATATCCTTGATTGCGAACGGCATATCTCCGAGATTCGACCTGGGGCTCTCCTCCTTCTCTTAAGCTCTAGGCTGCCCGGCGAAAACTACTTTTATCGTTGAGATAAAGTACGCAGTCGCTCGCGTAAATAGTAGTGGAAAGAAGAGGGTTGGCTCAAAGTGAAACCATAAAATCCTCCCAATAAATAATATTTCTCGGCACCATTACAGTTGTCCGTCTCGCGCGTGCGAGGATTCACTTTATTTTCTGACCTCCTGGCTCCTTGACCACCCGCCCGCCCCCAAACCCAACCCCAAACCCACCCCGTACCGCCACGCCAGCCCGCCGTCCTCCGATCTCCTAGCCAAGCCGTCCCCTAGCCACGAGTTCGCACTCGCTGTTTTTCGACGATATCCAGTGGCGCCAACGTCATCTCCTCTCCCTCTGCCCTACAGTCCACGTCGCTTGTTTCCCCACGCACACATCGATCCGCGCTACCCATCTATATCCACGCACGCTTAGCTCGTCCTTACGTAAGGTGGGGGGGGAGGGGCAGCCCCCGATCGGCCTACACCCTCGTACACGGGGAGCAGTCGGACCGTTCGACTTGCTCTCCATCGGACCCCTATTTCATCCCCCCCGCCGCCGCCGCTGCCCGTAGCCCCCGATGCGCCGCAATTCCGGCCAGCGGGAAAGTTGGCGAGGAAGCGAGAGGACGAGGGCTCACGGCTAAAAGCGAGGGCATAACGAGAAAGAGCGCGCGGCCACTTGCGCTAAATGTATAAAGCAAACTCGCGTCCACGTCGCATGACTTACGATCTCTACATAGCAACGGCTAGTCGCAGACGTTCCATTATTTCCAAAAGTTACCCCGTTCCTCTCTGTTTGCCGCGTTATATTATTCCTCCTTCTGTCCTCCTTACCTTCCATCTCTCGCTCTCGGTGTCCGCTTGTCGGGCACCGTTACGTAATGCGCGCCTGGTTTCCGTTTTACTTGTAGGAGGGCGTAAGAGCGCTCCGGGAGTACGGTAAATAATGTCCTTGCGGTGTAGTATCAAGGCGAGCCGTTTAAATCCCTCGAGTGAGATTAGACGGCAATCGCCCTTCGTCCAGCCCCTACCCGCTCTCTCTCTCTCTCTCTCTCTCTCTCTGTCAATATACATACATATCTATATGCGTGTGCGTGTGCGCCCAGATACATTTATTTATATAACATAAATTCGTGCGAACGCGGACATATACGAAAGAGGGCAGAGGCAGTTTCGCAGAGCTCATTCCCTCGTACTGGCGAGTCGTCGATGTGGGACGAACAGACTTTGAGCCGTATCGCGCTTGTGACTTAGCTGGGAGCCGAGAAAATTCCGGAAAGCCCGAACACGGAATGAAGCATTCTTGCAGGGGGCGAGCAGGACCGAAGCATCAAGCGGGAGCGCGAGGCCGGGGTAGCCAAGATGTTCCGAGGAATATGCCTCAACCGCTATGCTGGCAAAGGTCGGTGGGTCTTAGAGCCTTCATTGTTTTATGCACCTCGACAGCGGGTTTTTAAAAGAATTGGAAGGAGAGGCAGTCGGACAGATGGAGAAAAGGATCGATAGATTGGTAGACGGATAGGTAGATATGGGTAGATGGGCAGATAGAAATTAAGCATAATGGCGAAAGAGGAGTAGAGAGAGAGAGAGAGAGAAAAAAAACAGCTTTGCGATAGGATATTTCAAGGGGCCGTTTTCCCTTTTCATAACCTGCTCGCTCACCCGAACGATTGATCATTTATACTCTTTAATTTGACTTTAAATCCTTCTTTTCTTACTTCGTAAGAAAATCTTCTTTATGCATTTTTTCCTTTCGTGAACTTAAATTATTATTATTAGTAACAATCTTTTGATGAACTTGAACTTTTCCGTAACTAAAAATACTGAATCAAGGCGAGATTATAAGAGTGACAATCTTTTCTCAACTACTTTCAGAACTCTCTGATTCATTATTAGCAGTGTAAATAACTGAAGAATAATTGCTTTACTCTAAAGAAAAATAAAAGAAACGAAGCTTATAAAGTATCGCGTTTGTAAAATAATTATAATACTATATACAGCTAATTACATTTTTTAATAAAATACATACCTACCAAAATTTCATTGTACTTGTACATACCTTGTAATGACCATTACTGTACCTTTTAAAGAGTCTTAAAAAACTTTGAATAGTTCATACTTGTCTTATCTTCTTATCAATAATAATATTGTATATATATATATATATTTGTGCATATATTTTTTTATTTATATGAATTGTATTTAACAAGAAATTCCAAACTAAGATACATACAGTCAACAACTAAATAATTTGAAAAAATCAATTCATTTTGTATAGTTATTAAAATGTACCTTTCGTATTTTTATAGTATAATACTCATTTTAAAAAATGCAGCCAAATTGTAATTTTAAATCTCTTTAATTCAATTTTAAGATAGACTTTTCATCAGAACTCTAAACATCTACACAACTCAATTTATTACTCTAAATAAATATTCAACAGACTCACGTTAGATACATGAGAGTAATTATATAATAGTAATTAGAGTATATAATTATTATAAAACAATTCGTAAAACATTATTTTAATAATGTACAGAAAGTTATTAGATAATGTTATATTTAAATTTTATTACTTTATATTTATATTTTTGTTTGTGGGAATGAAATCACGAAGAACAATTTTTTATACAACTATATGTTAACAATTCAATACTAACTAAAATTTATCTACGAAGTTTTTACATTCTGTTTAACTATGAGTTACTAGTTCATTAAACTTAATAAATGACTTTTTTTAAATACCAATACTTCATTCATTGCCTAATATTCAGTACTAAGGTGAACTTTTATATATTACACTTATTTGACTTTTAACTTGTTTTTAAAAAGTTCGTAGAAACTGAAATTTAATAATGAAACTAATGCAACTAGATTGTTTGAGTATTATTATGTTAATATTACAAAATATCAGAGGATGCAATTTCATCATTAAATGTTTTTCATAAAAATGTTTATGTGCATGATGCAGATAAAGTAATTTGATACCATTTTTTTTTTATAAAAA
Source organism: Kradibia gibbosae (assembly GCA_018907135.1). NCBI lineage: Eukaryota > Metazoa > Arthropoda > Insecta > Hymenoptera > Agaonidae > Kradibia > Kradibia gibbosae. Next base: position 3,482,085 of record JACCHX010000006.1, on the reverse strand, counting down.
GTAAAAGTGCTTACTTTAGAAAAATAAAATATTGTGAACGTTTAAGGTTCATAAACTATAATTTATAAATACAAATTGACCATTTTTTAAAAAAATACAATGATTTAGCTAGTTCTTATTAAAGGTATTTTAATTGTAGAAAATACACGTTATTGGGCAACATATTTACAACAGTTAGATTAAATAAGTGGGAATAGCAATATTATCTTTATTCTAGTAAACTTCTATGAAGTGATGCTTGATTTACACTTCAACTACTTCTGAAGGATCTTACTCATACATTTTGGATTTATATATATATATATATATACATATATATGTGCACATATTCTTTTATATACTTTACTTAATAACAATAATGATTGTTGCAGATGTTTGACCTACTATAAAGAATTTCTTTGGTGCTACTAACAATAAGAAACTCTTTTTAAAGAACAAGATTAATTAAATTCAAATGTGGAATTTTTTAAGTACATCAAACAATATTAATAGACACTCAATTATCTTCTCGGAGTGACTTTACAGCACATAATATTAATGTGAAATTAAAATAATTCTTTATTAAAATAAAAGCTTCGGATCTATAATATGATGATAAGACATTATATACGGGAAAGGTTTGAGAATATTTAATTTGATATTAAAGATCAAAATAGAGTAAAGTATCATGTAATCCACTTCCGTAATTAAGCAAAAGTCACGGTGAAAGTGATAATGATACGATGAAAAGTGCTAATGAAATTAAATTGAGAAAAAATTTAGGAACAATGGGGGTAGATAAATGACGCTTACAAACTCAACAAGGAATTTTCCTTATTAACTTTATCTAATATATTTCTGTTCATAATAATATTCATAAACTAATCTCTAAAATTGATTTTAATATAATAAATTGATATTATAATAAAAATTTACTATATAAGTTCAAGTGATTCTAGTAAGTAAACTTTTATTTTGAATACGAGTAGAGCTTATGCAAATCAAACTGATTTTATCGACGATTTTACAAGTTTCGGCAGTACAAGTGAATGTATGTATAACGTGATTTTTATTATATAATATTTAATTGAAATTCATAATAAAAGATGTATATATATTATAGCTTGCGTGAATCTAATTAATTCCATACGTATACACACATTACGTATATATTGTTTGTACATCTGACGAATTTAATAATGCTATAAGATTATTGTAATGTTGTTTATTACTTTTAATAATATTAATGTGGACGTTAAATTCAATTCATAGGTTTTCTCTGAATGTGGCTTTAAATAACAAAAGCATAAATTTATAACTAGAATCCTTTTTATAAATAAGCTCAATGAATTATAAATGGATGGCTTAAAGTAAATTTTATTATATATCTTCGGACAGAAATAATGGATAGTTAAATAAAATACATAATTTGCTAGAGACCTATTAAAATTAAAAAAATAGTTTTCTACATTGTTACAATTTAATGTAGAGAGCCTTTTTTTAAACAATACTTTTTAAAAACATTTGTAAACATTTTATAAAGTATCAAGTTTTTTATTTTAGTGATACGTAAAATAAGCTATCTTCCGTTCACACAATATTTAGCAGCATTTATAATTAAAAATTATATGAACGTGATTTATGCAAGCATAAAATTCATTAAAATTTTATGTAGTTTTTCCTCAACGCAAGAATATAAAAAATTGGAGTTGTATATTTTTAGTTAATTTGCGCACGAAGAGAAGCCCATGACGCGTTTATCGTAAAATAGTTGTATTTTGTAGCTAGAAGCAAAATACTAAAAAAAAAAAAAAAAAAAAAGGGTCTTTAGAGATAAAAACCTCAGATAAAATTTCTATAAAGATAGGACAGCAAGTATAAGTCCAAAGTAAAAAGAACAGAATGGAAAAATAGTGCAAACGCGAGGTTCTTAAACGCGTGTGCCATTTGGTTTGCATTTTCAAGTGGAAAAAGTTCGATGGCCAAAGTCTTGTTACTTGTGTCATTGAGAGAGCGCAACAGTAATTGTTCCATGGGGATTATGTTAATCATCGATACTTTAACGACTTCCGTCGTTCGCCTCGGCACCAGTCCACATTAATGGCAAGAAATGCTATGAAGTTCGTCGAAAGACAGAATAAAAGAGAGAATGACGAGAGTAGGACGAGGGAGTTATAGTAAAGCGGATGGAAAAGAAAAGTCTGAGTGGAAGAAGGTAAGGCTCGTTACCACAAAAGAGTATAAGGCACTTGTGAATACCACTAATCATTCATTATATGAAACGGATAGTTCAATGAAGGCTTTACCGGAGCGCCAAATAATGCAAGTTTATTGACCTTTTAGCAAAATAAACTGCTAAAAGGAAAATGCTTTGTAAATCATTATCGTGCTTTCATTCTTTATTTTATTTACGATATGACTGTGTCTGATTGATATTTTTCTACAAAAAACACGATTTTATTAATTAGTAGAGAGTTACTTATTATATTTTGTTCATAATCTTCTTTTAGTTGGCAAACTAATAGTAAGAAAGTAATTAAGTAATTATACTGAATATTTATGGTAGTAAGACTTAGCGTATCTAATAGAAAATTCAAATTTTAAATTTGAAGTTTTGGGCTACTTTTAAGTAGTCATCATAGTCAATATTGATATTGATAATTCATTTATTTACTCCGGAAATTATAAACTCTATTTTGCTTTAGATTTTATTAGTTTTTCGTTAAACTTTTTATGAGGGGACATATATTACTTATTAAAAACTATTAAAATCACATTCGTAAAATATTTACCTAAAATCATTGTTATCATTTATATTTACATAATAATATACTTCAAATAAAAAAGTTTTCTCCCATGAAGATCACCCGAAGAATGTATTTTTAATATAAATCGAGAAAGGAATAGAAAAAGTTACCTTTAAATTAATAATTCGTTTTATTTCCGTAGTAATTTATATTTACTAATACTATAAAAAATATATCACATAACGTCACTTTGATAATGAATATGTAAAATTAAAATAATTAATGTTGATGCATAAATCATTCAATGTCACCCTATCGCATCTTTGTGAAGTAAACATTGTATTTTCCTGATAATATAGCTCATGAAATTCACCTCTAACTCACTTCGTGATAACAAAATATTTTTTGACCAAAGCAAATGCGTAATCTGATTTTTAAAGCATCTGATTTTTTTAAAAACTGCATTTAGTTGTATTAATTATTATTTTTACTGGTGAAAATCTGAAAAATATGAACGAATGGCGACAGCACTCAATAGATTCAGACTACTGCATTCATAAGAAAAGATGGAGAATCCAGACGAGAAGTTTTTTCGTTTTTCGTAAAAATCACTCGAAATCTGCCGCAGTTGTCCAATTTTTTTAAAAGCTACAATGACTGCATTCAATCTCAATACTAAAGTATTATTGCACGAAAACTATATAAAGCAAAATACTGCATTATAAGGAATGTAACCGATGGCTACGTATTTTAATATTTCTGACAACAATTTTTCTATCATTTGTAAAAAGGATTTTAATTTATTATTATAAAATCAGCTGTGCAATGGCTTTAATTTCGGGAATTCCAATTATAATTATTGATAATTGTTTTACAATAGACATATTACTTACTTGTCGATTCTACATGAATTTCGAAATATTATAAAATCAGTATAAAATCATATCTAATAAAATTAACGAAAAACATCAACGAAGCACATAAAATATAAGTTATATTCTGTAATAAAAATAAAAACAATATTACCTCATTGAATAATGTATGAAATAGTTTGTATTCAAATCATTATTTATAACTTTTTTCCTTACAAATAATTCTCAAAATTTTTAAATTACTGAAAAATTGCAACCAATTTTATATCAAAATTGCAGCATATTTTATTTGTAATATTTATGTATATTATTTACATCATCATATTTATATTATTTAATAAAACACTTTTACACATTCAAAATGACTATTATTTGAAGTAAGGATCATCATGATTTAATGTTACTGAGGTAAAATATTCGAATACGATGTGAAAATAATGGGATGAAAGATAAAAAAGGTATAAAAAAGCATATTATGTTGATTTTGAAACATATTAAACTTAGATTTTATGAAATTCACTGTATAATGTATAATTAAATGTTATATACTGTTTGAAATTTGTGTTACAAATGATATTCATATTTATAAAAATATCAATTTACAGATCAATGGGCTTTCGTTAATATCCTAATAACTCATTAGGAAATTAGTTTATTTAATTATTATTGAAATTTTATCAGATAAATAGAGCTGTTAGAGATATTTTAGTTACCCATTGACTTATTTATCGATAATGGCTGAGCTTAAATATTCAATTTGTAAATCATAATATTAAGTTATTTCAGGTACACAATGAATACTTAATCCATTTTATCATTTAATGAATAGAATGAAGTGACATTGGAATCAATATATATTTAATTTATCTAAGTATTTTGATAATCTTCTTGTTAAAACGTCTTGAAATAACTAGAAATATTGAAATATCTTACAGATGTCATACTAGAAATATTAATATCGAAATGTCAATATCTGTATGTAAGTCTGTCGATTTAGTTTAAACTAAACATTTGGTGTGATTTCGATATTTTATATATTATAATCGATTTCAATGTACATTATTAATTTCTTAAAATCAAAATAATGTGGAACGGTATTAATAATATGTTTTGCTTAAAATTTGTTTTTAAATCAAATTTTTTATAAAGTATTTATGATTTAATTAAATTTCAAAAACTTTTTAGTTCTTCTTCTTTTAAACAATGATGCGCTATAGTATAAAATATTATAAAAATATATTAGAAAATTTACAATTATTTTAAAATTTAAAATCGAAAAGGAAAACAGTCATTTGTTAGGAAAGATTCAAATAAAAATATAGTTTAAATGAAAAACAGTGTAATATGAGTTAATAAATCATTTAATTGGGTCGGAGGTCACTAGCGTTTCGAGTAAATTATCAAACAATGCTACACTTCAGCAAATGTTAAAATAAAAATAATACTTAAAAATTTTTAAATTATTTGCGAGTATTAAATTTTATACTTTATAATGTGCTTACTTGGTATGTATGAACGTGCAACACGAAATTCAAAAATTATTATAACATCATGTAAAAATATAATGCAAAATTAGAAAATTATTTATACGGCATCTATTGAAATTAAGTAAATTTATTAATATTTACCATATTTTTTTTTAACTATTTTTAATCTATTATTTATATTTTTGTGAATGATAAAAATAAAAATCCACAAAACCACTGCATGTTATTTGAGATTATTTGAATACTTTTAAAATTGACCTAATTACTCTGTTAAAACTTTATTATTTTGATGAATTAATGAATGAAGAATAAGTATTTTGATAAATGAACATACAAATTTTATAAATCAACTAATTGTTATATTTCAAAGATAAGGAGAAAAAATACACAATAATAAAAAATTTTTTTGTTAGTTTTATTACAGTTTAGTTAAAGTTTGTTTAAAAAAAATTAAATTTTATTCATTTACCATAGTTTCATTGAAGATAAATACGAATTATTAGTTTTTAGAGAATTATATATGCAAATTTAGTTTACAAAACTAATAATTATGAAAATTATATTCCTGTTCTTAAGTAAACTAATGCTTTTTAAATTTAATATTTTTTACATGTAATATAATTATTATTTACTATATTTAAGAAATATAAAATTATGTAAAAATCATATAAATAAATTATATGAGAATCATTTGAATCATCATTATATGGTTGTAAAATTTATAAAAAAAAATTAAATAAAAAAGAGTATTACAAAGATAAAAAAATATCTTCAATAATAAGTTGTCAGTTTTGTTTCTGCCTTTTTATATGTTAAAACAATTTTTCTTTATTATTTTCTCAATAATAATAAATGTAAATATGGCTTTGACAATATGTCTGAAACTTAGCATATATCCTATATATCTATATTTAAAAACTTACGCAAAAACTTTTACAATTATTTTGTCAATAAGACTTTTGTTTAATATATATTTTCATTTTAAACACGTGACATCAATTTTTATGAAAAGTCTGTTTTTATATAATATTGTTTGGTTTAAATTAGTTAAGTTAGCTTTTTATATAATTTTAAAATCTGCCTTATATTAAATAAATCGTTCACGATTTATCAAATTAAAAACTGTTTTTAGTTGTAATGCAGTCAATTTCTAAATATTACTTTTTCGATAGCTCTTTTCTTTGAATGCAATAGGTACTTAATGCTTGTATTAATTTTCTTTCATTCATTTTTTTTAAATCATGAAAATGTTTATTATAACTTTTTTATTTTTACTTGTGTAAAATTAAATTCAATTAATTGTCTTTTTATTAAAAACAGTTGTATTTTAGGATAGTTTTGACTATGTTCGTTCTTTAATTAAAAAAATTTTTGTGAAATTTTAATTTTTGCATAAATAAAATAAATAATTTAAGTGTTTTAGTATGGACTTGAATATTTTACAGTAACTCGTAAGAAATTATTTTATGTAGGACTTTTCTACATTTAGTATAGCATATGCTTTATAGTAATAATACTAAAAATAAAAGAATAAGTCTATTTATTTATCTAGATATTTGATAAAAAATATGTTACTTTCATAAGCATATCTTTTTATTAAAAACTCTAGTTTACTATCTGAGAAATTACAATTCTCAATATTTAAAAGGCATTATATTTTTTAATGATTAATTATATTGTAGTGACAGATTATAATAAGTTGTCTTTTGTATTATTTAAAAAAAAATTGTTAATTAAGTTATCGTAATTTCTAATAAGTTTTTTTAATATTTATTATACATGAAAATTTTAGAATAAATATTAACAATTATTAAGTAAAAGGATTTTTTAAATTAACAGTTTAAGAAAAATGCTCGCCACATTACTAAGTTGAAAATCGACAGTGAGACTCTTTTCAATACAAATATGCTTAGAAACAGAGGCACCCGTTGTCATATAATATTCTTTGTTCGGCTCGTTCTTGTATGTCGAGTAGCTGATAGTAATTAAATAACTGAAAGTATTTCATTTGATTCAATAACGAAATCTTTCAATTGATCATCATATATCAAATTTAATTGTTTAATTAAATTATACCTTAAAGTTAAAATTTTTGATAATAATGAAACGTTACTTTAACACGGAGATTTATTTTATATTTAATGATATTGCTTTCAAATTTGAACAAGAGACAATTCTGAACTTCAGATTCTGCAAAATACATTCAGCCAAATACTGTAATTTTTGTTTTTGGTCTGAATACCAATGAAAAGAGAGAATGCATTTGTGACTCTCTCGTCTGCTCTCTTTTCGTCTCTAATTAGATTGAACTTTTAGTCCACTCCTTTCATCGAGTACCTTCTGACAAGTTACAAATAACACAAGCTTTCATTTCCTTGTTTAGGCCTAGTTGCAATAGCAGGCCTAGTTCCCAAAATGTATCCAGTGAATTTTGCATCGCGATCATCGTCTCTCTCTCTCTCTCCTTTAATTCCTCCCAATCCTACTGTCTATCGAATCACATCATCTGAGATCTGATATTGAGCATTACGCGTCTTATGTAGAGGAGTATTATAATTACATGAATCGTGTTTGAATAGGAAAAAAGTTCATGCATTTGTATAATTTTATAATATTTTTTCATAATTTGAAGACAATAAAATGAACTGAAATTTAAAAAAATTCTTTTTCATAACTGGTATACGCGTAATTTTCAAATAGTGATGTATGACAAAAAGAAAGGGTCACTTCTCTTACTTGAAAACTTCTAGTAGAAAAAAACCATAACGATTCGAACATGCAAAATAAATTAACTAAATGTATTATTACAATAAAATTTCAATTTATTCAATATTTACACGCGGTATGTATTACGACAAATTTAATTAAAAAATTAATGAAAATTCTGTAATCTAATTTTACAAGTCAAGACTAATGAAATAATTGTTCATTTCTTTAGCCAATTAATTTACAGACCACAATGGTATCGAGCAACGTAACTTGAATTATGTGCAATTTTCTTCTACTACCTTCACTGTATCAGTATTTTTAGTTTCATATTGTGCCATTTATATTCGTTGAATGTGTGTTCTTTTAGCGATATAAATGATATTTCTTCAGCGATTAAAGTCTCATTTTTCTCTCTTTTTTTCCTCTTATTTTTCCTCGAAAAATCTTTCCAACACTTTGGTCTGTTATTTATTGCAATTAAATGTAATAATCTACCCATGCAATGTAAAATTTTATTAATAATTAACGAGTAAACTTTAACGTTTGTTTTATTTGCTTTGCAGTTTAAATTTTCAATGCATCTATTAAATAAAATATTAAAACCAATCCAGGTAATTTCTGAATCTCCTGCATCGCATTTTGTTGGAGTTTTGATAAATCATAGCTTATAAAGAATTAAAAAATGCTGAAATTAAGTTATAAAATGACTATTGGTATCTTTGAAATTTAATTTATTAATGAAAGTATGAAATAGAATAAACTCTTTATTACAATAACAAATGATGTTACTACATGCTACAAAAGCACAATTTTTTAGCAATGCCCCGATGCTTCGCTCTTAATTAGATGCTAACGTCTGTTCGTCAGTGAATAATTGTCTGACGTTTAATGGTAATTATGTTTTTACTATCATCATGAATAACATTATAGTCTCTCTGACGAATAAACTCTTGATCGACTCCCAAAGTGCTAGGATCAACCGTTATAGCACTAACTCCACGGTTTACCTTTATAAGACGATCAAGAATCCCGTCACGCCGACTCGTGATTGCGGTTATGTAAGGACCGCAATGCTGAATTACAGGTGGCAGAGTTTCAAAGTCCGGTCTGTAGTATTTGCTGTCATTCTGTCTGCATTCACCATTTTGTTACTCTTGGCTATATTCGTTTAACAACATTTGGATTCGGGTAGGAATATAGTCGCAAATCATGGCAGCGCTTATGAATAAAGCGATAAAAAAATACTCCAGTGTCTGGTTCTTAGAATTCTATTACAACGCAGAAAGAAATATTATCTGCATTATTGTGAAAATATTGAAAGGTAGAAAATTTTATAAAGCACTCTTTCATTGAGTATATCGTGGAAGTTTGGCTTACGAACTTAACGTAAGCATATAATTATTTTACTTTCATAATTGTTCAATTTGCGGTGCACTTCAACATTGCGGTACTTAAATTCTATACATACGTAAATTATCCGCGTAAATTATGCACTGCGAGTTGAACAGTTTGCTTCGTTTACAATGGATAAATAGGTATTTGTAAAAATTTTGATATAATGTGAATTATTACGTAGTTTCTTTAAACAAGGTGATTCTGCGTGCTTTGATTAGACTCGCCTGAAAGTGCAAGACTAGAAACTGTTCCTTTAATAAATAATAAGGTTTTAGTGCGAAAGAAGGCCATTAATAAGAATATATCTCGAAAACTTCAAAGTATTGAAATGTTACAATTACTAGGTGTAGTTTTAAAGAAAAGTTTTGAGAAAGGCTTTTAATGAAATTTAATTTTTATACAATGCTGGCAATTCGAGGAATTATGAAAGGCAAGTTCGTAGGTAAATTAATCAAGTTTAGGAAATTGATATAATTAGGAATTTTTTGGAAAAATTCTGCCAAAGTGATAACAAAATATTATGACAAGAAGAGTAATGCATCAAAAGCAGCAGCAAGCAGAATTGTTTCTCAAGTTATGCAATCAAAAGCTTTGAAATTTGGCACTGCAATTTAGTATACGTATTACTGCAACTGCACAGTTCATAACGACGAGACTCTGCGAATATACATATATTAACGTACTTATAGGTGATGATTAGTGAGGAAGCCAGTCAGGGTAGCATCTGGTTAGCCATAATTACGCAAATGATACCGAAGACTTAGATGAATACGAACGGATATACACAAAATAGCCGACATATCAAAATTTCAGATGCGTTCGGGTTAACAAGTGTAGGCCTCGGAGGCTCGATGAAATCGGTACCCAGCATTACGGGATAGGAAGAGGGATTGCGTTTGGACGATGCACTTGGATTTATGACGATCGTACCGTAAGATTTGCGCCCCTGCAAAAACAATATATTTGGACGCGGAGACAAGTCGACTAGGAAGTGCGTCCGGTGAGCATAGACTGTACGCCCACGCGGATTAAGCGCACGAAGATTGAGCTACGTGACAATCTTAGTAAAATAGATTATACCGCGATGATGATTCCGATTTAGAAGAGAAGGAAAACCGATCTCCTACGTATTATTGTACGTCGGATAAAGTGCGGAAGTTGTTGGAACAGTGTTACGATGCTACTGCGAATAATCTGTGAAAGGGGAAGCCAGGAAAACGGGAGACAAAAATTCGACCGAAACTGTCCACTATCTCAGGAATGTTGGTCGTTAGAAAAGATAGAGATGGCCGGCGAGTAAGAGAAGCGGGAGGGAGAGAGAGAGAGAGGGAGCGAGAGAGATCATGGCCATTCTTATGAAATCGAGATCTACAGAATTTCGTCTCAGTTTTTTCTCAATTGACTATAGTGGCTCACGTGAGCGAATCACGGGAAAAAAATTCAGTAGCTCGTCAAGCCGAATGAATAAAAGAATAAAGAAGTTTTACTGTATAGATGAAAACCAACGATGAAAATCAACGGCGAATATCACAGTCAAATAATCTTTCGTATTTGTGTATAAGTATGTATATATGCGTGTACACATTTACAGATAGACAAGCATATAGAAACATTCGAGAAGCTGGTATTGACAGACGATTTACATGCAAATTCCTTCATCGACTCGCTGATTTTTCAGTGAACAAATTTAAAATTAAAGCTCCGTTCCCGAATCTCAGTATATTTTTGAAGGGAAATGAATAACAAATAATATATCCTTCTTACTAACTCTCCGCGAAATCTTTTCTTTTTACTTCGCTCGGTCCTGTATTTCTGGCTGTATGTAACTTTTGCTGAATTTTAGCAAAGGTCTGTTAGCATAATGTTTATAAAACTTGTCAGATAGTTTGGGGAAACTTCAAAAGCCCCACTCAAGAAATATACTTTTTGAAATTATGTTTATTTTCAATGAGTTACTACTAGTTGTTGGTGCTACTGTTGAGCTTCGGATCAGTTCTAGGTAACCTTTCAAGGTAACTTGCCTCCTTCATGAATTCACTGGATCAAGTCATATATTTGTTTAATAGTTTAAAAACAAATTTTTTTTTTTCGTAAAGAATAGACTTTAAATTAAATTGCCTAGGCTGAATTTTATCCTTACGCGATCGCACTCAGCGATCTTGCCTGTCTTGCGAAAGAACGTTTTTATAAAAGAAAAATTTGTTGAAAATTTAACGAAATTCGAAAAGCTAAATTTCTTAATGATGCGAACTCTAGCACCTTGGTCTAGGACTACACAAAACAAAGGAGCGTATTAATTAATAAAAATGAACGTAAAAAGCCAGATCGGAAACTCATTAAAACAGTGTATAAAAATATAAAGAAAAAAATTAAAAAAAATTAAAAAAAAAAAATAAAAAAATGAAATCACTGGTAATGTTGGATAAAGGAAACGAGAAGTATCAAAGTGGTAAATTTCATCTCAACTCCACCAAAAGACTTATCAAGTCTCTAGAGTATCTAGATTGACCTCCTATGGTTCACTAATATGGATCTTAATATTTTGCCTCGGTACAGGATTTATTTTTCATTAAAAATAGTTAGCTACCGAGATTATGTCATTGATCGTAAAGGAGAAATACAGCAGCCTATGAAATCGATATATGACGATGCTATATTACTTGTTTGCAAGATAAAATAAAGTAGAGAAAGAAAAAGGAAGATGAGCGCGGTCGAGATTCCGGAAGTCTATCGCACACTTCCGACATCTTTTGGAAAGCGCAGACCTTCTTTTTCAACCTCGTATGATACTTGTTCTCGCTTCTTGCAGTAGTGCTCGCATAAGGTTTTTCACCCTCGTTGTCGTCTATATATATATATATATATATATATATATATATATGTATGTATATCTCGCTCTTTCGTGTTCTCTACCCTTATCTCTCTCTCTCTCTCTCTCTCTCCCTCCCCCTTCCTCTCCTCCTCTCTTTATCTTTTCTTTTTCTTCCCTACTTTTTCTCCATCTCTCTTGCATCCGTTTGCATGTTCTGCTCCTTCTAGATCCGACTGCGACCGGTATATTATTTCGTCCTACTTTTCCCTCCAATGACAGACTTTCTAAAAGTACAAGCTTGATGTACGACCTATACCGGTGTATTAGCATATAGCGTGCACTCCTTCTGCATTTTATACGCGTTAGTTCGCTTTTCCCATTCTTTACCCTCGTGCGTCTGCTCCGTATTATCATCCTCTGCTTGAGAAATATACGGCCAACGCCGCTGTTCGTCAACGCAACATTAGCAGGTAAAATTAGCCCGCGACAGGGAAACCAAACGAGTTCGCTCTGCTTTTTCCGCGATAGTCGCGAGCGTTTGTCGGGGGCAATCATCGCTTGTATGCATTATCCGAAACAGCTGGAAAAGAAGCGATATTCGAAACGAATGGCAAGGCAGAGGCGCACTCGACTCGTTCGCTAGGCAGTTACGCGCGACAGTTACTTATTAGGCGCCGAATAAGTGCTCCGAAAGATAATACGAGAAATGACGATCGGAATAAAGATCAATACCGCTAACTCGATAAACGAGGAGGCTCCGAGGGAACTCGGCCCGCGCGGTAAGGCAAACTTCCCTAACTTCGGCCTCGGCGATATTTTTGCACTCGGTAGCTTTTACGCTTGCAAGGGAAGCCCGGCAGGACGAGACGCTCGAGGAATACTACGAGGTGGACACGAGCGCTCAGGTGCAACGATTGTGGTCCGCGCTCGGAAGGTGAGGCGGCAGCGAACTCCCGAAGGTGAGATCAAAGGCGAGGCCGGCTCGCGAGGCGGGGAGGGGCTAACTGATTTCCGGTCCACGGAGCGAGTGCAGACGCTGCTAATTCGGATAGATTTGCGTTTTTGTGCGCGGGTGTAGGTGCGCGGGTGGCTGTACTGTGCGCGGGCAGACAGAAAAAGAAAGGCAAACGAGAGCAGCGGCAAGACAGATTTATGTGCACATTGAGTGAGACGGAATTGTTGACCTGCGCCATATTCAACAACTCGAATGCACAGAGCCCTCGGAGTTGAAAGAGCGACGCTCGTACAGCGGCGATAAACGAAAGATTTCTCGTCGGTTTAGTAGGCTCATGATTATTTCAAAGCCCGATTTTCATTACCATATTTTTTTTTTTTTTTTTTTTCCCCTTTCTCTTAGTCGCTCTTTTTTCGCTTCTCTGGCAGCCCCCGCCCCCCCCCGCCGCCCCGCCGCCGCCCCACCAGCCTTTTCGCTCTTTTTGCCCTCGAGAAGCTTTAAAGCTCGACGGGAAAAGCCGCGCACTCGCACATAAATAAAATGAAAGGCCCGCGTGTTTAGATAGCGAGCAAGCGCTCGGAAAAGAAAGCCATCGCCAGAAATGGTGCGAGGATTGTTAATGGGGAGGTGTCTTGAGAACACGATGTAGAGGGCAAAAAATAGCGGGAGCGACTGCGAGGGGGCAGCCTAGTTTTCTCCGGCGTCCCGATTAAATCGCGGGCGCGTACCGCGCGCCACGGGAATCAGAGTAAGGACCGGAGAGTCGTCGGTCTCGACTCCGCCGGAGTACCTCGGCACGTTCTAGAACGCTTTGAGTGCTTACTAATGGGCTGGCGGGACTTTGCATTGGACGCGGCGAGGGCGGGGGCGGGGGCGACGGGGTCGAGCCTGCAAGACGACGGAAGAAGAGCCGGTCCCCGCGTCTCGAGGAGGGCGCAGACAGCGTTAACGAAGATGACCACGCGCAAGGGTTAGCCCCCATCTCGATTGCTGCCCCTCCGGCTCTCCGCCCAGCTCCAGGTCGTTCCACTGGCTCGTCGGTGGAGCGCCGCCAGTGCCGGGCTCCTCCGGATCCGACCGTCTCGGGGAAGCCGACGACCGCGGCCGAGGGGCAAAGCTTCGGGGCTATATCCGTTAGCTCTCGCGAGAGTAATAGCCCTTGAGTAAGGATCGCGTTTTCGCAGAGCGATTACCGGGTTGCGCTTTAGCGCCCCGGCGATACTCCTCTTATCGGGGCTGAAAGAGCGGAATACGCCCGCACGGCGGTTGATACCGCTGGAGGTGCAAGCGCCAGAGGGATGGCGATGGTAATAAGACGAGACTGCGAGTCGTGAAACGTAACGAGCTACGAGGAGCTCCGTTCGAAATGTCACTGCAATCAGCGCGAGACGAGGCCCCGAGTGCGAGAGCCGCGATCTTCAAAGCGCTCCTTACTGCCTCGTCTTCGTCGCTTCCTGCCTCCCTCCCTCCCTCCTCTCTCCGTCTGTCTCTCTATCTGGCTCCTTCGACCGGGCCGTTTGGCTTTTTCTACGGCTCTCTCGGGGTAGCGCGAATGCATGCGCTCCGGCGAGAGCTCGTAAAATGAAGAGACGCCGGTGATCTTTGAGGCGTTGTCTCTTTTGCCCCCGCAGACCTCGCAACTTCAGAGCGACGATCCTTCTTCCCTCTCTCGCTAGATTTGACCTCTCTCTGGGCGTGATTTTATTTTGCCGCTCGGCTCCGAGCCGCTGCACTCTCGTGTATTTTGGCGCGATAGGAAACGGCTCGGCTCCACTCGCTAATTCTAATTACAAGCGCCTCGCTTCTTCGTAATAAGCATGTCGCTTGTGAATAGGTGAAACATTAACGGTCATTTTTTAACTCTTAAAGATCCCATCTCGACTGCTCGATACTAAATGCTGCCTTTAATTTATACCTTTACTTTATCGCGCCTTTAGCGATATTTTAGCGCCTCAAATGTACTTCGAAAATATAAATTTTCAAAATTACGTACAAACATGTGGGCTAATTTATTTTCTGCATCCTTGCAGATAAAGTAACGCCGTGTAAATGTATGTTACACGTTTAAATGTTGTAGTAGCTTGTAACGTCGCCGTTGCATTTTTACCCTATTTTCCCATCTTTAATATTGTTTCATATTACAAAATTGTACCGTTGAAAATATCTACTAATTCATTTATTCCTGAAAAATTTCTTCAGTCACTGATATCTCAATATTTTACCGAAATCAGCAAGTCAAACGCGCGTGCATTTTTAAAGTATTGCTGAAATTTTTTTACATAAAGCAAAATTGCCCAAATATATAAAGTAAAGAAAGACCTAAAAATGTCGGAAAATTCGTTGAAAAACAACTTTCCTCATGATGTACACCATAAAATATTTTCGAACAATAATTTACTTTTTTTTTTTTTTTTTTTTTTCTTGAAAAAACCAACTAATATTACATAACACTGCGTACAACTATAAAAAACCTAATGGCTTTAACTAACAAATTCGAAATGCGCAGCTCTCATTGTTGTTTACTACGTGTATAAAAATTAAAAATTAAAATATATACACTATGAATCTATACTCGAAAAAATTTTTTATTTTGCAAAATGTTTTTTTAGTAAAATGTTTATTTCGGGCTCCTGATCACCTTTAACCAAAAGTTGGGATCGAGCAATTAAAAATGACTCGTAAAATCGGTTATTATATCAGAAAAATAAATTCAGTTTAAGAAAGCAGAATGCAAGGGGACTACTAATCTGCGCGAAATAAAAATTGATATATTTATAAAGCGGAGGATTAGTAATCTTTAATAAAAAGAAAAATATTTGCCAAAAAAGAATGGAGGATATTACGAGCGTCTATGTACTTCTGTCAATTACATCGGGTAAATGATGCATGCACTTGAATTTAAAATCCAGTAGAATCGTAAAAGAGAAATAAAATGTAATGTTTAGTGGAACGATTGCAATGAAGAAAAGCAATCGTTGATAATCTTTATAGGTGGACAATAGTATAAATTTTTCACGATTGTAAGAGGAAATACGGTTATGCCACTCCAATATAGACAAATTTATAAATTTCGCTTACGCTCGAGTTTATTACATATGTGACCAAGCTGGCATGAGGTACTTCGTAAGCAATTCCTGGCAATTCTGATACTCGAGCGCGAATTCGTAGCGGAGAAACTTCGTCGACAACGAGGAACGAGACGCGGGAACGAAGGCTGGGTCGAAAATTGGTAGAGAAGGGATATAGCACGAGCGAGAGGCGAGAAAGGAAACGAAGGTAATGGACCTCTTCGCTTCTCTCCTCCCAACCCCTCGATCTCCTCTCATCGCCGCTCTCTCTCTCTCTCTCTCTCTCTCCCCCCGACCCTCTACAGGAGGACTCCTCTCTCGCCCGGCCGCGTCGTATCGTCTCCTCTTTCGCTTCTCTCGCAAACTAGACGCGGACCATACGAGGACGATTATGCATATCCACTTGTTATCGGAGAGGGAAGTACCGCTCGCGTAGTACAAGGCAGCGGAGTAGTACACCGCAACGGAGCACGGGCGCTTCCAGGGGAGGTGAGAGGCCGGAGCGCGGCTAACGCGGCCGTCGACATTGGTTACAAAAGTAATACCAGTAGTAGTTCTAGTCGCAGAGTAGTCGGCCGGGGAGGAGGATGAGGAGGGGGGGGGGAGAGGCTCTGTCTTCGTGACAGTGGGTATGAAGAGACGCGGATAGAAAGCTCGCCGTAGTTACCGGAGAATGAAAGAGACTTGCCCCGGCGGCCGCCCCTGGCCGCCCCCCCCCTCGGCCCGCGCCCGGAGAAAGCAAGCAATGCGAGAATTGTGTACTTTGCTAATTACGTTGTATTGCGCGTTAGGTGTACCGGAGGTACTGGCCGAGCCACTGCCGGAGAGAGGGACAAGTTTGCCAAAGCTCACTACTAATATTATTCGTAAACAAGACGAGTGATTATTCTTGTGATTAACCAAGCTCGGCGCACTTTCCCATTCGTTTCTCCTACTGCTACCCCCGATCTTATGCACCGCATCTCGCAATTATCGGAGCACTTCAATTGCCTCGCTCTAAGGTCGGATGATTTCTTCTTCTTTTTCTTTCTTTTCTTTTCTTTTCTTTTTTTTTTCTTTTTTTTCTTTTTTTTTCTTTTCTTTTTTTCGTCTTATTTCCCTGCACAAAGATACACGAGCGCAGCGATTTAATCGCCATGGGTACTATACGACTCGCTATATTATTCATAACCTCGGCTGGTACGGACCTTTTTATTGCAAAATGCCCGACAGCATTGACCGATACCGGTGGAGCTAATATCATTTACATATGTCTACATTTTAGTCCCAGCCATTGCCTCTGCGCGAAGATGAATTAGCATGCAAAGAAGACTGGATTATCCGCAAGAATTTGCAATACAAACATGCGACTGTTGGCCACTTTTGTTTGACGTGACGCGGCAGTAATCATACGCTTCCCAACGGGATTAGCTGATTTCTTTTAGAAGCAACGAAGGCCAAAGAAATTCTATCCCACGCGTGTTTGGTATAAGCTATCGTATTTATCGACGGGCTGGGCCGTAAAGTAAGAAGAGTCATTGCGTCGGACGGGCGGAAGACGAAAAACCCTCGGAGAAAGTACGTCCGGAGGGTCAAGGCGAGAGAGCAGGGATAAGAGCAGAGGGGAACCAAGGGAGCGACTCGTGAAAATATGCGAAAACAATCGATAATAGAGTTTTGAAAAAAGTTGGCGCCATTTTGCAGCGAACACGGAGAAGTTAGACATTACTAGCGAATCGTCGGTCTCTGACACCTGCCCTCATATTTCATCCGTCATTCATTCATTTTTCACGAATGCGAGGTAGGGACCTATTACACACAGATGTTAAGGAAGTTTAGTGGACCTCCGAGACTTACTAATTGCATTATTCACTGTCACGCGCCAACTTTTACCACGCCCAATCAAGCCGCTGCACTAATTAATTGAAGATCAGAAGTGAGGTCCGTGGAAGCAGCTAATCATTTGCCAAAAGGAGCTTCGATTAACTTTCGTTCGATAGTATTCAAATTATGATTTTTAAATATTTTAACGGCCGGACTTTGCTATTTGCCGCTTATCCATTCGATAAGTAGGTGCATTGTGATTCAGCTAATTAATAATGAAAAATTGCAAGGGCGAGCGTTGATTTTTTTTAATAAGCTGCAAAAATAGATTGGGTCACAATGCCTGCATTATAAATGGCGATTGGCTAGGAGTTTCCTGGAATTCTAATGCTGCGATTAAAAAAAATTAGGAATTAAAATTCACAAAGCTAAGCCAACGTAATTATTATGTACTCTTTTTATCGAGTAACGAAAATCCATTTAAGTGCCACCGAGATGTTTTTGTACATATTTTTTTATTTACTGACAAAGTCGATAAGCTCACATACATTCGATATAATATATCGAATTTA
The DNA here is from genome assembly GCA_018907135.1 of Kradibia gibbosae. Classification (NCBI taxonomy): domain Eukaryota; kingdom Metazoa; phylum Arthropoda; class Insecta; order Hymenoptera; family Agaonidae; genus Kradibia; species Kradibia gibbosae. The sequence continues at coordinate 3,463,686 of JACCHX010000006.1, read as the reverse complement.
AGCCAATGGAGAGGGCAAAAAAGTTGCAAAGAAACAAAATTAGAAATCAAGAGATACTCTACATTTGTCAATGGTAATCAAATTTAAGTGAAAAGACATCGATCGCGTCTTTTCTTTTTTTTTTTTTTCTTTTTTCTTTTCCTTTTGTAACAAAAACTTAATAATTCATTAGATTCGATATTACATTCGAGCTTTAAAATGCAGGCAAGAGCATTCGATTTTCGACATTGGCATTCCTCTCGAAACGCGGTATTTATTTACGGCAATGCCAGCTCGTCACTATTTACGGGACGCGTGTGAGCGATGAGTAGCTGAAGCACATAAAGCCAGGAGTGTGCGTGCGAATGAGATTTTATCCGCAAGGAACGATGGGAAGACAAAGACCGCGGGCAAGGAAGTCGAAGCGAGGCGACGCTCTGTACGACTGGGGAGGCGCGAAGGAGCGAGAGACGGCAGGAGGTAGAGAGAGAGAGAGAGAGAGAGAGAGAAATCCACCGCTCGCCGAGGCGCCTGCGTGTATTTAGGAGCGAGCGAAGAGGCGACGGAGCGAGGGGGGGTGTACTTGTTACTTAGCGCAGAGAGTCGCATGTATCAGCCGCCCCGGCAATAATACGTGACTGGAGCCGAGCCGCGGAGGCCGCTCGTGGAGGAAAGGGTGAATTGCCGGCGGGGGGGGGGGGAGGTAGGAAAAAAGCCGCAATCGGTGCACGCTCCGGCCGGCCGAGCGCGGATCGGGGCTCGGCTATGGACCGCGGGTCCCAATGGCTCGTGGTCCTCGAAACTTCGGAGCGCGTGGGCGGCAGCGGCGGCACGGGGGGAGTAAGCAGCGCGAGCCAAGCGCACTCCTCCCCGCCTCCTCCTGCCTCCCCCCCCAACCTAGCTCTGGAATTCCTGAAAACAGCGGACTAATGAAACATACGCTCGCCACTGCACGCGGTCCAAATATCCGGCATCTCGCATCGATGCCCCTCTCGCAGAGCACCATAAATCAGCCCTCGCGGCCGAATTAATGCCCCCGATATCGGTTCCTCCCCGGCCTGCTTGTCGCTTGGCCGGCCTCGGTGACCCACTGGAGGCCGCTCGACCGGCCGGGACTACCCTGCTCCTCTCGAGGCGAGGCAGCAACTCTCCTCGAGTCCTTTCCTTCTCTCCTGGCTCTCGGCTCTCCTTCCCAGTTCGGACTCGGTTCCACGGGATCCTTTGCCCTTGCGCTCTTTCCCGAATCGTTTTCCCGTGGCTGACTCCACCTCCTAAAAATGTTGGATCTTTAACCATGTATTAATTTCTAATCCAGAGAGCTGCAAAATACATTAATTTGTTGATAATTTGTAAGATAAAAGCCCAAGAGTCCCATAGGACCGATAATTTAGACATTTTTCCAATCTCCCTTTAAAATAAAGCGTCATCCTTTTTTCCCATTAGATCTAGAATATAAACTATTGTAAAAGTACCATTCGGTGTTGTATCTGTGTATTGTAATGTGGGCGATTCCTAATATCACGATGTAAAATCTTGTGCTAAGTATAATAAAATCAAGAATCCGCTTATAGCCATTCTCTGCTTACTTTATTACAGGAATTCTCAAGAAAGAATTTCCTTAAACTAACCGCATTCGGTTTCTAGAGCCATCCGTATTGCAAGGCGTGACAATTTAAATAATCTTCTCTTTAATATTACGACTTTTTTTATGATCACCCATAATGATTGTAATTGATACAAATATAGTAATTAGTAGTGAAAGGCTAATATAATCATGTAGAATACTCGATGACTGTGGACTTATTTTAGATACAATTATAAATAACTCTAAAGATACTAAATGGTTACCACTCATTTTTCCAATATCGTAAACAATTCAACGATAAAAGTGTAATTTGAAACAGCTTTAAACGTTGAAATTATAATACTAGAATTGTAGTATTAATGATATACGATAGTGTATGTTTATGGTTGCTTGATGCGAAAAATTTCTGAAAATTCTTCTGTAACGTGTAAAAACACTGAAAATGCTCTACAAATATTTCCATCGCAATGGAATAGTAAGAATAATTACTTAAATCATCAAAAATATACATAGATTATGAAATAACAAGGGGGAAACGTTGGTTATCCATGGATTATAAAGATTTACTCGTTCATAATTTTTTTTTTCATGACCTAGAAAGTCAAATGAATGATGTCAATTTTCTGTTTGTTTATTAAAAAAGCATTTCCATTTAAATTAATCGAAAATAAGAAAGAATGAAAGTACTTTTGATTCGATATATATTTGCTTTTCCTCTACTCGCATTTGACATAGAGTATTATGGTCATTGACAATATGGAGATTGCAAAGCGCGTGACTTCTTTTCGCAAATTAAAATATAAGTTTTTACTTGTATTTTGAGGGTTAATAGCAACGAGCAAGGGGTGTGAAATTGAGCCCAGAGATAACCTGGTTTTATTCTTCGAACTATCGCTCTTTCTCTATATCTTCAATGTTACGCGTAGAAGCAGTGCAGTATGGAATCGTTACATGGAAATGTCTGAAGCATGCAATTCTCTCTATCCATCCTTCACCGATATTCCTTATCTTTTTCTTTTTGTCTATCTCTCTCTCTCTCTCTCTCTCTCTCTCTCTCTCTCTCCCTATCTAAGTCGTTTCTCGTTTTGGATTCGTAGCCCGCAATTACGGCGACGGTTAATTCGTAAACCATTTGAATGTCTTAATGAACGTTCGAGCGTGAAACGAAGGAAAATCGGAGGCGGAAGTGCATCCAAAAGGGAATTCTCTGAAAAAGTAATCGGGAAATCATATTCCGTATTCATCCCGTAGAGAAAAATATAGATGATAAAGGTGCATAAAGTTAATGACAGAACTGCGCGAAAGAAAAGTATTGAAAAGCGTAAGTGAAAAAGGCGAATGAAAAGACGGAAGGTTTCAAAAGTATATCAAAACCATGCAGTCCGGATATTGTAGGAAAAATTATAATGAAATACGTGTATATTAATCTTATAGTTAAAGATACATTCTATTATTGCCACGTACAAGTGAAAAATTGTATTATCCCGTATAATTATTCAAATGAAAAAACTTTATCGGTTATTTTATTTTATTTGCAATTTAGCGCTGAAATTCTTTTCCGCGGGTAATTATCTAATTGTTTAAAAGGTAGTAAATAAAGTGTTGAATATAAAAGTACCCATTATATTGAAATTTCAAAACTGAAAGCAGTAAGTGAATATACATACTAAAATTATAGTCCTCGTTAGTTTCCTTTGTTCTTTACCAATTTATAAATATATAATATAAATTATTTAATACGTTAAACTTATGCTAAAAGATAGTATAAGTTATTGATTGCATGACCAGAAAAACTTAAAATTCTCTATGCATAAAAATAACAAATAGATTTATTTCGTCTATTTAATCGTAAAGAATTATTTATTAAAACTTTTATTAATTCATTTTAGTATTTTGTGTTTTCAATTATATAAAAAATACATTTCTTAACAAATAAAACGCAAATTAGTTATTTTAAATATTTCATTAATATTCTTTGTTTCGTAATGATTTTTTTAGAAAAATATATTGTCATAGAATTTATTGTACTTTTCAAAGTAGTCCATTAGCATCAAATTACGTTACTACTGTCAAATATAAAACGGAAAATCAGATTTATGCATACTTCGCAAATTCTTTCAATACAAAATCATTTTTGACTATACAATCTATAAATATAATTTGTCACTAACGTTTTCATAAAAATACTTAGAAATTACTATTTCCAAATATTTTGTAGGAACACAATAATAAAAATTGAAAGTTTTTATATTTAAAATATAGGGTTTTAATATTAACAAAATTTTTAATAGTAAAAATATTTCGTTTAATCGACCATTATCCAAAATCAAATGTTTTTAAAATTTTGACTTTTCTTCGATTCGTGTAAATTATACTTTATAAAAATATCACTAAATCTTAACTTCGTTATTAAATTTTAACAAATATTTAAATACTTTATGCGCACAGAAAATAACACCTACGAAAAAATAAAATTGTATAAAGATATCACGTGACTTAAAATAGCTCTTAAAATAAGTTTTAAAGAAAAAGTTATTTATAGCAGTGGTAGTAAAATGTATCAAATAGGATTTTCAAGTTTATTAAAAACTGATTTATTTAATTGAAAAATAGATCCTTAGTTTGATCTGAGTGACTAAAAATGACTCCTTCTACCTTCAACATGTAATCGTAAATTTGTTTAATTAATTCATAAATAGAAATGTTTACCTTATAAATAAAAAAGATCATAATAATGACTTTATTTATCACATTTTATTAAATGTTAAGAATATTTATTATAAGAAATCATGGCTGTGGAATAAAACATTATAATTTAAAACTATTTTTCAATTGATTTTAATAAATCCTCCATTATTTTTAGATTTAATGCCCAATTTATTATCTATATTACAAAATAATATTTTTTTATATATTTATTTCACTATAAATATTTATAATATAGCAATTTTTAATATTAATGTTTAACTTGCCTAGTACAAGGCTAAACCGACTTCCATGATTTAGATCATTTTTATTCGTCTTTTATTAGAAGTAGTTTTGTTATATAATAGATAATAAATATATTTAATTAAAATTTTTATTAAAACAAATACTCTGCTTTTAACAGGTAAGCATCCAACTCGATTACCTTTTCCTCAGAGAACGAGGGCTCTTTATTCGCCTAAGATTCATCAATAAATTAACGTACATAAGGTAAGATAATTTTATCCTTCATTGAATGAGATTAAATTTCTTTTGTAACTTAAAAGCTGGAGAACGATATAATTGTAAGGAAAAATTCAGCTGAGAATTGTGACCGGGACGTAATATTATTATATTAATAATTTTCACAGAGGGGATATTTATTAAAGTTTTCGTTAATATACGTAGCTTGCATTAAGAGATACGAGCACTAATTGCCATTATTGGAGAAATTGGTAGTTAGTTAAGGACGATAAGGTAATGAATATTACCGATCGAGCAATCTATAGGAGAGCTTCGAGTTCCTCGCACGATGGCGCCACCAACGAAGGCACAGCACATTTCTATATCTACGAGTTCGCAAGCCGGAAATCTAAATAAGAACGGAGAGTATTATCGTTAACAACAGGTGAAACTCGATTGCCAATGGGCGACCGAGGCACACAGACGAACCTCTTGAAACTATCGGCATTAAGGCTCGCAATATCTGCGAGACACTCGCCCTGTAACTCAATGTTCTCGCGATTGCAGACAATCGAAAGCTCAACGGCTTGCGACCCTACGAGTGAACGGCTTAAGACCAGATCATCGGAGGCAGTATCCCGACCGCCAGGTCGCCTCTCCCTTATCGCTCGCTCCCCCGTAGTCCCACCCGCTATCGGTGCTGCTCCGAGCGTAGCGGCGCGGCGCGTCCTTGCCGAGGCCTGGATTACGGCCCCTGAATCGGGAATATTTCTTCCGCGGGGGCCGAGGGGCATCCCAAGGAAGCCGATCTAGGGGGGGATACAGCCGAGGTGGCCCGGGGCTCGGGGGGGCATCGGCCTCCTTGCCGGAGGTGTCGCGCGGCTCGAGCTGCCGAGGGCTCTACGACTCGGCTGCGTGTTTACGAGGCATTAAATCCCGAAATTATTGTCCCGACCAGTTGTGGGAGGCACATTGCATAATAAATCCTTGCTGGCGGTTCGAAAAAAGCGCCGCGCTGACGGATGACGATAAAATACCGACGTTCCGATGTCCAGTGGCCGATGGGTCGAAGGTGGGTTGGAGCGCGAGGGCGAGAGGGAGGAGGAGGGGGAGGGGGGAGGAGAAGCGTCGCCAGGGCGATTAGATGTATGCAAATTATTGATTTTACAAAGCGAACCGTTGCGGACCATCGCAGGACGACGAACTTTGAAACCGCTCCTTCTCCCGTCACTCGTCAGCAACCCTAACAGTCACTCTTTCCCTTCTCTTTAAAACTTGGTTTTTACCCTCAGGCAGTAGCGCCCCCGACTCTTCAGATTATATATACGTGCATACGTGCACACACGCGCGCGCAAACACGCACACGCACACGCACGCACATTATATATATATATATATATATATATATATATTAAGCGAGTCCCCCTGAGAAAATCCAGTTGATTCAGGACAATCGCCGGATACGTAGATTCGACTGTGCGCCCGCCAATTATTAAGGATCGGATTTATATTGGATTTTGAGGCACGTCCGTCGCACCCGTAAATTGATAATCATTATCAACTTTTCATTGTTAACGTTTTAATGGCTGTGTAAATTATGTAAATGCCATTTTCACAGAAATTATTCTAATAAAATTCTTGCCCGAACATTAGGATAATGCATTTTACTGAAACGCGCATAAAACCAATCGTCTTGAAACCCCGATTGTTCACTGCTTAATTACCATTTTATAGATTATTATAATAACTAAAGGAAAACAGACAATGCCCCTGATTCATTTGGTTTCTTCGTATAATTAATATTATATGAGTGATGAAAAAATATTTTAGCCTCTTTAAATTTACCTTCAGGGTTCCGTGTCACTTTTTTAAGCTCATTTGTAAAATATCCATTTAACGATTTACCGAATAAATGTGTAATGAGTACATACGTCAAGCATTATTTTATATACTTTTATTAACTATTTGAAGAGTATTTGGAAACTGAAAATTTGTATAATTAATGCGAAAATATCATTAGAATTATTAAAATAACACTTTCAATTCTCAAAACTAATGTTTCTCATTAAGTGCATATTATTATGTTTATTTATACGTTTTATTTATACGAAAAGACATTCAAAATTTTACAAATTCCCTTAACTAGATATTTTCAATTACAAAATACTGAAAATACTAGCTTTAATAGAAAATCTATATTCAATTCACTAGAAAAGTAATTTTGTCGAAAATAATAACATTTTTTCGATTGGCTCGAAGGCGGACAATAATTGCATAATTCTCATGCAATTATTGCCAAGAATAGGAACAATTAGCCGAATAACCATAATAAAAAAAAAATGTAAGAATTATTTGAAGTACAGACTACAATTGTGTATGATTGAAGCAGAATTTGTTAATCGGTTAAAAGCATTATTGATTCATTTAAAAAAAAATCAATATCTAGTAAAATTGACTATTTATTTGAGAAAATATCGCAGCAACTAGTCTTATCAATATTGTCAATATTTCTAAAGTACATTTTGCCATATCTAGATTGTTTGACTTAAGTGTATAACAAACTATATTTCACGAACTAAGACAAATTAATTATAAAAGCCAACAGTGCAACTTGTAGCAATGACCGCAAATACGCTATTTAAGCAATATGAATGAAAACGATGTGGTTTTTCCAGCTTGAAAAAAGGGGTCGCAAAAAATGCACGAACTTTATTTTTAGATAACAATGAAGAAAAAAAGGGGGGGCGGGATCGGTAAAAAATGATCTTATGAAAATGTAACGGCTAGAAAGTGCTTTCGTGCGTGAAAACGGAATGAAAAAAAAAAGGCGAGCCGGCGCTAAAGGGGAGACAAAGAGCGAATAAGTGCGTGGGTTATTTCCCTCGAAAAACACTCAATTTTTCTTCGAGCGTGCTCGGCTTGGCATTTTCGCGCAGAGCGAATTTCGCACGCTCGTAAAAAAAAAAAATATCGAAGTCACCGTATTAAGCAGTAAGACGGATATCGGCACCTCCTCGTAAGCGCACACCACCGGTAACAATCGCTCGCCAATGCCTGCATTCTCCTTCCGTCTTATCACCCCGATCCGGTGCACTCTTCGTCTCTTCTCCCCCCCCCCCGCCGCCGTTAAAATTCTAAATACGACAATTCGAAAATTCGCAAAATCGCTCCCGCGGCTCTGTGAAAAATACGGCGGGGCACGCGGAGAGCTTACGCCGAGCGGAGGGCCGAGCCATTATGTGGCCAGGACATTATCCTGTTATAAAAAAAAAGGGGAGGCGTCGATCGCGACGATCAGCGCGAGTCCGCGAGTGCGTGCCGTCGGTTTTTCCGCAACGTCGACACAGTTATTGCGGTAGCTCGTATAAGTGGGTAAGCCCTGTGCAAGGACGCGGGCGCCTCGTTTGAAGAAAAATGTCCCAAGGAATTGTGCTGCGGCAATGCTCCATCCTGGCATTCGTGCCTCCTTCGGCTCGTGTCTCTTAACCGCGAGAAAGATATTTCACGAGAATACATTAGGAAAAGGGAGGAGTCCCTTCTCCCTCTAATAAATGTTCCTTCGCACATGCGCTCACGAGGACGCTTACATTTGCAGCTCAAACAAGTTCCATTTCTCTAAAGATATAAAAAAAAAAAAAAAAAAAAACCCCCGCGGATTCAAGGCTTCGAGTACTTTTTTACAAGGAGGAAAATTAATTGGCCGTTCCCTCACTACCATTGGTCAGTGCTAAACTTTTTCAGATGAATTATGTTTTCATAGCGATGTAAATGTTGACTGCAACGCTACTTATAACTCCGCGCGTTTAGGTGTGGGCGATGGTGCGCGCGTGTGTTCCAGCTCCCAACGTATTTTTCCCATCTGCATATTTGTAATATACATTGGACGCGTGAAGCGCCCGCATGGGATATAATTTATTTTCGCTAAATTCTAGGTGCAATACTTCCGAATGAATATTTAAAAATCACTCATTTCATTATCAACTTCATACTACTTTCTCCTCTAATGAAAACTATTCCCTACAAGGTAGAAACAGCGCAATAATGTTTTGAAACTCTTATCGGCGTATCGTTGCACGAAAATTTTGCCATAAATAAAAGTTTTTGATAGCAATTATAATCAAATCATATATCTCTTTTTGCTTGGATATACGAATTTTCGGACAGTTTAATCGTCTAAAATCAGACGCTGTTTTTGAGCTCGCGTTTAATTTTGAAAGCCGTGTGCTCATATTTGTCAGATGTTTTTCAATTAAATTAGTTTGTTACGATAAGCATCTTTGGCCGGGCATCATTTATCGCGAACGGCTTTATTCCGGACTCGTTGCGTTGAGACAAAAACTAAGGTTCATTACTCGCGCTTAAAAATTTCCGATAATTGAGTTGCTGCGAAACACTCATATATATATATATATGCACACCCACACACACACACGTATACATATATATATATATATATATATATATATATATATAAATGTTAAAGCGGTCGGAAAGAGAATTTAAAATAAGCACCCGAGCAGCAGGAAGGTTCCGTAGTCTTGTCAGCGTCATCCCGTGCCCGCAACACCTCTAAATGAAATTTCACGCATTTTATATGCAGCGACGACTATACCGTTAAGGGGCTGGGGGTACGGGGAGAATCGGATAGAAAGAACAAAAGTAGGTAAATCGTCCGATGGTTGAAGCGAGAGGCGTCGCAGTGCGCGGCTGCAGAAGCGAAGGGCGGACGCGCAGCGAAGGCATAGAGAAGCGTAGTAGTGGAAGGGAGCGAAGGGGGGCAGGAGTGCAATAATCACACTTTTGCCGACGCGGAGCCGCAGCTTAATTGGGGCTCTCTTTTTAACGTAGCCCATTCACAGATTCCAGCCAACTGTGCCCTCTCCTCTCAATTTACAACTGCCGACCGCACGGCCGTCCGAATTTTCGGGGGGGCCTCGCGCATGCATCGGGCTCATCGGCTGGGCATGGCTGCAACTTTCAGCCACGCTCTCCGGCCTCCTTCTTCTTCTTTTTTTTCTTTCTTTTTTTTTTTTCTTCTTCTTCTTTTTCTTTTTTTATTTATGGCTTTGGTACTTCCCGTTTTCCAGCGGCGCCTGGAATGGAAAATGAGACAAGGGAGGAAGTGTGACAACTGGCGTCCGGGGCAAATTTATCCGGGAGACTAGGAGCCCTGGTTCCGTATACATGTTCTGGCAATTACCTTTGATAAAAGTTGTAGCGCTTCACTGGAACTCCGCTCTCGTTCCGGTCCGCCAAAGATTCGCCAGTGGCTCGCCTTCCGTATAATGTCGGACTAATTAAGAGTGCCCCAGAGGAAACAAGGGGGATAGATATTGGTTTTCGTGCTCTAGGCTTCGGGTGGAGCGGGGGGGGGCGGCGGAGCGGGAGCAGGGGAGGAGAAGGAGGGTTAGCCTAGGCTCGGTCGACGATTGTATTATTCCATAAGTAGCCTCGGTCGGCGATTTGTCCAATTTGCGATTGGATTGGACACGGGGCGGCGAAGAGAGCGGAAGCCCCGGGTCAGCTTCCATTTTGCCATCTGCATGAATTACATTAGGACGAGGCGCGTTGGAGTCGATATTGAATTAATTTAAGAAATCGAATTTATGGTTATCCAGAGTATCGCTCCCCCCGGATCCAGGGCCGGGGCTCCAGCGCCCAAGTTCATCTTCCCCAAAGCTCTCGCATGATCTTGCCCGCGCAATACTAGCCATGCTTCCTTGAAATTCATTGCCTCTCCGGAATATGTCGCCTCGGCCATCTAATCAATTCGTTCGAATTCCGCTGCACGACCCTCGTCTACGTGGCGTACGCTCGACATCGGGCTATTGTCCTCTTTGATCTAATGGCTTAGCCAAAGAAGGCAGAGCCTCCGATAAAAATTAGTTCTCGCGATGGTGGTTAAAATTCCAGGCGAATTTAAGTAAGCAAAATCCTTATTTGCCTCGTGCAATCATTGGCAGGTCGGTGACGATAAAATGACGCAAAATCACCTTTACTGGCTACCCACTAAATCTCACCTCTAAGCATAATAAATATACATTGTATTTATTATCATACACTTTATTTGCTCTCGTAACATCGCCCCTCCATTTCGAATACCAAACTACGACTACCCGTGCTTCCATATTTTTTCTACGTCAAATTAGTTCCCTCGCATTCCTTTATCTTACGCTAACAATGGGATTTTCCCGGCTACTCCCTCCACCAACCCAGCACTTGTCCCTTATACTCCCTCGCCTTTTATACAAACCCTACACATTGTCGTTTTAGCAACGTGAAATAGCATCATGAAAATGACACGTCGGATAATGAAAAATCATTGGTCCCTATCAAAAATAGCCACGTTTATTAATCTTTGCACGAGACTGCATTCAAATGTTAAAAATTGCGAATAAAATAAAATATAATTTTTTGTTTTTTTGTTTTTGGTTTTTTTTTTTTTATCCGAATAATAATTCATTTTCATGCGAAATCATAAATGATAAAATTATTACATCCGTTTTATAATACTTGTAAATATTATATATGATATCGCATATAATAAATGTTACGCGTGGTATCATATATGAATTTAATTTCAATTAAAATTATGACTTGATTATATAAATAAGATAAAAAGCTAGTAGGTACTAAAGTATTATCGAGTACACAATATATAAAATGAATTACGAACTCATTTATCAGCGGTACTTTAAAACCTGTAATTTTTTCCTTTTGAATACTTCGGTCGTACAATATTGATTTTACAAGCTTCGTATTATCATAGATGAATTCTGATAGAAATGTAGAATTTCGGTTATTCAATTTAAATTAAAATCTGTTTTATTTAATAATAAAGCAAAAGCATAACGAGCTCTGCGGCAAAGCATAACGAAAATATGCAGCGTTATTCAGTCAAGCGAATGGAAAAGACGATGAACGCGAAAGAAGTAGTTTTGTGCCGTATAGATAGTCCAGTCGGTGTAGCGAGCATGTAAGCTCGTCTTTTTTTTATTATTATTATTATTATTATTTTTTTTTTTTTGCCAAACGAACGAATAACACGTGTATTAGTATTTGTGGAGAGACTGTCGCAGGCTACTCGAGAGACTGTAGTCGAAGGGAGAATTTTATTTTTAATTCTAGTACAGATTACTCCGCCGGAAGCCGAACCAGCACGAGGATAAGAAATAGCTTATCCTTCGGTTTCTTCGCCAAAAATTAAGCGACTCCCATATTCTAATGCGAGCCTTTGATTTCCCGACTCCTTGCTTTCAACTGGATGGCGGTCAAAAAGTAACCAGCCCCGAAGTTCCTTTCGCATAATGGAGTTAAAACACAAGCGGAATGGATAAGGAGCCAAGAGGAGGAGGAGGCGTAGGCTGATTCACGATCAGCCACTGGCGCATCGATCCAACGGCGAGGGAAGATTTTTTGAAAGGGCAGCATAAGCCAAGCAGCCCGATCCCTCGAGCTCGACTACTCGCCGTGAGGGCTCCTACATCCAAGGGATGCACAAAGAGCAGAGACGCTCTTTCATTTGGGAAGAGCGACTCGAGCCAAAATGGAAAGAGCCTCGGCCGGTCAACGTTGCCGCCTCGCTTTGCCGTATTTCGCTCTGAGACCTCAGCTCGGGTTATATACACGCGCATCCCGGAGTTAATGATGGCCTCTTTTAAGGATCGAGCACGTTGCGGGCGATCTACTTAATCCGCAAAAGCGAGAGACCCACGTCCCATTTGGCCGAGTCAAATCTCAGATGGCTGAAGACCCCTCGTTATACCGCGGCATCCTATCGCCTTTTCTCCATCTTATCTTCCCGAGGCAAAGGCCGCTAATCTACGGCCGACTCTAAGAGCCCCGGCACCTCTTCGTCGAGGGGAAAGAAAAAAACTACTCGGCCTTTCACCATTTGCTTTACTCCGCGCTCCACAATGCCTGCCCATGCACTGCGATCCCTTTCACCGGCTATCTTTAATTTCTTCATCCAGTACTTGACGATGCGGGCGGATGGGCAGCTCACTCATCTACTCGAGAGCAGAAACAACCGCTACAAACATTTAACGCGAAGCCGCTCTTCCACCAAGTTTCCACTCAAGGCACGCCTTTCTCTTCGTTACACACATTAATCCAGACCGACTGTAATGGCTGCAAAAATAATATTTACTACAAAGTTACGTCTTTACGCAGATAATGTAAAACAATGTTTATCCGCGGTATCATGGCGGCTAAAGTATTCGTTAAACAGTACCTTAAAATACAAAGATGTTGATATAAAGTTGTGAGCTTAAGGAAGAGAAGAAAAAAAACGATTCTGCAATTTAAATAAGTAAAGCATATCCTCTCAAATTTTAATATAATATCAAACACGTGCGCATGAGAATCCGGTGCGATTACGAGCAAGCAGTCCGTCGAAGTAACTTGTTTTTTTCTTTCAGAAACATTATTCTGCTTAGTGCAAGATTCTGCTGCTTCGTTATACATCTCAGAGGTTTTACAAAATTTTACAAATTACCCAAAGAATATTCCCGCTCGTTGCCAGTGTTTCTTATTTTTTGTGTTTTAGACTTTTAACGTAGTCGCAAATACATAAGTTGTAACGACGTAACCCATGTTGCTTGAATTGTACTGTTCGAAATTGAGGTTTTTTTTCAATCTATGTGCATATAGATATTTATAGTAGGTCGAAGAAAAATGGGATAATTGAAGGAAAATTGAGGTTTTTAATTTCACAAATATTAAACACAGCGGAAAATTGTAAAAGTGCCACTTTCACAAAGTCAAAAGTAAGACTAAAAATAACGTTACGCAAGGCCAAATGTTTGTCAGCCATGAAAGGTTATGCGCTTAGCCAAGTCAAGGTCGATAGGCCTGAATCTTTATGCAAAATGGATTTGTAATTCCATTGTAGGAGGGACGTTTTTGAGGGCGCTGTTTAAATGTCTTGCAGTTGTGGCGTTTTAAAATTAAGCGGCTTAGCTCGGTTCCGGAAGACTTGATTATTGTCTTCGCTCCCAAGCTTAGTTCTTCTCTCTCCTCGGCTAAATAGAATAGGCTCCAAGTGATACTCGAGTAGAATATATTTCAAGGAGATTATTAAAATAATCGACTCGAGTAACGCAGGCTCTTTGTCAGTCCATAAGTTAAAGCTTCGTATTAACATCTTCGTCGGTGTTAAGCACCGGTAATACTACTGCCCTTCAGCGCGGACCTCCATTGAATAATTTAAGTTCCCAACATTACCACGTATTCCGAACCGTCGCATAAACTTACGCGGATGTTTGCCACACCTACTTCGAGTAGGTAAGACGTCAATTTTGCTCTTCGCTTCGACTCGGAAGGTGCCTGAGCGTATACTTCGACACCGCCCTCTTAAGAAACATAGAGCGACGATATTCGACGTTTCTTTATGACTCACACCTGAAGCTCTGGCAACAATACGCCGATGTTATTTGACGCGCTGTGCTAACACCAATACTGTGTCAACGATTGGCAGTCGCCTAACCGACGTTATTCGACGTGTACTACGTAACTCTCAACTCTCTACACCGCAATTCGCGAGCAGTGATTTTACGGATGACGACAGCTCCTCGCCGAAAACAACTATGCTTTATTGTTACACACAAAAACTGTAACAAATTTATAATTTTTACACAGCTTTACATCTTTTTCGTGTCCGGGAAGTGCCTGCTTCAATTTAAACGGCAAATTAAATAAATCATTGTAAATCGTGTTATTTTGAAATTTTTAAAGCAATTTTTTTCTTTTTCTTTCTTTTTTTTTTTTTTTTTTTTTTTTCTACAAAAAATTATTCAAAGATTTTCGAAACTTAAAAATTGATTTCAATTCTCTATCGTGGTACTTGAATACTGATAAATATGAAAAAAAACAGCATCGAGTGAGCTCATCGAGCGTTAAATTATTAAAAATTGGAAGACAATGTCCACCCTTCACGGGTTTACCGTCTCAGACAAATTAATATATTCCATTTACTTACTCCTATTCATAAATTAAAGAAGATTATAATGCATTCGAAAATTTTACACACGTAGGGTTTTTTAATTCTCAACTCTAGCGACTGAAAAGTGGTGAAGCTTTTTGAAATTTATTGTTGAAAGTTATTGTAATTTATTGGTATTTAAAGTCTTCGAAGTGGAAATTATTTGTAGGTTCATTAAAGTTTTTTCACTTAATTTATGAAAATTTAATTTAAAATATTACAGCAGAAAAATTTTAAATTTCTGTTAATTTATTTATTTTAGCAAAAAACCAGAATATTGAATAATATATCTCGGTGATAAATCTTTTCACACAATGACAAAAACTTTTCATACTTGTAACAAAATTTATATTAAAGAAAACTAAAATGTCTTTACCGAAAGAAAGCTGAAGATGTTTTAGTTTCAAAAATTGCAAGGCTACGGTAAAATTTAAATATTGATCTGCAGCTTATACTGTCAATATGAAACAGGAAATCGGTGAAAATTGATGCGTTAATGAATATTCAGCAATTTCAAATATGCCTTTCTGTACTTTGTTAAAAAATAAAAGGGGGTAAAAAATGATACGATGAACTTTGAATTATAACTTTACAAGTCGTTTATTGTCTGAAAGGCAATGGGTAACTTTCAAAATTATAATAAGACTTTTGTGAAATCACGAAGGCCCATATAGTCTTAACGTGTTTTTAACTTTTTTGTTTTTATTTTTCCTTTAATAAGGACGGCGCCGACCCTTCGCATCAGAGGTGCTAATGCACGCAGCAAATGTAATTTACCCTTCACGTAATATAATTACTTTGGGTAATTAATAGTTAAATGGAAGAAATTGGGAAAATGAAAGCAGAAACGTTTAGAAATGCGTGAATTTGTAGCATTTAAATATACATATCAATTTGGCTCGCGTGTCAGTGTGCAGAGGTTCAAAAAGGATAATAACCTTAGCTTGGTAGTGAAACATTTTGTTCTAATAGTTACACATTGGAAGCGTTAATACGAGCAGATGGGAGCGCTTTGTTGGCAGCATTTTTGTCAAAAACTTAACTCGTGCCAAATAGGATATCCTTTTACCAGGGTGAGCTTCGTCCACTCAACGGAGCGTAGACGGTGACAAAAGGAAGGAAAAGAAAAGGATTGCCAGAAAAAGTAACGCAATCGTGAACAGAAATAATAAAATTTCCCGGCGATTGCCGTCCGAATTTCAGAAGGCGCAGCAATGCTTTTGCGGCCCGAGTGCCTCCTTGGGTGGTGGGAGGGCTAGGGATAAAGCAAAAATCCCAAGGCAGGGGTGAAACGCGATTATTGTCAACTGAGAAAGCGGCTTAAAAAAAGGACTCGATGGCTATCGGTAGGCGATGGAGAAGCAAAGAATTGCGATCGCGAAATCTTGATGTACCTTTTGATCCTCGCTACCCCCCCCCCCTGCCCCGCTGCCCCGACTGGCGAGCTTGTCTCATTCCCATGCAGCTCCAACTAATTATGCAGGCGATATCTCTTTCCTAGCAAACTATTACAGTTACATTAGTTCTTTCCTAGCTAAATTCCTACCCTCTAAGTGCATCGTTTTTTATTACTCCTCGAGACAGTCAAATAGACCGAGCCAAGTGACCTTCCACCGAAATATATGTCTAATCTTCACGCTTTCTCACGTCGTTCCTCTCTTGGATTCTCGTTATGATAGTATTCGAGCTCGTATCAAGGATCTCAGAGTATACAGTAACGGTAATTTAATGTACAATTAAATTGGCTTCTCCGCTAGGGCTTCAGATGAGTTCTAATATGTTATAGAGCGTATACGTTTCTATTACTTTTGAAACTATAATAGCGTTATAATTATCATAACAATGCAAATTGAGCGATAAACACAGTGCTGTATATTTACACGCAAGCTCTTCAATAACTTTGTTTAATAATAATTAATCCCAACCCCGTATCTTCTTCTTGTATTTTACTCATATTCTTCCAATTTATACGGAACTACATATCCAAATACAGTTTAAATATTTTCAACGTCGATCAAGTCAAATGTTTACGCTAATTACTTAAGGCTCCTGCAAATGCTTTGGTTCTTTTAATTTTTAAGTAAAAAATTAAGCAAAAGTATGGAACAAAAATATTACGTCTGAAGTATCATAGAACTTTCAAGTGTTTTTTAATGAATAAAAAGAAACTTTCCGAATGTCGAATGCACCCAAATGTCGGTGATTCGTAGCCCATTATTGAAACTGATTCCCACCGTTTGACCTCAATATTGTTAACGGACATATTTTAAACGATATGAATTATCAAAACTCGAGCACTATTATCTTATTGCCCGCCGCGAAAGCGGCAGCTGTAAGCAAAAATGCGAGCCGCCCTACGAACTGATTCCCGAGGCGTCCGGATCGGCGACCGACCGGACCTCCCTGTCTGTCTATCAGCAACGGACAATATTTGGGAGTCGTCGAGATTAAAGCCGCGAGCCAACTGCCAACCGGGTGGAAAAGGGCGTAGCCCCGGGTAGGCGAAAACCCGACCGAGCTCGGAGCCTGTCCAGATCCCGAAAGTGCGGCGGTCGCGGGTTCCTCGGGTCGTGGTCGGAGGCGCAGGGGGGGGGGCTGGGGAGTTCACCGTGTCGCCGCCACCGCACTTGGGCGCGGGGAAGGACCAGGGCGGAGGTGGGCGACGGGGGTCGAAGCCAAGCGGGGGAAGAGCCTCGGCCTAGTGCGGGCCGTCGAGAGAGAAGAATTAGCCAAGGAGTCGGACTCGGTCGCGAGGCATCGGTTTACCCCGGGACCGAGCGGAGTCCCGGCCTCGCTCCCGTCGCAGGCCTCCCGGAAGAGCTTTGCCAAGCTGGAAGCGAAGCCGAAGCGATCTCCGCGCGAATACCAGTGACGCGTCGATTTCTAAAGAAATAAATTAAATGTTCGGAGAGAAATTAATTGCGCCGATGATTATTTTTTTTTTTTTTTTCTTTCGTTTGCTTGTAAACACGATATTGCAGTATATAGATTGGACTAGACTCGATTAGCGTTAACTTTGCCCGTACTGTATAAATAATAATTTCATGTAATTTGTCTTGTTATCATTATTAACTGTTTTTTTATCTTTTTTCCCTAATAATGAACGGAGCGGGCACCGCGCCGAAGACCGTAGGAGCGCAGATAATTAAAATTATTAACTTAGTCTTATTTTATTTAAATTACGCCGCCTTATCCTCCTCCGCTCGCCCCGCCTCTTCCCCTCGTCCTAGCGAACCCTGGAGCCGGCGAGCTCCATCCTGGCAACCGATCCCCCCCCTCCCCCCTCCCGCCCCACTGTACCGGGGGTATAGCAACCGCGTCACAACATTATAACTTATAAAGCCCTCATTAAGCATAAAATATTAATATTCGTATTCGCTAATTATCGGATCATAATGATAATATTGAGAATGAACTAATAGAAGTTTCAAGAATGTATATATGAATAAAAGTACGTTACAAATAAAGTTTACTTACATTGCGTTAATCAAAATCAATAAAACTTTTCTCAATTTTGATGTACCTTAATTTTAACTACACCATAATTTCTGATAAGATACTAAAGATTATAAGTTATTGATTTTTATGTACAGCTCATTTAAAATGCAAGCCTACAAATTTTATAATATAATTGTAAGCTTTACAATTGAGTTCAAGTCTTACATTGTCCATACGTAGGTAATGCAATTATAAAATTCAAATTTCGCATCGTTTGAAAAATTTCAAATTAACTATAAGATTCATATTAATTTGATTTTGAGAGCAATAAAAGGTAAAATATCCAATTCAGTAAAACCGAAGTAAGAGACATTTTTTACGTAACATTGCTGGTAGGTTAACTTTCTTCATAAACGATTTATCTGCAATGTAATCTCAAATATTTTTTCTGCGATCTTTCGTTAATTCCTTTGCCTCTTTTTTTTTCTTATGAAGCTGGAGTTTTGCATTTATAGGGAATATCACAGACTTTGATTCGCTAGACAAACACAAAAGGAAATAAAGAAAAGACTGGAGTGAGTAGATTGACAGACCGAGGAAAAAAGTGACCCAGCACCTTGTCTAACTATATTGGATGGCTTAACCACTCGTCGCAGAGCAGAGAGGCGAAGAAGATGCAGCCGTGATTGGTCTTCGCAAAACGTGAAGAAAGAGAATGAAATTTAGCATCGGCGTGTCTGGACAAGAGGCGTAAATAAGATTTGCACGTAAATCCTTTGTTTGCCTCGGTCTATTCCTTGGCTCGGGGCCTTCTGCATTTTTAGTGCGCTGTTCGGGGAAATCTTGCGGAAAAAGCGCTGGTTTTCGTGATCGTGTTCTCCGATGGCTCGTGGTAAGCAATGTAGCCTTCCCTCTGTTCTTCACAAGCCGATGCAGCGCGACTAACGGAGACGCTGAAAAAAGTGCCGAGGAAGAGGAATATCGGAGCGAGCGAGAGAGATAGAGATACAGAGAGAGAGAGAGAGATAGAGAGAGAGATAATATAAATGTGTACGTGCACGTGTGGGTTTGTGTGTTTGTTTGTGTGTGCGTGTGTATAAGAGGAAGATGAAATACCACTGAATAAACAGAAAAAAAATACGATGAAACGGCAATGACGAGTAATAGAAAGACAAGAGGGGGAAAGCGCGATTTTTAGTCAAGCGATAAACACATCTAAGCGCAACATTTGCTGCTTATGTCACTTGATGCATTCTGTATTATTTCACCGTTAAGTCTGTCTACATAACACCTCTGCTCCCAGTCTCATTCTCCGTATTACATTATTTCGCTCTTTGTACCCCAGGAACGAGTCGCCGCTTCTCGTCTCCGCCTCGCCTCTTCATTCTCGCATTTCAAGTTTTTTTTTTTTCCTCCGCGTCTTCTTCTTATAACTGTACTCGAGAACGATGTTTAAACTTTATGTCTCCTCCGATCTCTATTCTTTTATGCCTTCATAATCTATTGTTCGTTCCTCCTTTGCCTTATCCCCCCACCCCGCCGCCGGCGCCGTCCCCTCTCCCCCCCCCCCGCCCGCCCCACTCAGAAGCATTCAACCGCATGGGAAAGGATCAAGCGTGCCTTACGGAAGCCCTTTATCGAAATGAATAAACATAAATAATCGCGCACCAATGCCATCCCGTGTATTGGGCTCTAGACAATGAAGAATTTCAATTTTCTCTCCTTCTCTGGATATCCTCAACGGAGGCTGTCCTCTTCTCGATGACTCCGTAACAATGATAATGGGAGATGGAGCGAGCGGACGAATCGATTTTATTCCAGGCTCGGAAATGCGCTCGCTTATTAGCTTGAAGTATTGCCGTTGGCAACAGCGTTATCATAAAGATATTCAAAGCGCAAACGTCGGAGGACGATGATACGAGGCTCGAGGTTGTTGGCAAGAGAGGAGAAAATTAAATTTTCGCTACCTACGGCCGTGCCGTGCTTATGCCGCGCGTTACCTATTACACCTTTAGCGCGGGCACTTCGCGGCAATGACTTTTTTATATTGTCACTCGGTAATAACATTGTACGGCCCGTATAATAACTCATCGCTATGCAGGAATTCTAAAAGTATAATGTAAGGAAGTATCAGTTTTGCTGACTCGGCCCTTTCTAATCCACTGCGTCGGATACACCTGCTAAGTGGAATGCCCATCACTGATTTGATATAATTGTTAATTTCATTAAGTAAATACTATTACTAAGCGGAGGAATCAATTATAAGTTATATGAATCTGCCAACTGATGTGCACCAGTTCTCTCTAGTTCAACTTAATGCAAATACCGTAGTATTCTCTCTAAAGGATGTCGAGTATCGCAGCACGCAAATATGAATGAGTATTGATTCGATGATATTGTGATTTTTTGCAGAGGCATTTCTCTTCCTTCTGGTGCTCCCTTACTTATCTCCGCAATTTTACCCAGCTGTACGAATAAATTTCTCAGTTACTACCCAGAGCAGCTAATTTCATTCTTACGTATATGCTTGTACCAAAGTGTAAATACAAGGGTAATATTGCACTGCAGATACGGTAAATGACAGTTTGATTCATAGGAGTTCGATCTGCAATGTAAGCTTCGAGTCTTGGTTTTTGTCCCAAGTGGAACAGCAATATGATGAAATGTACAAGGGTCTTAATAGCTCGTTCTCAAAATCTTGTCTTGTGCTGCTCCATCTCGTTGCCCTAATCAGGTTTTGTTTGGGGCTCTGCGTCCTATTGAAAATAGCTTTTATCTAATTAATGGTAAATGCTATTGAAAATTTTTTCAATTTTAATCGAAGCACTTGTCGAAAAAACTCTTTCTTATTATTAACATTATTCAAATAAATGCCCAGATTTTTTTACATCATATTTCTTACGCTATACACAACGTACATTTTGAGCTTTGAGTATTTTGTACTTATAAACAAAATTGTTATTAATTTTTTTCGTGTAACGGCTAATAAATTATTTCAGCTACTTAACAACTGTATTTCCAGAAATATTAAGCAATATTTTCAAACATAAATGACCAAATAAGCAACTTATTTTTTGATATTTCTTTTTTCATTTTAATTTTTAATTTATTTCTTTGATATAGCTCGAAGTGAAAATAGATTTCATTAATGAAAAATAACATTGTATTCTATTTGCAATTTGAAGAGGCAATTTGAATAAAAACGAAACCGTAATCTGAAATTCCTATTGATTTAAGCTTTAAATTCAAACAAAAAATCCCAGTTTCAAAATTTTTGAAAGGAAATTATTAATAATTTAGGGAAGGAATAGCAACAATTTTTATTTTTTTTTTTTTCACCTAAAAGATTAATTCAAGACATCTACAACAAAATAAGACACAAGCCTGTTACATTTTTCTACCTTAATATAGATAAAATATTTTTCCCTCAAAGAATGTTCATTCATACATTGTAATTTTTTTGTAAAGATTAATATTTTAATAATATTACAACCATCAATTATTAAACAAAAAATCAATAGAAGTAATAATTTATTATTGAAAATAACATAAAAAATATGGAAATAATATTTTTTTAAATATATTTGATAGAAATAAAAGAAAGAACTTTTTGTAAAATACAAATTGAATAATATGATTGGGTTATTAATAAATCCTCGTACTTGCATGACTACGTATATTTACTTTATCTATCGTGGGTCACTGAATTCTTAGTTATACGGCAAACTGATATATTTATGATCATTCTGTCATAATACTTTCTCTGATTCTTAAAGATTTAAGATTTGGAAGCCATAATAATGCTTTAAAATCAAATATTGAAGTTAAAAAAATTAAATTAAAAAAATTCTTTAAATTACAATCATTTATATTTTTAATATTATAAAAAAAAAACGTATATAATCTAAATATTTATGATGTAGAAAGAAATTTATATTACAAAAAATATTTTCATATAAATTTCATTTTCATAGTAAAAATGTTGCAAAATAAAAATCATTAGGCTTGATATGAAATTGTAAGGCATGTAAAGTTCGATTAATTGTTATTGAAATCGGAAAATTAAAAAAGCCATTATTCCTTTTTGTTTATATACTTTAAAAACATGAATTTTCAATTTAATTATATATATATATATATTTATTACTGACATTTTATAATTTATGGATAGCTTTTTCGTGTAAAAAAAAACATAACGTCCAGAATTAGAAAGTAAATCAAATTTTGAAATAGTTAGCACTTTTGTGCTAAAAATTAAAAATATTATTCGCAGCTCAAACTTCTATTTTCCAGCGATGTAGTTATCTAGTTACTAAAGAAATGTAGAGTTCAAAAAACTACCGTATAACAAATCAAGCAAACGAAAGAATTTACGATTTCTCAATAAAAGATCTGTACGAATATGAAAAAAAAAAATTTTCCGTGCAATTTTCAGCCCTCGACTCGTGCTTAGATTAATTAATAAGTAATGCAACAATAACTAATGCAACCAATGACCATCGCGAGCACAAATGAGTTAGCACTGAAGCTCGAGAGTTTGACATTGGCATTAATAAGATCGCGATGTAATTACGCGAAACTAGAGTCAATCAAACAGAGTAAAGAGTTGCAATGACTTTTCAACGGCGATTGCGGGATCGCAGGTTAAAAGCCATAATGCGTTTCTTAGGCGATCGATGATGCAGCCTCGCGTAAAAATTATGACCGAGCGAATGGAGGTCTAATCTCGGGCGGCCTGAGACGCGCCTGAGAGCCACCGGGTGATGATTCCTTTGCCATTCATCGGGCGAAGGCAGCACTTCCCTGTCAATAAGAGGTACCGCGTCGAGTCTATTGGCTGGATGGAAGGCAAAAGTGGGAAGGCGCCTCGGTAAAGGGCTTTTCATAATCGAACGAGGGTCGATTGATTCCTACCGGAGTGCCGTGTGCCAGGTGTCGCAGCTGCGTACGGCGCGGCTGGTTGGAAAGAGACAGTCGTCAGGGGGGGAGGGGGCGAAGCCTGGCGGTGAGTCCGCGAGCCCATTGTGATTGATTAGGGCGATAAGTCTAGAGGGAAACCGAGGCACGTCGAGTGCGTCGGTAGGAGTCGGAGTCGGGAGGGGGGGAGCCCGTCGTCGCTCGGGCCACTGCGACAAGAGGATCGCGATCGCGCCTTTCCTTCCTCCAAGACGTTAAGAAGTTGATTGAAAAATTTCGCATTCCGCTCTTTCTCACGGCCGCCACTCGATCGAATGCCAACTATGCACGAACGAGACTAATATTTCACCGACGTGCGCGGGACATTTCATTACCACCGCTGGCACTGGCTTGTATATTGCTCGAATTCACCGACGACACTATTAAGTACTCGAAGCCTCCGAGGGCTAGGAACAAGCGGCCGTTAATGGAAGGCCGCTTATTTTTCAAAGGAGCGTCTTTCGCCACGAGGGCTCCGACCCCTGCTAATAGCACGGGATAAGTTCGTAGGGTGGGAGAGGCGTAGCCGGCCCGGGAACGTCAGGCTTCCATTGACCGCGAGGACGAGTGTTCCGGACGGGCCTCGCGCCCGATTCGCTTCTCGTCAGAGCCAGAGCCCGGGCTGACCGTAAAGGCCCCGGTTGTGATTTCCAAAGGCCGCTCCTACTCCATGATCGGACTTTATGCGTTTGCCCTGCGCATCGACCGTTTCCCTAGAAGCCCCCGATATTATCCCTCGATTTTAGAGAGCTCTGCTGCCCCTGTAATTTCTCACGAGACTGGACACTTGATCCCGAATTGAGCTTCGAAATTTGAAGCGCAATCTTGCATCGAGAAACGCGGTGTTTTATCGACTGTAAGGAATTTAGATTCTTGTACTTTTATGGGATTTACTGGTCTGATAAGGAGCCTCCATTGCATCGATACGGTTAATTATTTGAGCATTTAATTCTACTTTGTTAAGAGTTGTAAAGAGTTGCAAGGAAAGTCTCTTAAGTCCCAAAATACTTTCGTATAATGCGCATTATTTCAATTGGCGTACAGTTTAATTATTCGCAGCGCGAAATATGTTTATAAGTTTTTATAGTGTATAATTTAAAAAGTAAAATATCCATTTTATACGTGCATAATTTTATAAAACTTTTCACATATCATTCTTTCGTATAATTAAAATTTTGAATTAAAAATATACAGATTTATTTATTTCTTTATAAAAAGAAATTATTTTAATTTCCATGAAAGTACCCGTTTCCATGAAGTTTGCGAAAAGTTTTTTTAATTTACATCCAGTATTGAGTTATTTATTGAATTAAAAATTTTAATTTTGCTTAATATTTTTCTTTTGTAAGTCTTCGTACAAGATTATGTACATTTACATGTAATTGGCGTCAAACGTATAACAATTACCGAACATTACGGAATACAACCTGACTCGAATAAAAAGCCACTACAATTTGATTTACAAAAATAATTTAATGGACACGTTTTTAAAATAATATCTACGTAAAAATTCTTTTTTCTGATGAAAAGTATTAATTTTTATTCGTATTCTGCTTCAATCTTTTTCAAAAAAAAAAATATATATATATATAAATAAATAAAAAAAGTTACCCTTAAAAACTAGTATTATTTAATTTTTAGTTCCATAAAGTATTTCAATATAATTATAGATTACAGATAAAATTTAAATATAGTGTTCAGGAAGACGTCAAAAATAAAATCTGCATTGTGATTTCATATATTAGATCATTTTTAAGGAAAAATATTTTTAAGATAAATTACGTGTAATACAGTAGATGAAATTTTAATTTTAATTTTCAAATTTTATTAAAAATACCTTTAATAATTGAGGCCATTAAAAAATAATTACGCGTGCATCGAATAATTTAAAAATTAA
The DNA here is from genome assembly GCA_018907135.1 of Kradibia gibbosae. Taxonomy (NCBI): domain Eukaryota; kingdom Metazoa; phylum Arthropoda; class Insecta; order Hymenoptera; family Agaonidae; genus Kradibia; species Kradibia gibbosae. Next base: position 3,438,702 of record JACCHX010000006.1, on the reverse strand, counting down.
TACAAGTGATAAATTTTCGTAAACGATTTCTCTATTTTTTAATGACCTTTATTATATGCTTTTGATAACATTTAATAAATATTATAAAAAAAAAAACATTTTTATATATAACTTAAAAGTACAAGAATAATAATAGCCGTTCTGAGCCCTTTAAAATCATACGGAAATGGAGGGGGCGGGGGCGGGAAATACTTTTAATTAAAAAAGCATCAGCTTTTAATAAATAGAATATTTTTGTCGAGAAATAAACTTATGCCTTATATAAAAAGAAAGAATATAAGTCGCAACATAGGTCAGTGTTTTAATTTGTCAATAATTATGAATAAGCCATAAGTGAAAATTGTGATCGAGGAAGCAAATTAAATTTTAATAAATATTAGAGTAGAAAGGACGATTCCTAAACGATTGCGCCTAAAAGAGCTTGTAATTTTTATGCGCTATTCAGGAGCGCGACGAGCCTCGTTAGTTGCTTACTAACGACTTTCCTTACGATATCACTGGCCTTTCGCCACACATGTACTCCGCAGGTATGGCGCGTGCGCACGAAACTCACACAACTGGTGTGCGAATGCATATCCGTAATCGGCATATGACGTGCGCTTATGTAGAGTACACACATATATGTGCGCTTTAGCTCAAATGATGTAATTCCCGGAACGAGATATGAAAATACAAGGACGAGGGACACGATTAAGCGATACGTAAATTCATGCAATTAAATAGTGTGCGCTATCAAAGTAACCAAAACGCAAGATAAATATGGAGAGACGGAGTCAAATCAGCTCTTAATAGTATTACTCATCTTATTTGACGTCTAAAATTTTCGGCCGTATCTACCCGATCTATTGTACTGTTTCCGTGAGTTTTACAGTCGAATGACGAGGGCAAATGTCAGCATCGAGGCTAATAATGCCTTTATTTGTTTTTATCGCGCGTGTTCGAATTTATATGTGCTAACTCGTAATTCCAAAGACATTTTAAAAAATTGCCCGATTAATACAGTAATGTGGTTTGTGTATTTATCAATCACAATTGACGCGCAGATAATAAAGCATAGCTTGAAGTACAACGTCACGTATGAACAACCTTAATAAGCTAATATCCATGAGCACATAATGAACCTCGTCAATTACAGTTTGCTTCGCACTGGATATGCTTATTCGAGAATGATACAACATTTGTGGAGCTTACAATGCTTTTACAATGTAAGAAGTGGGATGCCTCTGAAGCGGATTTTTCTATTATCCTAAGCCTGGTGGCTTGTTATGGAAAATACGGTTTACATTATATTTATAAACCCGTATTGTTACAGAGAACTCAATTTAAAAACATTAGTTTTTCTGTAAAAATTACATAGTCTGCGTCCACTGTCCGCTGTCCAACGTCCATACAGTTTGTTGTCACAGCAATCAATAGTGTTCGTGGCATTTTCTAAAAAAAAATCTCTAAAATTAAATGCGCGGTCTATTCTTTTTTGATATTTTTATTCGTTGTTTTTTTTTCATGTAAGAAACGAACCAGTGCAGCAGCTGTTATAACATTTATGATATTTTGTGCGGTAAGCATAGAGTACCTTGATTATCTTAAACGAGAATTAAAGTACGTTTTGACTAATAATGATTTTCTTAGTAATAACTGAATTATACATTGTTTCTCAAGTCATTACCTTAATAGTCAACTGAAAAACTCACGTCAAATAATAATAGCTGCAAGTAATTCTGCTAAAAAAAAAAAAAAAAGAAAAGCTCTCAACCATGACAGGACAAGTAATAGTAGCGAACGATAAGGTTATCGCGAGTCGTAGATTTATCCACAATCGAAAAATCGCATTATTACTTTTGAATGGTATTAAGCTATTCGGCAACTGCATTTTAACCTTATTTGCATTAGTTTATGTGAATACTCGTCTTCGACTTTTTGATAATATGAATTAAATTAGATAAAAGTGTCACTAATAGGGTATAACAATAAATTCAGTTCAATTAAGTAATTCATCCATTCAGGTATAAGGTAAATGAAACACAAACATGAATATTCGAACATACAATGAAGCCGATTCTTTATAAAAAAAATTATTGGCGCTGTTGATTGACTGAATCAGCTACACAAATATTAAATTTTCGAATTCATCAACGACTCCACAAATATTTATTCCTTACACGTATCAATTAATACTGTTTAAATAAGACATTAATTTTATTAATAATTTTATAATAAACACACACACACATATATATATACATATTTGTGTGGGTGTGTGTGTATTTATAATAAAGTAATACGTTTACTTAATAAAATACTACCTTATTAAATTATGTCCTTTATCGAGTAAAAAAAATCTTTTGCACATTCATACCGGGTAAAAATAAATATAAATATTTAGTAACATATTTAATGAATTAATTTCTTTTATGGGAATGCAATAATAAAAATAATAATTGTTAACTATATTCGAATAAAATTAAGTAATTGGGTTTATTAAAAATTTGATCGACACCAGCATTATTGGGGACAATATTATTATACACGTAAATGAGACTTTAAAAAGCGAGTAATTTATATTAATTACAGTAGTACTTGATCTTATCCTAATTTCGGTAGGATAAATAAAATTATATTACACTATATATTACACTATGTACTTATAAATTACATTGTTATGAGTATTTTTAAGGGGCTGACAAGAAGTCAATTACTTCCAAAAAGCAAAATTTTTATCCTGCTTTTATTTCTAACGGTTTTCAGTCTTCAACATCTTGACGTAACCTTAAATCGATCTAGATGATTCACAACTTTATTTAGTTAGCTGTTATATTGATTTTAAATTTATTTGTTAATTAAAATATAATTTCAATTTAATGGGTTGCTGACAATAGAAAATGCATATGAAAACGTGGTATTTATTAAACAAAGTCGAATCTGTGATTGAATGCATAGCTTTGCGTCACTAATGTATTCGATCATTTTGTTACCTGTGATACATTCATTTTCTTGCCAAGTGTTACGTTATGAATATATAAAATAAGTTACTTTTTCTTTTTTGAGTATTATTATTTGCACGTCTTATATTTAAATTAAAATTTCTTAAAAGAATTTTGTTGTTCTTTTTATTAAAATTTTGTTTTCATTACAATATTTTAAATAAGTATTTTGACAAAAAACCTACTCTTATTATGACAACCGTCAACAACAGACTCAGTGTAGGATTTGAATTTTGTTTTCTTATTATTTCCTTACCGCAGTAAAGAATTAATTTCATTATTTTCAAGAAGAACCGAAACGCAGGTGGATAAAGGACCATTGATGAAGAACGAATTGATGAATCGTCGAGAAGGGGGGCTAAAAGTTGTTCGGCTCGAGGTGAAGGTGAGAGGAATAATAATGAAGCCGAAATCATTGGGTCAAAATTATTAAGTGACGACTTTCCTTAAAAATGCAGAAATGCACAAAATATTAAAGAGTATCATAATAGAGCAAAAAAAAAAGAAGGAAATTTTAAAGATTTCCCGTGTTGCCGCAGGATAACAGGATAACCAATGAAACGAGTCTTTCGCGATTGAATAACGGTAGTCGCAACACAGAAAAAAAATAGCTGATATCGAATTCAAAGGCGGCAGCGATCGCGATTCAACGAAAATCTTGAGTTTATGAAACGAATTTATCAGAATTTTCTTTCGCCTTAAGCGGCGCACTCTGGGAAAACAAATTTTGTGATTTAAACTGTTGGTTCTGCTGAGAAGTTGAGAGTTAGTATTTCTTGATTATCGATGCGAGTGTACAACTCGTTTTGTTTCATTTCAGTGAGCAGCGTTGTCAGAAAAATCTTTTATTTTTTTTCCTTCTCGTCATCTGTATACAGCTTTTAAATAAGTTTATAAATAGACCTCTTTACCTTTTTCCGTCTATTTATTTAAAGTAAATATACATTTAAAAGCATGTACTCTATAAATCGGATTTTATCAAGCAGAATACTACTGCGAGAATTCACTGTTTGTAAACTGATATTCCTTCAACTTCTTATTAATTTATTATATTAAAAATTATTTATTATTCTGCGTAAAGATAAATAAACTTTGTATTGCTAATTATAAATTTAATATCGTCTTTTTGTCCATTCAATGTTATCTAATTTAGTTATTGGAACTTCTGTTTTATGTGGCAGAAGCATAAATGATCAATGAAATGACACGAAGAATTTATTAATAATGAATAACGTAGTATATCCGACTCTAGTATATTATTTAAAATTTAACAAGAACAGGTCTTTTATTTATTTTTTTCCTTCATAAATAGAATTTTATAATAATAAATATAATAAATGCAATATAACTAGTAAGATTATACAGTATTTATATTTTCTTTAGTTGTTTCAAGACATTGTCATTATATATTAAAAAAAGACTTTACGGTATAATTAAAAAATATTTAGTGTAATAAATGTACTTTCAAGTCTAGGTAAATAAAGGAAGGTAATTCAGTTGATAGAATTTTTAATTACGGTATTAGTTATCTTTCTGATATAACTTGAATGTTCACCTTTATTCAATTTTACTCAATCAATACTAAGATTTTGTAGGAAATATCAATGTTTATGTTATCAATGATAAATGCATATCTTTAATAATTACAAATTCTGATTTGAGAATCCCGAGTTTTAAAGTTCCGTAAGAGAGAACGAAATTTGCATTAATGATACATACAGGATGCAGTATTTATTGAAATTCCCTGCTGACTTTTTAGAGTTAAATAATATTCATTTTAGAATAAAATGTATCCAGAAGAATATTTGACAGCAAACACTAAAATGTAAATATAAATATTTAATTTTATAAGATATAACCATTCACAAATACGTGCGTTACTTTTAAATAATGCAAAATAATAGAAAATTTAAAGAAGCTAAAAAAAGCTTTTCTTAACATACCAAGTCTTCCAATATACTGATAAAACTTTTATTCCAAAAGCCTAGTTTGGTCTAATTATAAATTAGGAACAGAAATACCAAGCAAAGAGGAAAATCGATTTAAGCAGGGATGAAGCTCAACCAAGGATTAAATAACCCTCCCTGCAACATTAGAAATATCTAAGTTAATAAATAATCAAAATTCAATTAAAATGTAGAAAAATTGAATTCATTTACTTTACATATAATTTTAATTGTAATTATATTAATTGCTTTCTATATTATTATTATTATTATTATTATTATTATTATTTAAGCTTATCATTTTCTCTTTTATTACATTTATATTTAAAAATTGTCTTCAATTATTGTTGTTATACGTTATACATATTTAATATGTTTTTATTTTAATACATTTCAACGCATGAACTTTCAAAAAACTTGAGCGCATGATGTTTGCATTCCAAATGCAATAAGCGAATGAGTTCAGGAGCATATAATTGTAATATCTGAAAATTAAAATTAATTTAAAACTAATATAGCTTTAAGCGCTGAAAATTTTTTGTGGATCCGTTTTATTTAGAAACTACTTTATACACAAATATTTAATTGCTTGGATAAAGCGTTCGTTGAAATAAAATAATAAGCGATCATTTTTACTCGTGTAAATAAAATTTGCTTTAACAATTTAAAAAAAAGCACATCAATTATCTTCCTTTATGCGCGTCAATGATAAAGATCTATCGCATGCTTAGTATTTATTTTAAGTAAGGATTTTTTACTCTTGGCTAATGTTGATCCTTACTTTAATCGATGTTGTACTCTAATCGCCATTTTCAATCTTAATTCATAGTTTAGATTACAGGAGAGTATGTTTATATTTTTCAATTGTAAATAGAAAATTCAGGCTAAATAAAATAATTCTATTTTTATCATTCTTAAGGTAAAATTTAACTCTGAATGATTAATGGAGTAATTTGTTTGAGTGGAAGGGGAATATGGTAAAGTATTATGGGATTAGGGGTTTATTACGGCAGGAGGACGAGAATGCTTAAATATTACGTCGTGTAATAAATTATTTTAAATGATTATTTTAAATTATTAAAAACTCTTTTTATTTTTCTTCTCGAAATTTCAACGAATTAAAAATCGTTAATGCCCCGCAGTGCTGCAAATTATGTTATTCCAGTACAGTTTAGCTTAGGAGGCAATTCGCCATTTTAATTAGTGTTGCCAAAGTACGGGCTGCATATTATTTCAGTTACAGAATGCAGAAAAAAAAGGCAGCTTTGTTTGGACAGATAATTCAGAGCGTCATCGATAATGATGTTGTCTCTCGTGGGTATAATAACGCCAATTATCCTCCTTGAATCCTCCTCTATTAAATTTTACGAAATGTCGGATAAGTTGGATAACTTAATTGTTTGATAGCTAGTTCGGCCAGGCCTGACTCTTCGTGTAAATTATAATATAATAAATTAATGCAATTATACGGGCCTATCCAGTGTAGGTCCGCATGGTTTTATTCCGGTCGGTCGAAGGCGCGCACTTAATCTGCCCCTGATTTACAAGAGCGCCAAGTGTCGGCCGACAAAGGGGAGGTCGGGCCTTGCGAAAAAGCACGATGTTATTCAAGAATCTTGAGAGGAGGCAACGGGTAGCCGAGTATTCGGGATATTCTAATCGCGCCCGAGGATCAATGGAGGTCGTCGATCGAGCCAAATTCAGCGGAGAGTCGCGACTCCTCGGCATTGGGGGCTGAGCGAGTGCCGCCGAGGAGGAGGAGGAGGAGGAGGAGCGGCGGCGGCGGCGGCGGCGGTCCCGCGACTATTTGCAGTTGGCGATAATAAAGACGCGGGTGACTCCGGCCGTCGCTCGCTCGGGCGCATGTCATCTGAATTATTAATTGCTGGGAGGCCGCACCCCTGGCTCCTGCTGCCCTCGAGTCCCGGGGCAAAGGCCTCCACGCGTGCATTTAATAGAGGCTACGGCCGCGAGGAGATCGGAGACTGATATCGCGGCTCGGCTTGGGCTCCACGAGCGATTGCGGGGCTGCAGCAGCACCTCACTCCGGGCTCCGACCGACCCTTATTACGTAGATATTGTACCCTGGGGTGCAAGCCCATCCATCCCCGTTCCTTAAACAAGGAACAAGGCCACCGGTGCTGCCACCTCATCCCCATGGGCCGGCTTCCTGCCCGTCCTCGTTTTACCCTGTCGCGGAACTTTGCGCGAATGTTGTCCTTGATGAAAGGGGCTTTGGGGAGAAGTCGAGGAGAAGGCCGCGGAAAAAACCGGGGGCTACGAGAACGGAAAACTGCGAGCTCTAATCGCACTGTGGTGGAAGACGATCCGCGCGCTTTTTTTTTTTTTTTTTTTTTTTTTTTTTTCGACCCCGGATTGAAGCGAGGGATGTTTTCGTTGCGGATGGTAGCTCAAAGTAATTATCGGCTTAAAGCCACGAGGCCTGGATCCTCCACCCCCCTCCCCCTGCGAAGTTCGCGTCTTGAATTTCTTTGCATAACCCGGAATGTGTCCGCCACTGTATTACAGCTCTCTGCCTCCGTCTACTTTTAAATAAGTCACTCCCGGCTGAGGTTCGAGCTTTTTCATTATTTTTTATCCCTTAGACATCAGTTTTCCTACACCGTAATAATACGTGATAAATTAAATTGAGAATGGGGCATTAATCAATAGCAATTACTTAACTCCATATTTTACGATATAAATCATTTCGTAATACTCGCTAATACAAAGATTAATAAAATATCAATATAAGTTGATTGCCTAAGTTTGCATAGACAAAGCCTTCGATTACATAGGAACGATTTCAAATTTGTCATTACGATTGAGAGCCTTAGCCTGAAATTTTATTTGACATTGTATATGACAAATCTAACTTTATTTATTATACAACTGATTGATTAATTTTAACATCCTAATTTTGTATATGCATATTATTATTATTATTATTATTATGATTATTATTATTATTAGGGGTATATATCGAAGTTAGTTTATATTTATGTGCCTTTTTTTTAAACTACCAATACAATGCCACGTACAGATGTAAGAATGCACAAATGTTTCTACCAGGTAATGCTGTAAGTGAATATAGAAGTAAAACGCAAAATGGAATAAATCAAAATGAACAAGGGGATTTCAAAAAGGTTGCTTGTTGGAATAAATTAAGATAGTTTATGCATTGTACAAATTGTAAATTATTATAAAATAGAAAATACAATTAAACAAAAAGCACAAAACAAGCGGTTAATAATATTAAAAAAAAACAAATGCAATAGAAATTTATTGTTATATAAAAATGTATATATAAATATTGGTTTTGTAATAATAATTTATAATGACAGGGAATGAATTTTGAAATTGTCATTACGGATACGTTTTATGCGCTATGCCTTAATTCAAATTTAAAATCGACTTTGAGCACGCGTAAAGTTCGAAAAAATTAGAAAAAAAAGTATCATACCTGGAGATAAATGCACTTGGTTTCACTTGTCTGTAAATTGAAGCCGAGATACTTGTTTACATACCCAGAATTGTCAAATTGAAGCTACTCATGTATGTGCATTTCTTTCAACTCGAATCGTCTTAGTCATAATGATAAGGCGAGAATCGGACATCGTTGCTGTCACCCTCATTATTGATAGATGACCGAAATAGAGTTGATTTTAAAAATTAAATTAAACAAAAACACGTCTATTTGAAATTCAACAAATGGATTTTGTTAGTAAAATATAGCACCTCGTGTATAAATTTTTACTTTTTTATATGTATGAACAATTTTAGGACAAAACACTTATAATTAACTACATTAGCTTAATTGAAAACTTGAGCGCGAGCTAATTTATTCCAATAAATATCCTTCTTTCGATTAATTTATACAAAATACAAATTATGTTTTATAATTTTTTAATAAAAACTGATTTAATTTATATTAAAATGTCTGAGTGCCCGTCGATTCGTATATCTAAATTACAGAGTATTAAAATCATTCTAAAACATATTACTTGTAAAGATTGGTGCATTTTCATTGATTATTCTTCCATTTTGACGTTGGTAATTTAACACAACTTATTCAACTGACTCAGGAAACTGACAATTATTGTATTATTTCTCGCGCTATCAGGCAAATGATAATTATAACAATGTATAATTTAATATTTAAGAAAAGTATAATTAATATACGAACAATTATAATATATACTCTTAGAAATATGATGAATCACTTGGCGCAAGTAATGCATGCATTACTTATCATTTATTAATAATTAAATTTTTTGAAGGCTATTTAATCGTATTTAATTTATGTACAAGCCTTAAAGATAATGCAACGTACGATATAACGCACAAATAAACAAACGTAAATTACTGTTGATATTTTCGTTGATTCGGTAAAGAAATATCAATTACTCTGAACGAATTAATGATAATTTAGAAAAACTAAGAAAAATAACGGCAGCTAAAAGTACGCTGTAATTAAATTGTACGCGGAGATTTCATTTAAGATCATTCATTTTTGAAATTTCCTTAGAGTTGGGAGATTTATTCACGTTCAAGGAATTGAAACTATTTTGTCTATAAATCTGATACAAAACTAAGAAGCGATTGAATTTGACGCTTAGTAAGAAGCTAACTAGTTGCAGTAATGTATCTGCGAGCTATTTCTCCTTTCTACAATGAAATGGTAACTTAGTAGAAAGCACGTGTTTTAAGCAGATTAAACTGGTAGCTTAAAGCAGGAATTTTATTATCGCGAATCTAATAACGGCGGAGCGAAGCCCGTGTCGGACAACAGACTGCAGCTAAAGCCAAGAGGAAGAAAAAGCCTCATTACCCCGTGGCCGAGGTCGGCCGTGGAAGCCCCAGGAAGGAAAAACCGAAGGATTTCGTGGGCCGGCGTAAGCCTTTGGCGACAGGTCAGCTCTTATCGCGAAAAGCTGCTAACCGAGGCTCGCAACTTGCCGCTCGGCTATAATCTCGCGCTCCTCCGAGCTCAGCTTCCCAGGCCCGCGCCCGTGTGGGCCTCGGTGGGCCAGTAGGTCGGCCCCAAGGGCCCCCATCGGCTAACGGCAAACAGGGTTTTCGCGCCCCCTCGACTCGCTCCGGCATTATGGGCTCGAAAGCCCGAATCGAAGCGCGAAGATGATCGATCGATCGCAGGCCGTCCGTCGGCCCCTCGCCATGCCCCCCGGCATCAGCAATGAAAACGTATTACCTGCTTATGCCCCCGCGTCTCCCACGCCTCGCGCCTCGCGCCTAGCGCCCCCCCCCCAACCTCCAGGCTACACACCGGGAGCCCAAATGGCCCACTTAACCGCGCAGTGAATCACTTCCTCGGGAGGAGCTTCTTTCCACCGGCCATTCTCAACTTTCCTCCGCCTTATCCGTTCTTTGCGCCTCTAACTTTTATCCCGGTGTATCGGGGATTTTGTTGCTTCATCTCTATTTCACACTCGTATTTCTTGGAGATCGAGGCTTCCAGTTGTGCGCTAAGCCCGAGCGGTGCAAAAGTTATGCCGAGGCGGCCTTGCTCCGAGGCCAGACGCGCTGCTCATTGAATGCCGAGTGCATTTTACATCAAAGAATTATCCCCAAGACCGGAATTTACGTTCCGCCTGAATTTCATTCCGAATCTTTAGCTTTGATAACGTCGGCACAACCGGCACCTCTTGCTATTAAATTGTAATTTTAGCCCCGTCGCGCTAATCGTTTTCAAGCTCGAACGTACTTTTTACACGCTTCGATTCGCAAGATTTCCCCCGGCAGATGTATTAACTCTATATCTGCATTAATGGCAGACCTGAGAATTTCGTCGCTCAAAAATACCGGCTTTCGCCCACGACAATGAAATCAATAATAATTTTAACTAGCTTGCTCTGGAATACTTCGTGCCAACATCGTGAAACGGAAATGAGAAAATTATGCTCTTAAAGGCAGTCGACGCAGCTTTCGTTCTTCCCTGCATGCCGGGCAAACTTTATAAATTATTATTTATTTAAATGTAAATTATGTTTATTCAATATTAGGATTCAGCTGCGCTTTTCCCTCTCCCCTTTCCGTGGCAAAGTTTTATCGCTTTGTGGCTAGAATCTTTCATCGACAGCGTTGTTGATAGATGCATCGAAAATATTTTTTGCATTTCTAAAAGCGGCATCTAATGCCTGTGCTCGCAATGTCTGCTTAGCAAAAGTCCTCGGTTACTCGAGAAACGCATTACTGGTGCGGTAATATAATAAAACTGCAAGTTATCGTTTAATAAAATTAGCTTGTATCCTATACGTCTTTATAATCAGTTAACGTAAGATATCAAACAACTAGCGAAGATCGCATTCAAGTGCAGTAACTGCTAAGTAATCAATACCACTAGACTACGTGATGCCAAATATAACCAGTCGACTGAAATATTGAAACTTATTGGTAATGAAGATCTCTTACCGATTTTACGTTCATTTATTTGTATTAAAATCATCGTCACTGAATATTTCTAAATTGTTGAAGCATTCGTAGCTTTTAAAATTCTTTGCGTATTTTGTAATTTTTCGTCTCCAGTACATTACAGGTAAAGTACAAGAATTACAAACGTTGCGAATTTGTTCTTTAATTAAGATCTTGCGTAAATTTGTACTTATTTAAATACATAAAGAATACAAATTTACAATTTCATTAAAAACGAAAAATATGTTATAATCTTGCGCAAATGCTTTTGTAGATATTATGTGCCAACTTGAAGATCTATACGTAATTTATGAATGTTTACTAATATTTTCAATAAAAAAATAATTAATTTAATCCACTTATGCGGCTTTTACTCTAATAGATATATTAAATTGATTAATTGTTACGTTTTCCTACGTCTTCACCAAAAATCGTCAATTATAAATGAAAATATTCTATTAAAAATAAATTATTCAGTTTCATTTCTTACAAATGTTGGGTTTATTTTAATTTATCATAAGCTTAATAGAGTTCGTTACATTATTCACAAAATCACAAATACAAATTCGTTATTGCAAATCATGATTAATATAAATGTATCTGCAAAAAACAGAATTGTAAGAGCCGAGCTGAAATGTAAAAGCAGTATGTCTTTTTTATATCGACAAAAAAGATTTATTACATTAAATTTAATTGGGATGTAACACTGTGCACTAATATATAGAATACTTATCATTCTTGTGCATCTACTAAAAAGATGAATTGCGGCTCCACTGATGTGCGCTCAATATATTAAATCTTCCAATTAAATCATTTTAATGATTTTATAACTACTAACGGGATCTTACCAATATTTGAATAAGGTATTTTTCTGCGCACATGGTCGGCTGATTATTGAGATATTGATAAAAATCTGAAAGGGCAGCAGGGTTGAATGCGAATCTCCGGATCGAAGCCCCGAGCATAAGGCACCGAGGAATATTTAGCGAAACGCGCTTTTGAAAAAATTAAGTCCTCTTAACTATTTTTACGTATATTCGAAAACTTTTTGACCGGGAGATACAATCTTGAGTGGAGCCTCGAACACGAATCGCGTTGAGACTTCGTGATGCGACTGCAATTACGTGATGGGAAGTTTCATTGCGCGAGAAACGCTCCATGAAAATTTCATCTAACTTAAGGGCCTCGAGAAATCACACGCCCTGCGAATTACGTGGCGAACTTTGTTTTCGAATGTCCTTATCCTAATTATGTGCGTATTCCAAGCACACCGTACGAAAACAGAGTCTCATTAGCCAGTAGTACAGGTCAGCCGAGCTTAATGGGACTCATTCGTACGCAGACCAGTGGTCGTTATTCACGAAGATTGCGAATCGCGAATCACGCTTGAAATAGACCGTGACGATGCTGGCAAAACTTGCCAGTGCCCGTATTTTCTCGCGGGGATCGCGGCATTGGCCATTGTGGGCGTTCGCGGAGCCGTTGAAAATAATCTCAAAGGCTTCGTCACTGAAAAGGTATCGGAGCCGAGAAGGAGCCCGATTCCAGAGGGTTGCACGAGATCGTGCGACAGCACGACCATTGACTTCGGTAGGGGACTTCGTAGGCGGTTGGAAGGGGGGGCCTTGCGCCGACACGTCGCCCGAATGGGGGTTCCCTTTGACGAGGGGGCACGGGACGAGGAGGAGGGTCTCGATTCACCGAGTCGCACATCGCGCGCCGCTCTCGCTTGCCGCCTTCGCCTCTGAGGCAGCCTCGGCCCCTGGCCGCCAAAAGCGAATCGCTCGATTCGCTGAATTCGCGCGAAGCGAAAAGTATTGTACGAAAGTATTGTGTGCCGACGTGACGGCGCAGAGAGGCGGCACAGGCAGACCGTGAACGGTAAATGGCCTCCACGTACGCGGACAATCAAGGCTCCAGAGCGGGCGTAGGGGTTCTTTGGTTATTTCCTGCCCTTTAGCGAACCCCGTGCCAGCGCCTCGCCCTGCCGCTCCGCCCCGTGGATGAACCATTTGCCGAATCCGAAACAAAGGTCAACGCACGCTGCTAACTCCGTAATGTGCATTTTGCACGGAGCCCAGAGGAGCGAATCGTAAATTGTAAATTAGCTCAATGGCCGAGTCTCTCCGTTGGTTTTTCATCGGCCAGCGGCTCGAGGCTGCTCCCTTTGTTGCCCGACCCTCGAGATATTTCATCAAATGTTTATTAAATACAAGTGTATCGAGGGCGATAAGCCTCTAAATCCACGGCTCGATTGATCCATAATCTCTCTTCTATTGGGACTCTCTGCATGCCTACCGTCTCACGCGCAGTCTGTCCGGAATTTTTTTTTTTTTTTTTTTTTTTTTGTCAGGGTATAATTTTATTAAACGATCACGCGCGACAAAATTATTTGCGACGAAAAAGGGGACGCCGGCTCATCCTAATGAATCCAAGCAACTCTATCTCTCTCTCTCTCTCTCTATCTCTCTTTCTCTCTTTTTCTCTTTCTCTCACTCCGCGCTAAAAGCTTTGTTAAAAAGAAAAATTCGTTTTGTTCCGTTTCTCATGAATCCAACGTTTTTTATCTCCACGGCAAAAATTTTAAATCTTTTTATATTAACTCTGCTTATACTATTTACTAGAAGTTTGTTCTTAAATATTAAAAATGTTCGTTAAGTTTCTTTAAATAAAACATTTTATACGACTTTGCGAAGCAGAAAAACAATAATTTAAAGTAGCATTTTGTAGCGATTAGATCTCTTACACTAGTTTTGCCACCCTGTCTATCTGTATTTATCCAAATTAAAATTAATATTCCTAATGCGTCAAGAAATAATGTAAAAAAATGCAACAAGAGTTATAACGTCTAATTTCAAGGCAAAGTATTGATGAATCACGTGGGAACAGTTATAAGTGCTTCTAAATGTAATGATTATAAAGCCTGAATTCTGGAGTGGTAACAAACTCCAACTACGATTAAACAAATTTTAATGCTGTCTAGAATTTTTTATTGCACTCGAAGGTATGATTTGACATCCTCGACAAGAAAATTCTTGACGATATGCACGAATAGGCTACTTTCTACAAACGACTAAATCTCATATGAAAAGTGCCAGAGCTGCTGATTCCACACTTTTATAAAATCGAGAACGGCGCTTGATGTACAAAATTTGGAGAATTGGTTTTCGCCACTTTCTTGAATAAGCCCCAAGTTGCGGAGGCACCCAATGATTTCCATTAAAAAATATTTGATTAAAAAAACTTTATCCATGAATGAAAATCCCGGTATTCCGGCTCAAAACGAATTAATGCAAATAAAATTCAGCCATTGTAAGATTTCGCAACTCCTCGATGCTTAGATGCTTTCGTTGGTGTTGCAGTGCAAAACATAAATTTGCCCGTAATTAATGGGCGCAAGGCGAAAAAGACCTGGGGTCAATTACCAAAATCAATAATTTCCCACCAGCCATCCTCCACGGCTGTTTAGTCCGCGGGAGGCATCAATGGGTCGGTCTATTTTGCCGGGGGAGCATCATTCGAACGCTTAAATGATCGTATGAAAAAATTTCAAGTGAATAACGGAAGGGCCGCGAGGAACAGGGTAGTGGGCGGAGGGGGCGGGGGCCGGGGTGCAAGGTTCGAATTGTACAAAGTCACTGCGTAAAATGTAGTAAAATGTAAAAAGCAATAACCATGAAATGTTTGAAAAAATTCCCGGGAAGCGAATGCACATTCACGACAGCAACACTCCACGGCTGATATTACCAGACAAAAAGAGCTCCATTCTTCACGGGAAATGGAAAATGGAATAAAAATTGTGGATATTTTCTTTGAAAAATAAGCTTGATTCTGCAGTTGGGCTTCGCGTGTGGGCGTTGGGGGGGGGGGCCGGCAGGTAGTTGGAAATCAGCCGAGAGTCGATTCGCGTACGTATGCATGGAAAAGTTAGGCGAGAGTTGGCGCTCGCGTGTCGATCCCGAGCGTGGAAGTGCGCCGTCGAGCCCGGGTTTTCGTCGAGCCCGGCCTCCCTGGCCAATGCATACATTGCATTAAAATTCAGGAAAGCCAACGCACATACGAATCGATCTCTTATCGAGATTACGGCCTCGAGCCCCCGCCGCGGCCCACATAATCCCGCAGTCGCTTTCCCACTTCCGCCCTTCGGCCCGATGCTCTTTTTGACATGCAACCTGCCGCCGGCACATTTTACGTTCCGGCTCGCCGCGGCCACCGCAGGCCTGTTGTTGGCATAAATGAACTCCGTGTCACGTCCAAACTCGACCGCACCTTATCGCCGGTCCCTTCCACCGCCGGCGAGCGCCCGCTCGCTCCGCCGCCCCCCCGAGCCTCCCCCTCTGCTCGGGAGCCTTGGCCCACCTCCTCCTGCCGAGGCCCGAGACCTCGTCTTCCGCGGGGAAAATCCGAGAGCCGGGGACGTTTTCTCCGAGCCGCTCGTTAGTTCGCCCTCGCGCCTGCGCCTCGTCCCACCTTAGATTAGCCCGACGGACCGACTCCGCGACAGGAGCATTTTGCACGGCTACCACGTGGAATTCGACGCGTCCTCGGGATGTACCCTGAAATAATTGGGGGATCGATCCTCTGCTCTCTGCGATGCTTCTTATTAGCGCGCGCCCCCCCCCCCCAAGACCGTTCGATAACTTTCCTTTTTCCTCTTTCGCTTCCTCTCCCGACTTTCAGCGACGATTAGCGCTTTCAAAATTCCCAGAATGACCTCTCCCATTATTTATCCATTAGGACGCCCCGGCACTAACAATAATTGCTTTGTGTGTTTTTCTTTTCTTTTTCCTCCCCCGCCCCCTTTGCTTTGCCGAGGCGTCTGTGCCCATTCGATAGCCAGCCATCTTATATCGATAAGGCAACAGAGTTGTCTCCTATTTAACATTCGGCTCGAGAGCTTTTATATATATATATATATATATGTATATTTTATTAAGTTTTGAAACTTAATTTGAAAAGAGCTTACATTGAATTGTGATAAGAGCCAGTCCTCGAAGTCAGCTCATTAAAAGCTGCGACAAATTATTGTCTTACTTGCTGGATTTTATATGCTCGAAGGCTGTAAAGTATCGTTAAAAAAAAAATTACCTTTCCCAATCATTGCCTTCCATGAATATTCATTGTAATAATTTTGGACATTATTTTTATTTTCAACAACGGTGGCTCATTTAATATTATTATTTTCGCATTATAAGTGGCAGTATTATTAATGCTGGTCTGTTTAAAAATTTAACTCAATGACTAAATCGCATAAAGCGACCAATAAATTCGCGTTTAACACCGAACAGTCGTGTTAATGGCTAGACAATAATTAGCTTTAAGGAAATGTATTTTAACTATAAAATACGTATATTACATATTGCGTATATTGTAGAAATGTCAATTTATTTATGAGAAACAGTCATTACTTCTTATCTAACGAAACAGTGACTTATAAATCGAATATCAATCAAAACTCGTCAATATTTTGGCATATAAATATTAGTATCTGCATTTGGTCCCTTCAATTTTGTGGTAAACTACCTATTGCATGCCAATCAATGAGTCAATCTTTTAGACGGGAGCTTTGAAAAATAAACAAATATGTCAATGCGCACGACTTTCCTGTTTAACGGAGATTTTTTTGTTTTTTGTTTTTTTTTTTTTGATTTTTTCTCCTAGCCCCCGATAACAAATAATACAAACGTAATTCGTTTTTAGTTATTGGCATAAATAAAAATTACGAAAATGACGTAAATTTAAAGACGTCAACGTTACTTAAATGGAACGAGCAAACTTTGATAAACTTATGAAATTAATTAAACTGCAAATTTATCAAATTAGTGAAATTTAATTAAAAATTATCCACCCTCCAAGATTAAACGCCATCAATTCCAAGAGCTTGACGCTACCTTCAAACGTAGTGAATTCCTGGACAATAAAGATGATGCCCTGTGTCGCACACTGTCTACTTTCATTTAATCTTTTCCTTCTGGCCCCCTTACCTTCGATTTCTGAATCAAAATTTTACACTCGCCAAAGAAAGCATTACGATGCGTGGTAATGAATTTATTAATTTTCCTTTGTAACTGATAATTTTTTCAATCTAGATATCGATAGTACTATGACTCGGCTTTAAGATAAATAAGGAGAAGAGACTTGGGAGAGAAACGATGTCTTCTATTTATTGTTTCCATCATCGCCGCTCAAAACAAAATCAAGTATTTGCATTATTGATTAAATTAAAAAAAAAAATTGCTTCTAATTGTTAGCTATCCTGTTATTAAATAACTCGCTTACAATTATATTTACTTACTTGATTACGGGTTATATAAATTACTAGGTCTATTAAATTATCTTAGTCATTATAATTCTCGATCCTTGAAATTAAAAAAGGGTTTTCATTATTACAGAATGTTCATTATAATTTATATTACAATTAGACCGATTCGATATGTAGTCGATACGATTTCTGGTAAAAAGAGCAGTAGCTGATTGGCTTGTGTAAAGAGACGTTTGTAGATGCGTATTGAGTCCAACGCATTGAAACGTTATTTTACAATAAAAGAATGATATTTATTCGGAAAAAATTTGACCCGATGAGTTGGAAAAAAATGACTTATTCGAAAAGCAACAGAAGACGTTTATCTTCGAGCATCGAGGATCAGCGGGCAAAGCTTTGATTTGGGATTAATTACCGGCAAATCGAAGGAGCATACAAAAGCGAGATTAGACGGGGGCTTAAATTTCACGCCGACCTTCCCACCGCTCGCGAGCCCAAAGTATCGATGCATTAAATGCCGAGCCGATCCCGTGGCCTGGGGAATAAGTGGGAAGGGCCTCTCGCGCAGAGCGAGACAAGCCGAATGAGAAAAACAGCCAATTTTAGAAGAGACGCGCGGGCGAGAAATCATCTAGTACAAAAGGGACGCGGCAGGAGGACCGGGGCTGGCGGACGGTGAAAAGGGGGACTGTGGATGAAGTAAAGAGTGGAGGTGGAGCGAAAGGAGATAGGCAAATCCGTCGTTGAATTTGCATTTTGATAAGAAATCTCTCGGAAAGTTCCTCCTCGAAGATAGGAAATCTCTTTACGTCTACTCTCCTCTCGTCGTCTAGCTGGAGTGGAAGGACGGAGGGCAGAGGGACAGGATAGGGGTGGCCCGGAGGAGGAGGAGGAGGAGTAGGACGCGGGGGGGGGGCGGAGGGAATCGCGCGAGGATGAGCTGGGGGCTAGGACTCTATCCTCCTGTTTTATTCTTACCTCATTACGCTGGATTAGCTTCTTCGACCTGCCGCACTTACCAAGGCGCAAAGTTGTTCCTTACGCCTGGGCTGGCCCTGAGGACTACCCGGGGCGCCTTGGAGTGGGTCGCGAGGAGGAACGAGGAAAATGTCAATTAAGCCGGAGCCAAGGCAAAACTAACACGTTGACTCGAGTGTATTCCATCCGGCTCCGTACTGCAGCAGGCAGTATTGAGCGCAAAAAAGTTTTCGACGGCGAACCAAAAACAAGAAACACAAAAAAAACAAGAAAAACAATAACCGTGGGAGGACGGTAGGCGGAGGGGTGGGGTGGGGGGGGCGGGGGCGGCGGGCTAAGAGGGGGTGGAATCCTTCAGAAATATGTCAATTAAAGTGAGAAGAAGAGAAAAGGGTTGATGACTCCGGTGCCCGAGCAATCCTTCATTTTCCCCTCGTATTTTTTTTTTTTTTTTTTTTTTTTTTCGCTAAGAAAACTTGTCTACTGTCGCGCGGCAAGATGCATTCTTTCGCCAAGTCTCATAAATTCACTTTTTACTTATATACTCCGCTCTCCTGTCCCGTCGCGCGACATACGCATTCGCGGCATTAATATATCCGTGCGGAGGGAAATCTACCGTGCACGCACCAGCCCTAATGGAAAAAATCCATAAATTCTTTTTGTTCCAGCGAGGCTCCATGTGCCGACGTCCCCTGCCCGCGACAAGAAATCTTTCCCGCATCATAATTAATTACCGGCATAAAACTCTCGTAAGAATCAATCTCCTTCCTCCAATCGGCTCGCGCCTCTCCCTATCGCTATCTCGTCGCTCGGGAGGGAAGGGTAGGTAAGGGCGGGTGGGGGCGATGGGGCCGGGAGGGAGGGAAAAATAAAACTTTTCGAGCCAAAGGATCCATCAACAATGCGCTCGCTGTACAAGCACCGTCGCTCGCTACTAAATTCTATCGCTATCCGGTGTGTCGGCCCCACCCGCCCTTATTTTTCGCTGACCAGCACTCGCCGTCGTTCCACCGCCCGTCTCCCCCCCCCTAACGGAGCAGCCTACCAGCCGGTGTCCTTCTATGCCAATCGCCCGATGCTCTCGTCTCGATCGCAGGAGGCTAAGATCCGAGCCGCGTGTCGACGGGTAATTCGAGTTTTTCCCTTCGGCTGGGGATAACTCGTTCCCCAGACTTCATTATCTCGGCTTCGTGCGGGATTTTTGCAATTAAATTTTCCTCGCGAGCGTTAATTGACGACTACCCGAATACGATCGACGTGTTTCCCCGCCCGCAAAGCCCCCGACGGAGCGAGGCTCGTGGGCACACCCTACGATACTGGACGCGATACTGGCGGCAAGCCCACGGACTCCCGTGTGTAGGGTAATTTTCAGGGGAGTCTGTACGTCGGGCGCAGACAGACACGTTAATTACTTCGATCGCGGTCTACCTGATCAACGATTGTTCATTACAATCTGGAGCTACGGGGGAAGAATGCGCGCTTTTGAAATTCAAGCTCGCACCCGAGCTCGGCCTCTGCATTACGGTGTTATCCGATTTATAACTCATGCGAATTATCCGTGATTACGTTGACAATCTTTGTTATCTCTGCGCTGATACGTTTGCCGATACCAATCGAGAATATGTCAATTTGGAAAACAAATTTTTGTCTTACTACTCGTGCATATCTCTCCTAAATCTCTCTCTCTCTCTCTCTCTCTCTCCCTAGCTCTCACTCTTACTCTCTGGCCTTCTTTCTACCCTCATTGTTCCTACATCTTCCTACTCATCAATCGTGTTAAGTTTTTTACTTTATTATACTTCTTTGTACAACGAATTCTTTAGAAATCTACTTTGATGATTATTATAATAGAGCATTATAATAGAGTTCGCATTAATCAACTTTGTATACTGATACTTAAAACACTAAAGTTACCTGTATTGTAATCCGGCGAGTTAACAGACAGTGAAAATTATCTTAATGTAAAATTGTGGTAAAAATTAATGGTTTCATCCACTCAATTACGGTATATTGTAATAAAATTAAAGTTAGCTATTTTATCGTAAATACACGTATTGTTAACTATTTACAATAAGTCGATTTTTTTTTCATTTTTAAAGCAAATAACCTAGAAGGAATTGTCCTGAAGTTGCTTGTTTTAAAATCATTCAAATATCGAGATGACGCAGTTTTATAAACTTTTAGGAAACAATAACACCGACAATAAAATTGATCTACTTTACGTCGTTGTCGTCCAATTAAAAGGCTAACTGTCATCAACTTCAATAGTCGCATATAAGCAAATGGAATTGCCGATCACTATGTACAAGTGAGCCATTCCGTAGTTTTTCATGACTGCGCGTTATTGAATCACCTTCGATGTCTCGTCTCTGAAATTACAGAACTCTCCAACTAAACTTCGAGTATGACCAGATATCATACGTTGAGTTATATATCAACGAAGTAGTCCGGTTCGACCTCGTTACCAGTAAGCACGTACGGGTAAACATTAAAAACGTAAAATACCGCAGCCGAAACTCTTAAAACTGCAGAATAGCGCGTGAAAGCGTAGTTATGTAGTTATCTCCGACTCTATAAATAAAGCAACAAGGAATCATAAGTCGAAAAATCAATGTAATTTTGCATATTTGCAAATGCTATGTGTCGGTTGTTTGTAAAAAGCTTTTAGACCCTGTGTATTTAACATTTCACAAATTATTAATCTTCTTTTATATATTTACTTTTAATTAATAGACTTTTTTAATTATACTGAAAGCCAACTATTTCCTTATCAATTTATTGCTCGAAACCGCACTTAAAACTTTGCCCATAAAGTGAAAAATACAGTTGGAATTATTTCAGAACACTGAAAATAAAAATTCATTTAAACCGTCTGGATTATCAAAGATACATTGAAATTTCATAAATACAAGAAGAATTCTCGTGTCCTTTCATTTATTTACTATCCTTCGGCCTAAATAACTCAATCAGTTTAAGGACAAATATATCAATTCCACAGCCGTGGCCACGGCAAAGTCCAACAAATTTAAGACCAATAATGTTAAAAAAAAAAAAAAAAAAAAAAAATAATTGCTTTATCCCTAAATTACAGATATAAATCTTGTTTTTTTTAAATCTAAAAGACAGACTTTAACAATTCAATGGCCATTTTTTTACAGTATCCTAGATATATGGGTCTACCTCGTAAATTGGAAAATTTTTAAATATTTTACAAAACGCCGTGGCAGATTAATTAAAGCCAAGCATTTAAGAATGTAGGAACGGAGTCTTTTGCCCTTTTTAAAATACAACTTATTTTTTAAAAGTGCAAGTAGCGCACTGAATTCTTATTCTAAATATATTCATTCTTATAATGAGTCGCTATACATATGCCTGGCATAGCTCCGTTCTATCATCTAGTTAATACTGAGTATTCTCCTAATCTCGCATACCTACGTATTTCCACTGCCATAAATACCTGAAATTTTAATTATGCACTTGAAATAAATAAGTCCCTGCCTTTGAACCACTTTCTGCATATACAGCATCAATTACGCGTGCATAATTTATTAACGTAATCTTGTTTTTTTTTTTTTTTAACAATCGCACAATAACGTACATCGCGTACGTCAACGGGTGGAAAAAATTAGTGGCTTTACATTATCGTGGAATTGAAGAGGAGACCCATCATTTATGCAGCGCATGTTGAATCAACTAAATCCACTAATACGTAAGGCCTTTATGCGAATAGTCCACATATCATAACCGTAGTGCGAAACCAGACTCGCAAGCTACGATACGCATGTAACAATACCAAATCAAAGCTTAATATGCGCATGGCGTATAACTTTACAAGATCTTTCAACGTGAATGCTATCAAAAACATAAAATATGTAATACAATAATTTGCAATGTATATACACACACACCCGTATAAACATTTGCATATTTACATTTGCGCGTGTACTTAAATATGTGCACGCGTACTCATACGATCGACCTTAAAAAACGAACCGAGGCCCGAAATGGAAAATTTCCCCCGCCGGCTGATTATTATCTCGAGATAAGCGAGGACGGTAGTCCTGCCTCTCGTTCTCAATACCTCGTGAACAAGTTGTCGCTTTAGCTGCTCGCTAGCCAAATCACATGGCCAGCTGACTCCGTAGCGTGTCTCACTTTCCGCACTTTGGAGCTCGGGCCCCGTGCACTTGCTTAAGCTCCGCGCTGCACAACAACGGACGAGAGCAGACAGAAGCTTATCGGGGCATTGCCGGTGTACAATTATACGATCCCGCCGCACTCGCACGGATCACATCCCCGGTTAAAGTGCATCCCGTGATAGTAATGCCCGACTGCCAGGCAATCAAATTATTGTCAATTATAATAATCCAATTTAACGACGTGTGGATACTTTTAGCAATTGCGTCGAGTGGAGCCCGTGTAAAAAATTAAAATTAACAATATGACCAAGTTCTTGGACAAAGTAACGTGACTGATAAATATTAATTACAATAATTAAATTATAACAATTGTACGTTATTGAGTATTCCCCATCGCTTATTAAAACCCCTTTTGGTGCATTTTTATTTAGCATTAAATAAAGCTAGCGGCTCTTTATTATTGTTGTTTTACACTGTTAAATAATTTAATGCAGAATTTCAAGAGAAAACCTAATTGTAAAACGTATTTAAAACATAACAATGAAACGTAGAAAAAAATTTTTTAATTATGTTAAATTTTACATCGTTTTTTTAAAATAAACAAAAAACAAGCAATCAATAATAAACAATAATAACCAAAAATTGGCCATTAATTAGTGAATAATTTACAGGGCAATTTCATTTGTGTGTCTCGAAGATTTTCCTTGATAACCCCTTGAAAAACCTACTCTACCCACGCTACCCGACTCATGAGTTTTTTTTATGAAAACAAATCCATTACGTGCCTCACCGTTCAATGTTTAATTCCAATTTTTCGTCAAATATTAGATCTTCAAAATCTGATGCATAGCTGAAACATAAGCGAATAAGCCTCTTAAGATGCGCCACGTTGTATTTTACACTGATCCTCGGCCCCCGCATTCGCCTCCCTTCTATCCCTGCACTTTTCTATGCTTCTCTTCCTCATTCATCAATTAACAAATGCGGCGCATCACGCATGAACGCACATGCGTATATATATATATATATGTGTGTGTGTGTGTGTGTGTATATACGTATGTACATATATGTATTTGTTTTTATTAAATATTCTAGTAGATAATACAAAATTGAAATTGGGATTTTTTAAATAAAACCCAAAAATAAGAGCTTTCGTGATTTATAAGAAATATATTATTCATCTTGTTTCTGAAATATCAAAATAACAAAAGGGGGTCAATATAGCGCGAGACAAATCGTCGTTGGGAAGTCCAGACCACGGCTATTATACCTACCTGTGTAGGGTGAAAAAACGTATTTGTAAATCTGACGTGACAGTATAATCTTCTCATCAATATTATTACTTACCGATGTAAATGTCAATGGTGCAGTCATGGTGATCTGTGAGCCCGGCATGTACATTTA
The DNA here is from genome assembly GCA_018907135.1 of Kradibia gibbosae. NCBI lineage: Eukaryota > Metazoa > Arthropoda > Insecta > Hymenoptera > Agaonidae > Kradibia > Kradibia gibbosae. Next base: position 3,414,560 of record JACCHX010000006.1, on the reverse strand, counting down.
TCTTTATAATAACTTGCTTACAAGTTAAACAATTTTCTTAAACATTATTAACCTGGAGTACAGGAGATTTTTCTTTTGTTAATTATAAATCTCGTGTCCAGGCCAACGAATCTTCATATTTATGATTACACAATAATCATTATATCAAATAAGTTGATACATAAGAATATCGAATGAATTTCTACTTTTTTCTGTTCGTTTACTTAATATTACTTTCATTCGCTTTTTCCCATTTTTAATATTTTAAATTTTTAAATTTTCGTATTTCACATTGCTTATTTAATTTACATTGAGCATTGTAAATATAAATTTACCTTCGTCTATCGGTTTGTAAAAATGCGGCTTCCGACTTAAAAAAAAAAAAAAAAGAAAAAAGAAAACAAAAAGTATGTGGAACGCAGATTGTGTTTACTGAAATTATTAATGTGTTCTATGGCTGCCTCTGAATAATATATATAATCAATCTTATTATATTGTATATTTATTTTACTAATGGACTGGACTACATTGATTTTATTATTTTAACACGCCCGCGTTTTTTATGCGCTAGGTTTTTCAAAACCTGTCGATTTGAAGAAAGAAAAAGTAATGCGTGAAAATGAAATTCTAGGTCTTCAAATATGGGCTCGCCACCAAGCTTTATTCATCAAGTTTGTCGGGTTTAATGAAAAAAAAAGAGAGAGAGAGAGAGAGAGAGAAAAGAAGGCAAGATCCCTAATTGGCGATTCGAACGCTCGGCACACGCACGCGTGCTCCACTCGGATGAAAAAAACCAACTCTAAATGCACAATCGGTAGATTGCGCATCGATTAGACTGGGCTTGTCAGTGAAAGGCTTAAAGAGATAAAGCCTCGATTTTCTCTGGTACGAGGGACACATTGCCAAGGTCCGGCTGCGCGTACTCCGATGTATCCTTTAAGGTGTAATCTCCGTCGAGGGGTCAGACAACGGCTCGACGGGAAACCTATAGTGGAAAAATATTAAAATGCGATGGGTCACATGTATGGGAGGGGGAGCCCAGAGCCTAGAGTGGGAGTGAGCCGGTAGTCGGTACTAACCGATGAGTGTACAAGAACTTGTTTACACTGCAGCTTAAAGGTGCCTTCCTTGCCAAATATCGCACTCCGTTAAGTGTATGCTTTACTGTTGGAGCGGTCAAATACCAGAGTGAAAGTTACGTTCTCCTTTAGTCGTAATACCGAAACACTTAGTAGCTTTGCCGTGATAAATTACACAAGGAAAAAAGTCTTCTGCCAATTTTTTTTTTACCAGCCTCGCGAATATTAGCCGCTTACATAAGATTTTCGAACTATTTTTCAGGCTCGCTTTGATAAATTCTTCCTTAAGATTCAACTTGTCGCTCAATGGCGACTTTAACATTATAGTATTAAATGAACTGACTTTCGAATACAAATTCTTTAATAGTCTTTATCGCGTCAGAAGAAGATTACTGGTACTTTCAATTGTATCCATCATTATGGATATAATAGTATGTAATGAGTACAATAATTTATTTATGGAAAATTCAATATTGATTTAATTGTAAATATAGAAATCAGGGTAATTCCGTAATTAGCTGTGTTTATCGAACAAGCTGGACTGTATATATAAATTCCATGTACAGGCATTAATAATGTTTGAACGACTCTTCAAAATCCTTGAGGATACGTAGAGATTTCACGCGAATATCTTTTTTCTGTACAAGTATCTTGTGAAGGAATCGAGCTTTTTTATAAATGGTCGTACGTATTATCGTATCAAAATAAGAGATGGCTCTGAAAAGTTACGCGTAAAAAATTTTGGTAACGGCAAATATTTGCGTTTGACAGTAGCTCTAGATAAATTAAAAGAGCAATTGAGAAGATTTTCCTTTTCAATACTTTTGTCAAAAACGGCAATGTAACAAGGAAATTTAGGTTGAAAGGACAAAAAGTATTCGTCGAATTATTATTTTCTATGATTATAAAAATTCGCGATCAAAAAATATACCAACGAATTTAATATAAATTCAAAGCGATGCAATTTATAAAATTATATATCCATTGATACAATTAATATGAAGAGTTTTACGTGTGATACTGAATTCCGTTATACATTGTTAATTGTACTCCTAATTAACTCGTAATTAAAAATAACAATAATGGCTTTATATCAATGTGAAATTATTAAAAGTATTTATTATTATGATGAAAAAGTTTTTTCTATTTTATACAATCAGTATTACTTGCCTTAGTTCGAAAGTATAGGCTAAAGTTACGAGTGACGACTATTTATCAGGATAATAATATTGTCGACATTGTGCGTGCGCAAGGATAGCGGACAATTAAAATGAGTTGTCAGTCGGGTAAAAAAAAAAAAAAAAAGGAAAAAAAGAAAAAAAAATTGTAATAATTATTTGCTTAGCCGTTGTATTATATTGATGAATAAGAATAATGAAAATAATGGAAACAAATGGAATAATAGAAGTGGAGGGAGATAAGGTGATGGGGAAAATCGTCCGAAACAAAGAACGTAATCTCACTTACAATTAAACGGGGTATTTACGCAAAAAAGTCTAATTAGTTGAAAGACAGCATTGTCATCGATGCAGAATATCTTTTTAATTTCATAATTCTTAATCCCAAGTGGCTTTTTGCGCGGAATAATGAAAATGCAGAGTGAACATTCATCGCCGGGCACAATGGCAGAAATTATTGGGGTTTTTCGTAGCGAGCAGCGTCTCCTTCTCTCCTCCTGCAGACGGAGCAAACAGAGAGAGAGAGAGAGAGAGAGAGAGAGAGAGGCGGCAGGTATTTTCATGCCGGGAGTGGCCATCGAAGCCTTTCCCATCCCAAGAGCGCCCGAGTCCCCCTCACTCGTGCGCGAAATGTCATCTCGCAACTTGGCGCTCCTATCCCCCCCCCCACAACCCCCTCCCGCCGTCACTCTCCATCACTCTTCTCAATTGGCAAATATTGAAACAATGACCGTTGGCTGCCTGGGCCGCAACCCCCGCCCCCTTTGCCCCCGGCCGACCGCGGAGTCCTACTCGCCCGACAATGATCTCCTCGGATCTTGGCTCCGTCGCCCGGGCAACTTTTCCAGCTCCAGGAGAAGCCTTATATTTGTGGATTTTCGTTATAATTTATCTGGGCAAGCGGTCTATTTGCTTAGCGAACATTCATCGCTTTAGATATATGAGCCGAGGGACGGCGACGCCGCCAATGCCACAGTTTCGACCCCCGTCTACTTTCCACCGAAAGCGTGTTTATGCTCCTTCTGCTTCCGTTCGTTACGTTGAAAAATTCCATTCATCCTGGAATCTTGGCTCCGCTCGCGCTTTTGAGCCACCGTGAAAAAAAGTAATGATAAAACAATGGCCCTCGCTTGGCCAAGCCCGGCTCCTCCTCGCGCGCGCACCTCCCGGAGTCGGGCGGCCGAGAACCCACCCACCCCCCAACCCCAGACAGAGGCGCTCGCGACAGAAGTTGGATGGAGCGAGCTCTCGCCCCATCGCTCCGCCGGCGGAGGGACTCCTTCCTCTTCTTCCACGCCTTGGCTTTCCACCACGGCTCCACGCGCCGCTTCACCTCCCGACGATCGCTGCGCAGCCAAACGAGGCACACACACACACATATATATATATATATATATATTAAATCTGCGAAATTAAACATTCGATAAAGAGCCCGACACTCGCCCCGTTCCCTCCTGCCCCAGCATCGGCACCTAGCCGGGGACGTCCTACGGTAATCTCGCTCCCACCCCTCGGCCCCCCGGCCCCGACGCCCAACGTAGCTTCGTTCGTGTCTTCGAGGCTCGGGCTGGAAGCTCGGAGCTCGCGCGACGATAAAGGTCTTGTCAATTTTTCACTCGTCCATTGTTCTCGATGTCTCCGGCTCCGGTAGGCAGCGCTCGGCTCCCGGAGTCTTAATCTCCCCCCGCCGTCTGCGGGAATCGTCGCTCGATCGGTTTCCGTGAGCTGAGTCCCAAGTCCCTCGGCAGCGGTTCGGCTCGCAGCCTCCTTTTCGGATTTCAAAAGTAATTCCTCCTCCTCGGCGAGCCATTATCGATGCTCGATGGGATGTTTTATAAATGAGGCCTCGCGAATAAATGAGCAGATGCTCCCGCGAGCCGAGCCGGGCGTCGGCTGCAGCCCATCGGGGCACTAACGAGCCCGCTAAGAACGCAAAAATCCTCCGGGCTTTTTGCCCTGAGGGCTCCGCGCTGACCCGCGCGGCCCCTTCCCCCGACCCCGGATCGCTATCCTCGCTATCGGCTCTTTTTACCTCCCTCCACCCCTCCGCCCCGCCCACCGGACGGATGCTATCTCGCCGGCTCGGCCTTTTCGAGCCCGCGTTCCTGCACGGCCGCGAGCAAATCGATGGATCCGTTGTCTTCCGACGTGGATGTGAGCTACGCGCTGACGTTGTAATGGCCCGAATGGTAACGGTCGATACCGCTATTGTCAACGAATGTGTGTGTGTATATATATATATATATATATATATATAGATTAATGTATATACTTATGTATATATATGTATTTTCTAAGAGAAATGTCTTTGCAGCTGCTAATGGAGGAACAAGGTTAGACTTTCTGCGGGAGTGAAACGTGCCTTTTAAATATTCAATCTGTAGACGAGCTTCGCCTGCAAATACCCTTCTCTCGCCTTCTACTCCTCTGCTACTTTTTCATTTTCATCTAGTCTCACTCGTACACTACACGTTCAGTTGGGCACGTGCAGCCATTACAGCTAACTGTCTTAGTTCTCTCATTTCTCACGACTTATCTGGCATTTTCCGCCAGCTCACTTTTTGTCGCTAATACTTTTCCAGGGCATAAAATATGCAGATGAATCGACCGGTGGGTCAGCGAGGCAAAGGTTGATGGCCGACAAGATTTCGGTCTTTATCTCAAACTGTAGCTCGTACTTTATAATGCGAATTCCAAGAGACCCAGGCCATCCTTCCCATTGAAAGCCAGCGGCGCACGAGGAGCTTCGAATATTAAAAGCAAAAAAAATTAGCTAGCAGCCGAGCCAACTGAAAAGGTACGCGATACACGTTGTACGCAGTAAATGAACGAAGTGCGTACTTCGATTGGAATCGAAACGAGCGTTGAGTCAAGGACGCAGGCTTATAGGCTCGTTTCGTAGTTTAAGGATGCAGAGATTATCCGATATATAGACCGCCGTGTTCTAAAACTGCTTTAGAAAATTAAAGGACACTTATTAAGATATCGCATCGCAGCCATTGTCTAGATGATTATGAGAATCGCCGCTGCTCGCCAACTCTGACATTAGACTCGCAATGAAATTGTTCCGTTCTTTCACTGTCATCGATAATCATCAACTAAATGCAAGGAGCACGCAAAAATTTCCTTGCCGACACTACGCATTAAGAGATAAATCCACATAATTTGATGGAGCACGATTTCGCCCACTACAAAACTTCAACCGCGTTCTCTTGCTTCCGTGACAGTCGTAGTCATAGATAACCCGCGCGTCTCGCTCCCTTGACTCTTCATCGTCTCCTGATAAAACTCGGCGACAATGAAGCGAAAAAAAAACCCCTGGTTAAGTGGCGAAAAAATGGGAGAAATTACGCGTTCGTGCGGACCGGATTTCGGTTTCAATCTCTGTACTTTGAAAAATTTCAGCTAGTGAAATAAGCGATTTTGAAATTTATCAACTCCAGTGGACATTTTTACGATTAAAAATGTTTTTGATTTAAGCCGTTGAGAAACAGATCACCGCACTATTCTGATGGACGAGTAGACACGCCACTGAAGGCCGATTTTACTCTAAATGTATTATTTACATTTCCGGATAAGCCCTTCATTAATATTTCGTCCAATGGTGTGGCAATTTTTTCTGCAACTTCCTTTTTTCTCCTCGTTGCAGCTGCCTAAATTATTAGCCTCTTATTATAAACTTATCGCCCATAAGATTTTAACAATTCGAAGAAAATGTACGTGTAATGTTATGTAAATCCTTGCTCGGACATTTTAAATAAGATTACATAAACTACGCAAGATTTTTGCGCATAAAACTCGTTTCGAAAAATTCTATATTATGCGCAATTTTATTTCATCTTTTTTTTTGTTATTTTATACGCCACTCATTAACGACACATAGTATGAAAGTAACACTCCACGGTAAATAAACTTCAATATGTTTATCAGCCCATCAAACTGCGGTGCTTGTTGAATTTAATTGTTTAATTACAAATAAATTTAACTAGCATACTCTGAAATAAATCTATTTATAACCATATTAAAATTGCATTTTATTTTCATTAAAATTAAAAGATGATTTATTTAATATTTGAAAATGAAAGTAATCCTTTTATTAAAAACAATGATATTAATCAGAAATCAAAAGTTTCAATATTTTATCTAATTTGAAGTGACTAAAAATAATGATATAATTCTATAATCAATTATTATCTGAAAATAAAAAATAAATTGAAATTAACTGATTATTCACGATAATATTATAAAATTATGGAAAACGCATACTTTAATATACATTTTATTAAAAAGTACTTTTAAAGTATATATACAATTATTGGGGTATATTTTCCTAGTACGAATCATTTTTATCAATCAAAGTCACAAACATTAGATTTTACTGAAAATTACATATTGTTTTTTCGCGTAATAAAATAATTGTAAAAATCGACTTGATTACTCTTGAATAATCAAGAATAGATAATAAAATGATATAACTTTCATGTGATCATCCTCAAAAAATTCAAAGAGTCTGATATAATATCGAACAATTTTTTATCGATAAAAGTCAAAAGTTTTACCAACTCCTCGTTTAACAATCCTACGAAGAATTATGCGTTTCATTTAATCATGTGCGCAAAAATTTCTTTCAAACTGAATCTTATGATTTTCACATAAATAATAGAAAGAAATATAAAAATTTGCTATGAATAGATGAGTAGCTCAACTAACTTGCGTGTAACATATGGCGACAGCCGTGACAAATAATATATCTAAAACTTTTTTCTGTCGACACGGACTATTTTATAACTACATCGTATCATTATTTCTCAGATTTAAAAACGAAAATTTATTAATTTTCAAAATTTCGTAATTTTATATGATAATGATCGAGCCGATCTATTACAAATATTTGCATTATTAAATTAAAGCAATTTAATTATTTCACTATTATTTAAAAATCATAAGCAGGAAATGAATGTTGATTATTCAATGAAATCCGTAGAAAAGTAAAAAGAATACGTTGCTTTTATCGAGATTTAATATATTGATATTAAATTTAATATTATACAATATTAATACATCTCTTCAAATATAAAAAATTTCAGTCACTTCTAAATATATGAAATCTCTGGATGATAATATCAAATAGAACATTTTAGCAGACGTATAGCGAAATTCATATATTAATAAGAGAGTAATATAATCTTTACGTAAACGATATTCACTTTTTGAGATCTTAATCTCTTTTATACAATACGAGCCACCCACTTAATGAATTCCCAGGTATCTGCTTTCAAAGGAAATCGAAAAGAAAAATATCATTGTAGACGGCAACAAATATAAAAATAACCAATCCATGCGGAAAACTCTTCTTCTCAATTCTGTTACTCTTTCTCTATTTTCCTTTCTCTTTCTCCTTCTATTTACGCTTCATTCCAATCCTTCTTTTTTCTTACTTATGTTGAAATTTTTCACGCGAAATCGAAATTACCCGCAGACTCGTTTGCACTTGCAAATTTAATAAAGTATTGTCTTGCAAATGTTAAAAAAAAAAAAAGCACCGAACGGCGTTAAATAAAAAAATCTGGAATAAATCAATAGAGACGAAAGATAAAGATAATATTACGAAGTTGAAAATAAGAATTATAAAAGAGTCTCAAGCCCAATGTAAGAAGGTGTAAATAGATGAATCGAACCAAAACCGAATCAATAACAAATGAATGGAAGTTAATTAATCAAAGCTTAAAAGACAAAATAAGAATCGAATCGATACTATGATAGAGCGATTGATTGAAAACGAATGGCTGGTGAGAAAATTGTGATTTCATTGGCAAAGGAGATGTAGAATCGAGGGATTGCAAGAGAGATTCTGGTGCAAAGCTAAGACCAGTTGTCCGGTCGGTTTGGAGTTGGACAGGATGGAGAACGGGGAAGAAAGCAGGAGATGATATTGATAAGAGAAAGGTATAAAACCCTGTGGAAATAGAGATAAGCGAGATGTATTCAATTGGAAATAGATTCTCTGCTCCCGTATGCGATTGAAGCAGCTGAATTTGGATATCGTTATTACCTTTTATTTTTCTCGGACTCTAACTTTGTATATTTACAAATTACTTTCACATGCGAAAGTCCAGCAAAGTGATTCCTCGGCGCTCGTTCCCTCTCGACCTCGACCCAGCAGCGCCCAAGCATTTTCATTCGAAATAGAACACGTTAAAATTGTCTTTTATGCATGTTTACAGTCGCTTCTTGACTTATATTTCACAATGCGTTTGATTGTCCGTAAGCTCTGCAGGTATTTGCTCTCCTCGAACTTCAGGTGATATCTGTCCTGAATTTCTTAATTTCCTAAGTGTAGTAACAACAGCGATGGCCCCAAGCTCTTTAAATTTCAGAATGAGTTTCAATTTTTAAGGACTAAATGAAAACTTTTACCTCATTCACTTCCCAACACACGTAATTGCTGCCTTTGCTCGTGTACCAACAGATCTTCTTCTTTTTCTTTTTTTTTTTTAAATTTCTTTCAATGAAGATTTATACCGTTTCAACAGGCGTCTTTTTTACTTTGAAATATTCATTGCAACTTGTCAAAATAGATTTATCGCGGAAAAACTCATTTAATGCGGTTTCGTGATTTTTTCCCCCTTCCCTTGATCATTTTAAATTCTTATACATCCCACGAAGATTGTCTCCCCCCCCCCACCCACTTACCCCCCTCCCCCAAACCGGCATAACTCCATCTCCGTCTAACGACCGTCTATTCGTCTATCCATCGATTACTCCAACGCAATCCGATATATTTATACCATGTTTACCCTCACATGCTCGCATTTTCTAATTGTGCATTGACTAAGAAATTATAATGAATTAAAAAAAAAAAAATAAAAATCTCATCGATTGTGTTATTTCTTCTTTGCGGCAGCGAGAGATTACAATCCTGAGAGTCGATACGACCGAAATTTCAAAATTAAAATTGCGGCTACTGTATGGTACAAAGTAACGAATTCTTTACTACAAACTATTTAAACTTTGAAATTTCAATTAATTCATTCGATTAAAATTCATACTTCCAAGTACGACAAGTGTGCATAATCCATAGATACTGAGAACGTCCATCTTCTTCAGAAACATTCAATTTTATGTAGAATTACAGAAATAATAGTATAGAGACAAAGATAGACAACTAAAGAGGAAAAGATAATTTAATAGCGGTAGCTCAATTTTTAAATTTAAAATTTTTAAAAATTGTTATCTCGACTAATTCAAACTTTCATTGTCAATTAAGTTATAATTGATAGTCATATAATTTTTACATAATTCCGGGGGGGGTTCAGCGCCCGAAAATACTAGGAAAATGTTTTACAACCTTACCATTGACACGGAAGAACATAAATTATCGAATTTGTAGCTCCTTGACAAAATACTTAAGCGCTTAAATAATATGAAAGGATAATGAACAATTACAGAGTTTCATTGCTGCGCATTAAAATTAATAGTGCGAACGGAGAGTTCGGGAAATGTAAATTATTCTGTAGTGTAGTAGTAGAGCGAGGAGGAAAGTAGGGATCTGCAGAGGAATTTATCCGGGCACTGCGACAAAGGTACTTCCGCCATCTGGCAGCAGTCCCGCGAACGTGCGAGAGTCTCGACTCGGATGAGTAGTGGAGCGGGGCCTTGCGGGAAAATATTATTTTACGAAATTTAATCACCTTATAAAGTCAAGTGAAAGTATTTCGCTTAATTAACAGATAGGTAATAATCGACGAGATCCGGAAACATTGGCGCTAAGTTTCAAAAGTTGTATACCGACTGATGCAACGTTATCAGTTAAGCTTGCTCTGCAAAATCCACAGTTATCATGGCCTCTATGCAGTGTAACGAAAAGTTGCTTGATAATTTGTCAATATAAGCACAACTGAAATTTCAAATGATTAATTGTGAGCTCTTCTTGATTAATAAGGGTCCTGCAAGACCAAATTAGCAGATTTTCATAATATAAATTTTTCACCACTTAACAAACATTGCGTTTGTTAATTTAAAAAAAAAAAAAAAAAATTATACCATCGATACTATTGCTCGTTTAATCTTTTCTAGAAAATTTTTATATATTTTTTTATTATAAAATAAGCTTCGGATCTATTCATGAATAATAGCGATAATAATAATCTATTGAAAGTAATCGAAGCTCAAATTTTTTAATTGCTTATTTTTTGAACAGTAAACTAAAGTAAATAATATGTTTTCACTATAAATATTTATAATTACATAACCCATGAACGGCCCGTCGCAAATTTCGATGTTGCTTAAAAAAAAAATCGCAAAGAATTGCACAAAACACTAACACGTAACTACGTAAAATTACTGAAGAGTTATTCAACGTTATATTTGAAATTGATGTTTTAAAAATAACTTGCTCAAATGACGAACTGTAATTTTTGGAGAAAATCTAAACACGACATTGAAAGAATTCAAACTCTCGCACATTTGATTAATGGGTAATGTAATATTTTTAATTACAAAGTAGCCTTGATATTTAAATTAAATACAAAAAAAAAAAAAAAAAACAAGTAAGAAACCTCATGAATCGAGTCACTTATAAAAATAAATGTACTAATGGAACTACTTCTGTATGCGGCTCGCATTAACAATCAGTGACTGTATAGATATTTGCTGGCGCACGAACGGCTTCGTCCAAACTATTATTTTGAGGTTGTGACCAGACTAAAATAATTTCTACTTGTCTGTTAATTTCTCATTTTTCAGTACACCATACCGCGTCAGAATCCACTTAATAAACGCGAGCTTTGGTATTCGTAAAACTTTGAGCAACGCTTTTGTTGGCGATGTTATGCCGGTGTTTTATCCTAAAAATGTATTCAAACTAGAAGCACAAGATATGGACTCTGGGTCAAAATAAATATCTCAATTATAGAAATTATAACAACGTAGGGCATTCCATGGCAATGCTTCATTGATTGAAAAAAAAAAAAAAAAAAAAAAAAAATGCGCAGATCGTGTCTTTACGTTAAAGCTGCCCAATTGACACTGCGCAAGCTGCGAGTTATTACGGGCGCGTTGATCGTTGAAGAGCAGAACTTAATCTAAAGTTATGTCATTGAGAGGCAACGTGGACACGTGAATTGAGATCGTTTTCCAGGGAGGTAAAGCCTGACGATGCAGATAAAGGGTCTTTTTCGCCTTTTCTCGGTTGCACATGTATAAGCTGCCAGCGATGAAGTACGAGCAAGCGCTGGAGTGAGTGCACTGGTGTGAAATTCGTCGTTTAGATACATCATCGCTGAGAATCGATCGCTGCATTCCGAAGTTTTATTTTTTTTTTGCAGATACCGACGCGCTCTAAAAGTAAATGGCATTGTACTCGAGTGACTTTCCTTCGCTTCTTCGTTATTTTTCTGGGCGTGACCGCTCCCTCGGCTGCCGGCGTCCATCTTAGGGCTTTTTTTGCAGGCTCGATCGTCTCGCAAGGAAGCTCAGGAATTACAATGGAGCAGAGCCGCCTAATGCCGCCGAGGCGACTCTGTCTCCGGTGGAGGCCGGCGGACCGGGACCAGGCCAGAGGGAGTCTTCCTAAAATCCACGGCCCCGGCCCGCATTGGCGCGCTCGCTCTCCTCTTCGACGCCTCGTTGTCTCCACCCTCCAGCCGGGGTGTAATGAATCGCCGCTCCTCTACTTGACAAATTTTTTGCCAGCCTCGCGGCTCCGATGCTTGCGGGCTCTGCTGCTCGCATCGTTAGCAAATCTCGAGCGCCATCGACTGTCGTCGGATCAATAGACGTGATTCTGCGCAAGAGTTGGGCCAAGTGGCGCTGTCGCAGCTGCCGCTGGCGAATTTCTACGGCCGGTGTGGGATCGCGCGGTGCGTGTCAGCGCCGACGTCAGGGCTGTGTAAACTTCCGCCCGGGCCCCCTCCTGCCTCATGGCACCCAGTCTGGCTTACTAGGAAGAAGAAGAAAGTTTACGCTGCTACGTGAAAAAGTTTACCGTCGATTTTTTTTTTTTTTTTTTTTTTATTTCCACTTCCGGCACGAGATGTAATTTTCAAAATCGCCGAGTCTATTTGGCCTCCCACCGCGCTCCTGACCATTTTGCGGGGGCCTTTATAATTCATTTTCAATTTAGAGCCTCGCCGTGTGGTATTCCCAAGCAAATGAAATACGGGAATTCGCTAATGAACGCTTTACATTGATAAGACGTTTCTGCGCATAAAAGAAGTTTTTCAGGCGCTTCAATTGGTCGACTATTAGACGCTATTAATCACTTTTTAACAAGGGAAAACGAAAGTTTGCGTATCCTCAATTATTAGCAAATCAAATATCCACGCATTTATAAACGAGGGAAATATACTCTGTTAAAAATACATCAGCTTTATAAGTAAAGCTTCTTTATTTTTTTTTTTATTTTTACCGCTAACTGTTTTTATACAAATTTTGTGGAAAATTTTAACCGCAACTAAACAAAAATTAACCTTCAACCTTAAAAATGAAGTCCTTTAAACGCTTCTCTTTTCCTTAAATTAAGGCTATACATCTGTCATTATTTCAACAATAATTTAAAATAAAAATGTCTAATGCTCACTTCATTAGTCAAATATACGTCAATTATACTGGATTGATTGTTATTGAAATACCTTCAATATTTAAGCTTCGATACTACAAACAACGTATCATAATTTGCGAGACTGTTATAACTCTCTATGACAAATGCAATACCATAAAATCTGATATCACGTTTAATTTGTGATATAGATATGATTCAAATTAATGTTGATTTCCATTTTCAAAACTAACAATCCATATTGTACTATTAATACTTGTAAATATTATGTATCAAACGAATAACCTACTTAAACATTCATATAAACAATTGTAGAATATTTTTTGTTCCTTTATTATGATTACTTTGGCTATTTAATAACTATTTACAGGAAAATTGCCGCATAATTTGACGTTACCTAAAACAATATCATGAAATATGCGCTAAATGATTAATACTTGTTATCCTACTTATTACGGACGACTTATTTTTACCTATAGTGAAGGTAGCAGTTATTCAAAGTAAACTTTCTTTTATTAATTAATACAGAATTTAATAAGTTAAAACAATTTCATGTAGAATCAAAGAAAGAATCATTTGTAAAATCTTTAATGAAGAAATTACCATTAAAATCCTTTCACTTTTTAAATCATATTTATTTCAATTTATGTGTACAGTAATGTACTGCACAACGAGCAACTTTTACGTGTTTTCTCAAATATATTTGTACTGATAAAAACTCGAAATATAATTAAACTTAATGTATTAAGAGCAAATTAATCTTGGCTAGCAAATTATGAAAGGAAAGCAATATATCTTCAAATGAATGTTCGAGATGAAGATAAGTGATACATCAAAAATCATATAATAAATAAGCGGTTAAATTTTTTAATGGATTCACCTTTTTCGGAGGCTGTTTAGCCAGTTTAAAAATCAGCTACGAAAAATCAGTTCTTAATTAATTTTGACAATCAATTGTAGATATGTTTGGCGAGAAAGCCTTTGCATAAGCCCAAGCTTGAACTTTTCACCGGTTGAAAAAACGTAACAAGCGTATTGAGGAAAATCGCAATTATTTAAGATTTGTCAGTAATTGTGGCAATGTACTAATCGACAAATGTCACTGAATTGCTTTGCTTATGAAATTCACTCGACTCTGATATTTAGCATAGAAATGCAATACCTCGAGTTTTGGAATACTAAGCCAGAAGTAAGTTCGCAAATTTGCAAACTGAGGCATCGTATGACAGTTTGAAACCTTGCAACACGCGCTAATCAGTCTATTACTGATTTGCATTATACATTTGTCTATTTTAAATTTAGAGCGACCTCGATATCGCCTGTAAAATCTTTCTACATAAATCCTATACATTTTATTAATATTTATTGAATTATTAATATCGGTAACTGTATATCAGTAGCCCGTTTCGACCTCGTATCCTTTAAATTCATAAAAGTATAAATACTTTATTCTCAAGCTTCCCCTGTAATAACGTACCCAAACAAAACACGAGAATTTTCCCAATGTAGAATAAGATGCATAGGGTACGAGTAGCATTCAGTCGTATTCCTATCGATCGGCGCAAGGGCATAAAGGGCAGCTTAAAACGTTTCGTCAAATTAAGCATTGGTATTAAAGAGGGCCTATCGATCCGTCAGACAAATAAACCGCCATTAGCATCGAACGCGGCAACATTTCTTGGTCAAAGGATGGCCCGATGCACAAGTGAAAATTGCCGAGAAGACGATTCTCGCGCCAACATTTTTCGCGTTACAAAAGCGCTGAAGTGTGCGCTTTTGTAATTCTGTAATTAATTTCACTATTTTTTTTCCCCTCTCGGCAATTAGTTGTATTAATCCTCTCTATATGTCTCTGTCTCTCTCTCTCTCTCTCTCTCTCCCTCTACCGCCGCCGCCCCCTCCTCAACGCCATTTTCTTTCTTGACCATCGACTGGCCGAATCTTACAGCTCTGTTTCGCAGTCTTAATTGCCACCACGTGATTGATGAAAGCGGCACATGCGTGTGCCTTTCCACGTAGATCGATTCGAGCCGAATTTTGACGATTAGAGATCAAGGTTAGAAACGAAACTTCCTGTTCTCATTAGGCTATCGAGGCGCCCAATGGCAGGAGCTGGTCTCGATGCCGGTGCGTTGCATATTTTATTTCACAATGCGCGATACAAGTGATTACGTGGTGCGTACGGTCGCAAAGCCGTTTTTTACTTTTTATAATCCCATAACTCGTAACGATGCTAATAGTGTAAGTGATTCCGAGTTTTGCAAGAGGATCGTTAATAAAACATTCATGATCCGACGACGTTAAGTAGAAATTTCAGTATCTTACTTTAATTAACGCATTACGAACTCTCGGTCATTTAAATTTATTGTTCCCGATGAATATACTCCGGCCACACGTGTGTTCAATAAATTGCGATAGGATTTGACGCATTCGGTAATTTGTTTATTTGCAATATCGGCGCTATCTTTTCGCACTCGGCGACAGATATTGAAATTAACTGAAGCTAAGGCCCAAGAGAATTTCGCTCCTCCGGCATTAGCCTATCTCTGTAAATATCGCATTAAAAGTAAGCGTTTAAGAGGAATAGCGCGGCTGCTGACGCAAGCGATATCCACATCCTACGGTATCCGTTAAATGGAAAGTAGCGAGGGAGCATAATAAACGATGCTCTTGTAAATTCCATTCCCTGCCAGGCATTGTGTCAGGTAAATAATATCTTGCCTTACTAGAGAGCCACGATCGTCCATTTATAATCCCGCGTGATAAAGGAAAAAAAAAGATATCGCGTAATGCGAGGCCACGCGCCCGACGCTCTTCAATCTCCGAGCTCCCCGCCCCCGCCCCCCGCCCGACTCATCGGCAAATCAGTATTACATTCGATAATTGTTATGATATCACGCGCTGAGAAAGGTCGAATCCCCCTCAGAGCTGAAACTGAAAACAGAGTTTTATCGCGAGAAAGTTAGAGACAGGCGCGAGAGCCTTATGCGTTTTCCTCCTCTCCCGTATAATCTACTCTTCGTGTCTATCGACTCGGAGCGCTCAAGGATTAGCCGAGTAATGACGAAATTACGCGGTTAGTCGTACAATTGACAGATTCTTGGGACTACGCAAGAGATCCATTGGACAATTTCAATTGTTTACGCATAAAAAGCCACTGCATATATTACCGATATATTATCCCTTTAAACCGCTTCTGCCGGACTTTCCGCGCGGATTTCTGCCAAATCGCATTACAGATGTGCAAGCGCCTTTTGTAATTTACGGTTAAATATCTTATCATGTATGTGCGTGTGTAAAATATCATGCGTATCAATATCTGTATACTTAAATGTAAGTGTAATATTGTGTACGATTGCGTGAAAAATGGTTAAAAATATTGAGTTGCATTTTAATCAATGCAATAATTAAGTTTGCATATTCCAAATATCGCCAAAAATTAAAAAATACATAGTTTCTTCCCTGTCTGATAAAGTTTTCCAATAAGGCGTTAATTCTACAAGAAATCATTGGCATAATGATTAAATCTTCGTTTGCATTGTAAATATCTTTGAATACAAGCAAAGGTGTATGTAACATTATTAAGAAAACTTAAAAATTTGGATAGGGTAAATATCGTTAAGTTATAGTCTCGAGTGCATCGATAAAGTTGATAACGACCGGCTATTTTTAAAATTCGCGTCCCTATTCGAGTAGCCGATGGAGTAAATAATTAGGAGAGCAGGGACAAAAATTGAAAGCCACCAGCCAGTAAGGAAGCTGAGCTCATTAGAAGCAAGCGGCCCAAAGTCGGGAGATCGAAGGATCAACGAATGGACAAAATGTTGCGTAAGAAAGCTCGCTGCTCGTTCAATCCGATGTAGGTTAAATACTTAATAAGAGGCTTGAGCAGCCGATCAGATTGAACGCAGAAGACGTCAGGATCGATCGTCTCCGCGTGGATTATTCTAATCGGCGCCTCGAGCCAGAAAGTAGAGGAGAGGGGGCCTGGTAACCGGGCCCGGGGAACAGATAAGTCAAGCGGTCGAGAGGAGGCGTAAAACCCTGGCCGGACGGAGCGGCAAGAGCGCGGGTAAGGGCCCCGAGAGAGGAGTCCCGGCGAGGGATCGGGCAGGGCCAGGGCGCGCGACTCCTCCGGCCGTTTGAATTCCCGGACCGGGGCTCGGTCGGTGCTCGCAGCGCTCCGGCGGCTGCGTCCGTGGAGTGGCTCCGCGGCGGCGTTCGCGCAGCTTCGGGCGTGGAAGCCCCCGCGAGGGAGAGATAAGCCGGCCACTGCCGCACCCTTGCGCGAGCTCGCGAGCAGCCCTCCACGACTGGCCGGGGCTCCCGCCGAATTCGATGCACCTCCGGGACGAGCCACCGGTGCGGAGGCCCTGCTGAGCCCGCCGGGGCCCGAAGAGCCGCGCCTACCGAGCCGGGGAGCGCGTGCGCCGCCCAGGGGGCCCCCGAACGATGACCTGGGCCCGGAAGCAGCAGCAGCAGCCGCGACATGTTTCCCCGTGAGTCCTTCGAGTGGAGCCGGCGGAGCAGCCTACGGCTCGACGACGCGGATAAGCTCGGTGAGCTGCCGGAGCTGCTCGGTGCCCTCGGAGCCCCGGGGCCCAACCTCCGCCGGTGGCGGGCCGACTCCGTAGACGAGGAGCCCGACCGCCAGCGCCACGAGTACCCGCACCACCAGCGGCGCTACCACCACTGCCGGCCCTACCAGCGCCCTCCTCGTTACCGGCACCCTCAGCCTTGTCCTCGGCCTCAAGGCTATCGCGAGCAGCACCGCCATCACCAGCAGCACCAGCACCAACAGCACCAACAGCAGCAACCCCCGCGGACTCGTCGCCGCTCCCCGGACGAGCCTCGGTCTCGGCCTCGAGGCCTTCCGCCTCACCCGCCGGCCATCGGGGGACTCCGCTCAGCGGTGCCGGACCAGGCCGGCCGTCCCTACCGCCCCTGCCCCGACTTCCGCGCCATGAAGACGAGGTGAGCTCTTCCTCGGATTTTCTCGACCCCTCTCGCCCTCCTTGCGCCTAACCTCTCGGGCTCCTTCCTCGACGCTCGACTCCGAGCTCCACTCTACCCGTGGCCCCTACTCCTTGGACCGATTGATCCTCGGCGCCGAGCTTTCGTTTGACAAAATCAACGAGCCCTCCATACTTACTCTACCATTTACAATGCGATATCGATGCAATATCCAAACAATATCTCTCTGGAATGTACTCCGCATTAGTTAGCTATTATCGTACGATCGAAAAACGGCTTTTTTACGCTAATCGTGCATTACTATTTGCAGTTGATTGGAACTTTATGTATTTATAGCATATATATATTTATTATACAAGCTTTATTACGTAAATGGTCTTTTCGCATTTGTAACAATACAAGTAACAGTTAGATCTACCCTTCTCTTGTTATTTTTTAATTTTTCTTCAATCTGGAATCAGTAAGAGACAATTAACCACTTTATAATTAAACAAAAATATTATATTTGACTAAGTCACAATCATTTACTATTTTTAGCTCATTTTACGTCTTATCGATCCATGGGTCATGATATTTACACTCGCACACACATATGACATAATTAAATTTCAAAGTACCACGCCTTTTTTTAGAATTATTGCCGACGTTCAAGTTACATCGGAACCTATTAGATACTTAGCTTCTAAGCTCAACGCTAGTGATTAGAATATTTTTAAAATCCTACAGAAAGTAGTAATGGTAATTCATTGCGTTGCTGATAATATCCTGAAAAATTACATCAATATATTGCAAATTATTTTATTGTGAAAAAGGCCGTATCGTAAAACGATGATGGCCGAACCGTCAATGACGTTGTATAAAAATATAAGAATAAAATCATTTTATTCAAATTAACCATGAGCTTGAGCTGTCTTTGCAAAGTAAAAATAAGAGGGGAAAAAAATTGATTTACTATCGAGTTATAATACTTTATTACGAATCAATCTCATAATAATAATAATTACGAATAAGCATTATAAGAAATAGTTATAAAACAGTGTAACGATAGTAAATGTGTATTAAAAAAACAAATGATCGCGACGCAATGTAGGTCTCAAATTGCAAGAATAATTGATACCTACGAAAACGCTTTCACTAAGCTGTGATAAATGATAATGATCGGAATAGGGTTTGAAGCGTACAACATATTAAAACGTAAAAAGTCTGGAAAACCGAATAAGAGCACTCCCCCCCCCCAACCCACTAAAATACGTTAGCTATTACACATTTTAAAGTGTTTTGGAACAGCCCTTTTATCAATAAAATTAAGTGCAGTCGAAATAATTCAAGTATGATTGCGTGTTTATGCGCCTCTATATGCATATGAGAGATTGAGATGGATTTACAGAAAGAGAGAGAGAGAGAGAGAGGGATGAAGGGAGGGATAGAGAGAACGAAGAGGATAAAAGCATTGTATTCACGAGAATTAGTCGGTTATTGTACTGTGCCTCCTACAATGTAATCTAAATGAAAAGGAGGAGGAAGGCTAAAGTACTAAACGTGACTCATGTTCGTAAAAAGAAGACCAAGTCCCGAAGCCAAAATATCCTGCACAGACTCGGTACTTTGGGATGGGTGACAGCAACCTTCGACGCGCACGTGCATGCAATGGCTGATGGGATTTGAACGAAGCGTAAATCCATCGTCGTGTCTGGTAAATGCGCTTTTGTACAGGTCGAGGAGCATGCAAGAGTTTATGCGAAAGAAGCAAAAAAATAACACGTTATTATAACTCCAATGCGTACGTACGAGTCGCACGTAATAACCTACGCCCGATAAGCGATTCTCTCCAAATACAATAGGCATTGACCTCCATTCCATTTGAAATTTCTTCCCTTCTACTTTTTTTTTCGCGCGATGCGCATTAGCACCGCAGAAGGCTCTCGCCCTCTCTCTCTCTATCTCTCTCTCGGGCTCTTTCGGGTCTTCGCTAACTATTTTGTCATTAAATATTTCGTCGACTCGAAGAGACTCATTAAATACCCGGGTTAATAAGACTCGTACTCTTTGCTATTGCATCACTATAAAGCAGCCCACGTAGAGTCGGGCATTGCGTGATCCGCATTTCCTCGAGCACGAAGATCTCATCTGAAAAATATAATACGCATAGCGTTTATGAAACGACTTTTGGAAACCGGATTGTACAGCATCGTAAAGAAGGGCTTCTTTCTTTTTCTTTTTTCTTTTTTTTTTTTTTTTTTTTTTTGTTTAAATGCTAGCCGAGTGACTTTTAATCGAATGGGCTACGCGTTTCCTCCTTTTTGAGTACTGCCGGCGATTTTCGTAAGACTTTTCGCATCCTTCTAAAATAGCCGGTCCGGCAAAATAACCCCCCGCCACGATAATCATATAACTTCAGTGGCTTTGCACTCCTGAGCGGTAAAGTATACACTGGAACCGGATTAAAAAGTGGCGTTGTCGTACATGAAAACAGAGGAGTGTACACACTTATAGTATTGCAAAATTCTGTATTGCAGGGCAAGAGGGAGAGTCAATCCAAGGGCAAGAAAGAGACATAAAGAGAAGTCAAAGAAAGCAAAGATCAATACATGCTTGTTACGTATGTACGAAAGAAACGAGTCTGCTTTTTGCAAGGCCGCTTCTGATTGGCTAGGCAGCTGAGTGAAGGCGAAAATGCAGTTACCAACATTTTAACTTCTTTTTCTTTCTTTTTTACGCTCTGTAGCTTACGTTTCTATAAATTCTCCCTGCAACGCTCTCTCTCTCTCTCTCTCTCTCTCTCACTCAATGATAGCCCCTATTATTAACCCTACCCTCCAATAGTTCCCTTTTGACCCATGCCATTGTTGTTGATGTTGCTGCGACTTGATCTCGACTGCGACGCTATTGCTACGTTGCCTGCCACTGCTGCCTTCGATCCCGCAACCACCATCTCCTTCTCTCTCTCTATCTCTCTCTCTCTCACAATGTCTACGTATATAGATATACGTATCTGTTTATCTCTCCTTCTTTTTATCTAACGCACTGTATTTATCTATTCCACTTTCTCTCTACCTATCTCTCCAATTTTTTTTCTCTCTCTTTATTACCCCCACCCTCTTATCTCTTTGCTTCACTGTTTGGCCCTTATCGCCGACGACTATGAGAAGCGCATCTTTCTGTTTTGAATTACTCGACGGGCACTGCTATCATCAATCGGGGAGAAAAGACCGATTAGACTTTCGTACCCGATCGAATCGTAAAATGCTCGGCCAATAGATTTCGGCAGGCAGGAGAAGAAGGTCCGTATCCACCTCTAGCTAAATATACACGAAAAGTTGAGTCTTTCGACATAAGAAGCGCATCTGCCGTTGGTCTAAGTACGAGTCACTTTGTATCGTTCGCTTTGTCGCTTGCAATTGATCGCGGCCATCAATTCACGAAGGAGTCAAGAGTCATCATCCACGGGGGTGAACTCCCTGCAATACGACACGATGCAGGTGTTCGCCCGAATAAGGTTTTGCGCGAACTCAACCGTACAGTCGAGCAAATTCATCACTGTGCGCTACAACACAATCAGCCTTTGTGCGACTTTAAGCAAGCACTGTTTGATTTGCCTTGGTTGAAGTTCCTGTTTATGCGGAGTCAAGCACTTGCACTTCTCCTCGTCTGAACGTTTTTGTCACTCTGTCCAATTTTAGGGGTCCAACTCGAATCTGACTACACGGGTTTGTTCTTTCCTATCCATCGATTGTTGACTACTTTAAAATGGTTACGTTCTCTCACATGCCATTGTCTTTTACAGATTGTTTAAAGCTTTTCCAGAATCAACACACCGCTCTCATTCATGTCTCTCCGCGTCATTCAACTTTTTAACTGAAAGCGCAATTAAATGCATATAAAAATACGTTATTACCGAATACCGTATTTTGTATGAAATCATTCATTTGTTAATTAATAAATAAAGAAACGAAAATAATTGGCTTTTATTTAATTATATTCCTTTTAGTCCCAGTGATTTATTTTTTATTATTAGGATTGATAGAATTAAGTATTTGTAGTAATAATATCAATTTAATATTAAAAGCACTTAGCAAAATCTGTTAATATTCATAATTCAATCGAAATGTTCTTAATTTTACCTTCTCATTAATTATCTCAAATAAAAATTCAACGTTTACCATTGACAGTGTAAAACAATATTTTTTTTTTATAATTAAGCGCTCACATAAATATTAATGATGGTATTAAATATTTTTCTCCAAAAAATTCAATCATCTAAATAAAATCTAAATATAAAATCTTCAATCGTCTTTTCCTAATGCTAATTAATAATGCTGCAATATTATTGTGAATTATTATTATACAATTAAAACCTTTAAAACCTTGACCACTAGAAATGAAAACATTCTAAAGATCGCATAATATTAAAGATTAAAAGATAGAATTATCTTTTTTGCCTAAATATTAAAAAGTCAATGATTATTTTCGTAAAGTTATAGTAAATACCGCAAATCATCGTTTTATTATGATTAAGTAAAAACTTTTCAAGTCTTATAGGCAAATATTCCGATGTTAATATTAAATAATATGTAAAAGCATTACATTTACCGAAATTGCACACCCAAAATTTGAAATTGAACGACATTTCAGGTAGTTGTATATAGAATACATTTAATCTGTAAGTATAATATTATGCGAACTATAAAATAAAGATTTGTGGTATAATTTTGTAGTTTGCTCGTATAAAAGATTCTTAACAAACGTAGCTTCTTTATAAATTCTTTAAACTTGATTAACTATACGTAAAAACTGTGCTATTATCTTATTATGCACTTAAATGTAAACTTGAAAAGACTTTTAACATTGATTATGATGTCGTAAAAGTATAAATAAACAGCAGTGATTAAACATCTTGCTGCAAGAATACTTCTAAAAGCACATAAAGCTTCGCATTTGCATCAGCTAAGCGTAGTTAAAGTATAAGTAATTTAAACTAATTATAGTATAGTTAATAGTATGTTTATAGTAGGTCAACCACAAAATCAATCATTTTAAATATAATTAAACATTAAAAATGAAGTTATCGTACCATTTTATATCCTATCTTTGCTATGCCTTACGTTTAATATTGATTCTTATTGGAAATTAAATAAATAAGCATTGGCGCCTCATTTTTTTTTATCCCAGAATTTCAATAAATATTTTTATTCATAAAAATTTCAAACAATGTATTTCAGTTCTTTATTGTAATATTATAAAGTTTTCACAACTTTCTACAAACATTGTACCGCTAGAAAATTATTTATTTACATTTTAAACATAGTGCAGAACTAAAAAAATATTTCAGCTACATTTACATAAGTCGCTTGAAAATTAGAATAATACTATATTTTTTTTTCAAACAGAATTAGTAATATTAAAATTCTTCTAATTTAAAAGCAATCTAATCATCTTATTTATATAAAATTAGTTATCTCCAAAGAGTGCTCGTTAAGTTTTTAAAATATCTTTTACAAGTTCGATAATATTATAAATATTGGCAATTTAATAATCGAATAAAATTATAAACAAGTTGCAAATGATAAATTATAATAATTACACTAATTATAAAAAGAAACATGAGAAAACTTGTTGATTGCTAGATTTTACACATATAATTATAATTACTCAAAAATTATCATAAACAAAGTTTTTTAAATTCGTTAAAAATATTATTAATTAAAATAGATATAAAATATCTATGCAAATACAAATGACAATATAAGTAAAAGTATTTTATTTATTTTACGCTTATATTTATATTTGATTTCATTTTTATTCATTAAATATATACGTATTACTATAATTTAATGTTATCTTTAAATATTTGTTGATTTGAAATATTTCTTTTTGCTCTAGAGTTGTAATTTCCTTTTTCAAAGTTATGCGATTGATGCGTTATTTTGATAATATATGATCGCATTATGGTTTATTAACAAATTTATAATATTATTATTATGCGTTTTTAAAATAATATTAATTATAAATTAAGTTGAAATAATGAAACTTAAGAGTTTGCAAAATTTAAAAAAATATAATAATTCACGTGCCTATTATCAAAGACAACAAATTTTCGTGTAATTTCAATCTCAATCATTTTGCTATAAACATAGTTTAAGCTCGCAAACAATTCTGAGTAAGAAATGAATTTTTTTTTACATAAGATTGCATGGGAAAATAAATCCTGATCGATAAATTAATTCAAATATTATAAAACGTCGGTGCAATGATTTCAGCGTAAAACATTATTGCCCGCAGTAAAAAGGATTAAAGGCACAGCTTCTTTAAAAGTGCAAATGGTTTTTATATAGCGAGCGAACTGTGTTTATCCGCGTTTAAAGGTCCGCAACAGGATGAAAGAATCAAGGGAAGTTCTATTAATATGGCGTGATCATCGGTCGTGTGTCGCCTGCTGAGATTCCACAGCTCGCAGCAGTCAAAAAAGAGGTTGACGCGTGTCTCGCGTCTCTGCCCTGTATCATCCCGAAGGCATTCGCTCAGCTGCAGAGCAGCATCAGCCACGATCTCCCGCTGCTTTTAGCGAGAGACGTACTCTTGATGCAATAAAATGAGAGCGTCGTTTTGTGCGCCATACAACTTTCCCTTTACAGGCTTCATTGAAAAATAGGTCTTGAGCAAACTCGAAGGATACTTCATTTTTTACTTTGTTGCATTTTTTCATTAAAAAGAAAAACGGGAACCGTTAGCGAGGTTGTAATATGCATAAAAGTTATTAAGTAGACCGACATGATATAATCAATCTTTTTCTCTTTTGTTTGTGTTTTTATTTTTTTTTTTTTTGTTTTCTTATTCTTTCTTTCTTTCTTTTTTTCTCTTTGATCTTTTCAATAATTCGTCAATACGTTCAATCGACCGCACAGCGTCCTTCCACACTTGCCGTATTCCGGGTTGCGTTGACGCTGCCGCACAACGGAAATGAAATCGAGCGACGGAAAACTTCTGGCCGAATGCTCATAGGTAAAGGACGAGAGCGCAAGCGGGATAATCCGATCGCGAAAGCGAGAAAATACTTTCGCCGAAAATTTCAACTGGTTATCGCACGGCGATCGGCTTGCGCAGTGACACAGATTCGACGGCACGTAAGAAAGGGATCGATCGTCAGGAGGAATGCCGGAAAACGAGCAGAGAATATAAGAGCGGCGGTCGGGCGAATTGCCTAAGAGCCGGCCGAGCGCGAAAGCTCGCGCATGAAAAAGCCGGTGGCATCGGCAAAGCCGATCGGGGCTTTAGGAGGCACAGGGCTAAGGTAGGGCTCTAGTCAGGGGCCGGCCGGCTCCCTCCCCAACGAGTAATCGATCCAGCGGCCAGGAGCATCCGGAGCTCCGCGCTTTGAGATTCGATTCGTGGCCGATGAACCGCGAGGAGCCGGACTGACCGCCGGTGAGCTTCCGCGCCTCCGGATGCCAACGCCGGCGAAAGCCCGAGCCGCTCGGCCGAGGCAAAAGCTCGACGCGCGAGCCGGGACTCCTTCTGCCTAATTACCTGATTGCCTACTCCTGTTTACCGACCGTAGCGATGCCCAGGGGCTCCTCCGCCTTTTTTTTTCTCCAAACGACCAACGCTGCTCCCCCCTGAGCGCGAGAAGCGTCGTCGGCCAAATCGGCGATCGCCCCGCGCTTCATTGTAACAAATTCAAACGAGCTTCTAACGAGCTCTCGCGGTATTTATTTTTTTTAAGACTCGGTCGCTTCTATTCGCAGCCTTGCCTCGTTGCGATGGCTCGGAGGTGTAATTCTTCTCTTTTGCTTCCAGGTAAGTCCGTGTAACGCGCGCTGGAGGGTCCGGAGGCTGATCGTGAGAGGAGATACAATTGGAAAGAGCCGCTCGTGGTAAGAAGCGAAATTGTTCCTTACAGCGTCGGATTAGAGAGTAGAGGGCGCCCGACGCCCGGAGGATGCGACCGAGAGCTTTCGGTGGCCGAGTCGACCTCTCCGACCGAAATAAACGCCCAGAAGAGAGAGAGAGAGAGAGAGAGAGAGAAAGTGTGTGTAAGGTCTCTCCTCCGGTCACAGCGAGGAAAATGACGAAAGTAGGTGTCTTTTATAACGAATGGTGGGCGATCGAGAGCCCAGCCGGGCTAATATCACTTAAGCTTTACAAGCGCAAGGCCAAATAGAATGCAGGCGCCGCGAGGATCCGCTATTTTGAGGCGGCATTTAGCCCGCCCATTTCTTTCGTCCTGCCTGCCTGCCTGCCCCCACCCCCTTAACTCCGGGGCCGACTCTCGCCTCCACGTACTAGGGAAGCCGGGCCATTACCGGCTAGATAATTCAATTTGAATTTAAATTTGCGCGTGCGATGTCTTTTAAAGTACCGGCGCCCATCCGAGACGATCCTCGGGCCCGTGCGAATGTCGCCTCCAGGTGACTCGCGCCAGCGTTGAGCCAAACCTTGAAGACGCGATTTACGACGATACACCTATGTGGCCAACGCGATAAAAATCATTCTTTATACTGGGAGTATTTTACAGTTATTAGCCTTTGAAAGCTTTAGAAAGTATCGGTCGTACGAGTCGCTCATTTTTTAAATCAGTGACGCTCGGCCCCTTGTAGCCTTCACCCTGTCGTACTCCGCGCATTCGCAACTAAAATGTCGCCGCCCAGAAATATTAAATATCCTTGCATCGGCGTCGACCAGTTTGACTCTTTCGAAAAGCTTCGTAATAAGATGCATAAGCCGACTAATGCTCAACCTCCTTGATAAATCGAATAAATTGAATAAATCCCGGCAAAATCGTAGAATGATTAATAAAAACTTGAGTTCTGGCTAACCTACGCCTGCATACTCAGCCCCTAAAGCTGTTAACACTGAGCTAATGTCGATTTTATCAGATACTATATTGACAGCGTTGGATGGATTTTATTATCCTGCCTTTCAGATCATAAATGTCATTTGATCTTACCCATGTGTACTAAATATTTATAAAAGTCTCTCCCTGCCTCTCTCTCTCTCTCTCTCTCTCTCACTCTCTATACATATATACATATATATATACATATATATATCCCTCATACTAGGGTACTCTGTAATTGTTGTAATTATAAATGAACACACCGTGGACATGTCCAGAAAGCCATTTAAATTCTTGGTTACTTGAAAGTTCCGACATTAGCAACATAGAGTTTACCATATAAGCAGTGTTATAATAAATTTTTGCAGTCAATGGAATAATTGTATAATCTCATTCGAACAAATTCACTATTATATCTGGCAAAGTTGACATTCGCATAATTTAATGAATAAGTTATTTCAAGTACAATTTGTTTATTATCCATAATAATATATGTACATTATGATATCGAATCGAAACGCCTTTTCTTCGTTATATTTAAAGAAAAGAAGCTTGTCTGACTGAAATTTGTCGGCTGTAATTACGCGATTTCGTCGTAAAAACTCACATAACAATTACAAGATGAATTACGCTGTCGTCTTAATTATGGTTCAAAGTGGCTTTACTTCTCTTAGTCTTGTAGGAAAAATAAGTACTTTTATGCTCATATATAATGCTACCTTCTAATTTCTACAAAAAAAAAATCAGTATTATTAATTTTTAAAACAAAATAATGTATTTCCTAATTTATTTTACACTGTATATTTGATTATCTATAAATATCACTTTATATACAACTTAGTAATATCAATACTTGTATATTTCTTCATTTTTAACAGTTCGTATCGTAATTATAAAGCAGTTGGATCTGTATCTTTTCGTCGATAATTTAAAGACTCAGTCAATTTTTTCCACTTTTTCTGATTATTAAGTACATATATTACTTTTTAATCTATAGGTTCATATGTATATTTATATATATAATACAGCATAAATAGAGGCCTCGTAACTATCATTTAAATAACAAGTTTGATTTATTTAATTAAAAACAACCTCTATACAATAATCTTCGATGAGAAAGGAATGTGCCGAACATTTTAATCGATGAAATAATTAATAAGTACATAAGCGTAAAAAAATAATTAATTACTTACGTATACAGAGATAAAATGGTCTCTCCCTCCCTCCCTCCATCCCCCCTCTATCTTTAAAGACGAAACAATGTTAATGAAAAAGTAAAGGAAACACCTTTGTACTCGTTACTTAACATGTGCCGTAAGAACTAAAATAGAAACTAGATTGCCATCGATTACCCGTACTGTTACTACTGCTCCAATCAAGCAGCCTAATGTAAATGTATACCCGGGGTTCTTAGCTCAGAGTCTTATAAGCGGGCTAATTATCTTTCCAGCGCAATTATTAACGAGCACGTAGCGGGGGATTGATAAAAAACACAAGCCAAACAGTGTACTCCGGTGGCGCCGTGGATCCGTACTCCAACAGAAGTACGGGAGGTGCCGGTGACGGTGCCGGTGACGGTGACGGTGAGGCATTGCTTCCGCGAGGCCGAATAGAAATTCGCTCGAGAGCCGGAAAGCGGCGCAAGACTCGCGCTGATGCCGCAGAGGCGTTTATTAGCGAAACGCCCGCGAAGCCAGTCTATGGGATTATATCGATGGATTGCAGGAGCCAATGAAGGGAAATATTAATTTTTTGAAGTGCGATCGGCGGGGCGCGGAGCGAG
This sequence comes from Kradibia gibbosae, assembly GCA_018907135.1. Classification (NCBI taxonomy): domain Eukaryota; kingdom Metazoa; phylum Arthropoda; class Insecta; order Hymenoptera; family Agaonidae; genus Kradibia; species Kradibia gibbosae. The sequence continues at coordinate 3,386,176 of JACCHX010000006.1, read as the reverse complement.
CCGGGCTTGTTTTCACATTTTGCAATGCCGGGGGGGGGGGAGGGGAAGAGGGCGAGGAATCGAGGACCGTGCGAGCGCTGTTTGTCCGAGGCACGGCATTCTGGCTCTCTGGCTTTATAATGGGGTCGCTCGGAACGACTGATAAGGATAACGCACCCGAGCGATGCAGAGAGTACCGATACGTAGGGGGCCCCTGTCGACAAGGGGTACATTAAGCCTCGAAGCCTCGGTTTGAGAAACGCTGCCTTTAAAGCAGACGCCTCGCGGCGTTGCCACACGGCGTGGCACAGACTGGCTCTTCTATCGACCGAACAGTGTTGCCGACTCATTTCTCTCTCTCTCTCTCTCTCTCTGTGTGTGTGTGCCCGTTATCGCCCCCTTTCACCGGAGCAGCCCTCGTCTCTTATTCTTTCGACATCTCTCTCTCTCTCTCTCTCCCTATGTACATTCCCATCTCTTTCTCTTGCGGTATTCATTTTTCTCTCTATTAGGACAAGAGTGTCAAAATACATCCAAGATAAAGGACAGTGCCGGAGTCGAGGCGGGGGGGAGATAAAAAATAATAAGGGAAAAGAGCAAAATTTAACAAGGAAACTGCGGTAAACGGTTGGAACTCAAGAGCCCCCAGAAGATAAATGAGAAAATAGTTGCTAAAGCAGCTCGGAATATACACAAAGTACACGAGCAATAAGAGATCTTACAAATCATTATTGAATCAAATTGATCGATCTAAATTAAAACACAAAACCCTCCACTTATTATTCGGGTAATACTTATGCAAGCATAAAACTTATTAAGCATAATGCATAAATACGGATAGCATAAATTTTAATCTAAATCCACGTTCGCTTAATTTAAAAACATATATATATATATATATATTTACTGCGGAAAAAGTCTAAATCATGTTGAGAACTGAGGATGAAATAAACAGACGATACTGTATAAGCATTTTGACAGTACGTCCACGATAAACCTATAATAATATTTTTAGCAAAGCTACAGTAACAGCAATACAGGACTTTTTGATAAAAAAAACACATCAACGTTGTTTTTATAAAATAAGAGAGCAGCATTATTATTCAAATTTTTAAATTACGTATTTTACAGTTTCAATTAATAATAATTAAATATTATGGAAAGCAATTCATTCCAAGGAGTGAAAATTCTTTAATTTAAGTTAAATCCTCGTAACCTTAGTCATTGAATTTCATGCAGTCTTTTCGAAATATTTACAAATTATGATTTTGTAGTCAAGCACAACATGTATAATTAAATATTAATTAAAATATCATGAATCTCGATTTAATTTTTGATAATATAATATTTAAAATAACAAGCACACATTTAATTATACTTTACTGTAATATTCGCTCAAAGGGAAAACATTGTCATTATACATTGGAACTCAAATGAACAGTGAATTTCGTATGCGTACGAACTATTAAAGGTCTTGTTACCGTTTAAGGTGCGAAGTTTTCTGGACGAACGCAGCTTTCTACAATATAAAGCAGTAGCTTGCAAATGAAAGTACACGACCGCTCCTCTGTATAAGACTGACCTTCTTATGCAAATCTCAAACACAGTTTTTAAAATACGCGTAAACAAGCATAGCTTGCAATATTTTTTTGTAATATTCTATTTAAAAGCCCCTTCAGTTTCAACAAATTTTTATTTATAATCATCTATTAATATAGATCAATCAATTTACATATTATTTATCCCATATAATGATTACGATGAATTTAAACGCGCCACGATGTATTTTGTATTTGTATCTCATTCGTGTATTAAAAGCAAAAAAAATTGTTACCTTACAAAGACTAAAATGTTTAAACTACCCACCGAATTTATCTCATTAAATTAAACTCTCCATTTGTTGCATATGGAACAATAGACAATGGTAAAAGGTTTTACAGGATTTTTTTTTTAAAGTTAAGTACTTTTGTTTAATTATTACTACTTGCACAATGATGGTACAAACTACATATTTGTAATATAATATCAAGTAAAGAAGATTAATTTTATAAATTCATAATTCAAATGCGTATTCAATAAAATATGGATCTAATCATACTCAAAATAAGATGTTTAGATTATTTGTTTTTCATACTTGTGTACTTTTATATCTCATTCTCATTCTTCTCATACTCGAATCAATGGCAAGTCGTAAGAATCAGTTGAAGCAGCGAAAGTCAAGTAATTAATTCTAATCCTTAGTATATTTTAATTAAACCAAAAAGGACTTCGAAAGTGAATATTGTCAATGGTTTTGAAATTAAAAAAATTTTTCAAACGCCACAGAAAATTTAATATCCCCTTGAATATGAAAGATAAAACTGTTTTATCAGCTTTTACCGAAACTTTGTAGTCGATGACATTATGCATTACGATCCTCGTATATCTTCGATTGCACGTGGCTTCTATAGTCTTAATAAATCAATTTGAGATATCCATCAATTAAGATGAACAACTATAAGCTCTTCTCTATCGATTTGTTTACATATCAATATTAGCGCTGCCTTTATTCGATACAATATTTCAAAAATTTACGGAAAACAAAAATTATCGGTAAAGTATGTCAGTGCTTGATTTTTTATCGCAACCAAATATGTACATATTCAATGATATAAATTTTAAAATTTTCTAATTTAAGCATTATATTTTAGAGAATATATGCACAAACACACTTGTATATAAAAAATTCAGCATTCATATCAATTTTATTAATATATTTATTTATTTTAAATATTCAAATACTTACCATATAAAATTATATATATATATTTGCATTAAAGCGTTTTAGCTATAGGATTATTATATTTAACCATAATCATCAAGATTCTTACTTATTTTAATGTTCCATTATTTTCGTTGAATTATAAATAAATTTTGATTATAATGTTTTTTGTATTGAAACACTTATTTTACTATTAAGTTTCATTTGATTTGTATAGAAATAAATTTACCGTAATACATTTAATTATTGTTTTTCTTATTTTATAAGTGACCGATTTAAAAGACGACTGACGTTTATTCTTGACCACAAAATCCACATAGGTGTCTATAACTTATTGATATCAATTACTATAAATAACTTATTTATTCTATTCCGATTAATTCTTAACTACATATTCTTACCCTTATACAAATTCATAAGCATTGTTCAAAATTTACAAATTATAAGATCCTTTCATATTGTATTTGATAATTAAGCCAGTAAGAATGGAATACACAAGAGAGAATATTATGAGTACATTGTGTATAATTTATTATTATATAATAGAAGGAAAGAGAACGTTTATTTACAATATAACAATTTATTTTTATAAGGAACAATTTATAAGGAAAGAAAACGTTTATTTACAATTTAACAATAAATGTAGATTATCTAGATATTATGATATTAGATTAATGTTCATTAATTTATATTAAAAATATAAAGTAATATGTAATAAATTTTTACTTCGACATTATTTTCTTAACCTTTATTAACATTGCTATAAAATTTTCGCAGAAGTTGAAGGTTTGCCTTTATCGAAAGCTGCCTTCATGATTCTGATAAAACGTATTTTCATTCAACTTTTTTATAAGGTAGAAAATCAATTATTCTGCAATACTAAATACTCATGTATTTAGGTAAGAGTGTAGGATAAACGTATTTATAATTAATTTTTTAGGCTGATAAATCAACGCTGTCATAATAAAATCTGTGCCAACGCACATTAATTAGTATATGTTAATTTAAGAGGTATAATTCATACTCGGTCCATGAAAATTCGAGATAAATTTTATCATTAGACAAATAAGATTGGAAAATAGACAATTGCTTGGAGCCGGTGTTTTTCGCACTTGGAAGGATTTTAAAAAGAGGGAAAAAATAGCGGAATACATTTCAACGTAGAAAACTAATGATAACGATATTAAAGATTGAATGATTTTATCCGGTATTCTCAATGGGAACGGACATCTGTAAATCCACGTCCATCGACTGAACGACCGCAACACATAGACCATTTAATATGTTAATTCAGTAGCGAGTCTCGGGGGAAAACCGGTTATTCTCACTCCTCTCTCTAATAGTCCCGCTGCAATGTGGATTGAGTTTGGGCGTGCGTATAACATCTCGGTGCAGATTTGTCGTTCGAGGAATTATAGCTCTTATGTGGCGTCCTTGCCGCGTCACACTTGCGCTCCTACGTTTTGCGCTATTTTCTTCGCTCGTCAATGGTAATTTTTCGACCGTGAACTTCGCAGCCTTTTAATCCGTAGTACACACGAGAGCACCAATTGAATTTATCCTCTCGCTCTCCCGGTGCTTTCCGCTTTTCCGTATTCTCGTTGGACATACGTGCCACGGGCCCTCTTTAATAGCCGCCTTGAAATTATCCTAGCTGTTTTGCAAATATAATTTGCAATGACGCGAAAGAAAAGAGATAAGCCAAACGCCATGGGAAATTATTTACATAAAATTAGCGTACGCGGCTTGATCGACATTTCAATTCGCGCGAGCCTCAAAATCGTTTCGCATTGTGATTTTCATCTCCTGTTGGCTCGGTATCGCGGTGCGCGATCAGTCATTTAATGATTAGCGGCCAGGTGAAGAAAATCTTACAGAGCTCCGTCTCTTAATAGCGCAAATGCATTGTCATTTATCTGAGTCTAAGCGTACGTCAAATAATGGTGAAAAGGTTAATGAGACATCATCATTGTGTTGTTTTTAAACACACATACGTGCGTGCGTGCATAAGACACGAGGAGAACTGTATATATAAATTACTAAATCTATAAAAGCTGCACAATTTTAATGTTTTTATTATAATAATCACAGGCTTACCTTGTCCGTAAAATCCTGAAGGTGTTTAATTAAGGTTTTATAAATTACCTCTTAATTAAACGTGGACATGCACTTATTAGATAAAATTAGCTCCCACTTAAACTAATATATTATATCAATTAACGAAAATCGATAGTTTAAATGCGTTTCTTAGTCAACACATCTATAGTGAATTGCTTAGGCAAAGCGAGCTTTCTCTAATTTTTTTTTAACGAAATAGCTATTGAAACAAAATGATTTTGTCCTTTCCGTAAAACGCACTTTCGAATTTGTTTTACATAAACCGTTAAGAGAATCATCAAGCTAAAAATAAAAAGGAAATTATTATTTTATAAGGATGGATTTTGAACTCGCACAATACTCGTTTATAAACAGAGTTACTTTAGTAGAATTGAAGTTTATACGGCTTGTTGTATTGTGCTTTACTATTTCGTCTAAATCTTGGGAAAAAAAATTTTCTCCAAATAAGTTTTACCGTATCGACTAATAACCTTCGAAAAATACGTTCAAATGCAATGTACAATAGCAGTGCACAAAGCAACAGTTAAGTATTTAAAAAGCACCGACTGAAGAATAATATTTTATTGGAAATATATATCAGGTTTCAAATATCAAGGAATGCATTTTAAAAGATTGCGAAATGCACAAAGGTGGTCGTTTCCAGCATATTCAATTTCCTCATTTAAGGTTAAAAAATGATATTGTATTATTAAAATAAATCGAGACATCCTTGTCACGAATTACTTCTCGTTGACATTTGAATCTAACGCACGTTTCATGAATTTTATATGACCTTCTTCTAAAATGCCAAGGTATGGATAGACTTCTGGAATTCAACACTCTCAAAATAACAAATGCCGAAGTAAAAATTCCCCAGTGGTAGTAAGTTTCGAATCCTACTAGTCACGTTACAATATACATGCCTTACCGCACACCATATCACGCACTCTCATTCTTTCCTCGCTTCCTACCATTGTCAATTTTCATTTTATACGTGTTCTATGTCGGTTCTGAGAAATTATATATATATATATTTCTGAGCGTCAAAAAATGCCCTGAAAGGTACTTTATCAAAAAAGGTATGTAGTAAAACAGTTCACAAAATTTTATTCATGTTAACAGCAAAACAGAAAACCAATGGCAATAATAAAGTTTTATTTTTTGTACGCTCCATTCGCATATGTAGTCATACTTCGTTCTGCCTTTACTTATTCCTCTGCGTTCACCTTATCCACAAACATATGTCTGCGGAAAAGAAAAAGGATTTACAGTGTGTCCGATGCGGAAACATATCCAACATCTGCTGTCTCGTATTGCTTCGAACTTCCAATCCCCAATATTTTTGACGAGCATGCAAATCCATATATCAATAATTAAGTATAGTACATATTACTCATGACAGCAGCGTTTTGTTTACGCATTGTTCGAATCCTCCAGAAATTCCAATTGAACCTTTTCTTATGTAGAGCTTTAACGCGTTCGGCGATCCTCCAATCCAATCCAATCGTAGCAACGCGACAAATTTTTTTATCGACGATAGCGCTGTCGCATTCAAATATACAGGACAAAATATTCAAATTACGAGCGTCATTTCTGTACGCGAAGCTCTATCGCGTGAAAAATTAAAGATGAAAATTGTCCACATTAAACGATACGGACATCTGCATATTAAAGAGAATAAATCCTTCAAGAGGCACTCCTTGTTTATTTGTATTTAAGGCGAGCTAATGCGTTAAAGCATTTTTTCCGTTGCCATTCCTCGTGCAAATCCGTACAGGTGGTCATAGCGATTATCAAAGTTACCCCTGCAAGATTGACATTGGCATTTCACCTATTACAGAAATACAAAGAGAAAGCCCGAGTAACGTAGCAGCTCGGGACACGAGGATGCCCGTGGGAACTTGAAAAGCAGCCTGCGACTGTAATTATTGAAAAGCATCGTCCACAAGGGACAAATATAACGTTGGAGCTGCTTAGAGAGCTTGCTTTACGAATTATCGGAATGAGAAAAGAAAATCCCGACCGTGGTGGTGAAGCGCAGTATCAAAAGAATTGCGAAATTGATATTAATGCTAAGCAGATGAGCGACAGCCAGTGGTCCTAAATGCGAGCGTAAGCTTTTTCGTAGCATTTGGCGGGATTCGCGAATCATCCGGTGACTACTTAAAAAATCGCAGGCGTTATTAAAGTGGGTCGGCGTAGTAAACAAATAGAGACTGCAGAAAATACACTCGGCCAATTCATTGCTCGCATAATCACCAATATTCCAGAGTGCGCATTCCTGCAATCGCGCAATAACGTTTTTGTTTTTAACATACGTGTAATAATTCCCGCTAGGATAATGAAAATTACGGTCTAAGTGATTAACAGGGCTCTAGGCGGAGCTTACGGAACTTATCAAGCTCCCATTGTCGGTTACAAAAATATGAAAATTAACATATAAGTAGTGATACAAGAACATCCATACGTGTGGATACTTACATTTTTTTAATAACAAGCTTGCGTACACGGGGAACAAGTTGTACGCAAAAACATAAAAAAAAAACTATAGAAGATGTATTTACTTTTTTTTATGCACTTAATGCATTCTCCCGTAACGAATAAGAATTTCATCTTATTGATTATGAGAGTTATAGTAACCCATCCATCTTATAAACCAACGCAAAAAATCTTGAATACTTATTTATGGGTCTTTAGAGCCCTTTTTTTGATACGTAGAAGCTCCGTGATTATAAGAATATCGATATTTTATCCGAAAAACTTATCCCATCTGAAAGTGAATTGTCTATTTATATTGCTAACAACTATTGTCAATGATAAAAGCAAGTAATAAAAACCCCATGGAATCTTTCTGTAATTTAACTCCATACTTAATCTACGTAAATGACCTTTTAGCGTAAACCTATCGGTCGTTGCACAAATTATATCTTTGTGCGCCTTATTTGGCGATCGCCATTCGCAATTTGCTCTTAAACTACTGATTGATACTAATGTCTAGCAATCATTATAACAACTTCGATACGATATTTCAATTTATTCGACACTTTATTGTTTATCAATTAAATCTGTAAACTAACTTTTCACATAGTTGCTTTATCAATCATTACCATATTAAAGTTCTTCCGTTTAAGTTTCTTCATCGTCACATCGCTGTCAACATTTTCCTCGGGTAGCCTTGTTTTACTGCTACATTACTACTGCTTTACTTGTTTAAATTATCATAGTTATTTTATTTTAAATCCATAGCATAGATAGTAAAATATTAATCAAAAATTTGAATACTATAATATGTATAGAATTAAATATATAGAAAATTGTACAGAATCGAGTAAAAGAAAAACTATATAAAAGTAAGTAATAAAAAAAACAGTAAACAAAAAAAGGAAACCATTAAGGATAAATTACCAAGATCTAGAGTTAAATTTATTTCACTACCTCAACGCAACTTAACAATAAAATTGTCGGGAAACATTGATTTCACTGAACATCGTAACATGTAAATTGTTGCCAATCTGAATACAGCATACAGTTATTATTACCAGAATTTTAAGCACGTTGAAAATTAGTCATAAGCAATATATTTAAAGTCCAAATATCTTACAATTTTCAGTACACAAAAATTTCTTTTTCAATTTAAAAATGAATATCACGGATGAAAATGCCCCGCGCGTACGGGTCGTATTAATTTTGCTTTTTTAAGAAAGATTTGTGGCATCAATTCAACGTAAAAAATAAAGAAAACATCTGAAAGCCCGAGGCGGATGAGAGAGTATAGGGAGGCCACAACTGAGCGCAACACGGCTGGAAGAGAAAGAGTCGGTTTGGGCCCAACACATAGGAGAGTAAAATAAAACATAAAAAGTGCGCATGATGCGGTTGGAATAATTATACTAGAAGTGGGAGCACCCGCAGTGACTCATAAATGATGCGAATGAACGAAAATGGATTAGACATTCGTGGAACCTCGAAATAGGTCTGCGTCTGCTGTCGTGCAAACATAACTATTTCTATGTCTCTTACCAAGTCGGCCTATCGCGAATAAGTTCAACGCTATAGCTCACACCCAATCGCTTTTTCTTAATCTCATTTCTAGCCAAATTCGTTCCTCTAAATACGTTTGACGAAGTAGGCCGATGAAACATACACAGCAATTGCACCCAATCGGAAATCCAATCTGTTGCTCAAGAAGAGGGACAATTCAACGAAAAGAAGTTCTATCACGAGTATGGAAGACTGTGTGAATTTGACGACTCATAGCAATTCCGTATAACCCTCCTACCCAATATTCACTATAAGCTCCGAGTAGTTATCTGGTCTTTTAGAAGCGACATCTTATGTCTGGCCCATCTAGCTCTGATTTTTAAGCCGTTCCTCGCAAAAAGCCACTCCTCTTTCGGATATTCTAAATATGCTTCTCGTTATAATTATAATCCCTGCTTCCCGATCTCAGTCGGATTTAGCATTGGGAATGCCTATTTGCGCAATGCTAACATAATAATTTGAGCTCAATTCTTTACAAAATGGCCATCGCGATGAAATGCTTCTGGCTTTTAAGAATTTTAATTTAAGAAATTGCAATTGTGCATTTTATGATGTACTTTAACATCTTGAATATTAAAAGTCGGCTACAAAGTTAAGTGTGGCGGGTAGGCATCCGAAGACCTGAGCTTGCAAAAATGATTGTAGAGAACCATGAGTTTCCTTTCACAGGATATTTAAGCACAGTTAAAATAATAAGCTGACTCGTTAAACTTTTTTATCATCAATGTTATTATGAATGAACGATGTTTCAATAATTATGTCCGAAATCATTGTTATGACATGGCTAGACCCACAACAAAGCGTCGTCGGCCATTTCCAAGCCACCCCGACATTTTACACTAAGAGAAAGCCTGAACCCATTGCTTAGCTAGCTACGATAAAAAGTTGATTTTGCGACTGAAGCCAACCGCTTGGTCCACTTGCTTCATTTACAGATCGATTTAGAACCACCAAAGGCAAGCATCGTCAAGAGGTTCAAAAAATGTATTCTATTAGGACCTAGGTTGCAACCAGTAAAATCTAGGTTTGGCTTAGAATACAAGAAACTACATATTATTGAATGAGAGTAAAGACTTTATCGGGAAGCTTACCCTAAAATAAGTAGATTTATTGACGGACGGAATGAAGATCTCTCCATTATCTCCATTATCTGCAAGTTAAAGAAAGTGAAAGGGTTGAAGAGTTACTCTGCAGAACCTTAAACCATACATTGACCGTATATTAAAGGAGTATCTCTACAAACAACACCGCAGGAGAATCACAGAAGTACCGAATAAATATTAACTTATTAATGGAAATATTAGGTGCAAGGGCTTTTTAATACGAGCAGTGAAGATCACAGCTCCAATATTTTAATGTTTTTATTTAAATGGATAACGAAACAAAGAAAAAAGATGAATTAATACTTACGAGGTAACAGCGTATTCCCCAATTTTGATGTTCGCTCTATTTCGAAATTAATTGTACCTCGCTATTTATTCCAACGGTTAAAAGATTTGACCAATTTTCAAACCCGAATCTAAATAGCCATTCAGGGTTATGACATTATCAACACCAATGCTTAAAAACGCTTTGCATAAATCTCCAGCCATCACAATGTAGTATCCACTCCAATAGAAGATCCGGAATCCAGAATGTGGGTTACTTTAAAAATCTTCATGAACTTTCCGCGATATTAAATGATAGTAGAATTAATTGCAAACCTGCTGAAAAAATAAGAGACTTTTCATTTTTCTAAGCACCTCTTCTGAGCAACGTAAACATAATTTTTCATTAAGAAACTTTACTTTCAAATGAAAAATTTAATAAGTATTGGCAAGTATAATTTTTAATATTAAAAAGTTCTCAATGATTTGTGAAATAAGATTCTATTTTATTTTCTCTAGTTTTCTATTTTCATTTTCTCTTTTTTAATTATACTATAAAAAACGATCAATATCTAAACAAATGTTTGTTCGCTTAAAGTAGTTTGTAAAAACTAATTTTTCAAATCAATATTCTTTAGTAAATTACTTATTTTGTTTAAGAACGCCTTTTATAAATGTTTTTAATTTTCCTGTATAGCAATTTATAGATATAGAAGAATAGTGCACTTACATGAACGTTAATGTTGAAACAAAATCAATAGTAACAAGTTTACCATCAATCCTTCTTCGGAATAGTTAATACCTTTTCCACCATTGAATTTCTATATCTTAAATGTAAATTACTAGAAAGAATATGTTTTTAATTAAAAACTTAAATTTTATCTTAATTATGCAAATTATACGTTTCTGCTATTCATCAGATATTATATACAAAAAAAAAGATATTCAAATAATTTAAAAAAAAGCACGATAATTAAGCAATTATCAAGAAGACAACGAATAAAAACTACAATGAATTTGAAGTTATACAATCTTAACACCTAGTTATAGTTCACGTAGCCCTTCAAGAGGTCTACATAAATATTAAGTTTGCAAAAAATTGTATACATAGTACGTGATAATGACACCAATAAGATAATCTTACTAAGAGAGGAAAGTATTGCTAATACGGTACTGAGGATCTGGCAAATAAATCTTAAAGCTTCTTTGACTACACCTATTATCTTAGTTCAATGTTTTCTACTAGATTTGCCACATATATATATATATATATGTATTAATTAGCTTACACATGAAAATACATTTTTTTTTACTAATATTCACGAAACTCAGGCAATCAAGCGAATAACATAAAAGAAACAAAAGTATACAAAGTTATATTATAGAGGTGCATTCATTCTCGTATATACTAACACTTATAAGAAGAAAGGGGGAAATAATGCGAGCGCGAGTATCTACCATCTCTATACTTTCAACTCCTATCTTGCTTTATACAAAGTGGTGTATTCAAGCGTACAGGAACTAACAGCTGTTTTTCGAATGTGCATTAACGCAACTAAAGTATATAAATTTCAACTGAAGTGTAATGTTGTATATTTTCCTTATACAATGTACGAAAATATAATTATTAATAATAATTTGGACTCGTTTAAAAAATATATATTTATATACGTGTATATTATAAAATAATATCTAGAACAGAATGCAAAATTTGTTAAAAATAATCTTATTATCATATTTATTTTTATAAACACTAGATTCGTAACGGAATAAATAATTATTTAATTTATAATATTATGTATTCATATTATTGATATTTCACTCTTAAATCTTTATTTGTAATTTCCTTTTTTCATCTATTGCTGTTAGTATGACAGTTGTAAGACATCTAACAGAGAATATCATTCGATAAAAAAAAAACTCTTCCTTAATACTTGCATATATTCATTTATTTGTATTTTTTACGATACTATATATATTTTTCGAAGAAAAGATTTCACTTTACTTTTTTACAATATTTTAACTTTATTCGCTATCGATAATCTAAAAACTTCAGTCAGTTAAAAATACCTTTCACCTCATGCATACTTTTCATAAAATTTTGAATTTTTCAGAGCACGTATCAAGATAACTTACCAGTCGAAATTAGTACCCCTTCGCTGATAATTTAAAACTTTTTGAATGACGTGTGTCCTCATACCCTATAAATTGTAATTAATAAAAATGGAGGGGGTCGGTACTTTATTTTTATTTTGTATTTCTAGACTATATATTGTCTTCTTTACCTTACTTTTTTCAATAATATATATATATATATTATATATATATATATATATATATATATATATATATATATATACATACTATTCATTTTGTATTTCACCGATTTCTATTCATATGATATTTCTAGGCTTTCTCTTTCTTAAATATGTTTTCAACATAATAAATACTACGTATGATTATATTTTAGTATGTATACTTAAAAAAAAAACTATACTTACGACATATAAAAATAAAATTTTATATTCAACGAAAACATTAAATGAACTACTAATATGTAACAATATTTAATTTTTTATACAATAAAATTTACTTTCCATATTAGACAAAAATATGTTCGTATTTTTGTTTTTAATATGTTTTCTAACAAAAAATCATTGTAAGTGACCAAAAAAAATGATGATTTATGATAATGTTGATATTTTATTGTTTCTAATGTCTAATACTGTAAAAATAATTAAATTAATTACAATAGCAAATATTTTTTTATTATGAGATCCATTTAAATTTACCAATAAGTTAAAAGTTAAAATAAAGAATTCTAGTAAAAAAATTTTTTGTTCACGATAAATAGGATTAAAAAATAATCATCAACTAAATAACTTCTTAACACAATCAATGTGTAATGTAAATTTTACATATCTAAGTGCAACCTTTTACCAATAAAGTATTACATCCGTCTATGTAATGTATTTGATTAGTTGTAGTGAAATCTGAAGCATTATGTAGTTGCAAAAGTTCAAAAGTATTGAAAGTCAGCATTCGGTAAACGATATTACATTTAGTTTGTCATAATACCAAAATATACGAACGAGTTAAAATCGTTGAATCGAAAGCATGACTTCCGTGATTTATGTGCGCGCAATGCTCGTTCACTCGTTGTTACAATAGTTACAATAATAATCATTATTTAAGTTTCCTCTGACACGCTTCCTAAATATCTATTCATACATGTTTTTAATCTACTACGATGTAAGTAAAATTAAATTTTTTACAATAATTACATACTGATCATAATTTAAGTTTCCTTTTATAGAATACTCAAGCTCAGCATGCACGTATGAGTGATTGTAAATAAATTCTATTCGTGCTTAAGATGCACCATTTTTTTTTTTTTTTTTTTTTGAAGAATTTAGAAACATATTAGCAAACGAAGGTAGATGAAATATGCAAAAAGTGATCTATTTAATGAATAAGTATAATCCATAATGTTTTTAGGCTGGTATCAATATTTATACGAAAGAGGAGGGAAGACGTTCACATGTAGGACACATTGGTTAGAAAAAATGAATATTTCGTAAAGAACCGATGATAAAATCAATAAAGAGGAGCTCGTTGCTTCCTTCAACTGTTTGGTTCAATAAGTTGTAAATATAATGAATAGTTGGGGATGGAAATTTAGTAAGCGCAAGCATAACGACAGGCGCAGGCAATGGCAATGGCTTTTCTAGACAGAAGCGTACCGAGTACAAAGCTTAATCTTGGTTTGGTTATAAGGCCCCGCGTCATCGTTCATTCAGCTTACTCGCAACGCATTTCACAGCTGTATATTAGGTTTGCTCTCGCTCTCGCTCTCTCTCTCTCTCTCTCTCTCTTGCTTTTTATGCGCCGAACGGTGAGCCGTTGGAGGGAGAGGATATCGACCCCTTAGCATGGTACAAGCCAACAGGCGGAAGTGGTCTTGGTTAAAAGTAGAAAATCAATCGTCATTTTCAGAAAGTTTTGGCTTCCTAATGGATTTGTATCTGCTAGAGACTCGTGCGTTGAGCGGCAGCTCACCCGGGCTTTTCTTCAAAGCGCATTTTATTTATACGCATTCGCACACGCGCACGCACACATGTACATATGTATCTGCGCGCACGCAAGCCCGGGTACCTTTTACACGGGTGTGCGCACGCTCGTGGGTACAATAGGGCGTGCGTGTATCTATGGATACAGAGATCGAGCGGGCGATTCGCTTGCTCGAAAATCCGTGAAAAACAATCATCGGCCCAGCCTCCGGAGGTCGAAAGAAGGAAGCCGAGGTACACACTGGCGCCAAGAGATACCCTCGGGGGAAAACATTACACTCGCTCGGCAAATATGAAAGTACGCAAATAGCAGCCAAGTCCGCTCCAAGGAAGCAGATAAAACGAGACGACGCGCAAGTTGAATTGGCATGCGGGAAATAGCGCTGATGCGGTCTGCGAGCGCGATACCGAGAAATCGTGGCTCTCCTCCTCGGGCAGATACGCCGTCGGCCGAGAAGGAGCCGAGGGAGTCCGTTTTGCTCGCATCGGCCCCGATCGCCGAATGTTCCCGGGGCAAAAATCGCCTCGGCCGGGCCTCGCGGGAAATCCCATCGGCTATTGGCCTGCGGCCGAGGCTGCGCCCCCCCCGCCCCCGCCCCGAGCGCGAATCGGACCCCGACCCGAGGAGGACCCAGCGAGCGGTTCCCGAGCTCCTCCGGAGGACGTGTGGCTCCCCGCATTCCTGGAAGCGAGCCCGCACTCGCGAAGACGAGGAGAGTCCCTCCTACTCCGAGGCGGAGCCCCTACCCGAGATACGGGGACGAGCATTTCCCCGGATAAGCTCCATCCTCGCTCTTACTGTAAATATGTTAAGTGCAAAGATAATCTCTTGTCCGGGGCACAAAGAGCGAATCAGCCATCCTCAGCACGAGGGATATTATGCTCGCATGGCGCGCGGCTTGCATTTAAAAGTCGAAGCAGCGACTTTCGTTGTAAGCCAACGCCTCGCAGACAAAGATTTCGACTCCCAGCAGAAAATCTCGGTTTCACTTTTTCGCGAATGCCGACGGTAATGTAAGGTTATTAAAATGCAAATGCGTCAATTTATTCGAGTGCGGATACGGACGGCCGCGGGCCGTTGGCTGCCGGCGGCGGCCGCGGAGGGGCACCGGGGGAGCCCCGAGGAGAGGCGCACTTATCAGGATGTAAATGTAAGTATGCGCGGGCCGGGCCGATGGGCCCGATCGGCTTGTACCGTTGGAACCGGTTCCCGGACAGTCGATAAGCCAAGCAGATGAAACGGAGGCAGTCCCGATAGATTTCGGCCCGAGATTTTCGACCCGAAAACCGAGAGCCTAGCGCCGCTCGTTTTCTCGTTGGGGGTGACGCCGCGCGAAGCCGCGCACACGCCTTTGAATAAATAAACACAATATTATTTAATTGACCGAGAGCCGAGCGCGGAGCCGATGAGTGCGGCTCGTTTTTTTTTTTTTTTTTTTTTTTTTTTTTCTTTTCTTCTTTCAATTAGCATAATCAAGCCTCGGTTGCACGGCATGCGCTCCGCTCCTTATACCTAATTAATTTGTCCGCCTCTTCCTCCACGGTTATTTGAAAGATTGGCCTTTTCCTTTTTCGGCCGGTCGAAACAGGAGCGCTGCCAAAACCGGCCGGTGGTCCCGCTCTTGAAAGTTGGCTCGAATTGCCTTCGACTCGAGCGTCCGGCCATCCTTTTTATTCAAATCGCCGCGGGCCGGGCCGTGGCGCGGGTTGGGTTTGGTATTGGGGGGGGGGGGGGACGGATAGGGAGAAGAACGAGGTGACAGTAAAAAAAGAAACGCCGACACGCTCTTCCGAGCGATTTCGTCGTGACGCCGCCTCGACTGGAGCAAGTGTCCGCGCTCGCTTTTGGGCTGCCCTTTTCGCAAAGGAGAACAAAAGGAGTGGCGGACACCGATCGAGGGCTCGAGGACGAGTATCCTACTTTTGAGGCACGGCCGAGAGCGAGCTTTCGGATGGGGTCTAGCGGTTCGCGGCCGCGGCCTGCGCTAATTCTCGACAAATTTTGATCGATGTCCTAATAAGGTGGGATAAAACGGAGCCGCTGCTCTCTACAGGCGACTCCTCCGTCCGGAGCTCTCGCATGGGCAGAGTATGCGCAAGCGCGAGATAAAACCAGTGCGTCGACTTTCGATTTATTTGGGACAGATGCGCGCACGATACGCGGAAAAGAGATTACGCTTAGAACCTTTTTCCCGGTTCAGCCATGCGAGGACTCGATATTAGGAGGATTCGCGTCTCCAATGGCGATTCAGGAGTCTCTGCGCTGCCCGGACCCTGCTCCTCCCCCCGGCCCCCCCCCCCGACCTACCGACCGCCCGCGTGCCTAGTGTATCTGGTCCCCCTCGCAGCCACGCACACCCGCCGGCCTGCCGCGCACTAATCCGAATCACCGGGCAAACATTACCGAGCAAGTACAACTGTAAATATTTTCATTATTGATTGTTCGCATAATGGATATTGAAGTCTCCGCTGCATTGATCCGCGTTGGACTTTCTATATGCTCGTATATGGGAGGCAGCCAGATCAAAAGATGCACATTTTGTCTGATTAATGCACGACTTGACATAATCACCCCGGCTATCCAATCTCCGTGAATGCGCGAAAGCCAGAACGCCGCGGACTCGCATCCAGGAGCCCAATACATATTTATACATCTCCGACGACAAGTGTGCTCGATGAAAATCGATTATTACGATAATAGCCGGCCCGGTGATATATATCTAGTCCCTAAGCCAATAAAACCAATGTTCACTCGTTATTCATTATGTATTATTATACGGGTCAGAGGCGCTGCTATACGTACGTATTATTATTGACACACCAACTATTCGAAATATTCTGCTCGACTGAATTATTTATGTAGAGCGTAACTGGTCCAGTCTAAAGATAATGCCAATGGCGCTCGAAAATTTTTACATCGACCGGCGTGCACACTTTTACTCCACGATGAATAAGTTTTTCATTTATCCTATTTTACATTGGCGGCATTGGCTCCATACGCGAACGTAAGTCGACTCTCGGCCACAAAATCTCGCAATTTATGTGTCGTTAAATATCTTATTGTTTTTTTATTCGGAGCTCTTTCTGTCGAGGGAAAAAATATTGTCATTGCGCAAGTATTAAATGTATGGGTGTGTGTGTGTGTGCGCGTGTGGCACACCTTAAAATTCAATTTCAATTTACCTGTAACGAAGCACGAGCTTAAGCCATAAGCTGTCGCATATCGTTTTATTTAGTTTGGGAGTGAAACAATTATTTTTGCCGAGCGTGTTAACATAAGCTAGAAAGAAAAGTTTGCAAAAGACCGAGGGAAAAAGAAATAGGCAAGGAGGGCTTCCATTAGGGGATACCCCCATCTACAAGGAAGAAGAACAAACTTTACGAGACAAGTGCGAGGAGAAACAAGAGTCGTCTTTTCGTAAAGATTTTTCTTTCGTGGATTGGGCGTGAAAGTATCCCGGCACAAGGGAGTAAACTCCTCCCGCTGGCTTGTAGATTTTCCGTTTCGTCGTGTACTACCAGCGGGAGTGGCGGCGCCCGCGGGGGAGGCCGGGAGGGGGGGGCGGCGGCGGCGGCGGCGGAAACGGAAATTTCAAGCCCATCCCTTTCGTAGCAGGGCTTGCCGAAATTTCGCCCTCCCAAGATGTAGCACACGTGCATATACTATTTTACAAACGTGACTCACTAAACGGGACTCACTCTCGTTGGCTAAGAAAGCGTCGGAGTGCCGCTGCCGGATTACTTAATTAAAAATGAATATACATATGTACGAGATAAAACTAGTCCCATTAAAACAAACAACATTTCATATTATACAATGCACAACGATAAAGCGCACTTTAATTTATGTTATTCTAAATTATGTTAATTTTAACTGCATCGTCATACGACAATTAGAGATTAGATTTAGAACTCGCTATAAGTGCAGCAATATAACGTGGCATATAACTTAAATACATTTCGAGTCCAAGCTTCTCCGCCGGTCGGTAAACTGCATTAGAGCTTGTAAAATTTTAAATACTAAACAATAAAATAAAATTCCGTAATCTTTGTAAAAGCAATATTTCCTTTAATCTTCAATGTTTTAATTTCTTTTGAAATATATTCCGTATTTACGGAAATTTATTGCCCACTACTTAATCGTAAATTTGTGCATAGTGTACACCAATAAAATTAAAAATAAAAAACATTTGCTCCGTGTTTACATAGAGTTTGCTGTTTACAATTTAAAGAGGTTATTTTAATAAAATTACGCGTCGAATTAAGCATTTCCGAAAATTGAATAAATTTTGGATTTTGACTATTTAAAATGAGCATTACATATTTATGATATATTTCGCGTTACATAAAAGCCATTGTAACGATCTCTCGGTCTGGATAGGCAATATTTTCAATGAATGCTAAATTTTGGAATATTTACATTCGCAAATGTTTTGCTCGCTCTTTGAAATGCTTTCATTACTTTATCGTAGATTAAATTTAAGTAAATTACTCGAGTTGCAGCAGAATTCACGGCGAAAAGTTTATCCCTAAGATACAAGAGGTATCCAAAGAATGAGGTGGTGGACGTATTAACGTGTAGAGAGAGAGAGAGAGAGAGAGAGGGAGAGGGATAAAGAGTACAGGAGGCATACGTTATATTGCGCCTGCTCTAATATTTATAAATACGCAATCTTATCGTTCATAAGGTATACATAATTCGGCGAGACACGTTGATGCAAGATTAATGCCGCTAATACGTGAAACATAATTCGCTTAGCTAAAGTCGCACGTAACGAAAGCTGGCACGATTTTTATTTTACGCAACGGTAGAGGACGGGGAAAGCACGTCGGGCGCGTCTAGCGAGGATATACCGAGGCATCGGGGGTAGAGTCGGAAAGGACGCGAGCCGCACTGGCCGGGGACCGAAGGAGTGTCCCCGAAACTTACTGCAAATGAATAAATTCTCTAAATAGGCCGATCGCATACTTTATTACATTACGGTGGCTGTACATTGTTCGAAAAGCCCCTCGCTGCCGTCCCGAGCGGTGCGTCACGTCTGAGCACATACGTCATATAAAGCAACACCCTACCGATGACGCGCCCCGCCGTCGCCGATGGATGAAAGCAATTTTGATTCGAAACAGTCTCTCCGAGCGCAGGATCTCGCAGCTGACTCCTGCATTAGCGGGGGCCGTCGATACCCCCTGCAAATATTGGAGTTCCTCTCCTAGTGGGAATTGCGCTTTGCCTCTGCATATGCATTATTCTGGGCTATATTCCCTCGATCCCAAATTGACTCTCTCTCTCTCTCTCCTCTCTCTCGCTCCCTCCTTTTCGCTGATTTTCCCCTCGCCGCCGCCGCCGCCGCTGCCAACGCCGCCGCCGCCCGCCGCCGCTCGACGCAACCCCCACACCTCCTCGCATTGGCAAATAAACAGACGCCAATAATGGAATCAGCCAGTCCCAGACGCCCGGAGCCTGCCAACGCGTCCACGCGGCCCAAGTCCCTGGCTTAAGCGCGAGCCACGGCCTGGCTAGATAAGCTCCCGGCCCCGGTATTGATCTTCCCGAGGTGCAGTGGCTCCGAGCCCCACCAGCCGCGCGGCGCGCACCGATGTTGCCCCCGTAAAGAGAATCACTCCCGGCCAAGGGATCGCTAAGAGCGCGCCGTGGAAAAGAAAGAAAAAACGTGCGTAGGGGTGCCGCTTGTTTGACGAAGAGGCCCGAGAGACTCCACCGGGCACTGGCTCCAATGCTCGGCGGGGCCGGCCTCGGCCGACCTTTGCTCGGCAAACAGCCTTGCCCTCCTGTACCTCCGATGCTCCGTCGAGGCGCTCCTCGGGCCCTCCGCTCTTGCGGGAAAACCTGGCTCGGCGAGCTCTAGGCCGGCCTTCCTTTGCTGGTCTGTCGAGGGCGCGAAGGAGAAAGAGAGCGCGACTCCCGATAGCGTAATATGTACCGAGTAAAATGTCCGCGTCGAAGAGCGAGATGCCCTTGCTCTCGGCCCCTCGCACTCGACCCCCTCGCCCCGCTGGCCCTAATCGTGTAATTGAAGTGCTTTAAAAAATTCTCTTTGCGCTGTTCTGTTTCCAAACCTCTGTTTGCGCCCTTCCCTTTTGTTTGCTTCTCCATTCGAGTCCCTTCCTCCTTAACGTTTACCTGGTAAAGTTACCTTGGCTACTTCTGAACGCGTATAGCGACGTTTTTGGTACGCTTCCACCTAAACCAATCGTAGCTTATCTGAAAATTCGTTGACAATTTGTTTTTTTTTCTTCCCTGTTTTTCCATGCATCCTAACAAAACCTACTTCGATTATAAACATTTTTATCGCAAATTAATTTTAAACGTCAAATAATCGTTTTATGAAAAGAAATGTATTATATTATAAAGAGAAACTCCAATACTTCGTAAGGTTTTTAACAAGTCAAGCTATAATAAATCGGCATATTTCTACCCCCAAGACGGGACTATTTCTAAATTCGTATAAATTAGAATTTGTGTTAAAAAAAAAGTCCTTTGTAATCATCCATTCATTTATTCGTCCATAAATATGCATCCATAATTCTTATTATTTACTTGATCATTTTCGCCAAATTTATTTCCCTCCTTATAGCTACACAATTTAAAAGTTCACGTTATCTATCTTTTTTTATTCGGTACTACGTAAACACGTTACCGATGTTATGATATAAGGCTATGAAAAAAAATTGGATATCATTTTCTTGAAAGTAAGCGAAAGAATTACCAATAACAACAACACGGATGGAAAAAGGAGGGTAAAATCATAATAGATTTACCAGAATACAAATGAGCCTGTGCAAAAAAAAAATATATATATATATACACATATATATATATATATATATATATATATATATATAATACAGAACTGGAATTAAATGTCCAAGGTGGAATGAGTATTTAAGTGGGGGGACAGAGGGAAAGAGCAGACAGACGGATTCACCCTGGCAGTGCCAATGAACCTTCCGTGTATACTCTTGTCGATCATGGGCATGTGCGTGTAATGGGTATACGAATCTTTGTATAGAAAATCACCTATTGATTCCCTCAGGCAACGGTCCCCCCTCGTCCGTCGCCACAACTGTCTGTTAAATTTAATTTAAATTGATCTTGGATATGACAAACCGTTAAGTCGCCTGGTGCAAAGATTTTCTCTTTTTTCATAATTATCAAAATAAGTATGGGAAGGCTTGCTGCAAACTTTTATTCAAAGTAATTATAAATATGCTTCGTTTGTAAGCACGTCAAGTTGTGAAAGTAATCAATTTTTAATGGCGCAAATGAGAATATTATTGTTTGTATTACGATAAAATTACGTAATTATCTTTATGAAAAGAGCATTTAAGTATTTTTTATTATGATAAAAATTATTTCCTCGAATTATTTAATTTTAATATTTATATATACATACATATATATACATATATATATATATATATATACGTGTGCGTGTGCGTGTGTGTAGAGTGCTTGCTTTTATGTATTTGCAATTCGTAGTGAAGGATTATATTTTTATTTCGCGTAATTAAAATAAAACTCAAGATACGTTATAGCACTTGTGAAAAAGTAATGCGTGAAAAAAAAGTGTTATATATTTAATTCAGCCAAAAAGTAAAGAATTAGTGAAATTATGACAGCATCGTTGTATTAAACTATGAACTGCAGTACTAATATTACACTAATCGTTAATAATATGTTTTTTGTTATGCATTCACGTAGAAAATACAAGCAATGGCATAAAATTCATTATAAATGATACAGCGCTAAAATTTTCGCTTCGAACGAACATTATTCGTAGTCCAATTCTGAAACAAGCTTAATATTTTTACTTGTACGTCAACAATGAATACAATAGTAATAGGTAATCTGCATTTTAGCTTATTAATGTAGTGAAAACGTTAGGTTAACATAATATTTTACTAGAAATGGTGTTAATTATTATTTGTTAAATGGTGTACACAGTTTAAAAAAAAATATATGAATTGTGGCGATGAATAAACGGAACGAAGCGTAAGAGGAAATGCAATTTAAGCTCATTGCGACATAAAATTAATATGAAATTTCATAAGAGATATATTTTCGCGAATGGTTATAAATTTTTACATAAAGATTCTAAGTTTTGTAAAGTAGAAGGTCAATCCGAAGCAGACGTTCGGATAATTGAATGCCTTTGTTGGACAAGGCTTATAAGACTAGGAACGTGTGTTATTCCACCACCAGGGCCATAAGTGCGTGAACACTCCGTTGGGTAGCGTTCTATAATTTTAAAGGCATAGACACGCCATTGTGGAGAACAATGAAGTGAAACTAAACAGAACTGAAACGTTAAGCGGTATTTATATGCCAAGCACAAGCTGCGTACTCATCTAAATGAGATCAAAGCCACATAGTGTATCAGCATAGAGTTCGCGGCCCCTTATTATCCCAAACAATTGTGACCGCAAGTGCAAATCTGGCCGTGGCTATGTATTTCCCATCCTCGTTCGCGGAGCATTGAGAGGAGCCAGGGCTCGTTTTTCAGTGGCGGATTTTCCATCCTCGCTCGAGAAGCAGCTCGCGCACACTCGCCCGATCGCTCCCCGGCACGGCCGCGGCTCCATTTGTACAGGCGCCGCCATTTTCTGGCTGGCGCCGGTTCCCTCGCGCTCGCTCTTCGCAAGCAGGGGATCCGCGGGTGGAGGCTCGTCGGCCCGACCCCAGGCCAAAAAGCCTTTTATCGGCAACGCTGGCTCCAGCCGGTGCCGGGGCTCCTGCCCCCGGTGGTCGAGCGCCGGATAAATAAGTGCACCGGGGAGGGAGCCCCCAGTCCTCCGCTGGGAAACATCGCCCGAAGACTCGGGTGGGAAGCACCGTGGAAAGCAGCCACCGCGGGGAGAGAGAGAGAGAGAGCCGAGTCGAGCTTAATGGAGCAGCGAGAGACGCGGAGCCGAGGCGACTCGCATCTGGTGCTACGAGCGAGTCGACGCCGCGTCCTCGCGAGGAGCGAGACCTCGACACCCCGTAGCCCTGCTACCCTTCCCGAGCCCATCGCTAAAGGAGAATAATGGCGCGCAGGGGAAGTATCCTGCCCACTGCAATGGGTCGGTTAGCATTGGATAATTGGGGAGGCGATCAGACCTTTCTCTCCTGACGCCTCCTCGTGTACGCCCGATATCTGTTCGGCGGCAAATTTTTTCGGTTGCTCGGTTTCGGATGACGGGCAACGATGCATAGTCGGCGAGAAGCATTTAAGGCTAAACGGAGAGAATTACGGATGCGAGGAGCCGAGGCTCACGCGAATAGCGGGATAAAACTTCGGCCTCGGAATTGGGCATGCGACCGGAAAAAAAAACAGCGGAGAATGAATAGGAGCAGTTGAAAGTATGAACGCGACGAAAATTGATTGATAATTTATCGGGCAGTGGGCACAAGAGTTGAGGTCGCGGCCAATTTGCCTCGGTAGCGCCAAGCGACTTTTGAGTACGTTCTCTCCTTTTCTCTGCTAAGAGCCGACTTATTGAAGCTGCCCATCTTCCTTTCTCCTGGTGTCGCCTTCATTTTCCTCTCGGCCGGAGAAGAGACGTTAATGCCGAATAATACCTGCGGAGGTGCGAGCGCCTTTTTTTTTAGTCCCTCATCTTTGTGACATCTTCCGCTTTGCAAACGACTTCTGTAGCTCATATTTTACCCTTCGATTGATAATCGTGTTATAACCAGAGTGACTGGTAGTTATGAGGATTAAGGAAAGTAAGACAAGGAGTACTGAGATTGTAGGCCGACAAAAAAGTTTCCTATTCAATCGAGAAGCTCCGACGTAGTTCAAGAAAAATGCTAAATTGAAATAAGAATACGATTTAAATCAATGCTAAATACTATAAACTGGAAAAAGGCAAACGTAATCAAATCGTTTGAATGAATATTGCAGGCAAATTATACGCGTTGGATTTCGCAAAAGTTTTTTAGAAGGAGCTAAAATCGGCTATCGCCCGACTCTTTTCTTCGGTGGGTAATTTAAAAAATTATGTACAGAAAATCTTTTCGGCCTTTCCTTTGACTTTTCCTTTGGTTTTTCGCTAGCTAAGGTTTCCCTACTTTTCCCCTTCCTCGTAGCTTCTCTATTTCTCTATTAAGTGCTTAAAGTCTAAAGCTCCCCGGTGAATAAACGATGGAATATTTTTTTCTAAACTTACTCTTCTTTCTACTTTGTCTGACTTTGCTAGCTTAATAGAAGCTCTCTTTCTTTTTCTCGTAGGCACGCGAAGTATTGCAGGCAACGAGGTATTCAAATATTTAAACACAAAAATACGGGGAAGACACGAACATGAATTATGCATAAGACATTTGGTCGCTCCTCTTGTTTCTCCCTCTTATTCGCTCTGTCTTTATCGGGCCCACTTGGGCTCTTTTTTCTCTCGACTGCTCCTGACACTGTCATCGTTGTCCTCCTTCTCACTCTCTCTCTCTCTCTCTCTCTCTCTCTCTCACTCATTCTAACGTATGCCTATCCAATGCCCGTTTACTCCTTGCGCAAAGTTCACCGAGTCCAACGTGAGAACGATTCTCCTTATTGTTATTTCCATTCTGGTCTTCAGTAGATATAACCGCGTGCGACAGTTTCTTATTGCTAGTTTTTGTTAAGTAAAGTTAGGTGCCTGTCGACGCGCTTCAACCTTTCTACTTACACACGCCTTTTATATCCAATGACCTTCCGTTCAATTCTCTCTGATCACATCATCGTAAGTCAACTTACATAATAAATACTAAACGACACCATATTGTTCTCTCCGCATCATAAAAATTTGTAAGACCACCTAATTGTCTGTTTCTTTTACAGTCATACATGTTTAAAAATACATTGTGCTTATGACCATACGTTGATATCATTGTTTATATCAGCATCGTACAAAAATTCATGTATCTACAGTAAGGAGACGCAGTCACTGTTTCTACGTAGTTTACTGTGCATTTCATCAGTAAACACTTTATGAGGAACAAAATATTGATCAATATACAGTTCCTTATTAGTTAACACTCATAAATAATACTAAAATATCCATTTACATGCTTGTTTAGCAGACACCTTTATTTACTTAAACAAAATTATATCAATATAAAATATCTAAATAATTTGATCGAATACACGCTGAAAAAGAGAAAAAAAAACTGAATTAAATATCCGAAACAAATTTAAATTCGATGAGAAGTTAGAAAAATAATGAGAATTTACAAATAACAAAAAAATTTATTTCTAAATACGTACGCATTTACAATAGTAAGCTCGCAACCTTACACCTCAGGGTTACCTTTTACATTTCAGGCATAATAAGTTACAATAATATTATAGTAAAAAAAAGTAGTTTGAAAAAATTTACTAGTAGTTTCATACTTAATTATAATTTTATTTATGAATGCGAATGTATAAATATAAGTATTATGATTGTAAAATTGTATCTTTTAAAGATATATCTATATATAAATATTTATTAATTATAAAAATAATAATTCACGGGATGTGAATTTTTTTAAATATTTAAACAGTTTCGTTGCAGAATCGTGATTGTTTACATTAACCAATGTCTGCAAAAATACAAATAAATTGATAATTTTTTGCGAGATCTCAAATCTAACATTCTCTACTGTAAAAAGGTGGACACTTGAATTATATACAAACTCATAGCAGCTTCGTGAATATTAATAACGTACAAAAACTAGGATCAGCGATAAAATAAAAAAAATTTTACCAAACTATACGAGAAAGCCGTTGAATCAAGGTTAGGAAGATAGCAAAAGTTGTGGATATACCAAAAGAACGTGTTTATCATACACAAACTAAACAATCGAATATACCTTAGTGAACAGTACATTCTCTTATACATTTTTTGTCGTACCAAAACAATTCAACGTTTCATAATTTGAAGACCAATACTTTCATCATCACAATTACAATAAAAAAATTTTAATGACAGTATTTCCAATCGACTATCTACGACTTTTTCTTGCCTACTAGACTGAAGTTTGATTTGAAGAGCAAAAATTTTTATAATGCATTCCTTCCAAATTCTTTCAATGTCTTGATATATGTTATGCATATTAATATTGCATAATTACACATTTTACAAAAACATATAGTGATCTGGAAATACACAAAAGAGTTTTGAAACCAGTTTTACCAATAAGTATTTATCAACACGCTTCAAAATGAAAAAAGTATGTATAAATATTTCAGTACACGCTTATACATAACGTTACATAAGCTCTCAATTCTCTCTCCGTTCCTTTTCCTCTCTCTTTCACTCTCTTTCTGTACATTTTCTTACAATTATCAAAATATTTTATTTTACTCTAAAATTTACTCTAAATATTACTCTAAAATAACCAATGCAAATTTGATCTAATTTTCCGCAAATTTTATTTGATTATTATTTTAATAGTAATGAAAAATATATTATTATCTACCATGAAACAATTAAGACCCTAAAAAGTAACGGCAAATGAGTCTAATGAGCCCATGATGTTGAATAATCAATTTTGAGAAATCTATATTTAACTTTCTCTTAATATTAGAAATGATTCTTACTGCAAGAAATTTGAAATTCGATGTCCAAAGATCATATCAAAATCGATGTGAAAGTCAATGTATTAAATACATTAGAGATAATCAAGCAACGAAAATTATTGAAGTGATACAGTCATTCATTGCATTCGCAGTATTTTTATCTTTACTGTATTAGAAATATAAATTGTTTATTTTAACCTACAGCTTCAGTAATAATGTTATAATTGTCCAAGATTATCTTATGTCTATAGCTATAATATTTACTTTATTTAATTCGTTCAATTTTTTAAAATGTTTTCTGATAAATGTATTGTTCTACATTATATTAAATTCAACACGTAACAAAGTTTATTGAAATAAAATCATATACAATTATGCATTATTACTATACAATTATGTATTGTAAAAAATCCCTATAATATAATACAAATTATTAGTAAAATAAATACTTAGATACTAGAAAAGTAAATATCGATATATAACCGTCGATCATTCAAAAAATACATATCTACTTTAATTTTAAATAAATAATATTTCATTACGATTGTAATTATATAATAATATTAATAAATTGAAGTATTTTTGTAAAATAAAGACTGATCATAATTCAAAAACAAAAATTATTAATTTGATTCAATCAATAAAGTAAAAAACAAATCAATAAAGTTCGTAAAGCCTCTATTAAAAAACTTAGACAAATTTATAAACATGAAATATGAACCGATATCATACTACATTTCTTCATATCTTATAATATTACAATCAAATTATTTGATTAATTAAGCTAAAAAGTAATTCTGGTTGATATTCAGATGAAACAATTTTGTATAAAAATAACTGTATAAAATTTGATACGTAATTTTACAATTATTCAGAAATTATAAAATATAATAATTATTTCATAATATAAGCATATAAAGAGGTACAGAAAACCATTCGAGACTGTTCAAATATTAAATGATTAACTTTATCGATTTAGATAGATCATTTATTTATTTTAAACACAATGTTTTTTAATATTTAACGGAATATTTTGCAAAAGACTATGATTATAAATTGCATGTTTATTAATAAAAAAGTTTGATTTACTAAAAGATTGTATATCAATAAAGACATTGAAAATATACATTTGAAATAAATTTTAAAAGCATAATTATATAATATATATAATCAAATGCTTCATAAGAAGTATCTGTTGCTAGTTTAAAAATTGTCGCCTTCATTCTCCCAATTACAATATTGAAAAATATTGTGGATATGTTCAATAGATATTATAAATTTGAAAAAATATGTTAACATTTACTTCAGGGAAATATACTTTATATATATGCACTAGTGTGGGTAAGTAAAAATTACTATTGCCGACCTATCATAATACTAAAGAGACTTCAAAGTATTAAGTTACATAATGGTGTCCGTAAAACCTGAAATCAATTTTTCAATGTCATGTCACCCATTTATAAATCAACAGAATTCGTTCGTTAAATGTGAATCATAGCATTCAACAGATTCTGTAGAACATAATTTTAAAATTTTTTAATTTCTTAAGCTAAGATAATGTACGGACAAAAGAAATTTTATCATTTGTGGAAAATTGAAAATGAGATTTGTTGCCGTTACCATCATATTTTTTACGTAATTTCCATACTAAAAATCTGTACAGAAAAATATATTTTATTTTTAGCTATTCGATATAATATTCTTATCTTACCGTTAGCGAAAGAATGACTATAAGTTATCAAACTCTAATAATACATCAGCAATCTTTGTTAAAAATTAAATAAAGAAGAATGCAGAGATAGAGAGTAGCAAGAGAAAAAATCTAAAATTGCTACTCATAAAGGAAATGACGGGACTGCGCTGGTCATTTGCAATTTTACCAATAAGCTGCCATTGTGCATGTAGAGGGAAAGAGGGTTAAGATAAACAGGGCACAGCGAAATTTAAAGACAGCAATGTAAAGAGATATGAGAAAATAGATCTTCGGAAATATCGGTGCAGCAGCTGCGGAGAGCGACGCCTTATCCTTGAGCTTGATCTTGAAAACAGCGCATCGAGAAGCGAAGCAGCCACGGAAGAGAGAAGGCCGGGAGGGAGGGAGGGAGGGATTGTGTGTGTGTGTGTGTGTGTGGGTGGGTGTGGAGGGGGAGGGGGAGAGGGTAAAAGGGAGTTGTGTACAAGGAATGAACGAACGATCGATCGTGCTAAGGATCAACTCGAGATCGGCTCCTGGCGCAAGGCATAACCCATTGATATGAAGATGTGGCCTGAATTTGCACACACGCGGGATATTTGTACTCGAATCGCATGCGAGAACCGGAGAGCCTCGTCGTGTACAGTGTCGATTCTATTAGACATCGCATTCGTCTTCTTCTTTGAAAGTACCCTTCTCGTTTCTTCTCCTCGTCTATCTCTTAATCGCTTCCATGGCTATTTCGGCGAGAGTGCGTCCTCCCACCTAATTATAAGCTTCTTGGCCTCGTCTTTATTTTTACTATTTTTTTTAAATGGTTTTAGCGCTTATTCGACATTCTTTATTTTACCTGCAAATAGCCTATTTACAAATTTAAATTTTGTACGTTTTTTTTTTTTACAGCTGTGTGTACAAAGCATACGTATTTTCTCTCGAAAGTTCATTACGGCGCCGTATATTATTTATCTTTTCACGAAAATTTAATTATCGAAACAATATAACGTAGTTATTATTATTGTATTCGGTATATTATTTAATTCCCGTTTAAGCTTTTTGGCCGTTATTTGAAAGCCATTGTAATTTTATAATATCATTGTAAATAATTATGTAATAAGTATTAATGATTGAAAAATAATACTAAATGCTTTCTCCCATTTAAGCCCACATAATTTACGATTTCAATAAAGGACTAATTAAATATATTTAGTCGTAAATTATTGTTTTGAATTCGCTACATACGTTCATAATCAAAAATATTTAAAATTAAATAAATCCCTTTCAAAAGGTCTGTTACAATTGTTATTCGATTAGGTTATATTATAGCTTATGTTAATAAATATTCGTTACGCATTTAGTTGTAATTCGACAATTTCAATGATTCTGTGTGTAAATGTTTTTTAAATTTATGTACAGGGCGGACGCATTCTCATTTAAAAATAATGTAATTTCCGTCATGCTTGGCATTATTTCTCGTACTTTTATATGCAGTAGTGTAAAACATATTAGCTTAGCATTAGTAATTAATAAGGAATTTCATTTTTTCAAGTCTCTTATAATAATTATTAACTACTTCATTTGAATGTATTAAACCATTAGAAATCAACGAAATTATTAAGTTCAAAAGGCAAACTATAATCCAATTTTATAAATTAAATAAGAATTATTTGTAGTTTCAACATTAATTATAAATATAACTAGCCACATAACTAGGTAATTGCAGAATTTTTTAAATTTTACTAATAATCCAATTCGTTCTACTTAAAATTCATTTGTCAAATATAATATTTATTATAATAAATTTGTTACTTGTTATATTATATATATGTATATATATATATACGTTTTATAATAAATTTTTCGGTATGGCTATAGGAACAAAATTTAAATATTTTGAACAAGAGCTGCCGAACAAAGATTGATTTACAAGTTGTTCTGCAAATCGAACTCCTTATTTTCTTCTCTGGTCCTTGACAAAGAATTATTTTTTACGAAAAAAAAACTTTTGTCTTCACAGTAATAAGATCAATAGTAAATTTAAGCTGACACGTGGTATATTAATTAATTAATTGTGTAAAATAAATGCTAGACTAGGGTAAATAATTTTAATATAGTTGGAAGTAATGGTTGTTAATAAATGTGTATATAAACAAAGAAAACCAAATTAAATTTACTACTCTAATATTCTCGTGCTCTCTTGTCTCCCTACGCGTCATTATTCGTAGTAACTTGTTAGCCGGTAGGAACAATATTATTGCAACAAAAGCAACAAAAGAAGAATGCAGTGTTATAGAAGAGAAGCAGTGCGTTACGATTCTAGGAAACGCATTCGATGTTAAAAGCAAAGGTGAGCTTGAGCCGCATTCAGTCATAAAAAGCCATGACTAGGCAGGCTGCCGTTATCAGCCACAGCGCAATTATCGTATGGTACAGATTGTACGTAATCGAGAGGTGTTAGCTAACGCTGCCCGCACCCGCAGCAGCTGCACCATTACTTGATTTCGCCGTCTCCTGCAGCAGAAGCGATTCGATGCGCATCTGTCAGTAAATAATTCGTGCTGATAACGGAGCGAATCCTCTAATGGCGTCTACCCCAGTAGCGACAGACTCGATTAAGCCGGCTCTGCCCGCGAAAGGCAGCAGCCGAACTTTGAATAGAGGCGGAGCAGCAGCAGCAGCCTCCTCCGGCCTTGGCAGCTTGCGGACTTTTTCCCCGGTTAACTAACGTTAATTACGACAAAAATTCTGAGCCGACCTGCGGTTAAGTCCGCGGCGGCTGCCTCCGTCCCTCCATTATTATTCCTTACTTTTATTTTCTCTCCTAGTATTCTTATACAACCAACAATAGAGACATTAGATAACAAGGAAAGCGCAAGATTCTTTCTTAACTTTCTATCTGTTTAAGTGAGTTCTCTACAAATTTACAATTATAATGCAAATATGCAATTCGCTAAGCTGACAAATAAAGTGTATGCAAAAGCAATTTACAACATTTTTATCTAATTACTTGAAATGTGCGTATGTTTGTGTATGTTTTTCAAATATAGCACTCCGATTTCACCTTATAATTACAATTTCATTTTGTTGAATTTTAGCCTTTAGTTGAACAACATTTATATAAAACTTTAATCAGACTGTATTTTATTTAATACAATAAATCGCATTAATATGAAAAAGTTTGTCTTCTTTAATTTAACATCGTAACTATTATGAGAAACATATTTAAAGGAATGAATAATGACTTTATTGACATTTTATCTTTATCTTTTGTAAAGACTAACGATTTCATAATTTAATTGAAGTAATAATCTATAATTATGTATGTATTGATTTAATATCAAAACGGGATTTACATTAATACTGCATGAATACTAAAAAACTACATTCAGAAGTAATTTTTGAAAATCAATAGAAATACAAATTTCAATGAATAACAATGATTGTATTTTAATAATATTGTTAAATTATAAATATCAAATTATTTTTTCATTATACGAAGACAGGAAAAAAATAGTTCAAGTTTTTTTTTTTTTTTCGTATCAACGAAGTAATAAGAATAATCTCCTTGTATTAAAATTTCCCATAAATAACATCAACAGCTGTGACATTAAAATTTGAAAAGTGAAGACTATGTATATAAAAATGTAAATACTGATTACGTATCACTGTTTTTGCTAATAACGTAGCATCTTTGTCATTGTGCCTTGTTCTATTATTTTCAACGTCAGCTGCAATAGTTATTAAAGTTTTACGTAATGTCAAGGATAAAATGGAAAGCTACACCCCGCAGATATCTGAGTATCGTAATCATTGAATTGTAGTGGACAATTCACTATATGCGGCTGCAAGTCAATCAACGATTGTTGCAAAGCTTACCAGCGCTTCAGAAACAATAAATATTTCTAAAAGACGTTTTTCATTCACATACATAATATATTCTATGACTTACCATTTCATTACAAATAAATTGATCGAATTGATAGTCGTGAGAACAACTATGGCTATTAATAGTGATAATGCTATGATTAATGAAGCTACCAATTACAGCGACGACAGCCGGTCGTATTACAATTATGATAAAAATATTAACGTTCACGACAACAACACTAAAAGTAAATAATCTCAAATTTTTACAGCCAGTGTTAGTTAAATTCTTAAACGAATAAGTAGGAAATTTTTGTCTCTTAAAAACACTGCTGCTCTCCATTAGATTTGCATCAACGGACAAAAACGAATTATCGATACACGTTGGATGTTTTTGGTAAAAAAAAAAAAAACATTAAAACATAGTAGTTTGAAACTAATGCTTCCTTATTAAAATGTTTCGATCGTTATTTTTGTACGTGTTTCGTGGATCACAATAACCACGAATCATTACAATATATTTTTAAATTACAATATATTTTTAATGATAGCACCATTACATTGTTAAATTACCATTTACTTGTATTAGCCTTATATTACTTATATTACTTATATTAAAAGGTCTTTAAAGCGTAATGAGTACGTTCAAATATCCTTAAGAGCAGCAGCATTGAAAAAACAAAATGATTAGTACTTTAATTTGCTAAAAATATGAATAAGGATGAATGAAGCGAGGATGAGAACGATGGTAAAAAACAGAGGCGGCAATAATTTGTTATAGATGATCATTTAGTCGGGCGTAATAAAAAAAAATTGAAATAATTTTAAGAACGTCCACGATCGAGGCTCGGTACGGGGTCCGCTAATGGGGTTCGAACACTTTTCCTTGCTTCATCAAAGCATGATATAACAATTTTCAATATAATAATGTAGTGAGTCGATGGCGAAGAGTGACCCTCTTTGAACCGCACCAACTAGACTAATAGGCATCTGCTCGGAACGCACCGAGCGTAGTTCCTAAGAATAATAGGGGCCATAGGGATACACCGAGCTTATACGCATGTGTAATAATCAGTTGCGCGAGTGTACAGCACAGCCTTGGTGATGTAACTTTCACAAGGTTTCCCTCTCTTTGTTTCCCCCGCAGGATCGCTCTGGAAGTACGCGATTGCGCATCAGGCGCAGCCTACGATTGCAGCACCTACGCGTCTCCTCCTCACCCCCCCCCCTGCGCTGCCGATCGGCGCTGCTCGGCTCTCCGACCTCCCATAAAAATCACCTCCTTTCTCGATTTATTGGCCGGCCTGCATCTGGCGCACGGGCCGACCGTGGGTGCCGATGACATCTCGTACCCGTTACACCTGCACCGTATCTCCTCCTCGGCGAAGGCTCCCGGCTCTCGCCTTGACGGCCAGCGCCGGTCCATTACCAGTGCCCGAAGCGCCGATCCTCGCCCTCCCCTGCCTTATCCTTGCCGAAGCAATCGAGCTCGCCGACTCCGGCCTCTCTTGCATTAATGGCATCTCCTTGGATCGTTTGCTTATTACGTCCGCGCTTTCGACATCGGATCTTTCGGCTTTAAGAATCCTGCCTTCCTATTGAGCCGAGTTAATCCCAATCGATGCCACCGGTACCGATCGGACCGATAATTTGCGAGCCCGCTAACCCTGCGGATGTCTCGTTTTTCCTTTCTCGCCTCTCGATCGCCGCATACGAGTGCAGAGCCCTCGTTAATGAAATTAATTTCGTTCTTGTTTCTCAACCGGCCGGCTAGTAATTGGTGAATACTCGAGGCGCCGTACACTTCTCCGGGCTAGCCTTGATGGACGTAGAATTGATTTTTCAATCGTTCCTCCTCAAATGAGCGAGAAATTTTTAGTTGTTTTAAAATATTGTGCAAAGCTCCCTGCCCGAGAGGAGCCTTTAAAGAGCGACAGGGGACCATTTAACGAGGCCTTCAATACTATTTTAATAACATTTCACTCGCCGGGCAGATATTAATCAACTGCAGTTATTAGCCTCGTGGTCTTTCATTTTCCTTTATTAATATTTTTATTTCACCTTACGCTCATTTTCAGACATCGCCAGACGGAAATGACAATGCTGACGCTTTGTTTGTAATACGAGGCGCGTGATATCGTTCATATTATACGCAGGCCGTGCATTGCAAAATAAAACGTTGCGAATGTTAATTACGAAAATAAAAATTTCAAGATTACGATACTTCGCGAGCGGCTAATCGGTCGGTCGCGGGGGGTGGGGGCAGGAGGAGGGCTTGTGAGAGGAAAGACGCGGGGCAGCGCTCGGCTGCGCGACAAGGGAACAAGGGGCAGCGTTACGTTACCCGAGCCCCGAGCCAGCGCAAGATGTGCGATGATACTATTTCGCACAGTTAGAACGAGAGAAAGTTTTCCTCTCTGCTCGCCTCTTGCCAATGTTTGCCAGCGGCGAATCATTACGATTTCGTGGCGCATCAGCACTTTGACACTTCCTTATGCGAATGTTATAAGAAAAAAGCCGACAACTTTTCATGCTAACGCACACGAGGTATAATGTGTTTTATTTCGACAAAAGCTTTAGCTCCGTTCAGCACTCGTCGTTCTATATTTTATTCGTACTGCCTACTCGATTCGTCGTTGTGCCCTATTTTATTAGGCTTTTATTTAACGCTAGAGCACACTTTATCCGCTAGATCTTACGGGCATAAGGATTATATAATAAATGCTCAAATAAACTAATGTAAATTAAACATTTTAGTAATCGAGTGTGAAGAAGTCGAATTGGAAATATTTTAGCATTAAGAAATTTCTCAATTTTTTAAGTACGCGTCAAAGAAAAAAGGCTTCACTGCTTATTTTTCAATTGCCGTTTCAAGTAAGAATAAAAAAATCCTATGGAATAAAATTTGACAAATATATTTATATATATATATTTGTTTTTGTATGCCTTCGGTGTTTCTAAAATCAACCTTGATATTTCATTATTGCTACCAGTAATGCTACTAATACGATTGAATTACTTCATGTACAATTAATTATAAAGGAAAAAGTATAATGATTAAAAAAAAGTGTTTTTAAACAGTTTTTTCGTTTGGAATAAAAAGCGTTACATTGGACACATATCGAAACATTTTAATGTTTCATGTTTGTATAAAAAGCAGCCGCAGCGCTAGAAAGAGAAGAATTTTTCATTTTTGCATTCGCACAGCTCAGCTTACTCACCTCGCATAATTACCATCAAAACTCCCAAGTCCCGTTGTTTACCGATTGAATAAAAAATAACGAAGGGAGATTTCGAGTGGAGTGTCGAAGCTAAAGAAGAAAAAAAATACAGCTTGGGTCACGTCTAGAGAAAAAGAATTGCCTACGAAATTTTATCGATCCTCGTTTGTAATGCATATAAGCGTACACATACGTTAGAAGAGAAAGTGAGTCAGAGTAAGTTAAGTCGGTACACGACTCTGAAGTCAACTCTATTAGTGGAAATTCGTGAATACGCGTCAACTGTACAAAATAGCGTGAACGCTTATTTTCTCCTTAATCTCGCAAGGTGTTGTCGGGTAGAATAATGCCGATGCGAGGTATTAGGGTTTACTTTAAAAAAATCCCTGTCCTGTCAATTCACTACACTTGCGCCGAGATTTAGCGCTGATAATTTCTACCGCTAAGAAGTTAATTAAACATATTAAGCTAACGTTTTTATTTCTTATACTGAATAAAGCAATCGTTTAACCTTGTGGCACACGGTCTTTCTTGTCAATTTCTAGAGAAACGGTTCGAATAATGTAGCCTTGAATGTTACGGTCTTTTTACGAAAGATAACAAGTCTGACATATTTTTATACTCACTTATATTATACATATACGTCAGGAAAAGTAAACCACGATGTCAAATTTCATTGAAATAGAGCGCTATTTGCAATTGTTCCTGACGGTGATATTTTTGCCCACAATCTTATCGCGCGCTCACTTCACATATCTCCTTGGGTATTACGAGTCCATGGAATGGGGTAAACGACTATTACCTGACTTTGCTGAACTTTGAAAAAGAAAATTGCTCGAATGCTATTTCGTACGTAAGCCCCGGAAAAACCTTGTTCCAGCCAGGATAATTGTATACAGGAAAGCGCTATTACGATTTTTGCGTGCGAATTTAAAAGCAGAGAGAGAGAGAGAGAGAGTCCATCAAATTAACAAACATTAT
This sequence comes from Kradibia gibbosae, assembly GCA_018907135.1. Lineage (NCBI taxonomy): Eukaryota > Metazoa > Arthropoda > Insecta > Hymenoptera > Agaonidae > Kradibia > Kradibia gibbosae. Next base: position 3,349,566 of record JACCHX010000006.1, on the reverse strand, counting down.
TTGGCTTCTAATTATAATTAGGCTACCGTAGCCCCGCTGTTACATTATCATTTTCATACATTAAAGACCCGACAGAATGTAGTTTCTCATTAAGCCGTCGTACAAACATGTACGAAAATTACTTGCAATTGGGACTTGATAATTATCTAAAAGCTTCGGTCATTTCTATAAAAAAAAAAAAAGAAAGAAAAAAAAGAAAAGAAAAAAAAACGACAATAAAGGATAGAGCTATTGTAGTAATAATAATCGACGCCCCCGACTCGTTTAGTTTTGCTCTCTCTCGCCAGAGGGCCCAACAAGGCCAATAAATCATACTCGAAAATCCTCGTAAGGATGGGGAGCCCAAAGCTCGTGCACTGTCATGCCCATAGAAAGATTGAACGTGCATGACGAACGCTTCCGCAAATTATTAACGAGAGTGTGGGACCGAGAGCACAAGAGCGAGATACGGAGGGTAGGGTGACAAGCGCTCGGAAAGCCCAGGCGAATGGGGAGTCATTGGAACGCAGTACATTGGAGCCGATCGCGGGAGCCCGGCAAAAAACCCAGTAGTATTTCATCTAAGTGCATCGAGGACCGAGCAGGAGGGGTCGGCTTCGGCAATCGAGGGCGTTGAGTAGGAGGGCAGGAGGGGGAGGAGCCGGCGAAAAATTAAGTGCCGGTGGGCTAGGGCGACGGGCAAAAATCGAGCGCCCTTAAAACGCTCGCGGAAATTAAAGCGAACGGTCAACGGGACGAAGGGTCGCACGGGAGGCCGCTATTAAAAGCGACGAGGAGGCCGAGGGCAAAAAAGGGGTTGGTTGTCGCGGACGAGAGCAGCGCCAGCCGTCATTGCCCATTGTTCGTCGTGTCCGCTTCTTCCGCGGACACAAAGAGCTTCCATTGAAAATGTGCGACCTGGAGAACGTTCGACCGAAGGATGAAGTATCCCTGCCCTTACGGGCTACCACTGCAAATCTAATGCGCTCTTGCGGTGACGACAAATGCTGGGATTTTTCGACTCTGCCGCTCCCATTGGTCCCTCGAGCCAGCGCTCGCCAAATTATTTTCGATACGGATCACAAGTGATATTTATCGGGGAACTTTGATACCGAGTACCACAAGGCCCGCATTGCCGAAGGACTGGACCATGTGTGGCAACTGGCGCACGACAGAGTTATTATCGAGAGAACGAGCGGGAACATTGAGCGGTGAATTCTGGGTCAAGTGTTCCGATACCGCGGCTTAATGCAGGAAAAACGCAATAGTGAAAACGTAGGATGGAACGGGTATCCTTGTTCTCAACGGCCACGTTTAACGTCTAGCTTTTACAGCGATACGAGCCACGGGATACCGGGCCTACGCACAATTCTCACACTGTGTTTCCTTGGCACGGCACCCATAAACGTTATCGTTTGATTACAGCGGATTATAAAAAGGCCCCCGTAAGTCGATATCTATAATGCATTGGCCGCGTAAATGCCTCGCGACCAGTGATACTTGTCTTGGACTCCAGGGCCTTGGGTATGTTCCCAGGCTCTGGACGCCAGAATGCTCAAAATCTCCGCGCCTTCTCGAGAGTCCATTGCGCGCGTCCCGATGAGGAATGGGTGATCCAAGGATAGACGCAACACGCGAGAGCTCGAAGGAGCAAGGATCGGACGACAATGGGAAAGGACATCGATCGGTTCGCGAGACCGAGATCACGGGATTGCAAAGGAGAGTCTCGTGATCGGGGGGGAAGGGGGGGCAGGGCCGGAGGGAGAGGTTCGTTAAACACCGTCGCGAATCCTTGTCCGGCCCAAGTCCGCTTGGGCAGAATTAAGGGAAGGCAATCGATGAAGACGAATCTACCTGGCCGCGCGATCGCAGGTAGGCTTCCTCGGCACCCTGAGGCCCCTAATGGATTGCTGCAGGAGTTCCACTGGCCACCGTAGGCCAATCGACTGAGCCGAATGGCCCTAGGCACGACCGGGCCCAAAGAAGAGGAGCCTAGCAGGATGCACGGGTCGTACGGATGCATCGGATATACCAGTAAAACCGGTTCCATGCGAAAACTGCTGAAGTCGAGTTCCTGCAGGGCTTCAAATGATTTTTTGCCGGCATTCCTTTTGCTCGGCGAAAGGGTGACTCTGCCGGCGCGGAGCCGGGCTCGCTTATGGGAAACGCGGTTAACAGGGCCCTTTTGTCAACAGGGACTACTCCGCTCGCGCGACTTACGTAACGCTCGGCGCGCGGCGACGGCTGCGCGCTATCGAAAACTCGTCCGTTTCACAAGCGACCACAGCCGAAGCGCATTTTTCCGAGGCCAAGTTCTCGAACCTACGTCTACTGTTCTCCGCAAGGTGCATTCAAGGCCGAAAGGACAGCCATCGCAATGCCATTTATTAGCCTCGTTTATTATGGATGTGTCCATTCGAGGCGCGGGCGCGCGCGCGCGCTCAATAAATGGACTCCCACGTCACTGTCCGGCGGCGGAAGATAGCCGGGGAAATATCATTTGCGGACACTCTCCTGCTGACATAACCGCTCCTCGGGCTCCTTGCGTGCCTTTATCGGAGCAGCTGCAGCGGCAGCGGTGACGCCTGCCGCTCGGCCGGCTGCCGAGCTTCTCTTGTAAATACAAGAGCAGGTACAATGTCTGCGAGGCCTTAGGCTCCGGGCAACCTAATATGCCCATTAGTTAATAGATTCGCAAATTTGTCATAAATTTAAATGCCTCTCGTAAAGAAGGAAATATACTTTTGTGCCCGGCAATCGGAGGTAGCACTTTATCGGGCGTCAGCTCTCTATTTAATGGTGCAAGCTCTCGCAAATCTAAAGTGTGCATTTTAACAGCGAGAAATACTAGTTTGCGCCCGACAGCGTAAAAAGTTCCGCATATTTATAAGGCAATGATTCAAATTCGTAACGAACGAGGATTGCTTTTTTATCGATGAGGCCAGGGAGCCCAAGCTCGAGGCGAGAGTCTCCCGGTTGGTGCAACTCCAAGGCATCGATTAAGAAATGAACGACGGATAAAATTCAGCGACTCCTGTTTTGTCGATTGGAATTGGCCGTAAAACTCACAGCGCGGAGATAATACATTCGGCGACGTATCATTCTTCCTTTTTCCTATTCTTCTCGTCGGTCTACCGCAGTCTCTCTCTCTCTCTCTCTCTTTTCATTGCATTATAAATCAGCGGAGAGCCGACACGGTGGTGACATCGATCGCCGGAATAAAGCAGCAGCGAGTCGCGGAAAGAAGAGAGGGCACCTAATACGATTAAGCGGCGAGTCGGAAAAATAGTCAAAGCTTATCGATGGCGAGGCGTCGACGTAATGAGCTCACTCGGTAAAGCACAACGGCCGGAGAGCGCGGGCCGGGGTAGGAAGAAGCCGGCGGGAATCGACGTTGCGAGTTCGCCGAGAGTAAATAAAGAGCGCCAGGTAGGCAGGTAGGTGGTGCGGCGCGCGTACGGGCCGAGGATCGCGGGGAGTCGGTGCGTCGCGCGGTTTGCGGTGCGGCCTGCCTCCCGTGTCGAGACCATTGCGAAGCTCGCCGCGCGCGTCTACGCATCGGCGCTCGGTCGCGATACACTAGCGCCTTTCAAACAGGTTGTGACATTGATCGGTTGGCCTTTCCTAAATACCAAGCCGCCAACCATGTCAGCGTCACACATACCCGAGGCTCGGGCGCCGATAAAAGTCGCCTCGTCCGCGGGGGCCTCGTTCCACTCTAGGTGGCGAGCGAGCTATCGCTTGGGAAACGCGCGAGCGAGAGTCGCGAGCTCTCCTTTCGACGTGTCCCCCCCCCCCGAGCTCGCGCCACCTTTAAAATACACCGACCGCGTTGTCTCGATAACCGAGCGCGGAGGACCGCCTGGTCTGGCCTCTCGGTCCCCTGGCCCCGCGGCCGGCCGAGCTCGGCGATCGGCCGACCGGCAACGGGCAGACGGACACGTCCAGGAGGCTCCTTCGGAGCCCACGCCCTCGGCCCGAGCGACCGACCGGCTCTCGAGGCATCTGTTGCTAATGAAATATTTGCAAAAAGCGAAGCCATCGAGCTGACCCAACACCCGTCCGACCGAGCGAAAGTGTGCAGCGGCGACGACAAATGCATGCAACGATTACGCGCTCCCTGAAATAAACGTGCAAGCGAGCGTCGTGGGAGTTGTGCACGAGCAGTGACAGAGTCGGAGCTCGTCCTATATATACACATACACACACACACACATATATACATACGTATTAAGTACCGGGAGGGTAATGGATCCGCCTAAAATTCAGCTTCGAGTATTGCGCGAGCATTGCTCGGTATCGGCTTTCTTGCGGCCTCCTAGCCAACAAAAACACGTCGATAGCGCCTTTTTGTCGCGCTGATTTGTTCGAGACCTCCCAATTGCACTGCGGTGTGGTCGAGACATATCAATTGGGAGATAAATGGAGCCGGAGACCGCGGAAAGCGACAGCCCAGGGGCGGCGGAGCGGCATTGCCGAAACAAGCATAGAGACATGCCTCAACTATAAAAGTAGAATAGCGCTTGAACGACCCTCTGTGTTTGTGCACTGGCCGTGATAACGGGAAATCCGTGCATTCTTCTCCCCCGAGCAGACCTGCACTTTTATCCGCGAAACAAAGCGAGGCGAGCGAGGAGAACGAGAGAGATCCCTTTGGATGCGCGTGCCGTCGTCCATGCCCCTCGGTCCCGACGCGTGCGTATCGAAAGGGGCAAAGAGTTGGCCTGGAGTCGCGAGGGGCGGACACGCAGAGCGGATACGTCATTCCCAGGGTATCCCCAGGAGCAGCCCCAGCGAGAGCGAGCCTCGCAAAGAACTTTCACGGGCGAAAGGTTCTTGGCTTATAAGCCCGGACCGAGCGGCGCCCCGTCGTCCTCCGAAACGCTCCTGCTCTCCGAGGATAGCGGCGGCAACTTGCGCCCCGGCTCCTGCCTCGAAGCTCTCCTAAGCCTTCTATAATTATTTCCTGCGATAGCTCTACCAATGTCTAAAGCCCCTTCTTTCGGCGAGCTTCCTCCGACTTGCTACCCTCTCGAAAAAGCTCTCGCGCTTAGTCCCAAGACGAAGTCTCCCCGTCCCTACAGTGCAGGCCTATCCGTTGAAACGCATTGGCGCAATCGTGGATTAGAGGAGTTTCGTTGGATCGCGACAAAAGGTAAAAACCTCGTCCGAATAATTAGATATACGATTGGACTGATTATTCTGAGCTGGCGTTGAATCGATTGGCGATCGTTGAAGGCCTGCGAGCTCCCTCCCTCTGACGATTCGGGCGACTTTTCTGTAAAAAAGTTCTTCCCAGGATCGCGAAGGATGATAAATTCGCCTGAAATACAAATTGCAGAATCAAACCGAGAAAGTCCGCGGTGCGAGTGTGTGTGCGCGCGCTACATTTTAAAATGTTAATTTGAGAATGTATCGTATTTCACGGCGGTTTATTACGTTGTTACGATATTAGCTCAGCTATCGTGAAATATCATCTATTTAATGGACTCTTTTCCTCACCTCTCCTTGTAAATTATTGCGCACGACCATTGTGCAAAAAGGCTGCAATAATAAAAACCTCGTTTCGAAAGGAACTCGGGACCAACCCGTGAGTTTCATCATCAGACTCCCTCTAACAGCCGCGTTATCTTCCCCTAATCGATAATTGGCGGCGTCGTATCGGAAAGATCGGGTGAGGGCGAAGTTGCCCGACGAAAAAACATTAAAATCTGCATAACAATCCGAGCCCTCCTCCGCGCAAGGAGGAGAGCCCCAAGATAAAATGGGAGAGACGCGAGCTTAATGGGCCGAGGCGCGCGAAGGTTCGGCTCCCGGGCTCGTACATCGTAGAAAGTTTTATGGCCATTGGGTTAATGCCAAGTAAGCAAGAGACACGGAGCCAGACATATTAACCAGCCCCATTGTGCAGTAGCAGCAGCGAGCTTTTCGCGGCTCTTGTCTACCGGGTGCTCCCCCCCCCCGCCCACACGGCGCTCCCCGCGCGCTTGTGTGGTCTTCACGCCCGAACACCGACTCTCCTCTCGAGTGCATAATAAAATTAGCCTTGCGCAATTATAAATCAGAGACAAATCCGCGAGCTCGATCGAAGTGTCGGCTCGGATTATTCCCTGCCAATTACTTTATCAAGCTCGCCGACCGCTCGACATCCCGCGCGAGCGAGTTACATAAGAAGATTAGAGGCGACCGACAAAAGACGCGGAGCAGGGTCGAGTCGCGCCGGCCTGGCTTACATAAGAAAAGCCAAAGGTTTCGCAAGGAGGCGCGAGGAAAAGAGAAGTCCCTCGGTCAGAGGGGGCCTCGGCCGCTGAGGAGACGCGGCGAGAGCGGCCCCGAGGGAGAGGGACGCGAAGGGCGGCCGGCGAGCGGGGCCTGGGGGAGAAAATCAAAGGGGAAAACGAAGGGAGAGCCCGCTCAATGTCACGGCGGGCTCCTCGGGCCCATCGCGAGGAGCGGGCAGGCGGCTCAGCCAAGGCCAGGAGATAAATCGCAATTCCCCGTGGCCGCACGCGCCACCGTCGCCATTCTCTTTTCCCTCACCGGGCGACAAATTAAGCCGATCGCCGGCAGCGCGACTCGAGCTAACCTCTCACTCGCGACCCATATTGGAATAAGGTGTACTTACTATTTATAGTGTTGACCTGTCTGATTAGTCGCGCGCGGCCACGTCATCGCTATCGAGCGACGCCTCGCTCTCGCGCCGCCGATCGCCGGCCGCCCTTGCGCCGGCCCCTGCGAATCCTCGGCTCTCGGCCCTCCGGATGCTTTGGCCGGCCCAGGGCCCTCGGGGCCTTATCTCTCTGTCTCCGGGCCGCGTTGAGCGGGCTCGCGCCCGCGGCCAACTCTCTTCCACGTCCTTAAGCAACCGAATACCAGATGCTCGATGAGTTGATGACTCGGATGGTGAAATCGACTCCTGCCTCCGTCGCAACTTCGGCCAGGCTCTCGCCCCGGCAGCCGCTCGAAATGGAATGCCGAAGGGCACCACTGGGTTATCTTTTGAGAGTGATCCGAGTTCTTGCCTACAGGATTCCAATGGCTTCCTTCTTTTTTTTTTCGCCCTAACTCTTTCGCGCTTCCTTCCTGCCACGGACTTGAACGGCCCCCTTTCTTTGATAAGAGCAGACGCGAAACATCGTATTTTTGCATAATCGAAGAGCCAGTGTAAAACATATTCGAAAACCCTGTCAGCAGAACACTCGTATCGGCAATAATAAGGAAAGAGGCGCTTAATTAATTAACGCTATCCTCGTTTTACTATTATTTGCATTTTATTGGCAATTAATGCTTTTGCCGTAAAGTATTTTTAAAAAGCCGGCGCTCATTTTTACTTTATTCAATAGATTACAAACGACGCACGTACGACCGTAGCCTTTAAATCTTTATCAACGTATTTGTTTCGCAGAAAAATTTTTAAAAAATGTGTACACCTTAGATAATCACTGACACTTTTACTTATCAACGCAATGAAACATTCTCTTCTTTATAACTTTTTATTTCTCTTTGTTTTTTTTTTTTTTAGTTGCAAACGTAATTAACTCGAAAGAATTGTTCAGCGTATTCTAAACAAAATTGATCATAGATGTATAACCATTTTAAAAGCTGCAGAAGAAAAACAAAAGTACGACTTCAAAGTGAATTATCAAGGATACTGCATATTCTTTATTTGCAAAATATGTTCCATAGCTAGATGTATATACGACTTTTCAAAACCATTCGCTTCATACATATAAGTAATACATTTAAAATGAAGTTGGTGTCTCTGTATTTTAAATAATTTTCTTCTATACAAATTGTTGTAGCTCAAATTATTATTATATTTTAAGATACTTAAAAGATACAAGGAGAAAGTGATATGGGACTGGTCAATTATGCTATTGGATTTTGCAATGTTTTTCTTTATTGACTGTTTAGGATTCAGTTATGATAGTTGGTAAATATTAAACGGAAAAAAATGTAGGCTGCAATGTTAAATAAAAAAAAAAGTTGAAGCTAATATCTAAAGCTGCAAAATATGTGCGAGTTATTTTTACACGATACAAATTAGTATTAAAATTTATGCTTAACTTCCAACTCCTTGATGATTCCGCGTTACTAATGTTTACCTAATTAAATGGTTTCCAACTTAAACACAATGATTGACTAATATTCAAAGTCATAGAAAGCACAATTGCTAGCGAATAACTAAGCGATTGGGAAAAGATGTTAAAAATTTATTCGTGTTCGAAGGTGACTCAAGTTGCGTGGCTCTACATGAGCCTAGTCGTAAATATATACTTTTTACCTTTCGTGTAGCACATCACCCATTGTAAAGGAGCAAACTTATTTTGAACGGATATTCATTTCCTTCATGAATCACCATTATATGTAATATATATATATATTTATTATCAGTCATCTTTAAAACAATAAGTGTCATAAAAAGTGTCTGCAGTAAGTGAAAGATGTTTGAGACTCGCTTACATTGTTTAACATCATCGCATAAGAATCAAGACTGATCCCGGAGTCGAAGAGAGGAAAGTAGGAGAAAAGAGTGCAGAAACTGCATCCGGCGAGCTTCCCATGCTCGTCCGAGATTTGACAAAGCCTTGAAAAATTGAGAAGCGCCTCTAGTTCTTGGCTAATCCTTCTGCGAAAAATGCAAGGACGAAGAGGGATGGACGAAACGGATGGGAAAGGGAGAGACGCTTACATGGTGTAACTGCGGAGGTAAGCCTGAAGAACAGCAGACGGTGGGGCGACATGTGTGCCAGTCGGCTGTGCTCGGTTTATACTTCAGGCAACGACAATTTTTTTCCCTCTCCCTATCTCTCTCTCTCTCTCTCTCTCTCTCTCTCTGTCTCTCTCTCTTCCACCAAGGCATATTTGATCTTATTTGCCTATCGCGCTTTTACGGCACAAGTAAAGTTGCGAGGGGAGCAGTTCTACCGACTCTATTGACTCGAGTCACTTGAAGCCGTGTAATCGCACTGATTTCATTAGCTTGACACGAAATTCTCGAGAGTTAATATCGCGTGCTGAAAAATCAAAACAAATGTCACCTTCGCGCCGCAGATGTAATAAGAACTGCTTAGATAAAACCACGGCGGCGAGCCGCGGGTGCGTATAATCAAAAGCTACGTACGCGCCTTTAACCGAATTTCCCTCGTAAAGAGCAAAAACCAAAAGTTCGCCGGCTAATATTGGTCCGAGCGCCTTTATCCTTTCACCCCGAAATGAGCATTGGCTTTCTCTCCTTGTCGCCGACGCTCTATAAATTCCAGGAACTGCTCAGGTACGATTTCGCTTTGATCCAGCATCGGCGCACGACATTTTAGGGCGAGTCGGGCCGCGAGGTTATTTATTAACCGACTCGTAATTTATTAAATATGACCGCGTTTAATACGTGTGGGACGCTCAGGGATTGGCCGGCTCACTGTTAAAAGCCTCCGGAATGGCAGCTGCGTGGCTTGTGGCGCTGCGTAATAGAGGCGCAAGTCGCGTGAAAATACGAAAAGGAGAAAATCTAGTGTTTCGTTGTCTTGCGCGACACGTTGCCTCTCGAACGCATAACCGACCGTTTAGTTCGGCGCGCGACATTTGACCATAAGTCTCGGCCGCGCGTTACATGCGTCTGCTTACGTGCGCTAGCGAGCTTATATAAATGAACCGATGCCTTTGGGACGGCTGCTCTCGAGATGGAAAATCATGGAGCTTTATTGCGAATACGTGACGAAACAAAATATCACACAAGAATAGGTCTCGGTATTAATTACTTATGAGAGCTACAGCAGCTACAACAGCTGCGGACCATACCGTGAAAGGCTAAACAAAAATATTCGAGTAAATAATTAAGCGCTCCCTCCTGATTTCCTGGTTCTCTTTAACAGCGGCGGCAGCAGCAGCAGCAGCAGCAGCATAGTATCGGCTAATATTCACCAGCGCAATTAATAATATTGCTAAGTGCATAACGAGAGATACTTATAATCCAACGTAGTTCAAAGCGCGCGAGGATGGCTTCCCGCTACATTTCCAAACATAGTCAAAACTGAGCCCAGCCCATCCGCAAAAAATCGTTACATTTTCAGCATTGGTGCGCGACTCTCACGTTCCGTCAGATGCTATTATCCAACTCCCCATCTCGGCACGATTGTCGCGAACAATAGATAACACTCACGAGTTAGTTCTCTTTCTTTTGCGAGGACAGCACTTTACGAGAAAAAAGAAGTAGACATAGAGAGAAAGAGAGAGAGAGAGAGAAATGTAGAAAAATAAAAATTCTATGTGTGCATAAAAGAAAGAGAGAGAGAGAGAGAGAGAGAGCGTTCCGATCTCAAGGTCCTCGGAGTGTAAGCGAAACCGATCTCTTGAATTGTATCTATGTATGCAAGAGCCTACAATGCCTTTATATCCTCTGGGCACTTATTTCAAATGTTGAAAACCCTCGAGATAAAGAAGTGCAAAAATTCTTATAAATAGATATCAAATGAGACGTTTGCTTATGCGAAGCTGATAAATGCCAAGCGATAAGGCAAGCTAAAAGTGAAACGATAGCTACCAGTGCGCGTAGCTTGCGCCTCCCTCCGCCGACACACCGACTGCACTCCGCCAAATAGAAAGTGCGTATTCCCGAAGAGACGGTGGCACTCGTTTTTAAAAACGTAATACACGAGCGGACGGAGCAGACGAGTCCTGTGCAGAAGGAAGATTCAGTGCCGATCGTCGCAATTGCAAAGCAAGATTGCCGAGGCTCGGGCAGGAGCATCACCGTCGGGTCTTATCAGCCGGACGAGGAATTCGTCACGTTGTAAAAAGCGGAGCTCGATCGGATCGCTCGCGGGGAGCTCGCGAGTCGACACATTTGTCGGGGGCCTCGGAGCCTCGGCTAATTTCCGTATATTACGGAGCGAGCCGCTGTCGGCGTTAAGTTCGTACTTTACGGGGCGGCCGGTCCGCGTGGCCGGGGCTTTGAAATTAAACGATTATTTTATCGATTGGCTTTGGGAGCTCGTTGCCGGGAGGACAACAATCGAGAGTTACGGCCGAGAGCCGCGGGGACCTCGGGGCTCGACTTCCACGGCCCGGCTGACCGACCGTGGCAGTCGAGGATGAGAGCGTCGTGTGCCGCGAGGTGCTCTAAAATGAGGGTCATCGACCTTTTGAGGAGAGCAAGCTGCACGCCGCGACTCCCTTGTAAGCTACACGCTGCTCTCCTGTAATGTCTCTAAGCTGCACCGATTCCAAATTTATCCCTCTCTCGGGCGCATACCAATCCGGCTCTCCATTACTCCGGAGCCTCCTCCTCTCCTGCCCATCATTCCCACCCTTCGCCCCTGCACACGCGCACCACCGGCGCGCCCGGCTCTCTCTCTCTCTCTCTCTCTCTCCCTTCGAGCGACTGCGACTCCGGCGCATCGTCCTTTTGTACTCCCATTCTATTCTCAACGTATAAAATACATATGAATTGCTGCCGGCGATTCGACTGTTGGATTCCTTCCATTTTCCTACTTTCTTTTATCTTTTTTTCCCCCTTGCTTGAGGGCGCCGATGACTGTACCCTATTCTCGAAATGTCCCACTTTATGGAGTGGAGGCTGACACATTTTAAAGAAAATTTTTCTATCTCAAATTCCTTAATGCTGATGAAGAGTCTCCGATCGTTTCGCGGCCAGAGCCATAAGTATTATTTATTAACGAAGCTGCTTGGCGCGCGCGCGCGGTTGCCAATAAATTTTTCACTGCTTTATTAACAATCGGCTCCCTTATTTATCCAGCGAATCGTGCTTTTTTCTTTTCTTTTCTTTTCTTTTTTTTTTTTTTTTTTTTTTGTTTAACGAATTGAATTTCAATTTTCAAACTCTCGTTTTCTCGTCACTTTTTTTGAATAAATTTCTTCGTCGCTATTCCTCAGGGTCAGATAACAAAGTACCGCCACCGGTGCATATAAGTACAGCGCGTCAATTCCGCCGTCTCATTGAAGCCTTTAAAGTATCTCGTGCAAAAAGGTTGGTGACTTTCGCCCAACTTTCTTAAAAAAAAAAAATAATAATAATAATAACAACAACGACGATGATAATAATAATAAATACGGGAAAAAAGCCGTGGAAAAAGGTGTAGCCAACCGCAAATTCGAAAATATTTCCAATACAAAGGTTTTATTAAATATAATAGGTACTGTAATAAAACCTGGAAGAACATATAATTGTTATTGTTTGGATAAAGGTACGAGCGGCGATCATTTATGGACAGTAACATAAAGCTTCTCATTAAAATCAATAATATTTTTACGGTTTCTAAACTACTCTGTTGCAGATAGCAATAGAAGGGATTCCTTGACATAAATTACTATTTTTGATATAGGAAAATTTTATGTGTGTCAATTAGTCTAAGTTATTTTTGCATAATAAATCATATCTTTTATTAGTTTACAATATCTTGAAGAATGCGATAAATTTTTACAATTTTAATGCAGCTTTGTAAATTTAATAGCGTAAATATTCTTTATAGAATAAAAATTTTTAAAATAATAAATCATACGACAAACAATACCGATGGTCCATGTTACATTTGATTCGAAAGACCATCTTTAAGTAATAAGTATGTATATGCGATTAATATAATATTCATTCGCTTCATCCGTACTGCATACGTTCAATAATGACTGTATCATTTTCATACGTAAGTTACTTTCACAGATTTTCTGCAGTCTTGGAAAAATCAATTGGAAATGGTTCACTAAATAGATTTCTAACGTGACCATCTACAATGGCTTGAGGTATTTTATATTATCAACTTAAGCGTCGCTTCAATCCATTAGCAAGCGAATGATAAATAATTTATTGTGTCGTTAAAAAAAATTCATCACAAAGAGTGAAAATATACGAGAGTATTAAAAAAAAAATTGTACAACAATGCCTATAAGATGACCTTCGGATAAAGGCTTGTCTTACAAATACTGGATAAAATTAAAAAATTGTACAAACATTTTACACTGTAGGTTTCGCGTTCGAATAGTTTTCTCCATTATTGATTAATTTTAGCTATAGCACAAAAGCCATAAGCTACCTGTCTAGTCACTCTCGATACGGCGACAAATCTAAGGATCGGATGCAAATTCGTGGAGCATGGGAAAGATCCTCAACCGTTGTTGATATAACACGAGAAGGGAAGTACATTCTTCGGACACGTGAAAAATTCGAATCGACAAACGCTACAAGCGAACATTACGAGTGTACGTGCAACTCCCACAATAGGGATCGATCGATTATTTTCCGTCGTCATTTCAGCAGCCCCGAGAACTTCGGGCTTGATACACTTCCGTTGTTGGGCATGGGAGGGGGCCTGGCGGACTCGCCGTGGAAAACGATGACAGCTCGTGGAAACGACAGTACGTCGATATTCCCCAGCGTACAAGGTGTGTCCTCGGGCAAGTCCGAGGAGCCGAGTCCTGTGGGAGCAGTATTTACCCTACGGCGATTCGCTCCGGGAGCGAAGATTCAAGCCGCGGCGAGCGGGTAATTGATCATGAACCGGACAAGGCTCGTAACTGTCGCTGATGCACGATCACTCGGCAGTAGTAGTCACAGATGCACGAGTCGGGGCTGCGGTCGGGCTGCGGCTGCGACTCGAATCGGCCGCTATTCTGCAGCGGCTCGCCTCCGTGCGTAAAAAGCTCCCCCTGGCCCCGTGCCGGGGCCCGCTAAAGGGCAGCGGGACTCTCCGAGCGGCCGCCGAGATTTTTAATTGTCGAATCATTAAAGTCGCCCAACAATAAATTAAGAAAATTGCAGCGGCTCACCCGAGCCCAGACCTTTCACTCGCCGATTCTGCGGCGCGATCGTAAATAAAGCCACTGGCCGATGGCCCGCTCGGGATATCTCCGGCTTACGACGAGGAGCCGAGCGCGCACGCCTTCTAATTACGGTTGCCACATCCCCCACCCGGGCCCTACGCTTTAGGCAAGGGAGCCCCGGATTAAGGCCCGAGAGCTCGAGCACACCGGGGAAAGCGCCGCGGCACTCCTCATTGACACGCGCGCACGAATACGGACTTTCGACGTCCCTTATCCCTTATCGGGCTCGATCTTCCGGGGGAATCCCGGCGATGACCTCGAGGCCCCAGACGCTCCGAACACAACCGAGTATTAAGTGCACCCGACGCGCCGAAAAAAGACGGCCATTGTTGCAGCTCGGCGAACCTCGTGAACTTCGAATGTGGATTTTTCGTGAAGCAATCCCTTGCCAAAGCAAAGATACCTTACACGTCTTTATGTGCACGAGTCCGATACTCCCAATCGGCCGTAGAAATCTTTCTATTTAAATTGCATTTCCCCTTGCTCGATTCCTCGCTTTGGCTACCTTTCGGTAGCCGAGTGGGCCGCTTGCTGTGATATTGACGCGTCGCCAATCTTAGGGAAATATTATCGATTAAGGCGTTGACTAAAATTAAGCCCAAGCACGATTGAAAACTTAGCCCTTTACCATTGTGCGATTTCTCAAATACGAGAACCGGTGGATGCCCACGTGAAAGATGATTCTTGAACGGTGAGGCCTATCGAAGGGCCCGGATAAATTGGAGCCTACCCATTGCGAACATTGTTGGCGAATACAAGACGACCGTGTTCCTTCTCCGCACGGCTGCATTGTTCCTCCTCGCGGTTCTATTCTCTACTGTAGCCGAGCGCGCCCGAGCGATATGTAGCCTGTAAATTAAGAGCCGTTGATCGTTTTCAGTAGTGAATGGTATGGCTTGAATTTTATTACGCGGTTCATCGTAGTATGTAATTTACGAGCATTCGACTATCTAGAAAAGAAACAATTGCGCAAAATACCTGAAACCTGCTGCCGGGGCCTACGTACCAGCTGAACCTGAGCCAAAGAGAGAAGGACAAAGCAGAGGAGCCCTGACGATCTCACCCCTTTGCCCCTTCCAGCACGCCCAGCTTTTCCTTCGAGAATCACGACGTTTTCACGATAGCCTTAAGCCCGCTTGGCTTATTAATCCAGAGCCGAGAGAGCTTAACCGCTAATGGATTTTGTCGAGTGTGCCGCGTATCCGCGGTCGAATCTTCGTTTTATAAAAAAAGAAGAAAAAAAGAAGAAGAAAAGAAAAAAAATAGAAGCTTTTTCAAAGAAGCCGAATTTACCTGCCTCGAAAGTCGTCCTCTTGTTTTTGGCTGATGGATCGAAAGCTGTGGGTTACGCGAGCGGCAACTACGTTGGTTCAACGAACTTGTACAATCGACTTTGTACATTCTAAGAACTTACGTTCACTTCTACCGGATCGAAATGTCAGTTATCTCACACTGAAAATCGTGGGCGCATATAAGCATTTAGAAAGGCCATACAAAATTTTAGTGCGTGCGTGCGTTGAGTAAACGTGGTTTCCTTTGTGCTCCCTTATAGGTGCGCAGGCATGCACGAGCCTGCCTTTCATCGCTCATCGTCTACTCATCGGTCAGCTCGAGCTGCGAGAGGACGCTTTATCATTTACAGCTACTCGTTGATAATTGCACGTTTGTATGAAGTATCCATCGGACCCGCTCTAAGCCATTGCTCTAACCCGCTGTGCTCCTGCCAAATGAAATGCGCTCGACTGTCGAAAGTTCGAATATCTTTGCCGAGAATACCTCGCGACTCGATCTCATAGAGCAACTCTCCGGCAAACCGAGCATTTTCAAATGTCGCAAGTGAGAAAAGAAAGTTCTTACCTTGCCAGTGGGTGTGCTCTATCACCGACTCCTCGGACATTCTGATTAAAAATTATCAAAACAGACGAAATATTTTTAATTGCGTTTGAAGGAGGAAGGACGTTGCGCGTTTTTTGATCGATCCTCTATCGACGTTACTACCAACTCCATGGCTCTTAAATTATTTCAGTTTTCATTGTAAACAACGAAACATCTGCGATTCTTTTTTCCCATTCGAGATTTGCTGCACTGACGCGGATTGAGACTTTTTTTTAAATTAAATCATTCAATGTATTTCACAATTCTACTTTTTGTATCTCATTATTTAAGTATCATAAGAATCGGCCTAAGAAACATTGTTCTCTCATTATAATGGGATGATCGTTTTGTTTCTTTTAAAAAACATGAGGTCAAATGCAAATTTTTCGAAAATAAAATTAGAAGCCTGCTTTCAAAAGACCATGAAAATTCTCTCTTTATTGCATCATATTATAGAATGTCGTTATATATATATATATACACACATATTTAACTTAGAAAGAGTTAAATTATCTGCAAATGTTTTTAAGCCTCAGAGCAATATTAAAAAGATAACACATGTTTAAAAATAAGTATCGTTGGCAAAATAGCTGTTTTATACAGATCCTCATTTATGAAGATACTTTCATAATGCAATGTCGTAAATGAAGCTGCTTTAATTATTTTCGATTGCTATAATTGAAAGTTTTCATATATTCACGTGTCGTCGGTAGTGTATACGCAAATATGAAAATTGATTGCTGGCGTTCAATTGAGCTCTAAGAAGTACCGATGAAAATATTTCCAATGAAAAGCTTCTTAATTACAAATACGCATTCAGCGTCCAGTTAAAGGCATTGGAATAGCACGAATGAGATCAATTGGAAGACATTAGTAAGGCTTTAGGTAAGCCGAGAGGAGGGCCGCGCGCTACTATAATAATGTGCCGCGAAATAATGGGAAACTCTCGGCCGCGAGAGGCAAACAATTATTTCTCGGTAGATCTCCTCGTGCACACGCAGCCGCTCGCAGAGAAGGGGGGAGGGGGAGAAGGTATCGAGTGCGAGCCAGGAGCGCTTACGATGCTGCACTTCTCGGTGCACATTGCGCTACTCGAATCGCGTGTAAAAAATGCTCAGTCACTTGGCAGGACGAATTATCCGGAACAAGCAAAAAGGAGAGACTCGAGAGAGAGAGAGAGAGAGACGGAGGAGAGAAGCTTTCAGTAAGAGGCCCCTGCCTCGGCCACGGGGAAAGACGATCTCCTTGAACGAGGGCAAAAGACGGCGCTCACCTCGGTATGGCTCTCTGACACTTTCGGATCCATCAAGTTCAACGAACGTTTACCAAGTACGAAGCTGGTCGCGCCTCGTCTCGAGGCCGCGCGCGAGAAAAACGTCCTCGGGGATGACGGCTCAGGCATCATTTGCCGAGCGAGTGCCAACTCGATTGCCAGCGCGGCTCTAAGGCGGACGTGCCGCGTTACGGCGCACCGGTAATATGCCAGGGACGAGCTCGGCTCTCGGGCTCTCGCTCCTCTTCCTGGCAACGCGCGTGCACCGGATTAAAGGCGCGAACCGAGGCGCCGGCCTTTCCCACGATCCGCCCGCGCTTTTTGCACTCCCGGACATTTCCTCCGAAGCCTCTCTCGGCCTTCCGCTCTGGATTCTCAACGATCGACGGTCCGCGAGGCTCGAGCCCCCGGAGACCTGCCGTGAAAATCCTCTCTCCCGAGGAATGCCCACCGCGGATCCCCGTTTCCTCTAATCGAGAAAAATTAATTCCTCCGCGTCCGTATAAAACGCCCGGCGACTGATTGTCCATTGAAAGCGGCGGCGGCTTTTCGCTGGCGCTGCAGGAACCGATTATCGGGGCGATCTAAGCAAATGAGTCTCATTTTGCGAGCCGTAGAGTAGAGAAGGACTGCGAGACCGCGTGGCTCTTCGATTTAATTTAGACGCATAAGGAAAACACTATTGGAAACTGGATTGGAAGCATCGAGGAGTTATCTCAATCGTAGTGGGAGTCTCGTGCAGTGAGCGCGTGTACGTGCTGAACCCTTCGGTGACAGTGATACAACTTAAAGCGAAAATATTTCAGATGTTCGAGCCGGACACCCTTCATAAATTTCCAGTCCTCAAATTTTATGGCCAAGTAATAAAAATTCAGAAATCAAGGCTTCTCGCACTCAATGCATGCTCCTCAGTTATACTCTATACATTGGAGCAATAAATAATGTTCCCTACCCTCTCAATTATTGTCAAAGTATACATATAGAAGCACATGCGATTTCGTAACGAGAGATGTATAAATTGTTTACCTTGCAGAGCTCAAATCGCTATGAGCTGAATTGACGAGTCATAAAGGTGCCGCTGTAAAAGGGGAAAGTTTAAGGCCTTAGTACGTTTAAAAATTTCACTACAATACATTTGTGTACCTCTATCGATAAAATGCAAGTTGCACGAGCAGCTCTTATCCTGTCCTTTCTATACCTGCAATTCTTCTTTAATAGAAATGAACTATAAGCTATATTTGAAATCATACCATCTGTTTTTGTTCTCTCTCTCTCTCTCGCTCTCGCTCTTGCTTTAAATATTCGTTGTATTTATTTTTGTTTTTTAGTTGTTTTATAGCGCACATTAAATATTAATATATCAAGAGTCTCTGGAGATACAATCGGGCTCGCTTCGATACGCTAAAAATACAGAAGCTCGACGGACATTGTTATATAAACAGGTTTCAATTGATATAATTTAGCTTGCACTTTCATTATACATTTTCCCGTAATATTATTTAATAATTGGATTCTACTTTTATGTATTACCTTGGATTACATTAACTCCGATAAATCACAAGTGCTCTCCTATAATAAATTAATCGTGGCACATAAAATAATATCGCCTTGCACTAGAGCAGCGACCGTTCGAAAGTATTTCTTTGAATTTCCTACTTCGTTTTATCCTCAAGTTCGTTCTTACTGCAACAGCTGTTGCGAACGGTGGTCAACGTACTCGTTGTACAGATTCCCGAAAGGAAGCAGCCAGCAACTGAAAATAAAATTGACGAAGAATGCGCAGAGAAAGATCGCAGAGATCGTAGCTCAAGCGTTTGTAGATGTGACGTGTGAGCTCAGATTCATCACTCCGTAATGCGAATGTCACTCATTGTAATGAGCTCTTCGAATCCAACTATTTATTCATTGGGCAAACGATTAGCAAGCTTTGATCAATAGCCGATTTACTATTAAATTAAGGATCGATACTCTTTAATGACACTTTGTCACTGGCCACACTCTCACACATCCGATTAACCATTCGTCGAAAAAAAGCGTTCAAAATTTTTTAATATTACGATAAAGGATAGGTTTAAAGGTTTTTCTTCAATTTCAATAAGGATACGAATACAATATAAAGAATTTCTATCTTTGGTAATGCACGCGTGGAAGAGATAAACTTTTGATATTCATATATCGTTAGCCTTAAACGCCATTATCACTAATGAATTTATAATTGCTCAAATAATGAAATTAATTATTATGAAAAAGTATAAACATAGGTATGAATTGTTTAAGTAATAATAAAAATCAATTGCTGTGTACGAGAAATATTACGCGATTCGATTAGATGGGGGACACTTTTCGAATGAAAAATACAAAAAAGGACGGAATTGAAAAAAAAGAATTAAAGGAGCTGAACGTGGGTGGGTGTGGACCTACCGTAAGAACTCATTTTACGCATTTGCTGGCCTGGAAAATCTCGGTCTCGTCGTGCGAGTAGCTCGGGCGTGTCCTTGTATAAGGTTAAATTAGCATTTCAGGGGAGCTCTTTGCAAAATCAGCCTATGGTCATCCAACAGGTGTCCGTCGAGCGCCTGCACCAGCAAATGGCTCTCCGTCCTGTCGTGGCTTTTTTCTCTCTCGTGTCTTTCGACACTCGGTAAGAATTTCTATGTGCATAAGCACATAACGAGCCTCTTCCCGAGAGCCGATTGAAATTATGGCATTTATCTATTCGTGGTCGAACGGAGCTCCGTGGGGCTCTATGAATTTTTTTCGAATGCCCTTTCCTGCAGACGAGGCAAGAAGATGGCTGCATTCGTCAAGCAAGGAAAATGATTGGCGAAAAGGTAAGAGAAAAAAGAAGGGGTGGAAACAGGATAGTCGAGTACCCACGTTGAAGAGCCAAAGAAGGAACTGCGTATAAGAAAAGCTCGAGACATGCATTTGCATAAGTAAATGTCAGTGCGGTGCATCGCTCCATTGATATTCTTTCATCTCGTTCACTATCTCACACTTCCCTCTCGTCTTTTTTTTTTTTTTTTTTTTTTTGGCATTTTAAGAAACTCCTCCTTTGTTGCGCTAATAAGTGCTTGCGTTGCTCTTTAAATTTGATTCCAAATGAATATTCAATCATTTTCGGTCAGCAGAGTCAGACGTGTGTTTAGTCATAAATATGAATATCCGCGCTTAAGTATTGGTAACATTGGTGCGCTTAAAACGAAATTAATAAGAGTTTTAATTTCTACAAATATTTTTAAAGTACACACTTGCGCATAAGCGGAACGTTGAAGAAAAACGTAGTCGCAAATTTACTTGTTCGTAAGTTTAAAATTCATTAAAGAAGGTAGAGAGCTAAAGAAGGCCTTAAGAACTTAACAGACACGAATAAAGGCTATTTTATTGCACTGCATTAGCTTTTAAATTAAAACCTATCGTCTCCTGATTTCAGTTTAGAAATTCGAAGGAATCGGGTGCTTGTCGAATGAGATTTTCCATGCCCTCTTTACGGATACGTGATTTCGGAAAGGCGACCGCGTTCGATTTTAAGACTTTCTTAAAAGTGCGTCAATTTGTTGTTGTTATTATTATTATTATAGCCGTGTCAATATTGCTATGCGTAAAAATATTCCACCAATGGGATTGCTAATTGTCCCCGGCCGGAGAGAAAGGTGGCGAAGCATAAAGATTTGGTTTCTCGAGAGAGTTTTAGTAGAGAGAAACAAGAGCCATTATGCCGAGGGCAGCATAAAGCTTGCTCGCCTAGTCCCTAAACGTAAAATGTATTTCTCATCGCGTGATGTCTACCCTGGCATCGACGGATGGGGCTTAAAACCGAAGAATTTCCCTGACTTTGGGGTCTTCCTCCTGTGGAGGCCCACAAAGCGGATAAATGGAATCGAACGAATTACTCCAAGTGTTTTGCTTCTTTCTCCGTGTCTCGCTCCCTCTCCATCGGCGCACATAGCTCCGCCGTCTGATTCTTTTCTCACGAGCACTAGGATGACGAAAAAGCACTTGGAGCTCAAGTAAGCAGCGGAGAGGCCGAAAAACGTGGCTTCTCTCTTACCCCGACGCCAAGCAGCTGGCTTAGGCGGTAGGCCCTCAGTCCGCTCTTCATTCAGCTGCGCTCCCGGCGGCGTTTCCTGCCACGTTATATCCAAGTCATTCTTCTTTGCCTCTCTCTCTCTCTCTCTGTCTCCGCCGCGCGCACCCCCCCCGCCCCGACCTCTCGCGCGCCCCGACGGGCTCCTCGTCCTCGCTCTCCGTCCCTATCTCCTTCCTCCCGTCCCTCCGCTCCCGCCCCTTGGGCCCATCGCCCTTCGCCGTCCGCGACGCCCATCTTTCTCATCCGTCCGTCTCCTCCTCCTCCCCGCCGCCGCCGCCGCTTGCGGAGACATCCTCTTGACATTCGCACATTTTGCGAGCCTTTGGTGCGAACCTATTGCCTCCTTCGATTGCGCGCACGACCGCAAGGTCTGTCTAGTCCTTGAGAAGGTACGAAGAACCCCGCGTATTCCGAGAAGCCGAAGAAGTTGATCGACGAGTCTAGGTCACTCACCGTTCAGGATCGTCAGGTTCATGCCTTATTCTTCTCTATACTCGGACTCCTATTACCCTATAAATCTACCTTCGATACCCGATTTTATTCAATTTTTTTTTTTTTTTTTTTTTTTTTTTTTTTTCAAATACAAAGAGTAAGGAATATGTTGGCGATTACGAAAAAGCCCGACATTTTCTTCAGAACTCCAGTCGTTTTCATACGAATATCGAAGTAATAGCTTTTACATGGCTTCTGTCCTCGGATTCAATTCATTTGAAGTTTGGAACAAGTTTTTCAAATTCTTAGAGCTCTTAATTTTCAAATAAAACTTTTTAATTTCATAATATTCTATAGTGTAGCTTTTAAGTTACGTGCACATGTTAAAAATCTCTGCGCCAACTATTTAAAGCTTGCATTCTTCGCGTGCAGCATAAAATTTTTATTGATATTATTACGCAAACTACGATTGTGTATGTGAATACTGAATATACCAAATTTTATTTACACGCATAGTATTTGGATTTTATATATTATAGTGAAAGAAATTTTCGTAGTATTGCAAATAAAAAAAAACCGTGTTTCTTTTCAACCGAAATTGAAGGTTTTTCGATGCTTTTAACTTTTTATTATATGGCCACAACGCTGACTTTTCCAATGTATATACCGAGTACTTAAATGCAACTCTACCTTCACAAAAGATTTCATAAACTTGCTCCTGAAAAGACACGTAAAGATATCGACTCTATTGATTAAGTTAAACGTGTCAATAAAACATTATTTGGGGTGCAGTATACATTTGATATTAATCATGCGTACCTCACATAATATGTACTATACATGGATTTTGATAAAGATCGTGAAACGCTCAAAAATATATAAGGCCTATAAAAACTGAGCCACTAGAAGAACTCAATAGGCTTTTTGCGACTGAGTTCAATATATGCACCCGAGAAAAACCGAAAGTACATAAATAGAAGAGGCAGATGTCAAATTCAAGCATATTAGCCAATTAAAAAAATCTTATTTTTATTTATTTCAAAAGGGGTCACACAATTTCTTTACAT
Source organism: Kradibia gibbosae (assembly GCA_018907135.1). Classification (NCBI taxonomy): domain Eukaryota; kingdom Metazoa; phylum Arthropoda; class Insecta; order Hymenoptera; family Agaonidae; genus Kradibia; species Kradibia gibbosae. Next base: position 3,327,020 of record JACCHX010000006.1, on the reverse strand, counting down.
GGATCGATACAATATAAACTGTTAAAACTGTTGGATGTGTGACAAAATAGGGTGAAAGTTTATTTTAACCGATTCTGAAAATTTTCGATCTCGCTTTTAATAAAAAATGATGACAATTTTAAATTGTGTAAAAGTAAATGCACAAAAGAAAATCAATGAACACGAAGAAGGGTGGAAAAATCCAGAGAGACAGAGAAGAATCTTTGATACAATATACTCTCATTGTAAATATACCGTGCGTAAATAAATAACAGAAAGGATAAGTTATCTAAAGGTTTGATTATTTTTCTTTAGTAAATCAATATTGCTCATGTGTAATATATACAATATACATATTTATAAATATATAAATATATTCATGTATTCGGAAACTCGTCAGATTTTTGTTCTTTAATCCAGTGAAACTAATTTGCAGTTCAATATTTCGTAAATTTTACAGGGAATATTGAAAAAAAAAATTAGTAACTTGACAATGTGCACATTTGAGTTTTTAAATTTATGACTTTTGTTTGCTTTTTTCGATTATTGAAATATAATCAAAGCCAAAAAGCGAAGCATCTCGTAATGAAGTAGCATCCTTCCTATTGTATTATTGTGCATTTGAAGAACCAGCTTTTACAATGTCAATTGTCGAAGTGGTCGAAAATTAAACTGGCTGTGTATTTTCAACTTAAGCGATAGTTTATCTAAACTACACGTGAGGGCTTATCGTGGTATATATAAGTGCAACGTCCAATTAACTCACGGCGCAGAGGAAAAGCGATCCTCTTTAATATTAAATTTAACTTATTTAAATATTCATTTTTAATATATATATATATATATATTTACGGGGTGAATGGACGCGGTATTCACTTTGAGACCAAGAAGAAAAAAGTACGAGCTTTCATTTTGAACGATTTATATTAATGGTGAAAGAAAGTTGAAGCGGATAAAATGACGTAGAAAAGGGTGAATTTGGAAGAAGAGAAAAAAAGCGAAGATTGATCGTGGGAATTGTACGATATCCTTCCTTTTGAAAGTTGCGATTACAGCGTTGCTACAAGTAGAAATATTGATTAGATTTCACGTGAAGGGAGAAATCATAGCCGGCGAAGCTTTTCTCGGACAATAGCTACTAAATCAGAGGTGTTAATGGCCTCGACAAAATAATAAAATTTAATGAGAAAAATTGATAAATGCGGTCCAAAGTCATAGGATAAAATTTGTAAAACAGAGACGGAGCCGCTCGGCTTGGAAAACTTTTTTTGATTTTCGAAGCGGACATTCGAGGGCAAAATTCGAGTGGCTGAAATATCACTAGTCTCCTATCGTGGCTCGATGCCCGTGCGAACAGCGCCGGAGCAACTACGTGTACGCAGTTGCCAGTTACGATGCAAAGCCAGTTGCGTCGCAAGCGCGTTCTAATCACTTGGGTCGCGCCGCCCCGGAAGCGAATTCGTAGCCCTGGCATCGGGTCAGAGTCCGGGCGGCTCTAGCCGACATCGGCCTCACTCGTCTTACCTTCCCTTGTCGTTGGCTCTTTGCCGAGCGCGAGTCTTTTCACTCCATTAGTCTCGACGGGTGCATCCATCGAGCGAGCGCTCCATTGGCTCCCGGTTCCCCTGCTCCTCTCCTCCCCCCCCCCGCTCGGGAGTTTTCATTTACACGGGGAAGCGCCAGCTGACGGTGCGCCGCGAAAAACCAGAGACTCCGCTCGCGCGGCGAAAATCAGCTGGCGGATGTACTTTTACGCCCCAGTAGACAGATATTTTCCTCGCGGTGAGAAAATCCAGCGGCCCCGGCAGCCCTCGCCCGTTGTTATCGCAGATGGCGATTTAAACTTTGCGCGTGAAGCGCCCAATGGCGTAGCAATACCTCGTGCGCTGTTCCACTGGGGGGGGGGGCTACACGTGTACCCGCGAATCGGCCATTGTCTATTTAAATGTCGAGGTTACGGGGCGAGGTATTAAAAGCCCGGTGTAGCCTACTCGCGAGGAGGAGCGCCTCGGTTTCCCGGGGGCGGATCCTAGGTGTACGTGGCAGACACCGAGAGAAGGAATCGAAACGAGGGAATGGTGCGCGCAAGGACAAACCGACCGTCGGGCTCCCTCGCCGATTTGAAAATAAATTATTTCGGGCGAGTAATCGCGATATCAATTTTATAGCTTTTCTTCGTCGACGCGAAGGTCAAGATCCGTCGCCGCGGTCCCCACGCGGCATGACTAATGCTGCGCTACGCTCTATGGTGACCCATTGGTTTCTAAATACATGAGGCTCCTTTACATCTGGAAGGTCCTTCCCCTGCTTTATCTTATTCCCGTGTTGAAGAGATTTAGAACGACGCCGATCAATATAATAAAAACGCGGAGGTGGGCAGGCCGAGGATAGCCAGGCTCGCAGTTGCCAGGTCGTGCGTGAAAATGAAATCACAGCGACAAGTAGAGAAAGAAAAAAGTACAATAGACAAGTGCAACAGTGTCAGCAGCGAGTCTGCCAAAGCACGGGGAAGGGTGTAGTTGTACGCGTGAGAGACCCGTACGACTGTTTGTCTCTCTCTCTCTCTCTCTCTCCCTCTCTCTCTCCCTCTCGCTCTTACCGTAGCTCTCGTACTCGCTCGCTCATTCATAAGCTAATACCGGAGAACAAAGGAAACAAATGTACTCGGGTCATATTTGATTATTTAAAATGGCCGATCACAAGAGAGCCCCCATCCAATTATGAAAATTAAAAGCTCAGGCGCCTTCGGTGCGATGAATTCGTTCTCTCTCTCTCTCTCTCTCTCTCTCTCTCTCTCTCGCTCCATCTGTAGGTCTTCTTAGTTGGCCAGCAATCGATAAAATTGTAAATTTTCCATCCGCATGCGACTTCAGCGACTAATAGTCTCGCACCTGGTGATCGATGTTCCTCGTCTCGAATGCTTATTTACCTGATGGGAGCGGGGCTCGGTCACAAAAAACACTCTTAGCCTCCTTACAATGTCTTCACGCTCGTATGAGGCCAAGCTTTTTTTTAGATAATTCAATTTTAACTCAGCGCTACTATTTACGAAGGCGTGGACTACAAAAAAAGACTACAACGTTAAACTCTACTGGTTTTTTTTTTTTTTTTTTCAAGAGCATAGGATATTACATCAAGCGCTGACGTATAATCGAGACCGCGCGCAAACTTTTTCCTTCGCGATTCGCGGCTTTAATTACGAAAACTGTAATGTCATTTGATTTCCAAGCTGCTCCCTAACTACTTATTGTCCCGTAAGGAGCTTAGCGACACATCGATAATAATACTCGGGATATACCCGAAATTATCAAGGATTTAGCTTGTCGAGTGTATACGGGACGTTGAGGAGGAGCAATTTCGCCAGTCTTAGTAATAAACGCGAGTGTCCTGAGGGCCTTAGGGCTAAGCCGAGTAGCAAATTTATAACGGCAACATCCGCATACGAGCATTTAACCAACGCTAAATTTCTCCCTCGATTGCTCTGGACACGCTCACGTGACATAAGCCGATAACCTGACCTGCAGTTCAGTCGGAGCGACCCCTATGCATAATCACTCTCTGTAACGGCTCTCCATAGTAACGCGACTGGCTATCTAACTACTTCAAAATGTTTTACGCCGAGGACACGAGCTCCGCCCGCGCGTAAGTGCGTGCTTGCGGGCACGTTAGCGCACGCACACGAGGAGGCCGCGCGCGTAGCCCTGCGCCTCTACGGCCTGTGTAGTTAGCTCGGTACAACGCAACAGAGCCACCGCTCGATGTACTTTGCTAAACCAGCCGCATAATTAATACGCCCAGACTGCTGAACTCGGTCGTTTCGCCTCCCCGAGCCACGATTTTTGATCAAATTAATGCTGACTGACCTATCGCAAGCTCCCTGCCTTTCGCCGGCTGTATTAATAACAGCCAAGGTTACAACTGATGCACGGAATTCTACTGAATATATATATTCTTCTTTCGCTAGGCTAAAGGAAACATCCGCTACGCTAATAAGGATATACTTGCGTTAGGCCGAACTTAATTGTCGTTAAATCGTTTAGTTAACGACTTGCTTAGCTTTTCTTTAACGATATTTTTTTAATAATAGACAAACGTTGGCGTTGCAATTTTTTTCTCCAATCTAATGATCCTACTGGAACAAGAAAATACGATAAATTTGAATAGTCCATTTATTTATGCAGCTTTTATAGGCAAAAATGTAACATGTGTATGCCTAGTTTGGACTTGCTTCTGTTCAGCGTCTCTTGGAAAAGCGACAACACCAAACAGATTAAAAAGGTTTGGCCTGTAAAGTTTGTAATATTAAAGCGATGTTCTATTTTCGGTATAAAATATACTTTACTCCCAAGGAGCTTTCGTATAAGAATATATCAAGAAGAAGAAAAAAATAAAAAAAACTCCTAAAACGTGTTTCAAGGCGTTGTACATATACAGAATATGATTTTATCTAATTGTTTTGTCTTTATATGTCAAATGTCCTGGAAATACTTAAGGGGTAGTAAGTACAATTCAAAATTAGAATATTGCTTTTACAACGAAGCAATTACAAAATTTAATTCACAAGCACGTTTTGTCTGTCTGTGTTACAGGATTCGTTTCATCGGTCATTTGTACCAAATATTTACACTATTTTACATTTTTTCAAACTAGATGAAATTGCAATTTCTCGTAAACGATTAGAACGAGCTGTGATGTTTATTTGAAAGCGTAGCTCATAAAATTAGGATATCCGTTTACCATTCATAAAGGCATTTTAGATTTTTAATTCTGGGAAAGTGAGCCTGAATACTGATCAGTAAGATAACACAAATGATGGCACTCGATATTTGTCGCCGAGTAATTTTCACAACTCGAAAAGTAACTCTAATATATTAACTTAAGTGAAGATTTAGATGTAGTAAAAGTGTAGGGGAAAAGGAAATTGTAAGGTGTAAGAGTTGTTAATTTTTATTCGGATACATTTTTAAAATCTACGCACGTACGCAAGAAACAGGATGGGCAAATGCATACAGAACCTTTGATTGGGAAAATTGTTTTAAGTCTATAAATGTATATATATATATATATTATTATTTTAGACATCTTTTCAAGAGGAATATCGCATCCGGGCGGTAAGTGTGACGAGCAAGTGAAGCCATTACGTTGAGAGGAAATTTTAGCCGGCTTTAAACGGTAGGAGAGGCAGGAGAGTTACGAATCCACGGCATTCCGGGGCATGCGAGAAGCCTATCTCCGATCTCAAAGAACATGGAAATCGTGTTTTATAATTAGTGAAAGGTCGATAGAAAAAAGACAAGAGAGCCGGTAGTCCGCTATCGGCTAATAAAAATGTCGAGCGCGGTGCTCCAAGCGGACAATGGGTAGGGCGACCGCGGCGGAGGGACCGAGAGAGGGCGGAGGCCGCCGGATAGGAAGGTCGGGGGGGGGGCGGCGAAGGGCAGTCGGCAGCGCAATAATAGAATGCACTTGCGGTGTCGTTGGGCGCGGTGATGTGCCCGCGCGTGTGCGCGTAATTGCGCGAGGAGACTCCTCGGGCGTGGACTAGTCCGAGAGCTCGCCGAGAGGAGAGTCCCCGGAGCCAGCGGTCAATGTCGTCGACTCGTCCCCTGGCGAGCCCGTGGTCATTGTCCCACAAGCCATGTCCACCGGCGGCGAGAGCCGCAGCTGCCGCCGCCGAGTCCGGCCGAGACGCGTCGACAGCCGGGAGACTGGGCGGAGAGCGCGAGTTCCTGGGCAGGCGACCGAACTCGGAAGGACGGGGATCCGCGCCGTATTCTTCGACTAGATTACCCTCCGAGCGTATTTCCTCGCGCTCCCATGGACGTAATTATTATTATTCAGGAGAGTCGCTCTGACTCGGTCCCCCCCCCCTCTCTCTCTCTCTCGCTCTCTCTCTCTCTCTCTCAACTTCTCTCCCGTCCCCTTTGACGAGTTAATCCTGATCGGTGCGACTCCACGTCTGTTTTTACCGGTGTCCTCGGTTACCGCGGCGGTCATGCGTACGCGTCCGGTAGTACGCAAGTTCTTAAAATATACGCGAGTTCGCTCGTACTTGGGCTTCCAGGTAGAGCGGCGAAAGAAACTCGCTCGGGCTCCACGATTCTCATTGCGGAAGAGGCTAAAAACGCGCAAAAATCGCTCGATAGCGAATGACCAGCGGCCGGCGAAAAAGAGCAAACGCGCGAGCGAAGCCGCGAGGCTCAGACGGTGGACGAGGCGAGGCCCGAAGGAGACGGAGCGTAGGATGGAGGGGAGGAAATAAGTAAAATAGACTCTGAACTTGACAAAAGCCGACCTTCGAAGCTGACATTCACTCCACGTTCGAACCTTTCTCTTTCTATTTCTTCGCTTTTTCCCCCCCTCCCCCGCCCCCGCCCCCCTTTCCCACCTTGCCCCGGCCACTCTTGCCTGCTGCCCATCTCCTCCGCTCCTCTCTTTCCATCCTCCTCTTTCCAGAAACTCCACTTCGCTGGTGGCTGTCTCTCTTGTTCCTTGTCTATCGTATCGCAGGCTAGATCCGTGCCTCGGACTGGACCCGAACGACTACTAAGAGCACAAAGACCCGTCATTCCAGGCCGACTGTAGCGTGTCCTTTTTCGCAGTTATTGCTGCTTTTGACCACTCTTGCTGCTGCCGTTTCTGCTGCCTGCCCCTCCTCCTCCTCCTCCTACTCCTCCTCATCCTCCTCCTCATCATCGTCCTCCTCCTCCTCCTCCAGCTATTTCTTCCTCCACTGCATATTCTCATTCTCAAACCGCACTCTTTCTTCGCCTCTCCGCGTCTTCGATATTTTCCTGTCCTCCTTATCTTGTCGCACAACGACTCCTTCTTTTCTCTACTCTCTGATCTATCAAAGAAAATATTTCACTCTACCAGCATTGTTCTACACTGTTGCATTTACAGAATTACTTTTCCAACAACATGATATATATATATATATATATATATATATAAGTATTTACTTCTTTTGATTTTCATCCTTTAATCTAATAAAAAGAAAAATACTTCCTTTTCTAAACCTCATACTGCGAGCTATTGAATACTCTTTTTATTTCTACACTATTATACTGTAGTAAATTCTTTATAATTAGAAAGCTCAAAATCACACTACTATTTTGGTACACTGTCAATGCTTCTAACATAATGGAATAAAATTAATTTATACAATGTATTTTCAAACGCCAAAAAATCCATTCAAATATAATTTTTAAAATACAATACATGAATACTCAAAAAATTGTAATGTTGTATCCAATATCCCTGAGTTTTTCTATTTCAATATTTGCACAATTATTTCGTAATTCGACACTATGACAAATATAGCTTATACTGTCTTACGATATATTCCTATTATTGCTGTTTAACCTTCCGTTTGATAGAAAAAATTTCTATACCTGTAGTAAGATTACTTAATTAATATGCAAGGTTATTGTAAATGAATAAAATCCATCAATACTTCTTTAAATATATGATATAACGGAAAGTGTGAAATTGGAATTTAAACAATATTTAATACCATAATTTATTAATTTACAATTAAGAATATTTCATTATTAATAATATACCATTACAAATAATGGTCAAAATTATATTTCCAAAAAAAAAAATTTAATTTAATCCCAAATTTAATAAACACAATTAATGTAATATATGGTATGAAGTTTCCATTTAATGTTCTAGAAGTCCTAAGCATTTTACCTAAAATACTATTAATATAAAATAGGTGTCTTTTTTAAAAAGTAAGAAAATATTTCTTTAATAAATATGTCACTTACACTTGTAAACTGTCATGTTGAATTGTAAAGTAATAAATTTTTACATACGAATGCGCTTTAATATAGTATTTAATGAGAATGTATACCTACATAAATTAATAGTTGAATTTACATTTAGAAGCATTTACAAGATATACATTTATTTGTTCAATCTTACTAACTATGATAAACTTAAAACTATATATAAAATTATGAAATTTTTATTTGATATTTTTTCATTAATCTTTTAAAATAAAACTTTAGAAAATGTGTTTTTTAATTGTATACTTAAAAAAGAAATTTATGATTTTAACTGTTTCTACATCAGCTAAGACGGAGTAAATATACATATCGTTTTCAAATTCTTGATCGATTATTTATATAATGCAATTAATTGTAAGCAATAGATTTCTACAAAAGCAATACAATGTGACTTCAGAAAGTATCCCTACGAATAAGAATAATAATTTAAATATTTACAAGTTTATTTAGTTTATAAATTTCATAAGAATTAATATTCCTGAAAATTTTGGTTATAACATTTTTTGGCAAAATAATAATCTTTTATTTCGAATTGATGAACATGGTTAAATATTGCATATGAAACTTAACGTTATCTGAAATATTAACAGTAGCATCTATTCGAGCCAAAAAATATCTAAAATTCTATTTATAAAGCATATTATAAGGTCATCATATGTCTTAATATATTGAACGATGTTTTTAAATTTGTTTAAATCTACTAAAATTTAATAAATTGATAGTTTTGCTAATATTTTTTAAACTATTTAATACAATTTGTTGATTTACACGTTTAATGCTTCAAAGCATAATATAATTACAGCACTTCATTCATATTATGTTCACTTCTTTCCTTTAAATATACTTTGAATTTTTTATTTTCACAGTATGCTAGTAGAAAAGTTTCAAAGTATTTTAGTTTTAATTTTTTTTATAATTGTAATTTATAAATGCCTAATACGACGACATCTTGTAGCAAGAATTATTATAGTACCCTATTAATATTCTATCTGTCTTAAATATTTAATATCTAATATACATTTAATTTATCGAATTTATTTAGCGAATTAAAATTATTTGATGTGCGCAAATTCTATGCTACTTTGATTTTGACAAGATTATTAAAACATATATTATAATGAATAGTCATTACATTTTATCAAGTAATAATAATAGTATACATTCGGTAGTTTAGTTCCAGATTTATGTCCTTCAACTATCTTTTTTATAAGATAATATTTTCTAGTAATTTTATTAAATTTTTAATTGTCATTCATTAATAGCTTACAGAAACTTTGTCTTTGTTTCATAATATTTTAACCATAACCAAAAATTGTCCATTTTTGCAATTTTATTAAAATTTTTTTCATAATTTTTAAAACATCTTATGAACTGGCTACAAAAAAATCTCATTAGATGAGTAATAATTTTCTAATTTTTCTAATTTTTAAAAATAATAAATTAATATTATATAAATAAATTTATCTTGTCATTAAAATAATTTTAATAAAACTTATATTTTTTGACAATTATACTTATATTTAAAACTAGATGTTAATAACAATTTTTTTATTTACAAATGAAAAATAAATATTTTTCACAATAAGAATGACTGTGAATATCTCATAGTACATTAGGCAGTTGTATTAAATGTACTAATTAGAAACTATTCAATTCGCTTTTATATTTAATATACAAATGTCGTAATTAATGAAACATATTTATAACTATAATTAAAACAAATTTTAGTAATTAATTTACATAATACCATTATCCTGAATTTAAATTTAAAATACGGCCTGGACCTCATACATGTTTTCTGTAACAATTTCTCATTAAATTTTGCTTCTAAAATAAATATTTTTAGTAAAAATGTCTTCCTGTAATTTTCTTAAAATATGTCAGATTATGTATATTAAAACTAAAACTACTATATTCGTTATTTTATAACATTTTTCTTAGGGCATCATTTAGTTTATTATTATAATATTTTTACTTCGGATATATAATCTAAATGTAAGAATTAATTTTAAAAATCAGAAAATGTGCTTATGATTACATTAATATTATTTTAATAAAGATGTTATTTAAATTTATACTGATAAGATAATAGTAAAAAGGCTATTCATACTATTAAACATTAGATGGTTAAGTTCGAATCGTATAGACAATCATATCTGTCCGGATAAAAACAAGGAACACTTTATGTTTTTTAAGTGAATGTAAACTTGCAACTTTTAAAAATAAATATTTTTTTGACACTGAAGTAGTTTTAATAAAAAAAATTGTATTGAAACTGCAATGATATTACAAGCTCAACTCACAGTTAAATTACTTGTTTTTTACAATAAAAAAAAATATGGTTTTGTCATAAGTCCAACTAAACATTTTTGAATATAATTATAAAGAAAATCATACTTCGATTTTTTATAATAATGTAAAAAATTTATTGACCTTATATTAATAATATAGTAAAAGTTTTAAGATATTCCTTAAAAATATATAAATACAAATGAATTATATTAATTTTAATAATACGTAGCTATTTGAGTAAGTTTTTATAATATTATATTTAACGAATACAGATGTTAAATTTTAAGTTTAATGCAAATTGATAATCATTATAGCTAATGATCGTAACTCAATATGTGCTAAAATTATTTTATACCAAAATTTTAAAATAGAATTTTATCAGAATAAAATAAATTCATAACAATATTGTATAATATTGAATAAATTTAAAGAATATTTTATAAAATTTATAACAAAAACTTTTCGATTAGGGCAGAATAATTTAATATAAAAAAAGAATTTGTTTTTAAATAAAATACGTTTATATAATTGAAAATGCTTTCAAAAAAAGTTTACTTATCAATTAGTTTAATTAATTTTATTGAAAAAATATACAAAACAAGCTAATTGAAGGAAGTAATATTTAATGAAATTTATTGTATTTTAAAGAGATATTATTAAGGATAATGCTAATATAAAAAAATTATAAAATTGTATGTAATTATCGCTACCCGTGCTTTCAGAAAATTGGCAGATTGCTGTAGTTTCGAAAAAGATGTTTATTTGCCTCGTACTTTTTTATAAACAACCTTCGGCTGTCTTGTGAAACGTTAACGCGCCCATTGAAAATAATGCGTAAAATGTAGGAAAATGCTCGTTAGCTTTACGAATTTGATACGAATCCAGTAAACAAGCTTCCTAATGCGCTGTTTGCCCGATGGGGTGGGGGGGGGGTTTAGTTGGAATGATTTGTTCAAAAAATAATCGCTCGAATTTGAGCTTCGAACGCGACGAAGGATTGACAATTATCGAGGGTGATTTCCGAAAAGACGTAAGCTCAAGATTAGCTCAATTAATAATTATTATTGGTGGGAGGCAAGAGCGGCACAAGCGGCAGTGGCAAGATTAAGGTGTTGGCGCTGGGGCCATTTATGCTCGCTATAGAGATGAGCGGCAGCGAAGCGACAGTTTGCATCTTGCGGCTATGCCGCGTGCCAGGTACCTTCGCCTCTCTAAAATACACATAGTCATAGTAGCATAATTTCTATCCTCCCAAAGATATCGCAGCTCTTCAATTTAAACCCAGGACTAAACCATTACGGCAAAAGCCTCCAGGTATATAGGTTGCCTAATGGCATTTTACCTGCTTTTTGAGGCACACGCACCTTCACATTCCCTCTCTTCGCTCAGTCTCTAAGCATCTGTAAAGACTGAAAGTTTTCTCCTCTGCTATCTCTACCCTCTGTCACTCCATCTATCTTTTACCGCTCTCTTGCCTCACCCCCCCCCCGACCATCTATCGCTCGCGCTCTCTCTCTCTCGCTCTGTCTATCTGTCTATCTGTCTGTCTGTCTGTCTGTCTTTCCATCGCTCTCTCTCTCTCTCTCTCTCCCCGTCTCGTTCTGTTTCGTACCCTCTTCCATTTTTCTGTTCTTCCTTCTCTGACACCCTCCCCTCTCCCTGCTCTTCCCGCCTCCCTTCCTCTCGCCCTCTCTCTCTCTCTCTCTCTCTCTTTCTCTCTCTCTCTTTGTCTTGCCCCCTCCATCCGCGCCCGCTCTCAGTCCAACTACTTTTGCAACCGTGTGATTATATTTTTTTATCTTCCTTTTACCTCTATACTTCATACTCTCAATACCTTTGCATATATAATACGTATCCTTTGGGTTTACTACCGCGGCTTGACGCGCATCAGCAATAGAACACCCAAAGCACGGAGGAAGTCCCTTTTTTGTGTGCGATCCTATTTTGAAAGAAGCCTGCACAATAAGGCGTGTATACCTAAGACTTTATAGGATGCCGATTTCTAGCGTTCACCTTTTTTACCTCTGGCGGACTTTTTATTTTTTCATAGCAACTACTATTTCTCCCAAGCGCATACGAAAAAGCTTTCATCGCCAGATCCATCGCTTTAGCTTCATGCTTTAGATTTCTTCTTCTTCTTCTTTTTTTTTTTTGCTTCAATTTTCCCTCCTTAGCGTCTGACACATATGAACTACATTTTATTATCGGCGTTCAAAAGGCCTTTACATATGAACTTCATTCAACATTGTTGCAAACCTATTACTAATTAATTACGCATAACCATTATGATAAAAGGGTCTTACGAAATGTCTTTGAGTTCTTTAGCTCCATCGTCGTTTAAAATATCCGAGAAGTATGAAGTTGAATCTTTAAAATGCTGTAAGTATCAACATTTTCAAGAGATTATGTGTCATAAAAAATGTATGTGAATGAAATTGAAGAAAAAGAAAACGCGCTTTGCATTTCAAATTCGGCGTTTCATCGGATTAAAATATATAATATTTTTTAATCCGCATAAATTCGACGAATCGTTATTGTAACGTAACAGCATAAGTCTACAGTATTTAAATACCACATGCAGTGTAAAATAGTAATTCAATGTTCATAAATTAATTGATTTTAAAGGAACATCTTTGAACAATATTGATTAGAGCACATTACTTACGCTAAAAAAATTTATATAGCTTAATAAACAAAGCCACAGAAAGGAATAAAAATGAATTCCTCGATCGTTTCAATGGAGTTGATAATTCCTTTGCCTCTCGCTCTCATCGTTCCAATGCTTAAGCGTTGTCAAAAAGAAAAAACATGATTCCAGGAAAAAGTTGATTGTATAAACGGGACAAAGAATTAACTAGTCTGTTAAATGTAATTGCGTCTAAAGCATACAATTATTATTAAAAAATGAAGTAAATTGATACTCTAAGTTTACAGATATTTCGGATGAGCTGTAAAAGTATTTCGGTGGGAAACGTCGAATAAAGTTGCTATAAGGAAGTGATAGTAAAAAAAATAGCATGGAGAGAAGATATAATGAGGGTGGCATGGAAGCCATTCTTTGTAGGAAGAGAATCGCTTTTCAGCCGAGAACCACCGCGCGATATACGCACTTCTTTTTTGTGAACTCATCCTGCTCCAGAGCCAAACGATATTTTTTGAATCTGAAGTAGATCGCATTCTCAGTTTGAATCCAAAACAAACGTATCGAATTCGTCGCAGGATCCGTTGACGAAGCCTTACACGATCGCACGATAGAAAATATCTTCTTTTTCACGGTAACCGTTCACTCCTCTGTTCATAAAGAAATAATTTCTTAACTCCAGTATAACAGCTGGTGAATTTTGTTGCTATATATATATATATATATAAGGCAGTTAAATTGTAGCTTGTGTGTGTGCGCGCGAGCGAGAGAGAATGAATGAGAGAGGGAGAGAGAGAGAGAGTAGGGGGGAAAAATAAATACGAAACAGACGATTAGCAATAGCCATTCGGAACGAGAAAACTGAGCTTAAGCAAGGTTTTTCCAAGGGTTAACGATCAATTGACCCTTCGTCGGTCCCCCTTCCCCGTTTCGCCCATCGCAGTCGATACGATTCTGTATCAAATTATCCAGAGTCAAAAGCACTGCTCTTCTTCCTGGTGTTCATTATTTTCAGCAGCCCGTCCGTTGCGATGGTGAAGATGAACGCAGCGCCAAACGATGAAGATGCAACTCGGATAGTCAGGTAAGCCAGAGCGAAGAGCGTTTAGGATCCTCATCTTTGACTCTCTCTCTCTCTCTCTCTCTCCTTCTCTCTGTCTGTCTGTCTCCCTTTCTCCTTTCAATCTCTCTTTTTCTCTTTCGGTGAATCATGGACCACCCTACCCCTTCCCCTGCGAGCGGGCCCGGCATTCGACCGATTCCCTTGTGTCGGTTCCTCGCAATAAGCCTTAAGGCTCCGACGGCGCTCCGCCGGGAACCCGCCTGGATTCCCAAGTGAACCTCTCACTAAATTCTCCCAACATCGTCTCTCCGTCGAGTCTCAACCTGCTTCCTTGCCGTCTTCGAAGCTATAGAAAATTTTCGTCTCACATTTTTTTAACGCCGGCCAAGAGAAACAACTACCGCCTCTGCGATAAAAAGAATACTTTCGACAGAACTTGCCATTGACGTTGCACGTCTTTACTAACAGCGTATCGACTTTATCGTGCGTGAAAATTTCGAAAATCGAGAAAACCTACAGGGGCAACTGGCGACGGATTTCTCCCGAAATAAATGCTCGCCCGTCTCGTATTTCACAATGTGATATAATCGACTTATTCTACTTCCTATCTCACAATAAAACTGCTTTTTACGAAATAATATTCGGTTGGCACAAGTGCAACTTTTCTAAGTGCACTCGATTGAGCCATAAGTGAAAATGAATTTCCCTAGGGCTGGCTAAAAAATTATTCGACAGATTGAGAGCGCTTTGTTTTGAAGTTTTTGAAAAAATATCTTTTATGCAGACTACGTCAGATTTAAAGGTAATCTAATTAATTTTACCTGGATGTGCTGCGATTTTATTTATACGTATTGAGATTTCATCGGAAAGCAATTGAAGTTATAAATAATATGAATTTCATGCTGACGTATCCGATATTATTAAAACATGTTTATGACACATTGAAAACAAAAAATTTGTACATACATATTTTTACATAAAAATTTGTTAAAAATACTTTTTCTCTTTTTATTTTAGGTAAGAATAACGGAGCATCGGAGAAAGGAATATTTCTGTAAATCCCTAATAAAATTCATTGGATGAGGTAACGATAATTAATCATTAAAATATTGAAACGAGCAATATTTAAAGAAGCCAAACAAGTTGCAAAATAAAAAGCGGCGTTGTTTCTTTTCAATAGGTTATTTTTAAACATACAGTGCAGTTATTGATTACACGACTCAATATATTTTTAAATATTTAAGAAATTACGCTTGTAAAATAATATTTATAGAATCTTACAATGGTCAATACTTTTGTTTTGTATTTTCCATTATATTAAGATGTATTTGATTTCCTATTATCAACAAAAATACATATAATTTTAATTTATATTCGATATTCGACAAACTTTTTTTTTTTTTTTTTGTTTAGATGAAAGATTTTATTTCTTTATTTTGAAGTACTCATAAATGATGTTAAAAGTTCTCTTTGAATAGACTGTTAATTTAATATAATAGTTGATGCCTTGTACATTACTCTGATCAATATTAACGTTCAGCAAATTTCTTAAAGACAAAAGATCGTATCCATTGCAAACAGCAACTTTAGCGTTAAAAGAATCGATGTGAATTGGTTTAATGATCGATGATATCGCACACAATAAAATTTTATCTAGGAGAAAAAAGCCTTAAAAAAAGCGCTCTAACGATGTCAAAGGCAGAAGAAGAAATAAATCAGGAATATTTTACTTTTGACCCTAAGTAATGCACTGTATAAGTCATTAACGAGTACTATATAATGCGAAATTCCTTTCGGTGACAAAGGTTAGTATTGTAGTACATGATTACGAGGTAACTTAATAGTCGTCAAAAGCAAAGCTGTGTAAAAAACGAAAATGCTGAAAGTGAAAAGAGCCGGGCGATAAAGGCGCCAGATTCACTCGAAGCCGAGGAGGAAAAGTTGGCGAAAAATAAATGTCCCTGTTACCGGAATGTAATGTTTACGGGCTCGGGAATAATGGCAATAGAACGATTGGCTTAATAGCGCCGTGCTTTTTTTCTCCACTCGCCCGGTATTAATGGCAATGAAAATATTTAGCCGAAACAAGGAGTTCGGAACAAGAGGTCATCGCATGTGCAGGGCGGTGGGGGTGGGGGTGGGTGGGGGGGGCCGTCAATAATCGGGCAGCGAGTGTGGGACCGCAAGGGCACGAGTCTCGCACCTCACGGCGCACGGAAAAAGCAGAGAAATTCAAAGGCAGGAGGAGGCTGTTGTGGCGGCGGCTCTAAGTTTTGAATTCCCGGCATGGTCATCGCGGCAGGGCCGAGCGAGCGCTAGTGGTCCTTTCACCTTATCCCTTCACCGTTCGAGCATTTGTCATTCCACTTGGCCCCAACCTCCCGGACTCGGAGGCTCCTTTTACCTGAGGGTTCGCTCGAGCCCGGCTTAAAAGGGCCTCTCCGTTCCGTCTGGCTTCGTGGCCTTGGCTCCGCCGGACCCACTCCCGAAGGTTTTTACTATGATACCAGCCACCGTTCGCGACTGTTCTCTCCCACGAGTTTCGACAAAACGCCTCGGCCCGGCCGGCCCCGTCCCCTCCCACCCCCCGGGAAAGAAACTCGTGGGCGAAAGTGCCGCTTGAGAAAGTTACACTTGATAAATTTCGTGCGGCGCTAAGCATCCGCGAATCTACAAAAAAAAAGGCGCCCGCCCGCCCCTGCCCCCGGCCCCGGCCGCTGTCGCTCCTCTACCCCTTTCGCAATCCTCCTCGTCACTGTCGAGCCGACCAACTAGACGGGACGAATTTCGACTCTTTCGATCTTCCGAGAAAGAGCCCAAAGCCGGCAGAATGGCCGTTTTGTAAATTCAGCCGTGGCGCTGTACTATTTGTCGGCGAAAGGATAGAAAAGTCCGCGACGACTAGTTACGCATTTCTAACGACTGGGCGAGGAGGAAGACGGAGAGGCGGAATATAATGTGCCCGCGCGCGCGTGCCCGGGCGCCCATAGACGGCAGTGGACGAAGGAGCGCCGAGGACGAGAATACCCGATTTCATAGAGTTTTTTCAGCGTATAATATCGTTAGCCCCGCGTTCGATCAGCGGAGTCCTGATTGAAAAGTAAATCGGGGAGGGGAAAAAAAAGAAAGGAGAAATGCAGCTAAAAGGCGCGTGGCGATATTGAATCTGCGTTTCGTGCCTGCATTGGCATCCGTCACGTCATCGCACTCGTATTTTTTTCTAAGATTAAATCGACATCGGGGCGATATCGGGTCGAGCGGACGCCTACGGCCAAGCGATAGAGACAGAAGGACGCGGCGGAGAATCGGAGGGGTCCATCAAAAGCCCGCCTCTCTCTCTCTCTCAATCTCTATCTCTCTCTCTCTCTCTCTCTCTCTCTCTCTCTCTCAATCTCTCTCTCTCTCTCTGTCTATCTATCTACGAGCCTTGATATATACGTTGCTTCTCAACCCTTGTATCCCATCCTCGGCACGTCCCTGCCTCGTTTGCTCGTTTTCTCCCATGCCGTAACTTTGACTACAGCATCGGAGCCTCTCCCTCGGCGGCTTCCCCCATCGTCTGCTTGCCATTAAATCGCCCTATCTGGGTGCTACTCGGAGCTGCGGGGCTACGTGCTCGTATGTATCGACTGCTAAATCTAGACTGACATACGTACCATATGAAAAAGAAAAATCGATGGCTTCAGCCCATTTAAACCTTTTTCGCAGGCCCGATGCGCGCGCGCTCGCATTAACAGGCATTTTAAAACCGACTGTCTTTGTAAAGTGCATAGCTGCGTACGAGCGCATTCGTTTACACGATTAGTACTGCACAAGTCCCCCATCCCCCGGCAAATTAATCGGACGCGTTAATTGTAGCGAGCAAGGGCCTGCAGTCCGTTGGCTTTTTTAACGACGCGCGTTCTATTAGAGCCGAAAAGAGAAGAGGAGAGGCTTATCATTGGCTCGGGAAAGGGAACTTTGGGACAATCGGCTCAGGCGACGGGCTCCTCGACTTTGTATCGTTGGATTTTCGTACGGGCAAAGGCACCTTAAGTACGCGTAATCGTAAATTCGCCGATCATCCGGTTTTTAAATGGCCAAAGAAATGGCTTTTATCGAGAAAAGGGCGTTACGCGCGTTTCGTGGGTGATGAATCGGCCGAGGATAATTTTAGCAATAACACAGCGTTGGGAAATTGCTTGGCTAATGTTCGGGCGAGCGAAGGCTCCATAAGTATCAGTAATTTTGTAAAGCCGAGAGAACATTTTTAAAGCAGCTTAATTTCACCACTGGCAATCAGTGGATATGCGCGCGGTGCACACGGAGCTGCGCCCCTCCGCCACATGTGTTGGTGAGCCCAAACATGGCTGCCTCCTCCCCATCTCTCGGCCACCCCGCTGAGAGCCGCGCACACTTTCTCCCTCCCTCTCGGCCCTTCAGCTGCTCCCGTAGGCGCGCGTGTGCGTGAGAGTGCTTGCCAGCGAGAGGGAGCGAGAGACGGAGATGGGGATAGGGAGAGAGAGAGAGAGAGAGGGAAGATGGCGACACTGGCTCAGTGGCGTAGGCATCGGTCGCGAATAATAGGGGCGACGGCGCTTCCGGCAATCCGGAATGGATGCCCGATCTCCCTGACCTCGAGGCCGCTCCGGAGAGAGCGAGGCGCCCCGGGTCCGAGGCGGCCTACGGCCCTGGCCGCTCTCGACACCGCCGTTGCGCGTTCGCCGTCGCGGCGCCCTTCCCTCGGAGCCGCCGCTCCGACGCCGCGCCGAGTCGAAGTCGCCATCGCCACCGCGACGATCCCCACCTCTTGGCCGCCGCCATCCGGAGCCCCCGTGCGCGCGTCGCACGCAGAGTCAATGCGGGCTCTCTGCGGCTCGCGGGCCTCAGTCTCTGCTCGGCCGTCGGTGGGGCGGCTCCGCTGTTCCCCTCGCAAGGATCGTCCGCGCGCACGCTCGCTCGCTCGCTCGCGCCCCCACCCCCCCCGACCCTCCCGCCCGCACCCAGCCCCCAACCGACCACCACCCCCGCCCGCCCGCCCGAGTCTCGGCAGTGCAGCGGCGGCAGCGGCGGCGACGGTGGCAGCGGTGGCAGCGGCAGCGGCAGCGGCAGCAGCAGCGGCACCGCTCGTGGCCCTCCCGCAGGACCTCGCACGGGGAGCAGCGCGGCGCGTCACCGCGGATGTTGGTTACCTGTGCGCGAGTCCGGGAGTACGACGGAGCAGGCCCAAGGCCTCGGCGGGACGGTCCTCGCGGCCCGGCTGAGACGGAGCGCCCGGGCAGGGCCAGGGCCGGCGATTGCGCCGGTGCTGGCAGGACGCCGCGTTACTAGTGCCGCCCGTGGCGGCAGCAACGCCGGCGGCGCGCAGCCAACCAGCGGCAAAATTACGGCCAAACGCCAGTGTTGTGTGCGCAAGTGCAATATCGTAAGGAAGAAGAAATCGGCCGCGAATAAGTTGAAGCAAGATTGTGCGTTTGTTGGATACGTCCTACGCGATATGGATTGGTCGGTCAAGGCGCGCCGAGCGTAAGTTCAACCCATCAATTATGCCTAGGTATTATTGCTTGTCGACGTTCACGCCCGCGCCTCTTTACCAATCCCACTCCCACTCTGTATATATATAAACATATATATATATATCTCTCTCTCTCTCTCTCTCTCTCTCTCTCTCTCCGTCTATCTGTCTGTCCGTCTGTCTGTCTCTTCCTCGCGCGCCTCCCAACCTCGAACCTCGGCCCACAACCCTCGAACACCCGACCCGTCGAGCCTCGGCAGACACCCTCCCCGACACCTGCCCTACTCGTCCCTCCCCCCGGACCGGAGACTAACCGGAGACGGACTCGGGCAACGCACCCGGTGGAACCCTCGCAGCCTCTCCTCGACGCCACCCCGCCTACCAGCCACCCTTTCACGCCGCTCTCGCCCTTCGCCAGACAACAGCGTCTAGCCAACCCTTGCGGAGTCACGGCACCCGCACGCCCAGCTGCTTACGTAAAAGTCGATGAACGACTGGGGGATGGAAACGGAGTGTTGGACAACTTTGGTTATTAAAAGCTCCCAGTGCAATGGGCTTTTCGCGCGACGAAGCTCCGCATGGCCGAGCGCAGAAGCCTCGCTCCTCGGGCTTTTTGGAAGAGCGGAAATCGACCATCGCCTCGCGACCGTCGAAGCTATTAGCCAGAGATTCGCCAAAATAGTCGACGCCGAACGCCGTGTTACCAATTTAACCATTCGCTTGGAGGAAGTGAAAGGGAGGCGGTTCGACGAGTGTTGGACTCCTCTTGGGAGCTCCGGAAACCCAGAGCCAGAGCTCTCTCGGTCCGGGCCGAGAGAGCGGCCGAGTCATCGGGCCCGGGCAAACGGCCCTAGGGCTTCGATTACGGGCATCGGGATGAACTGTCGGCTGGTTCTACCCTCCCCCCCCCCCCAGACAGAGCCTCGCTCCGAAAATAGAGCGAGAGAGAGAGAGAGAACGGGGCTCGTAGCTGCCCGGCCGCGGGCCGCTCATCCTTCGCCCTCGAGGACTCGCCCCGGCTCGGGTCGTCCTCGAGCCCGAGGGACAAAGAGTCTCGCCGTCGAGGCCGTTCCTCGAGTCGCTCGTGCCACCGGAGGACGGCGCATGCGCCGGCGCGGGGCGGGGCGGGGCGGGGCGCGGGGCCGGCAGGAGAATCGACTCGGCACGTCGGCGGATAGAAGTCTCGTAGGTGCTGCGCGGGCGTGCGACACGGGGTGTGACGAGGAGGGGGTGGGGGCCGGGAGGGAGCCGTCAACCGAGGCGGACATGTGCCGTGCATGCGGCGCCGCTTACATGCGATCGGGGAGGATGTGACTCCCGCCTCGGGCTCGGGCTTATCCCCCGAGCGAGCGCAGCTGTGTGCTTAGAGTATCGCTGATGTTGGAGCTCGCCTTGGTCGCATGTGCCTCCCTGTCCGTTTGCGTGCCTGCGTGCGTGCGTGCGTGTGCGAGCGAGCAAGTGCGTGCACTCGAGGGAGCCGAAGCCCCGGTGCGCGAGCGTCGCACCGCGGAACGGATGCGCCCAATGAGACCCGAGCGCTCGTATCCGGCTCGTGACGAGAGCGCCCCGGGGCCCTGGCGACTCCTCCTCCTCCTCCTCCTTGGCCGGTCCCGGCCACCGCACTCTCCGCTCCGCTCGCCGCCAGCGTCGTGTCCATCCGATGCCGAGGCGCGCACGTGCCCCCGGACGGGAGCTCGGTATCGATCAAGGCACATCCGCCATTGGAGCGTGCGAGAGGAGCTTAGTATCGCGCCCGGGGGACTGGGGGGGGGCGGCGGCGGCGGGGCTCCTGGCTCCGCGGGGTGGACACAGACGTAGCCTTGGCGCCCGATCGGAGGCTTATCGCTGCGATACGTGGCTCCTACCCTCGATGCCGCTCGCTTCCCTACGAGCGACGCCGCACCGCGAGGGTTCGGCCCGAGTAGGAGAGGACTGCCGCTGCGTCAGCGGAAAATCGATGGATTTCTCTGTCAGCGCCCCCGACTCCCTTTAATCCTTCTTTGGAGTCGCGGCTTGGAGCTCTCGGCTTTAAGATTCTTCGCACGGCCGACGAGGCATCGCCAATGTCCCCATTCTTACGCACAATTGTCACGACTACAGCCGTCGCTGATCCCACTGTGTTACTATACACAAGGACCTTTCTCTTTCTATTTCCTTCTCTCTCTCTCTCTCTCTCTATATATATATATATATATATA
Source organism: Kradibia gibbosae (assembly GCA_018907135.1). Classification (NCBI taxonomy): domain Eukaryota; kingdom Metazoa; phylum Arthropoda; class Insecta; order Hymenoptera; family Agaonidae; genus Kradibia; species Kradibia gibbosae. The sequence continues at coordinate 3,305,557 of JACCHX010000006.1, read as the reverse complement.
TATACACACATATATATACGCACATGTATATATGTACAAATATATATATACATATATATATATATATGGATAAATATACCGCTGTCGCGCGCGCGCTTCTGTAGCCGGCAATTAGACACAGTTCTCGCGTTAGATTGTAAATCGGAAATTCAGTGGTCCGTTCGCGTTGTTTCAACGCGCTCACGCGCTCTTTCCTTTCTTCACAAATCCTTGACTCTATTAAAATGAGCTCCGCCAAGGCCAATCTTCATTGTCTGGTTATTAGCAAACATCTGTCGTAACGCTACGAAACCTAAATCGATTTGTGTCATGTGGCAGCTGCTTCTTTCCATTTGAGTCGAATGTAAGATTTACAACTTCTGGATGAAACGCTCCTCCGTGGCAAGACATATTCATCCTCTTTCTTTTTTCTTTTTTGGCACTTTGCGATCTCATCTAGCGTCGCGGAGACTCTAATAACCCGACGTGTAGATGTATTTTCAAACCTAATGAAACTTACTAAGGATTGCCGTAACTGCGTTTGCTGTGAAATAACTCAATAAAGAAGGAGCGAATAGTCGTTTTCTCCTCAGCCCCTTGCTAAACCCAAGATGCGTCCCTAATACTTTGTGTGTTGATTTTCGCCAAAGTTCATCGAACGATTATCGTTATTTATTGTATGTAGATCTTCAACTATTATCTACGATTGTTACTACAACTAAATTATTCGAGCTAATACTACTAAAAGGCTGGTAGTTTGCGTCAAAACATTATAGAACGAGCTGACCTAGTGTAACTAAATTGTTATTTCATCGGCGAAACTTCGCGAGTGCGTAGGCTCAACTCCTTACTCAGTGGCTTACCTTTGCTCGTAAATGCGGGTAAAGGATTTGTAAACAAAAATTTTGACGCTCACCGAGATTTTCATCGCGCATCGCCATATGATTTTTTCCCTTAATTTTCTTAACTTCAATGTTCGCATGGTTGTCGTAATATTCCGTGTAGTGTACACCGATAAAATCAATAAACTACCGTAAAGGCACTACACATGGCGCAATAAATGACCGTTCCCCTAAATGTCCGACCTTCTTTATGGAATCACTGATTAAAATTGCCCCCCTCCCCAAGCTCGATGTGCTTCGTTCTTGTCGCGCACGAAAAATTCTATCTCTCGGGCGATGCAGTCTTTGGGGAAAAAAAGCGACCGAGCGAAAGGACTTGCGCGCATTTGACAAGAGAAACATCAATAAGCTCGACGCAACGCGATAAATTTTAATGCCGCTTCAACGCACACCCCATTTATCACTTGTACAATCTCTTTCATAAAACGTCTGGCTCTTGGTCACCCGCTATCCGATCCTTAATTGCCCTTCGCCGCTGGCTCGTCCCATCCCTGGCCCCTCCCCCGTCCCCGTCGGAGTTACGAAAGAGACGCGCGTCCTCTTTTGGCTTACGAAGCCAGGACTTCGGGGTACAAGGGTACGAGCGACGAGGAGAGGAGCACCGAGTCGCCTCAGTCCTGGAAAAGCGTTCGCGGAAAGTCGAGTCCCAGGGGCAGAGGGGGAGGACTGGCCCGATTCATAACTCGGACTCCGACGAAGGGCGGGAGAGCAAATAAGGCCGGAGGAGTGACGCAAGGGGCAAAGTGGATCGGCTCTCGGACACGACGAGAGCCCGCGATGGCCGCCGACGTCGACCTCGCAGATGTAGGGTGTAACGACCTCCACCTTGGTTTTAACGAAGGCTCACGGTTTGCGCAGTCGCGTGAGGATGCGAGAGCAAACGGCCTGTTCGAACGCATCGGCACCGATGCTGGGTTGCGACGAGGGCGGGCTGGGCCGGCGGGGGTGGGGCTCGCGCGGTGGTTTTGGGTGCGTGTGCGGGGGAGGGCTCGGGTCGGGTTGGGTTGGCGGTTGAGGGTCGGGGGGGAGGGGACGAGCGAGGGCAAATCAGAAGAAGAAGAAGAAGAAGAGGAAGAAAAAAAGCCGAGAAAACCGACCCTAGCCACCGGAAGTTGTAACTCAGAGCTCGCTAGCGCAGCGCCATTTGGGCTGAGGCAAGGAATAAAATTGCTCAACGTTAGAGGCGCACTTTACGAAATAAAAGGCGGGCGGGCAGGAGCCACGGCGCGAGGCATTTTTCTAAATGGCCTCTCGCGCCCTCGAACTTGCACGGCTCGAGGTTCTTCAGGAGGTGCGCGGGCGCGCGATACGAGTAAGCCACCACGGAAATAGAAAAGAAGACGCGAGCGGGAGCGCAAAAATAATCATCAGCGCGTCGGCAGCAGGTTTGGCACGCCGGTGGCCGGGGATAGAGTAGGGGGGCTAGACTATAATCGTCTCTGAAATTTCCCAAGAGCCCCCAGCCCTCGTCCCCCGTCCAGTTCTCCGCGCATGCATTCGAAATTGGCTTGTGAAAGAGCGACAGCGCAAGAGGACAGCGGCTGACTAACCAGTCGCTCTCATTCCTACGTATTAGCGAGGACATGAGAATAACGAAAATAATTCAAGCAAATGTCGTCTGCGCTAGAGCGAGATGGGGAGCAGCGTCGAGGGCTTGGCTGAAACTCGTCGCTATCCAGGGCCGAGCCGATTGCCGCACTCGCTGTTTTTCCCAGTGGGCCCTCCTTAAAGAGAGCCCAGATAGAGCCGGATAGACAGACAGGGAGAGAGAGAGAGAGAGGGAGAGGGAGCAGACGCGCGAAGCTGTGTGACCCTTGGCGGGGTGTAAGGCCTTTGTCGGAGTCGTGGACGAAACCATCGGTCGCGCGGTTCTGCTCTCGCAGTCTCGAGACCCGAGTGGCTGCCTGGTGCACAACTGGTTTTCTTGAGGGCCGTTCGCTTCGAAATTCCAGACAAAGTATCGGACAGAATGTTGCTGGCCGAGCAGCTTGCCCCAGCATGCCTGCCTACCTCCTTGGCACAGACGACCTCTCTCTCTCTCTCTCTCTCTCTCTCTCTCCCCCAACCTCTCCCCCTCTGCACTCTTTCGCAGTGCGCCTGGGTGCCTCGGTCTTTCTTCTTTTTTTACTCTTATCTCGCTCCATCGTCTTCTTACTTTCTTTATTTTCCATTCCGTTCGCTTATAGAGATCCTATCCTCTCTCTCTCTCTCTCTCTCTCTCTCGCACTCTCTCCCCGGCGATACTCTTCCCTGCCTCCCGCCCTCCCGCTTAACACACCGCCCTTCCTCCATCCATCACATAAACGCGCGCGAGCGCGAGAAGGCGCACACGAACGAACACCAGTTTGCGGAACGTGTGATTTTCCATTTCTCGATATATATACAGGCAGGGACGCGCCCAAGCGTACATCCCATCATTTCCGACTTTTTTTTTTTGCAGCGTGTAGCGTGCGGCCGCCGTGTGTGCGCCAGTATACTCCTTTTTCCCCGGGATCCCATACTCCGTGGGCCGTGCGTTTTGCGTTAAAGCGTCACGCATGCGTGATGATACCCGCGTCGCTTTGGAGCGAAGAGGAGAGACCGCGAAAATACACTTCTGCTCGCCGCTGCTATCATCTCAAAATACATATCCGCGATAGCCTTACCGGCAAGATCTTCTCACAAACGCCCCAGGCCTCGCTCTACGTGTGGCCACTTCGTTTTCCCGCAAGTAATTCTACACCCTCTGTCGATTTTTTCTATTTTCCGCTTCTCTTTATCCGTGTCCTCCCTCCCCCGTCTCTCTCTCTCTCTCTCTCTCTCTCTCTCTTGATCCAGCTCTTTCGCCTTATTCCCCTTTTTTCTCCCTTTGCCCCCTTTTTTTTCTCGTACATCTGGGCGAGACGAGGATGCCTTAATATTTGATCGAAAAGCACTTCCCGTCTCACAAAAGCGAAGAAAGCCTCGACACTATTCCTATAAAGCTCAATAATCTTCTCGAATTTCGACTTATATCTGACTTGGCAATAGGAAAAACGCCAATTGACGATTATTGAGTTTCGGCTAAATCTGTTGCGGTGATTGAAGCCTACTCTAGGCAAGCCTTAACTCTAATATTACCAAAATTTTACGCTTGCGTTATTGTTACACAATTCTTTTTACTATTATTCGTTTGATGTATGTATACAAATATACACACACACACCCCACACATACACACATGTGTATATATATATATATATATATGGCATTTATAAATGTAATCGTTCAGTAGATTAGAATGAAGCAATGGATAGCACAACGCTTTTACATTCACTCCAAAACAAGTCGTACCAATTGTAAAATTCCTTATTTATTTCTGTGTAATATATTGAAGTATGTTTTCATAAAAATTATTCAATGTTATTATGATTAACACATGGCTATTTTGTTAACTTATCTGAAAACCGGTACAAGCCTTGATAAATTTAACAACCCCACTTAAGAAAGCATGTGAAATCATTAGGGAACAGTCTAATCAAACTCTAAAACTTTTATATCCTATCCTATTTGCAAATGGTGACAATGAAAAAAATTATCACGACAGCTTTGTCAATGCAAATGATTACATAATTCTCTTTTACTTTATTTAACAAATATCTGAGTTATAAAAAATGAAGTATACATAGCAGAATTACTTTATTATCTATATTACGTACAGATTTTTATCTTAGCAAATAAATTTGAATTCGTATTGGGCATTTGCCGGCGGATTTGTCTATTATATAAATACGGTTTGCTTGGTCGTGCGTCTATATATATATGTATATAATGTTTCAGAGAAGTCGTTAAAAGGTTAAAAGTCGAAAGTAGTTTCGCATAATGTGACAAGAATAATATACAAAAATGTGCTCTCTTGTGCATGTATTTAAAAAGCTTATATTACACACATGTCTCCACATGAGTCTAGAGGCGCCTTAGATAGATTCTACCTTTGGTAAACACTTTTATTCCGAAAGAAGTATTTCATCTGAATTAAAATGGACGCATTGCAGCGGAGGGGGGGGGGACCGGAAGGGCGGGGTGGGCAACTTAAAATTTTCTTGATAAAACTCGTTAGAGCGTATGGCACAGTTCTACTGCCGAAGATTGTATTTAATTTTCTCGTGAGTCAGAAAGGCCTCGGAAGTGCCTCGAGCGCACATCTGGAGGACAGGGAGGATCGGCCTTTTTACAGCTTAACTTAAAGATTTTTTTCTCTTTCGTTTTCTCTCGTTTTTTGTCTTTTTCATAGAAAGCCGTGCGCGCCGAAGGCGTTCACCGACATTAAGGATCCCGCTTTCGGCTTGAGCCAAGAGTCAGGACTCGGTTCGACCCCAGTGTATTAGCGGGCGGCCCTCGTGTCGTAAGGTGCGCGTGCGTGTGTGCGCGCGCAAAAGTGTGCGCGCCCGCGCGCAGTTGATGTCAGTTTTATTTGCATATGAAAATAGCTGGGCAAACGCGCATCCGCGCAACTGCTTTTGCCACTGCGATGAGACTCGGTGTCGTCATCGCGTAAGCAGCTGTTTTCATTCAGCGCCGCTCTTCTTTAGTTAACGACTTCCTTTTAGGAGCATAGGACACTGCCGCCGGTTTTATTTCGCCGTGTACAATGTCAGTGCGCAGCCGATGATAAGCGCGTCCGATTGTGACATGTGTGTGTGTGTGTGTGCGTGTGCGTGCGAGAGAGAGAGAGAGAGAGAGAGAGAGCCCTGGACGATGTCTCAAGCGCCGCACCAATCATCGACACTTTTCATTTACGGCGATTAGTATGCTTAGTGCACTCCTCGATGTACGACAACGCCGCGATCTTGATATTTCCGAAGCGATGTGTTTAAAGTCAAGGCTGCCCGCTTTAGGAAAATTACTTGGATGCAATACATTATCGAGTATTCATGCGCGATAATATGTTAATTTTTAAATTACGCCTTGAGCTTTTTATCTATCCGCTGATCTATCTAACCGAGATTTATATTATTATTATTATTATGATGCGCTGCTAAATGGATGTCTCGTACAGAACGTGAAAATTCTTCCTCCCTGTAGTTCGGTTATTTTTACTCTATGGTATAAATAGAGGATAATTTTAGATTCATAATAAAAAGGAAGTTTTTTCGAATTTGGGACGCGCGTGTGCACACATAAGTCGCCGTACAAAATAAATAAATTCAGATGAAAACGTAAATAATTGTTAGCATGACCGTAGCACTGGATTCGTGTATTTTTTTTTACTGTTCCTTTAGTTTAGTAATCATTGATAAATATAAACAGCACCTGACGCCGACTATAGCCTACACGTTTTAATAGCGCGGAGGAATTCTTCATTTGAGAGAACTCACGATCGCTAGCATAATATAACATAAATATGTTTCACAAGGTCAAACTCATTTAAAGTAGCATTGAATTTATGTTTAAATAGTGCTTACTGCTTGGTCAATCGGTTTATTTTTGAAGGGTTAACAACTCGTTTAATAGATCAATTTACTCTGATAGTTACGCTCAATATGAAGCGCAAGACAACACAAACTTTCTTATAAAAGAAATGGTACAGTCATCAAGCGGAGATCTGGATTGCACTTAACGTAAGCAGTGACGTAACTAATCTCCTGATCGAACTTGCCATTTTCATTATCTGAACTTTGTATTACTGGGCAGTATTCATTACCCTATATAGGATTTCATGCATTTCTTGCTTTCGATTATCAATTTAGTTCAAGCAGTTATGTAAGGTTATAGTTGAAACTATTCTGTATCTTACGTTCTTTATCTCACTATTAATTGTTACTTCGAAGTCATTTCAATTCTTCTATTATTTACGATTTCTACATGGCAGTAACTCTAATAATCTCTTTTCACAAAACAACATTATCAATATACCAGTGATGACAATTATTAAAGTGATACGTAATTCTTACTTTTTGTGATTTTTACTATGATTACGAAAACATTCGTTTCTACGATATATATTAATAGCATTGAATTTCTAAAGTGCATATGAATATAAAAGCTCCATTTTCTTCGGCATGCGAGAGGTAAAATTACTTGAATCTGTTCTTTTGTTCTTAGCAAATCATTCATTTTTATTCAATTAAAATAATAAACAATGAAACCAATAATAAAAAATATCAGAGATTTTTATTAATTATCTGCGAAAGGCATACATAAACTACGATGGTATAAGTGACATTAAATACTTGCATATTCGGAATTACAAACGTCATCATGATGTACAATTACATTCATCTTTATCAGAATAGTTTTTGTTGTCGGAATAGTTAATACTTGACACGTAAAGTACAATATGCAGGTGAATTTGTCAGAGCTTGTCTTATTTTTTACGCCATCGGTACCATTATTGAACGCTAAAGAGTGATTTTGTGCACTACAGCAAGGCGACATTATCAATTATCACACAAACTGTGCAATTATTTGCATGCAAAACTTCTACTTTATGAGCTCATGTGTGACTTCGGAAAATCGTTTTGGTATCACGTGTAACTAATAATCAGCCTGTAAATTACTAATAGTTATAATGAATTAAATCATTTACTTTTATGAATGGAAGAGTAACGAAAAATGCTATAGTTAATTATTTGGAGAATCTTGTGCTCATAACTTCTTATCGAAAAGGGGAAATATTACAATTATTAAATAAAGAATGAAAGTATTTTTTTAAATTGCTTAAAGTTATGCATAAATTTGTATTAAACTTTTTATTTGTTTTTTTTTTTCAGTAATGGTCTCACAGTTACAGAGTTAAAAGCCTGATATCGTATATTTAATTTTTTAGCGTTTATTAAAAATTTATAATATTAAAAGAAGGTAAACGTGGGGGTTTTTTTATTTTGCATTTGATTAAATACATCGATATTGCATATTTTGCAATGAGAAGAATATGAATTACTCACTAGGATTTATTCAAAATCTGCAATAAATAAAAATGAGAGATAAAACATATACAGTATAACTCCTGTAAATATCACGCGAAACTAAGAAGTTTGACAATGAAGTGAAATTTCAGGCGTTTCGTTTAGCGTCATGACTAATGCTCATGTCGCAACATAATGAAGTGATTTTCTCTTTATATCTATATTGCGATTTATTAGCATAATTCTCTAGTGGAGTAGGCATTTACATACGTTAACAGGGCTCACTCCCTCCGACATGCCGGGTTGAAAAAATCGTCCGTGCATTGAGGGTAACGTTATTAATTGTATTTACCATCTCATTCGTGAGCATTAAATAAAATATTGTTGCTGTTACAAATACCTAAGCGAGAGAAATATGAGGTCTCAGGCCTTGGTACTATTATCTCTGCATTTGGTCGTTGAGTACTAAAAAATATCTTTTAGAATACCCTTTAGGTCTCACCGAAGCCTCTCCTTTCACGTCTTATCCTCTCTCTTTATGCTGCTCAAGGTCAAAGACGGCAGCTCACGCTAGCAACGATGGCGACAGCAACGCACTTGTCGAATGTACAAGGAGTCTCGGGACGTTTGACTGATGGATATTAAATATTTCTAATAGGATATATCCAGCTAAAATTCCATTGTCTTCTGCTTTATTCTGTACGAGGATTAAGAATTACTACTTCATAAATGCGCAGATTGTTAATAATCGATGGATTATAGAAAAGAAAGAAAAAAAAAAAGAAAAAAACCCAAAAAACCAAAACGATGGAGTCTAATGAAAAAATGGGCGTGCACAATGCGCCGAAGCACCGAAAACGCGTAAAAATATTTACATCATTAAGCGGAATGCATCTAATTATGTTATTAGCATAATTCTTTTAAGCAATCCGAATGCAAGATGAGATACAATTTTAAAGCCGAGACACTGCAAGAATCATCGATACACTGACTACGGGCATTCCTCAAAAGCTCCCCCTGCAGGCTTTTTTACGCCAATCTCGGTTATTTTCGTGCTCACCTTGTCTGGACAGGGGAGCTTTAATCACGAGGAAATTTAAAAATTTTTTGGAATTTAAGAAAACGATCTTAAAAATACGACCAAAAATTCTGTGCCTGCGCAGCTTATCTCGTGGAAAAGCGAGACGAGACTCGCAGCGAACAATTTACATTTAAGATCTCAATCGTTAAGATCTATATTTAGACATTGACCAATTACACGTAAAATCTCGCGAAGAGACGAAGAAGAGAAGAGAGGCCTCGAGCTATCGATCAATATTACGTGCCTGTGCTCAAAAAGAGCCTCAGAATGCCTCCCAGCGGCGAGCCCAAGCTCCTCCAAGACTCCGAAGGGAAGAGAGCAGCAGTCAGTCGCTCTTCCACGGCAACTCGTAGTGGGGGACGTTGGGCGTACGATGTCGAAGATCCACCAAAGCACTCATCCCGATCGGGGGCCCGCTCAATTTATCCATCGAGGCAACGCCAGTTGCCGTTAGCGGCCATTTAACAACTCCGAGCTCCCATCGCCGGAGCTTACGAGCCGGAGCTTTGGGGCGTAAAGAGCCGCGGCCTTTCCCAGCAGTCGGAGCTCGTTGTCGTGCGCGGCTCCCCGAGTGCGGGGGAGCTTCCGCCCGGGAGCAGTGGCATACCTCGGGCGCGTGGACGCGGCTGCGCGAGCGATTAGGCCCCGGACTTCCTTATACGTAGCTACGGGATCGAGAAGGACGAGGAGCCGCCATTGGTTCGATTCCGGGGAGGCTTTCCCGACTTCCCAGGGATTGGCAGCGCCTGGAAAAAGGCATCGCGGCCGCTGTAAAAGAGTCGTAACCGCTTAACGATCGCGGCGGAGCGCGAAAACCAAGACTCCGGGACTCGAGATATTTCCCCCCCCCTCCCCGCCCCGGGGGCCGTTCTCGCGGTGCGCTCGCTCGCTCGCCGTTGCTCGGGCCTTGGGTTGCGCGCGGAAAGGTTCCCGCTAAAGGAAGCGCCAAGGCTTTTGTCCTTTTCACGGATCGCAAATTTAACGCTTGTAAAAATCGAAGCAACGGAGCTTCGCCAAGCTCACAGCCCGTGCAGATTGAGGCGCTGCTCGCTCGATTCTTTTTGCCATCGGGCTCGCCTTGCTCTCCTGCTCTTGGGAATCGCGAGGCGTGCAGCATTAATTTCGAAGCGAATTGTAAGCGAGTCGTTAAGCGACGCAAAGCACCTTCCACGAACTGCGATCCCAGGCGAATTCCCTTCTCGGTGCCTCGCTCGCGAGCTACAAATCGGTCTCTCTTAACTTCGGCTCGCTGCTCCTCTCCGGCCTGGATTACCGGCTCTGCCCAACCAGATATAAAAGTGTTTGCTCTGCGGAGCCAGAAGGTGCTCAAATTGGGCTTTATCACGAAAAGATTTTCCTCCTTCGAGCGGTAGAAGCCAGCCGACTGGCGCCTAAGTGCCTCGCCTACGTAGCGCAGCTGTGTAAATACCCTTCGAGGTCGAATCTCGGATTTTTGAAATTTCGGGCTTTGCTCGAGGCCGGCTCTTGCCTTCCTCGGGCCGCCTCAGTTGGCCGTATCGCGGCTCGCTACCGCCGAGCAACGATTTTACGGATACGAGCGAGATTCTCGGCTCGCTCGAGGACCGACCGACCCCCCTTCCCCCTGCTCCCCTCCGTGGGCAAGCACCCTAGCCAAGCAGGGAAAGTCGGGCAGGAGCGCGGAGAATATCTTAGGACTGCCACCCTCCGAGGGATCTTGGCTTTTAGGGCACGGCCGCGGTTGCCAACCGGAGCCAGCCCGAGCCACCCTCCTCTCGTGTTCCTCGGCCTCGAGCTTTGACGGCTAAAAGGTCGATGTTTTCGGAGCGGCTGATAATGTAGGGCTCGCCTAAGTGGCGAGAGTCTGCCTCGGGCGGCTTTATCTAATCATCGGGGACGTGGCCGCTCGTCCAGGGCTTGCGTAAATCCGAACGAAAGGCCATTCGCCAGACTTACGGCTACCTCGACGTCCGCCCTCTATCTCCATCTATCTGCGTTGCGTGTTCGCCCGGGAGCCACCACGTAGGTGTGCTACGGCCACGGCCCCGAGTAGTGCACCGGTGCTCGCGGTCTCGGCGATTCCTGCCTCTACGGGAGACCTCATCTTTCTCGGGGGAAGTGAAACGGCCGACGAGCCCCCCGTGCCTTTCAAAAGAAGGAAGGGAAGCACTTGCTTCGTGACTGCAGGCGCCTCGTGCGCGCAGACGCGTACCGCGGATCCTACCCGCGTATCTGAGGCAGCGAGTCATACGCAGGCTTCCTTTGTCGCTTCTTGTAAGGCCCTCTGGGGATTAAAAGCGTTTTTAATTCCCTGCAATTCTTGAATTGTCACTCTCCCGCATCCTGTTCGCGTAGCCCCCCCCCCTCAATTATAATTTCGTGCTAGCAGCATCGTTGTTTTATTAAAGCAACTTCGTATTAAACCATAGACGAGCTATCTCGTATTCGCTACTGTTTCGCTAATTCAGAACAAAGCGGATAAAGAAATAATGGAGCCGAGAAGGAAATCTTTTTTACGCTAGTTGTATTAATAACTCGTAACAAAATAATTTTTCCTCTGTAAAATTTCAAAGCAACGAGATTTTGTCCCAATTGTATGCAATTCATTTTAATTGCAGTTAAGATTAATAACAACCGTGTCTCAGATGATGTGATTTCTATGCTCTCGTTTGGCTGTAAATTAGAGGCATTTCTCATCTGGAGTGAGTAATCATTAGCATTTCAACAGTTTCTAAAAGTGTTGTGAAAAACTGCATTAACAAATAAAAGTTCAGAAGTTAAAACGTTAATATACGAACGTATATATATATATATATGTATATACATGTGCGTGCCTGGCAATATATTTACGAGAATATTTACAATGGCATAAATGCTCGTACGCACAGAGGGATATACTCTATTTACAAAGATATTCTGTATTCTCTTGACAATTTTACACAAGCGATTACTTCAATTTTCAAGATGTGAACCCGAAAACAGATACGAAAACTTTGACAGGAATACGTAAAAAAATATCCTGAGACCTGGAAAAAGCAAAAAAGTGAGCTATAAAGTTGAGCGAGCGTGCGAGAGAGAGAGAGAGAGGAGAGCAGCACAGAAGATGGGAAAGAAGGAGGAGAAACAAATAAATTTATGTATCAGCTGAGCATAATGAACTTCAGTCTACATAAAGCTTCGTCGACCGGTTATCTTGTTTCACTAAAATCCCGTGCACCTTACGTATACATGTACGATGCTGGGCACGTAACTCGAGAGAGCTTGAGCCCAGACGGAAAGGAAAAAAACAAAGAGCTGTGGATGCACAGAATAGAAGAACGAAAGAGGAGAAGACGTCGGAAGGAAAGTGTACTCAAGAATTGCGATGGCTGATAAAGATAGAGAGGATTAATTGTAGGCGTAATAATCGGGGAATTCGAGGGCAAATATCCCGGACTCGAGCTGCACCGACTCGAAACGTCAGGATCGCTCGACGCTAATGAAAGCTACAAGAATTTAAAATCACCGATACATAAAAGCGTACTTGGCAGCGAGCTTAATTAATATGCAATACATAGAAGCCCAGTCTAAACTGAGATAAAGAAGCACTGGAGAGTGCTGGTGGAGAAAAGGCACGTAAGGGGCCGCGAGAGTGGCCGCGCGTCTATCAGTGGCGAGTTTGGCTCTACGCGCATACTTTGGAGATGCTAGAAATTGAAACGGAGCACTCGCCGTTGCTCCGCTGGATATATAAGCTCGCGTTAAGCCTCGCAGACGACGCTATCTGGTCGATCTCTAGTCGGGCTCACATTGAAAGTGTTTGTAGGGGCGCTGCCGAGTCGCAGGCAATCGAAGACGGACTTATCAAGAGAACCGCAAAGTAAAATATTGAATTACCTACGCGGTTGATCGGGCGTTGTATATCCTTAGGAAGCGCATCCATTTTCATGATTTCAATAATAAACCTAAAATGTTTCGCGCTACGGCTTGACGAGTGTCGTCCTTCGATTTCGACGATTTTTACCCGCAGTGAATTGGGTCAGTGAAGCAATCGGCTCTCAACGCAGGCATTGAAGCTTCCTTTATCGATGAGCAGAGCGGAGTCAAATAGCTGTATTTATTGCTAAAGAATGAGCCTCGCGTATCCGGGCTCTGTATTTACACACGGGCGCGGGCACATTGATAATAACGCCCAAGCTTCTCAAAGTAGGATGACCAGTGGGCACCGCGGCGTCTACTTAGAGGAAGAAGATTAACGGCAAAATGAAAAAAAAAAGAGAAGAGAAGAGAGGAGAGGAAAGAACGGAAAGGGTGTAGTACGCTTTTAAAACCCGGTAGGATAGTTATCGCTCTCCATGCATATGCAAACTCATTATTTAGTCAAGCGCTGCATTAGTGACGCGCGTGCGCGTGCTCTCCAAATTATTTTCCTTTGGCTGCAAAGCCAAGCCGAGGCGCTCGGTTAGTTAGTGCTCCAGGCTCTTGGAAAGGCAAAGAAAAAACGTTTTCAACATCGTGGTAAACATATCAGTCCTTGTCGCGTTTTTTTTTTTCTTTTTTCTTTTTTATAATTTTTTATCTGCGGAGGGCCTCGCATGTTTATCGGCTCGAACGAGCTGCGAGCGATTCCACCTCTCGTCAGTCGGACGCTGTATGAGCTTCTTATCGGTGGTACGCAGTAATCAGTTGTTATTACTAGATAGAGAGAAGAGCAGGTATTACAATCGCTGAGAGAAGAAACGATGCCACAGTCGCACTCTTATTGCTTCATTTTGAAGCAATTGCAGGAAGCATTCTTTTTCTCTACTTCGCAACCCTTTAATGCACGGAGGGATGTTAGGCCTACGAATCTGAAAGAGAGAACAAAGGTTTAAGAGTATCTCTCATTTTTTTTCTTTTTTTTTTTTTTTTTTTTCTTCGTCTACAATATGGTCGTTGAAGTTGAAACGAAAAAACCCACTCGCACAAATGGTCATTTCGTACCTTTCTTCATTCTGATTGTTCTGCTTCTCTTAGCCACCTTTTCATCTCTGATATTTCCTACGCATTCTTTTCCAGCAGCGATACACACAATAGTCCCGCTTATGAGATAAATATATGCGGGCTCCGCACGAAATATTTTTCTTTATTTCTGTTTTCATTGCTAAATGCTTCTCTCCTTAGCGATACAAAAACGTTTAACAGCTATAAGAGAGCTACTTGCAATTTTAAAGAAGCTCCTTCATTGTTGTCTTTTATTTATTTAATCAAACCTATAATTCAGATAATATTAAAGTGGAAGAAGCGTGAAAAGTGCTTTTTTGCTTTGGTTACAAGTGCACACAAGAATTCAACAGTATTAATCTTTCATAAGCTTAGGTACAGAGCAAAACCTTAAATAAGGTGAACGTTATATGTGAAAATGCTTTGTTAATGCTTATACGTATAACAGACATAATGCCATATCTCGATCTCTCTTCATTTGTATGAAACGAGGATATTTTTTTCACCTCTTATCCATAAAAAATGTTTCATTTTGAAATCATACTTTTTTAATATAAAAGTATACTGAAAGAATAAGCGTTTCATGCAAAACTTAATAAGAAGTAAACAGTATTCAACTGTTTTTTGAGATATTTTTCTGCTAATGTAGAACAATACCTTAGAAAATACATTAAAAGTGATATTGCTGCTTCGGTATTGACAGTTATCGTAAAGATACGATGACTCATAAAATGCGGTGAGATTTAAAAACGGATTTAGTAGAAAAGTGGAATGCTCGATGAGGTTTTACGTTCAAGAGATACTCACTTAAGATCTTACTTACCCATCCGAAAATTTGCCATTATTTCTGTGATAACAATTATAATACTTACGTGACGGCATCGGATTACCGAATCAAAACGTATTTGTTATAGGTAATTGAAAGATAAAATTACCGTAAAAACATCATTACACATGATGGAAAGGAAGAAATAAAATAGATATGGTAGGGTCCCTCTGTAGTCTAGTGGTTAGAATCTCGGTTTGTTGTTCAGGAGGGGCCGGGGTTCGAATCCCTGTCGAGTGGGGCTGGCAAGTTTAGAAAAAAATTTACTAAAAAACGAAGCATGTAATTTATGATTGATTGTGTTTAAAAGAGTCGCTTCTATATTTATTCTCTAAGAAAATTATGTTTAAGGTTTTTTCTAGTGGCTAATAAATGATTATAAAAAATAGTATGTACCTTTATGTGCAAAATTATACTTCCGGATATGACGTTAGCCCAAAAAGAAACTTTATGATATATAAATACCATTGATTAAGTGTTAAACTAAAAGTAGTAATTTATTAGATAAAGCTTTTTGCAGGTGACTTTATTTATAATAAAAAGTATTTATCAAACGAAAGTGGGGATTTTTCTTTTCTAAATTAAAAGGCCTACTTTTAAAATTGATGTTTGCATATTGTTCCGTAAGCCATTTTATAAATAAATACTTGGACTGGTAAATGAAGTTTATAATTTATTAGATTAAGTAATGGGATTTATGGAGAAAAAAGAATGACACACGGCGGCGGAGAACGACGAAGAGTTTTCAGAGTACTCAACGTGTAATATATATATATATATATATGTATGTATGTAAAATTTTGTAACTGCTATTTTATGTATTGGTCATAGAGTTCTTTTTTTAAATGGAACGTTACGGCTAAAGAAAGTCGAGGCTGCTAGTTTGAAGCTTGTAAAAGATATTAGGGCACTTCAATTTGTGGCTCTGTTACGGTGACAGATACACGATATTTCATTCTTGTTGTACAATGCATGGCAAGATGCTAAGGCAGTTGCAATTCCGCGATGGCCTTGGGATAAATAAACTTTCGCTCGGAGAACACGAGCCAGTCGACGTTTAATCGGCATCAGAGGGCAATTAAAGCGCGCCGAGCAGTCACCGCGAATAAAATTCAGATGCATCTCATCCTCATAATTCTCGACTTTCGTCCGTCAAGCGCAACCGTGTAGCCCGGTTAAGCGCCCGCGCCGGAGCCTCCTGTGCGTGCGTGGGTGGGAAGCCGCGCGAGGCCCCCAGCCGTGCCGGCATCCGGCGGGGGGGGGCGGGGGGAAATCGGTAGTCGTTACATATCCCCCCGACTTTGACTTTACGAGCCTGCTATGCCGGGGGGGGGGAGGGGCAGCAGCGATAATGGCGCGATCGCCACCCGGTGACGTAAGCACGTGGAGTCGGTCGCGCGAGGGCAGCAGCTCCTTAACGACAAATCAAAGGCTCGAGGCGCGCGTTTCCTTCGACGGAAGAGAGCCTCTCTCTCTCTCTCGTGCCTTGGCGAGCGTTGAGAAATCGTTCCCGGCGGCGAGCGAAGAGCCAGCCAGGCGCTTCTTTTATCGATTGCGTCCTTCTCTCGCATTTCGTAAGCTGCTGACGGGCGATCGGAGCGGCGTCGACGAGCGCGCCTGAGTCTCGGGGGAAGGGCCCCAGAAGAGGCGGCGCGATGTTGTTTTCCTAGCGCTTTTCACTATTTCACAAAGCTCGATATTCGGTTGTGGCACCTTGAACGGCTCCTCCCCACCATGGCTATACGGGCCCGTTCTCCAATGAATTACACAGTCCTCGCGGCTTTATCCCACGCTGACAAAATTAACACAAATCGATGCAAAAAAGCATCGATCGGTTGGAGAACCTTGAATGGAAATCTTTACGCGATAATGGACGAGAGCCTGCGCGCGTCGATAATTTTCACGGGTATTTTTTTAGGCTGCCCGGACTTGTAATTTCAACGATGAATTACGCTAACACTCGGCGAAATAAAGGATATTCGATGTGACGTTTCAAGCAAATTCATCTTCCCGTTCTGGGATAATTTATGTTTCCCCCACCCCCCTACCCCCAACCCAATGAAGAAGGGCACCGAATGAGCCGATTGAGAAATAAACGAGAGCAGACTTTTTTCGTCCTTATTTAAATACGCCAATGACGGTTAAAGCCAAATATAGCGAGCCCTCGTGTCATTGTCATTTCGTGTAAACGACCCGATATTATCCGCGAACGAGTTAATAGTCTTCACTCGAAACGCGAGTTGTCTTGTCAGCTAGACGCATGAGCAAATGCATTAGCAATAGATGAGAGACTGATTTTCTCAACGCTTACTTCGTTTATTTTTTTAAGCCGCTGCTGTGAGAATCAATCATTAATTTCGAAGAATAATTCATCGCATTTGCATTGACACAAGTTCACATTATTTTCACGAATAATTGCGGTACTTGGCGAGTATTTCGAAATGCTCGTTATTCAATTGTTTCACGCAATTTAAAGAAATGAGTCATTGTCATTAATGAGCTAATTGACCATTTTTAATCAAGCAACATCCTAATTGTTTGCTCGAAATTTTTTTTAATGGAATTTAGCTTTCTTATCCCCTATTTAAAGTCGCCGGAATGATGAAAAAAAGATGCAAAGATCCCCGCACACAAACACGCACACGCACTAACGTATACACACGCGTATTACAACTTAACGCGTTGTTCGCATGCACGATTAATATTTATTTACCCATGGAACTTTAAACGAAATAATATGATTAGGCCATGAATGTGGGTGTAAAGTAAATTATCGTAAAATGTTAATGTGCGGTGCCTTTATAAATGATTACGCACCAGTAATATAAAGCGAAGGGCCTTCGATACGCAGCCAACTCACAAGCTTCATCATGGATAAAGCGAGACAAAAGTTCAAATATTGCATCTCTGCGTTTTTAAATGTAACAAAATGTTCCCTTATCCGCATAAGCCTATTAATGAAACACTGCTATTGGTGTACAGTAGTGGGATGTTAAAATGCAATTCAGAAGTAGATGAATCATGAAATTTACCAAGAGTATAATATGGAAAAAATGATATTTTTGAAAATGGACAATATTCTTCCTGAAATCGATGGTACGAAAGTCTCAAGGTATATAAGATTCCGTTTAATATTGTCCTTGAGTAGAAGTTAAGCGCTGTCTAAGGATTTTAAAATGCCTTCGACGCAATAAGTAGGCATAGAAAAACTTAAGGGAAAATGAGTTTGCTTGTCGTCGAGGAGTCCGATATTAAGAAATCGAAATGGTTAAAGTAAAACGTTATTAGAACTCATTGCAATACTTAATGTGTAAATGTGGTAAAAAAGCCGAGTGACAAAACGAGAAGTTCGTAAGCGCTCCTGTAGACGATCCTGCAGTGCTTCCCTTCCTCTTACGCTCCAATCCACTGCCCGGTAAAAAATTTCACAAATTTCCACTGGTCATTTGCAAAGAGGCTTTTTTGCATGCTCGCAAAAAACTCTTCCGTCCTTGTCGAATCTCAAGACTGAATTTAAAATCTATGGCTTCGGAGTATAGGAGGTTTTTTTAGTATCGACTTTAGCTTTTGCATGGAAATTTCGCAGGGACGAGCTCCTCGTCAGCGATCGGCCTGTTGAATCCTAACGTAAATACGCGCTTTTAATGTATGGGTGGGAATTATATTGGCACAGCTCGCGACAAATTAGTTGTTAAAAGTGTGTTTATCCAATGTATTATGACGCATGCGTGAGGACGAGTACTGCATGCCTGCAAATGGAATTTAAATGGATTAAAAGAAAACGCCTGTGCCCGCGTTCTTTGCTCTAGTATCATCGAATCCGGCAAGAAAGGTAGTGAGAGAGAGAGAGAGAGAGATTGTGGGAGTGGGAGAGGCAGAGACGGATAGAGAGAGAGAGAGAGAGAGAGAGAGAGAGAGAGAGTGAGGGAGAAGTTGGGGGGAGGGCAGGATAGAGGTAGAGAGTAGGTTGGATCGAGGCACTTGGAGCGTGATTCCACTCTAGAAGATTAAGCCTGCGATGAATACTTTCGCTGTTTTCACGGCCAACGGTCGCGTTACACGATGCTAAGAATACGGGCGCACACCGAGCCGCGCACCTCCACACGTAGGCTTCATTCGTAAGCGAGTGCACGGGGCCTTGGCGCACTTGATGCATTTCGCGTCTCCCTCCCTCTCTCCCTCTCCCTCCCTCTCTCTCTCTCGGAATCTTTTTCATTCTCGATGCTTCCCCCTCCGTTGTCCATCACGTAGCCGGGAGCGAGCGAGCGAGCGAACTCCGCGAAGGCGAACGGATTCCTCCCTCCAGTCGCTTCCTCTCGCTCGCTCGTTCGCGGGCGCGCTATTGGGAGGAAACGGTCGATGACCTTTTTCTTCGGCGTTCTTAGCAGACCGCCGAGGAGGAAAGTGCAAGAGATCGGGCCGAAGGAGAAAAAGCCGGTGTGCGCCTCATCGATCTGACTTTGACCTCCATTCCGTAGCCCATTAGGTACGTACGTTTCCGATCTTTGGTCTTGCGTCGCGGCCCGGGGCGGCTCGCGCCCGACCGCGTCTCCTTGGGCCCCCCTCGCGAGCTCCTCGCGCCTCGATAGACGAGGATTCGCCAATCCTTGCCCTGGCGAGCCGCGCTCCCAGTCATCGACCGGCTCGAGGATAACGCGCCGCCGAGTCGATCGAGTCGGCCGAGCCTTCGGTCGAGCCTTCGGTCGAGCCTACGGCCGAGGCGCGCAGGCTCTTTATTCGCCGGCCGGGCTCTCGCTATGAGAAACGTGACACGTTAAGCATATGCGCCGAGCGTAGATATTAGATGTCGTCGACACGCGTTTAACATCCGGCGGAAGGCGCCGCCGCCGTGTGCGCCCGGCCAAGAACAATGCAAGAGTTAGGCCGGCCTTCGTCGCTCGGAGCTTCTTCATTGTATTTCACTTTCGAGCACCGAGGAGGAGATCCTTTCCTCCCCCCCCCCGGGCATTGCGCGCGCCACCCGTAAACAGGAAGGCACTCGAATTTCTCTCCTTCCGCCGCCGTCCAAGGCGGATACTTTCACCGCGAGGCAGAGAATGCGGATGGGCGAGTCGGGGGGGGGGGGCGGCGAGAGGCCGCCCGTTTCGTTAATTCGCCGCCTCTGATTCTTTATTTAACGCGGGCGTTGGGCCGAGCTCACCGCGGGCCTAGGCTATTTCAGTGGAAGCTTTGACCTCAAATCTCGGGGGCTTTCCGAGAATACGCGGCCACGTGAAATCACACATGAATTCTAAACAGAACGTGCTTTATGCTCGACGCGGCTCGTATGCCGCTCTCCGCAAATAAAAGAATGAAAAGGCTCTCCGAATGCTCTTGAACCCAAGGACTCGGAGAGCTGCTCCGATCCGTGCGCGCGCGCGCGCGTGTCCGAACTCATCGATGTGGCGGCTGGTACCCACTCGAGCGATTAGACGGACGTGACTTTTTACTCGCAGCGCTGCTGCTCCCTTGTGCTCTTCCTTGAATTTTTCTCGCCCTAACGCTATCGGCCCTTCTCCGGGCACGCGATAGCGACTCCGCTCGGCCGTGCTACCGAAGGAGAGTAGAGAGGCAAAGTTTCGTGGCTCCATTGTTCGAGAAGCTAGGATATTCCGCTGAAAAGGAAAAGAAGTCGCTCGAGGACAGGCTACTGATAGTGACCTTAAATTATGAAAGAGCTGTATTCGATTTTAAGACTCGGTGTGTTTAAACGTTTACTGTTTTTTTTTTTTTTTTTTTTTTTTTTTTTCATCTTTTTTTTCTTCCTCTTTCGACAATGACAAACTTTTCGAATGCGAGCACGGGTGTAGGTGTGGGCTGCTTAAATGAACGCGGTCGAAAAAACATTTTTTTTCGCAATTGCAAGATAAATCAAAATTGGTACGTGCGAGCTATAAATAATAGATTCCCAGCGAAAAAATGTCTTAACGCAACACATTATGGGTTTCGTATTAATTCGTGAATAAATTCCGAAGACGAATATGAAAGTTCAGCAATGCAAATTTACCGAATAAAAGAGATTTCGAAAGGCTCGCTCGCTCGCTGGGGCACTTTCAAGGACCTTCGTCCATTGTCATTTTGCGTGGTCGGCCGATCTAACGAGCTCCTCGATGTACGTCAAGCAACCTAGCAACGCATTAAATTAGACGACGCACGCCTGTTGCGAAGTATGCGTATGCGAAACCAGTAATTCCCCAACGAGAAGTTGCTCGGGAACCCGAACGCTGCTGGGCCTTTCTTTCCTCTCCTTTTCTCGCAATCAGGACTCTTTTCTCGAGAGTCTCGCCTCATTCTCGCATTGTCTTGGCCTTTCATACACTCTGATTGAAAGCCTTCTCGGCTACCTTTGCCCTTGCCTCTCATTCTCTCTCCCTCCCTCTCTCTCTCTCTCTCTCTCTCGCTGTGACTCGCTCTGTGTCTCTCAAGAAACTCGTTTAGCAGCGCAAGGCACAGCCTACCTATTCCTTTAAATCACGGATCAACGGATTCGCGGATGAATTTCAAGGATCAGCCCCTCCCCTGCTCGCTCGGACTGCTGCGGATAAATGCAGCGGACGATTCTGCAACGTTATTCCGGTGCCCTTATAGGAGCGTCCTCCAGCCCCCTCCACCACCTCTCGAAGTCTCTCCCTTTCACTCAGCGTCGTCCTTCCCTCCTGCCCTTTCACTGTCTCCCCACTACCCAACCTTCCCACCAAACCGCGTCATCCGAAACGCCGAAGACGATAGAAACGTGTAATCGCGGTTCTATCCCCACTTTCTCCCTCTATCTCTCTCTCTCTCTTTCTCTTTCTCTTTCTCGAGAGAGAGAGAGAGAGAGAGAGAGAGAGAGAGACCGGACATCGAGCCGAGTTTCAAGATCTTCACTGGGCCGATACGCTGGAGCGAGAGGAGAATAGCTCCATAGGTTTTGTGCATAAGCGTACTCGTGAGAGGAAAGAAAGAAGGGTCGAGAGGCGGCGACATCGGCTCGCCTCTACGTCAGACAAGGTCACGGTTAACGCGCGATGTGTAACGTGGCGGTTGCTTTCGCCCTCGGCCCGAAAAAAGGCCACTCCCGCGAAAGAGGAGAGAGAGAGAGAGAGAGAAGCTCGATAGCTGCCGGAGCCGCCATTTTGGGCCCGAGCCTGCGATGATAATGAGCCCGCGATATGCGTCACGTTGCGCGCCACCGACGACGTGCCTTCATCGGAGGTAAGAAGATGCCGCTAGGGGGTCACCGACGACGCCTCGTCGTCTTCGCCTACCCCGCCCCTCCCCGCCGCCGCCGCCCGGTCCTCGCCTCTCGTCAGGCCCCGTATCGTTCTTTACGATGTAAGCCGTGACGTCTGGAAGGCGGACGGCCGTTCGCTCCTCCTCCTCCTCCTCCTTCTTCTCTCGTCTATTGGCAAAGATGCGCGCACGAGACTTTCCCGCGCGAGTCGCCCTTCCCATCCAATCGGCTCGACTGGCGACCGTTGATTTTTCCCATCCAGCAGGTGATCCTCGATCGACGGATCCGGACGAGTAGTCTCGCTGGCTTCCTGCTCAAGAGCCTCTCTCGCCTTTTTTCCCCAGTGGTAATTGCGAGGCCGGCCGAGCCCTTGCCTTAAAGGCTGCGCCGAGCTAAATCGTGCTCAAGTCGCAAGGAGTAATAAAATCGAGAGGACGGCAAACTGCGTTTAAAAGAGCGGCGATTGCACTGCGCGTGCACAAGGACCCGGTGGATGTAATGCGCGCGAGCGACAATTTTGAAATTCACCGGTTGCGAAGTGGATTTTTTCATCTCCTTTCCTCACAATTTGTAAGAATTAGTGCTCTTAGCATTTTTGCGCAACTCGCATAATGGGGTCGCCTAAGTGTCGCGCGCTAAGCCCACGAGATAATGATACGAGGGAGCGATAAGACGGAGGAGGAAAGGAAAAAAAAACCTCGATAAATAAATAAATAAATAAGTGAATGAGAACGCTAATGAATGAACGCGCGCGCAACTGGGAGACAAGCCGGGGGAAGGGGTCTAGAGCGCTATTGAAACGCCGCTGTCGCAACGTCCTCAAAACGCTAGGGTCGGAGTCGCGTTGCGCGAGGCGTTCAGTGAACGGATTCGCGCGATCGGCCGCGGCAGTATTAAGGACAAGGTCAAAAAGTTGCGCCGAGCTTTTGCCGAAGCGCTAGGATTGCTCAGGTGCCGCGTCCTCCTCCCTCGGCCTGCCCACTCGGCTAACTGTACTCGGCAGGCGTCGCCCGGGATTGCGTCTAGCGGCCCGATGACGCGCAGTGCACAGGCCCTCGAAGAAAGGGACGCGTCATCCGGCGCGCACAGCCCGTACTTTCGGTTTCAGCTAGCGAGAGGCGCGAGCCGATCGCGCCCCCGCGACCGACAAACTCGGCCTGCCGATGAGCCGCCGCGTATCTCGACTGTCAGGAGCGAGCCTCCTCCTCCTCCTTATCGATCCAGCTCCGATACCTATTGCGCCGCTCGGATAGTAACGAACGACTCGGATTAGCTTGGAATCGATTGGCCTCTCCTAGGCCGGCCTCGGCTGCCCCTGGCAGGAGGATCGTCCTCCTCCAGCGGTCCGGACTCCGCTCCGTCCTTGGCTGCCGTCCTCGACGGTTGGGCCCTCCTCCCCGGGAGAGCGCCTGCTGCGCACGGGGTGGGGCGGGGGGAGCTCGCGAGGGCCGGCTTTTTTTCGCGGCTCCGCTTTCGCTTTCCTCGCCGCTGCTTTCCCTGTCGCCCGACCTTGAATCAGGCCGGCCATCCGGAGCTGGCGACGCCGCCCTCGCTCGTGGCATCCGGAGTGGGCGATCGCATCCTCGGTTCTTGTTGGTGGTGGTGGGGGGGGGGCCCCCAGAGGTCGGAGGCCAGCGGGTTACGAGTCGGTCGAGCGCGAGCCGAGCGCAGGAAAGCGACAACGCCTCCCGCGACGCGGAGGTAAGGGAAGAGACAATGGTGATTGTCTCGAAACATTTACAGCCTAATTATGTGAACATGCACGAGGCACGATGGAGTAACAATGCTATAACTCATAACAATGTACGATTGTTCATTGTCTGCGCACCCTGTCGACTCCGCTCTTCCTTTCCACCGCGGCCCCGTCCGTCTCTATCAGCGAACGCGCCTTTTCCATTTCGTCCCATGACCATCTCTCCCTTGTCCTCGTGCGATGTACCTTGGAGGCACTCGGCTCGCGTTGCAAGTTTGCCAAGTGCGCCGAATTCGCCCCTGACTGCGCGCACGTGCACTCGCCTCGAGGCCCATTGCCTGCTCTCTCGCTCCTCGAGTCTCTCTCCTCGCCTAGGCGCGCTCTCCTCGTCTCGTGTCTAAGGACCGCGAGATCGATTCCCGATTCGAGCGATCCTCGTTGCCTTGGCTGCCGCTGGAATAGCCTCGATGCAACTTGATCCGAGCATCGAGGACTATTTATGGAATTAATGGCCCTTGCGGATGCAGATGTACCTGTCTAAGGAAGGATAGGTAAATTCCATTGAAAGCCTACTCGGCAATAGAGACATTCTATATCTGGACGGTGAGCGTTGCGTATTGAATAAGTCTTCAAGAACGACGAGCACGCTAAGTAAGCCTAGTAAGCTACTAATGGATACATCCGAGCGAGCGGCCAAGTTTTTGCGTGACTTGTTTCGCCAAAAGTTTCGCGTTGGAATCCGCTGGACATTTTAGCTTCGAAAAATCCTCTTTATAGTTAAGGTCTTCTGCATTTTCTCCTCGTTTTCGTATAGCTTTTAAAAAATTCCTCATGCGTCTCTTGGCGATGTTTCGCCTCACGTTCGCAAGGGGCGAGCTTTGTCTCTCTGCATTTATTTTGAATACAAGCCGCAGAGAGAAGTGCAAATCCAGCGACAAACAGATTAGTAACAGGGAGATAAATACGTCGATGCGCGGTGCGTCAACTGCCCGTCCGTGGTGCATGCGGATATGCGCGCGCGCGCGTGTGCGTGCATGCGTGCGACGGGAACGCGCAGATGAATCGTTAAAGGGTCAAGATAAGCTCGCTCGCTCGCGGCTATTTAGCCGGAGGCAACGAAGAGAGGGACCCGGAGAGAGGGAGAGACATAGATAGCTAGATAGAGGGAAGGAGAGAAGAGCGAGTATCTTTGACGCGCCATGTTTGGCTCGCTCGTGGCGAAGGCCGCGAAAGCAATCGTGAATTCGGGTCGTTGAACTACTCTCGGTGGCGTTCGCGCGACGCCTCATTCGTCGTTCCTCGCTGTGCTATTGAATAAATAAAGGGAACGATATGATATGCTCAATGTGGGAGTTGGTTTTCGCGATAGCGCGAGCCCACCGATAAATTCCCTGCTGCTGCTGCTGCTGCTGCTGATGCGCGGGCGCACTGCCCGAGTCCTACTCTGTTTATGTATGCCTCTGCGAGCTTGTGTAAGATATATATATAGAGAGAGAGAGAGAGAGACTGGCCTTCGTGACACGCTTACGCAAGCGACTGCGATGTGCGTGTGCGGGGTTTCGTCGCTGCCCTTCCCCTTCCTGCGAATACCTGCGGCCACCCCCTTGCCACTGCGCACTCGGCCGCCGCCACACGTGCACACTTCTCAAATTTACACTCCGATAAACATATTGATAAAACTTCCTCTATTGTTCTAACTGAATGCTCCAAGCCGTGTGCCGCCGTCACATGGCGGCTTGCGTTTCCCCCCGCCCACAATTTTGCGCCTCGCGAGCCTCAATGCTCCGTTAAAATCCGAGGAGCCGCGTGAAAAATTATTAAGCATTGAGTAACGTGAGGCACGCGAGGCAATTCTAAAAGTTGGACGGGCCCCGATCACCTTTCGTGCCACTTCGCTCCCCATCATAATACGAGGAACAAATTCGCCATCGGCGTTACAATATTGACCCCCCGAGAAAATTGGTAACACAATCCCTTTGACGAGACGATAATCCACGCGATCAAAATTTACGATGTTTGCAGCGGGACATTTTTGGAATTCAATTTCCTTGTTTTACCAAGACGTTAACGAGCGCTCGTTAATTGTGCCGCTTAGGGTCAAATTTGCTTGGAAATTTTTTTTCCCCCCGAGTACTTTTCCGACGATGGAATTTCCGAAAATTAAATTTAAAAAAAAAAAAATTCGCTCCTTCAACCTCATTCATCATCGACGTTGAATCGGGAGCTGGACGGTAAAGTTGTCGCGGTAAAGTGGATGGATATGCTTAAGCATTCCGAAAGCGCTTGTATTTAATTTCCGACAGGCGCTTGAGGCTTTCGAGTTCCGAAAGACACGGGCAGTGTTCGAAAAGCCCAGATCGAAGATAGACAGGCCAAGATTGCCTAGAATGTAAAATTTCTCTCGACTTACGCGGCAACACGTGTATGGACACGACGAATATAACTGGAGAAGATCGCCCAGTTGCCAGCTAACGTACGGCGGTTCTTCGCGCCTTTCGTTTTTCCTTCGTTGGCAGTCGGTCCTTGAGAAAATCTTCTTACCTTGTTTCTGAATTTCATCACCGCTGCTCCGAGATCTTGCGGTGTCTTGTATTATAACTTGTGATGCTGATTCGCTGTTCGATTCGCGCGTAATGGCGGGAGCAGCAGCAGCAGCAGGTCTTTTCTCATTTTTCTCAGCCTCTTTCCTTGAAAGAGAAAAAAGAAATCATCCACGCAGCTCCTTGGCATAGATTTAATTCAGAAAGACCTCTTTTTTCTCTCTCTCTCTCTCTCTCTCTCTCTCGCGCGCGCTATCTCGTCCTTCTCCTTCTTTCCCCAACTCCGCGACGTCCCACTGCCGTTCTTTTTTCTCTCCGCTCGCTTATCTAACTCCGTGTGCACGCCCTCCTTTCTACCCCGGTCTCGCAAAAAATCGGATGGCTCGTTGATGCGAAAATGAAGAAATTGCAGCAAGCGAGAGCAAAACGCTAAGCAGCATCTGCTGCATTCTGCAATTTCAAGTGTAATAAATGCGAATACAGAAGCCAGCTCCTCCGTTAAGGCCAATAATTTAAGCGGTTCGATGCTTTAAAATTGGAATAAAGTATTCTTTACGATCAATGAAGTTCTTTTGAAACTTGGTGATAGTTTTTCGATCGACATCGATTTTATCACAATCGCGTCGGTAAGTCAATAATAAAAGTATCCTTCGTAGCTGTCCGTTTTTTTATTGCTATCTATATATATATATATCAAGGTAATATATAATGTGGTACTTATATCTTAAAAATTCAATAAAACTTATTAACGATTGATTTCCGCTGGAGATAAAATATAAAACCACACTGATTTTATCTTGCTCGTCGGATGAGCAAAAAGAAAAAAAGAAGCATAAAAAATCTCACTGTAACTATACAGTAAAATGAATTTATCTAGTATTGAGGGAAAGAAATGAAAGAGCGTTGGTAACCGAGTTTCAAGCGAGGCTTCATCGGTAGATGTGTAATTTTTGTAGGTATAATTTGTGGTTGTAAATAATTGCTGTCAATAATATATTGTCCGTAGAAAGTATTAGCAACGTTAATTATAAAACATGTATAAGGTGATGTATTACAGTAAATTCTGGTGAAATTACAGTCAGATGTAAGATAATAGCTCTCATTGCAGTGGAGTGTATTTGTAATGGGGGGGGGGGGGGAAATCAAGAAACGATTGCCAAGTTCAAGAGAATATTAGCATCGTTAAAAAAATATTAAAGTTTTAGTTGGAAGGCATTAAGTGGCCATCAGGCAAATTGGCTTAGGCCACGATTAGGCACAAGCGCGTCAGCTACGCTTCCTAATTTCTATTCTAGCGAGGAGGCGGCGGGACACGGAGGAGGAGGAGGAGGAGGACACGCGGCGGCGGCGGCGGCGGCACTTACACCTCGGGGAGACGGCATTCGTTAAAACGATATCTCCTCAATAACCGAACATCGACCATTAGCAAACAAAACTGGGCGTGCACAGTCATAACCGCCTCTCGGATCCGCAAGCCGCGCGTTACTAGAAATCCCGAGCTACGTGCCTTGCCCACCTCGTGGCTATCCCAGGCCCCTCCAAAGTGAAAGAGAGCCGTGCCACCGCAGCGGCGAGATTCGCGATCGTTTTATCGAAAATGATGTCCCGCCGAAGATGAGGACGACGATATTCCCAAGAAGGAGCTCGGGTACTTTTAAAAGCTTATCCCTCGAGAAATGTCGTCGAGCCGTAGAGAAGAAATCCCAATGATTTCTCACTAATTTAGCATCGAGCTGAGATTGCCTCGCCTTTCTTGATTTTATCTATTGATTGCATAATGTGCAGTAGCTCTCCTGGCACATTCGACGCTAATCTAATAGTTCGTTTCTGCGGCGTCGTTAAACGAGCGAAAGGTCGTTTCGCTCAAAGTGACTCAATAAAAGCTAGGCATATAATTCCTTTTTTTATACGTATGAACGCGCGCGCGCGCGATATGTATTTATGTATGAGTGCGCGCGTGTGTTTGTAAGCTGTTATTTATGCCGGTTAACAGGAAAGGTTCCTAAGGCTCTCGGCCACTTTTGAGCACAGAGAAGCGCCTTAAAAGAATTCCTTACAAAAAAAGTTTGTATTATCGCCAGATTATCGTGCGGTTTTTTAGCCCGGCTAGATTACTAGAACAGACGATCTGGCCTTCGACGAGGTTACGCACTCCCCGGCATAAAAGGCTCGTTTGTTGGCGCACAGTGGCAATGCCGATGATGCCTTCCGCAAGTAGCGAGTACGACGAGCGGAGCGCCTGAAGGATATTCGAGATAAGCGCCCGAAAGCGATAGAGGGCGAGAGAGAGAGAGAGAGTGAGATAAAGTGAGAAAGAGGGAGAGAGAGAGAGAGAGTGATAGAGCGAGAGGGGGGGGGTCAGCCTGGAAGCGGAATTTTTACGCTATATCTCGAGCTTGTGCGTTGATTATTATGAAAGGCGTGCGCACTTCCACTCAAACCCTATCTCTCTCTCTCTCTCTCTTATATATATATAATTTACGGCATAAGGCTTTTCACGCGGAATAACACAGCTGCTACGTACGCCAGCCGCACCGAGCCCCTATCACATCACTGTCCCGTACACGCATTTATACGTGTTCTCATTGTTCCCTACCCTGGGCCTCTATCGCACCTTTCCGCGAATATATGCAACCTGAAAACGACAAAGGCAAACTTCCCCCCTTTGAGATGATTAAGCCTCAAAACGATTGGTCTTAATTTGGTCGAACGCGCGCGGTGCGAGTCTTCGGAGAAACCAGAACATTTTTCTAAAGAAAAGAGATAGATATATATATATATATATATACACGATAAAAAGAAGCCGCGATGAACGGTAAATCAAACGCTCGCGATGACGTCTTTCACCGCGCATTCGTAAAAGTCTCATAATTAATTATTGAGAAATCTTGGAGGAAAGCTAAATAATCGCGATCTAACGGAAAGAGTCTAGCATTCGTAATCTGGAGATAACGATGAACTATAATCTCTGACCTGAGCACACGCGCTAAAAGATGATTCATCCTGTGCGTTACAAAATTTTTCTTTGGCAATTACTGTATTTAAAAAAAAAAAAAAACATCCCACAGTGCATTGAAATACACAATTTTCTTTTAAAGCAACTGTGCTTTTTTCTTTCCAAATATGATGTGGAAAGTCGAATTCTAAGGCTTGGATTTAACAACGCGACCAGTGGTCAATTGCTTTTATACAGTTTTAATCTTAGTCAAGCCGAGTCGTGCACCTTTCGAATCTTTTTAAATTGCCAAGCGTCTCGGAAACGGACTTGTAACAATTACAAAAATAGTCTTTTTTTACAAAGCTTCGCTACGGCCTAAAATCATTCGCATCTTCATTTGTGAAACGCCTTTTTCTAGAAAGCCTACATTTTAGACTTACGATAATTACAAGTGTTATTCATTCCTTACGTAACATTGATCACAATAGCTGATTAAAAGCCATGACCTAGAGACCGATACCTTATTCTCTATGAAGAATATCTTACGGCCTTTTGACATTCCAAAAATGTAAAACGTTTCCACTAGCATAATAAATACTTAAAGCAATTACGCGTGATGTATCGCGCTTACCGCGGCAGTGGATTCTCAACGATGTTGAGCTTTTTGAAAAGTGCAAACACGGAAACGCTTGTATGAAGATAAAAAAATGAAAAAAAAAAAAATGAAAGAGAAAAAAAAATTGTACGTCCCTATGAAAAAGGGCCTTGGCGCTCATTGTCCAGAGCCTCGGTTCATTAATTACTTTTTCCCCGTAAGAGCCACCGGTTCACTCGTCCTCGGAACAGATAAAAATCGGTTGGCTCTCTCACCCCTTGCGTTACACATAATAATAGTTAAAGGCAGTGTCAAAAGAAAACAAACGATATAAAATAATGGCCGGTCCCGCATGACGACCAGTAGATTTTCACCTCGGCCATTGTTCTTGGCTCCGTTCGCTCGTATAAATGCGTATTTTTGGCTGCTCTCGGTGATTCCGAGAAGAGGGACTCTGATTCGATTGTTTCGAGAACGCAGTCGGAATTAAACGGTAGGGTGTGGCGACAGGGAGTGGTGCGAAATCAGCAATACCGGATAGCCGCCCGTCGTAAAAAGAGCGGGAGAAAAAAAGAAAGCCCAAAAGAAAGGAAAAAAGAAAGAAAAGAGGAAAAAAGCCCGCGTCTGCGACGAGAGCGCCGAATCGAAAAAAAAAAAAGTAGATACTCGGGTCGAGAGCGAGGCGGCGGCGACTGCGGCTGTTCCTCTTTCAGCTCTCGGAGCACAAAGGCCGGGGCTAGGTCTAGGCTCAAATACTAAATGCCTCCCTTTAACAAGGAATCGCGCTTCCGTCGCATGGAGGGGAGCTGGGGAACAGGTGTTGAGACGAGTTAGAGAGAGAGAGAGAGAGAGACGGAAGAGAAAAAAGAACGCACTCGGTTCACGTCAGCTGTTGAAGCCGCGGCGCTGCTCCGTGCGTTTTAACGATCGGTCGCCAGCGGCGCATACGCCTAATTTCCGTTATACACGTATATATGCGCGCACGCTTGTATTTAAATGTCGGACGACTTGTCCAAGGCAGCTTTTTACGAAGCCGACTCGAGTGGATATTACGTGTCGCGCCCAGGCCGAGAAAGTAAGATCTTCTAACGCAAGATGCCCGGATCATAGGGCCATTGCGTTTCTTGTACGCCTTTCCTTGGCCTACGTTTAATTGGTTCAACTAACAGGTACTGGCCCCTGCATCAACAAGCTTTGCATCGATGAGTTAGGGCTTACGCTACCGTAGGCTACTGTCCAGAGTAGAGCCAATAATAGAGCTTCAGCTTCTAACTCGATTAGTCAGAGAACGATTTATCGCTCTCTAGGTGTCGATTTAAATAACCGTTGCTCCGAGAATTCCAGTGCAATGACACATTTTCACGAGTCGCGTCGTCGTTAGCTCCTCGGCCTCTCCTCGATGAATTTGCTCTATCCCGTGGTCCATGGCTTCCATCATCGATCGATTGGATCTTTTCTGCCGCTTCTTATTACGTACTTTTATCAAAATTTTCATCGAAGGCTCGGCCAATTTAAAGCTCATCCGGCGAGAATCGAGCACGGCAGCCGAGGAGCGGAAATTCAGGTCACGGATAAGCTTTGTGATTTAATTTATTTTTGCCTTTCGATGACTCCACGCTCACGGGGATGGATTTAAGTTGGCCGAGCTCGCGGTCGGGAGGAGCCCGAGGGGTGAGATCGTCGCAGATGAATATCGGCTCCGGTCGTGGCCTAAACTATGCATCCATACCATCGCGTTTTTGTCCTCTTCCTCTATAAAAAGAGCAACGACCAGAGGGATGTGATATTTTTGTAAAAATTTCATACTCTCCTCGGGCCTTATTCTCAGCCTCTGCTCTTACGAGCTAGAAATTACGCGGCTTCTGTTCTCAAGTTACGACACTCGATGCGAACAATAATATTGTCAGTTGTTTCATTTTTCTCATTGTCATCCTTTGAAATGTTATTTATGCTGTTACAATTAAAACTTGGCAAATGTGGCTCACACTGATTCAACAAACTTATCGTAACATCGGCCAATAACAAAGAGTTTGCCATAGCGCTGAATTACAGTAAATTGAGGATATTTGAAAACTACGAAACTATTGTAGCTTGTTGTGTATGTACAATCGGTGGTTCACCGCCCTCTGTTACTTATTATCAAACTTTGGAATATCTCCGAATAAACAAGAGATCGCTTGTATCTCTTTTGCCTGTGGCATATGTCCGCACAATTAAAGCAAAGTCCGCATGCAGCACATTTGCAACTTCGTACATTACTTCTTAGATGTGCATAATGTAGTAGGGGAAAGGGTATGGCGGGCGTTTAAACGAGACACGCTTATTCTATAAACTGCAGCATCTACAAGAGTTTGAATATCACGAACGTATTTTACGGTGCCCCGGCAAGGCGGCCTTAAGCCGGAAACCGAATGCATTCAGAGGCGAGTTGCCGCTTTACAATCAGCTTCCGTGCCAAACGTACTATCCTACATTGGGTGCGTGCTTGCAGTACATCGTGGTCGGCAATTATTGAGCTCTTGGATATAAAACACCGAGCCAACGCTTCCTTCTTACTTTTTCGCGTCTCCTTTTTTTTTCCCCCCCTATGTTATTTTAGATCCCTATCCTACTTATTACTTGAATTTTTATTACTATTTTATTATCTTTCGAACAAACTTTATTTTTAGAATTATTGATTTTTAGATTGTAAGAATAGTACACAAAGTCTATCAAAATATATTATTAATACATCTATATTACATAATATTTTAGCCTCATAAGGATATCGTAAAGCTTATAATACGTGCAGCATTAAAGGCGATGACAACATTTCGAGCGATTAAGTCTTTCATCATTTTTTGTGTTTTTTTTTCCGTAACTTTTTCCATTATATATTTAAATATTAAAAACTATTGTTCAAAAAATCAGGATTGTTTGCACTATTACTAATTTTTATGTTATTCCTATAAACATATTATATTTTTAATGAATAGTAAAAAAAAAAATAAAATATCAATTGAGTATTTAATAAATTGATATCATGTGACGTAAGCGCGACTTCGGTAAACGAGAAGCTCTCCTTTGAGCCTTGTGGAAGAATTTTTTTTAGAAAAAAAAAACCATAGTTATCATTATTGAAATTGGAAGAGATTTATATAAAATCGACTCCAAATGAATTCACATTATCGTATTGTTCGCTATTGAGTAATTTTATCACTAGCGTATAAGATTTATATTGAGTAAAAGATTATATAAGAAAAAATCTTACATATGCCAAAAAAGAGATTCTAAGTGTTAAAAAATAAGACAAAAGATCTTCAGCAGATTTATTAAATGCCTGCTGGTAGTGTTTAACCTTGGTAGAAATAATTAATAAAAAGTAGGAAAATATTTAACCTTTTTTTTTTATTTGGGAGATGTTTTTAAATCTGAATATTGAATAATAGAGGCAGTTTTATTTATGCAATAAAAGCAATACACCAGCAAAGTTATTAAGTTTTATAAAACCCTAATAAAAAAGGAACGTAATTTTCATCCTTTGCCAGACATTGTAATAAAACGTGTTTCAAAAAACTGTTTTTTTTACACTTGGTTTTATTTGTCGAGAAGACTTCAATGGCTATTATCAAAATCTTATAATTTATTTTTAACGAACCCCTTAAAAATGATTTTATACGTTGGCTTGTGCGCGTTCGAGCTCCGGAATAAAGCAAATGCTATCGGCTGATGCTTGATTCGCTTGTACGAAATTTGCGTCTACTTTCCGCTGTAGGCAGATACAGGTATCGCCCGGGTAAAGAAACAAAATTACACATGCAGGATTCGGGCGGTTTGTGTCCGGTTCGGTTGGGCGGAAATCAACCGCCTCCAGTGGCGGACGTAACAACTGTTGCGGCCTCGACTATTAGCATTCAGAGATTGCGTCAAAATCGCCGAGCAACTAGTCTCCTCGTCATTTCCCCTTCGTTCATCACTTCCTAATTTTTCATCTCTTCTACAAGCACGCATTCTTTATCTTCCTAATGAACTCACGCACACAGTGGCATAATTGAACGTTTCCAGCTCGTTCCACTATGAGCATGTGTTTATTTTAAAATACCGGTCTGGATTTTCCTTATTAGTTGCATATATCAACGGAATTTGACAGCTAACAACGCACAGGAATGTCTCGCTCAAGAACATAATACATCATCGATGTTTGTAGATAAGATATTTGTTCGATGATTTGTTTTTTTTTTTCAATAACGTCTACATAAATGTATGGGAAACGCGTTATGTTTGTTTCTAGTTTTTAAGGTAAAAGAATATGCGCTGTTCGAAGCAAAAAGTAAAGCTTTTAATTTTCATGATCCGTGGCCTTCAGGCTAACGGTAGCTTTGCGTATTTTGCGACGAGTGGGAATTTTATAATTTCTTCAACGTCCATTTAATTTGGATCGGTATGTAATTTCTTTATCGCGCTGCAGAAAGGCGATAAAGTGACGTTAATCTAATTCTGCTTACTCGGCAGCCTTATACACGTGAATTAAATAAGCGTACTTGTGTGCCTTCGTGCCTTTAATATCGAAAATACAATTGCTGCTCGTGCAACAGTTGCATTGGACAAATTACTGTGCTACTTGAGAAGCAAATCGTAGCTCGTTTGGATTATTGTTTTTTTTTAATTTCCCGATTATAATATTCGGAGCTTTCGGCAGAGAGGCGGACAATTGGAAAACAAAAGTTCCAAGCATGCATTAACAATGCCCATAACATAACGAGTGTCCGTCGTACTTGAAAATCATTAAACGAATGCTTAAGCGCTGCTCGCACGACTAAAATGTCAGCGTCGAAATAATGCAGAAATACGATGCAGAAAATTATACGTGCACACGTGCACGAGCCTGTGCACTGCCATGCGAAAGCCTAGAATTATTATCGCTGAAATAACATTAAAGGGAGAGATACGAGAGAATGGACATCAGACCTTACGTGCCCAGCCGGCAGACGCGCATTCCGCTAAGCGACAAACAAACGGGACAGCAAGGAATAGGGCTGATAATAAAAGGGAGGGAGCCCATCACCAGGTGTCCGGGCGGCGGGCGAAAGGAGCAGCGAGGGTTGGGTAACACGGAAGGCGGAAATTCGAACCGATACAAATAATGCGCCGCGTTGAAAAAAAGAAAAAGAAAAAAGAAAAAAAAAAAAGATACGAATGAAATGGAAGCGCTCGGGGACCCACTCGCGAGTCCGGCGCAGAGGCGCTTTGCCCTGCGACGATGGCTTTGAGGTGGCCCGGGGGGGGGTGGTGGAGCGAAAGGAGAGGAGGTGAGAGCCTCGGAGTTGCAATCAAAGCCAAACTACGACTGGGCAGTACAGCAGACTCGAGACGATTGCTAGCTGCGCACATCCCCTTTAAAATACAATTTCCATCGACTAATGGAGAGCGCTAAATACGTAATTTAAGAGGGCCGCTCCTTCCGTCAGGTGGCGAAATTAAGGATAGGATTGGGGCGGCCGCGAGCCCGAAAAGCTGGCATCCGCGGAGCAGCGATAATAACCCTTGATTGGTCTTTGGGTTTCAGGTACATCCACGGTTTACATTGCGTGAGCGGAGACGGTAGCCGCGGCGGCAGCGGCGGCGTCGGCGGCGGCGGCGGAGGAGGAGGAGCCGGGGGCGGCGGCGGCGGCGGCGTCGGCGGCGGCGGAGGCGGAGGAGGAGGTGGGGGCGTTGGTACCGGTGCCGCCACGAGGTTGTTGCGGATCCGCAACCGCGGGAGCGCAGGCGGCGGCGGCGTCGGCGGCGGCGGCGGCGGCGGGCCCGGTGGGGCCGGAGTCGGAGTCGGAGCCGGGGGAGGCAACGACGAGCCCAGCCCCCAAGAGAGCCCCAGAGGGGGCAGCCCAAGGAGGGCCGCCCAAGGCATAGAGGTCGGCAACGGTGGGACCGGCGGTGGCGTCGGCGGCGGCGGCGTCGGCGGCGGCACCGCGCCTCAGGGTAACCACCATCACCACCACCTCCACCACCCGAGCAACCACCACCACCATCACCTGTATCACCTGAGCGCCAACGTCAGGCACACACGGCAAAAGCTACCCATCGCCAAGCAGTGCGCCCAGCATCGCCACCATCCTACACGCACCCACTACTATCGTCCCCACCGGGGCATGAACATGGGCCAAAAGATTTCAGGTACGGACATACCTTTATTTATTTACCGACCAGTCTCACGTTTGCCGCCTATCCTCGCTCCTCCTCTCTCTCTCTCTCTCTCTCTCTCTCTCTCTCTCTACGACTGCGCACAATAAGCGGCGCCTCTTTTTTCTTCCGACCTCTCCAAATTTCGACAAATTTACACACCGACCGAAGGAAAAAAACCCATTCTTTGCCTTTTACATTATTTTCCCTTTTAATTTAAAATTTTAATGTAAATGCTAATAGCACACTCCGGAATCCACCATTTATTCATAGACAACCGTCGGATTGCGCATCAATGATTTTAAAGAAATTCAATTTTTCGTCAAACAGTTTTTTTCCACTTTCAACGCCCAATTCTGTCCTTAAATTATTCATATTTTTGATGGACGCATTGAAGTGTTACGTGTTAAAAGAGTCACAATCGTGTTAAAATGCTAATTTCTTCTGCGTACAATAGTAATTATTTTTGCATTGTTTAAACAAATTAGGAAACATACAAAACATTTTTAGTTAATAATTACACGTGGAACATCTCAAAACAAATCGCCAGTCTAAATCTTTACTAAGGTTAATTTTCTACTTTAATCGCTGTTGTTGCTTTAAATTAGAATAGAATTGTAAAAAACAATAGAAAACGTATTAGCAATGGTTAGTACTTGGTTGGGCAACCATTACTGCTGCTTTTTTTTCCTCAGATATCTCAAAAAAATTCATTTCAACGGTATTTTATTATATAAAGTACCATTGTAACAGTAAACGGGTTTGCTTTTGAAACTTATGCAATTAAAACAATTTATATTCTTAATTTATAATAATATCCGATATATTCCTAAACATAAACATTACGTATGCGTGGGAAATTGTTTACCCCGGAGAACATTATGCAAACAAGAATGAAATAAAAATGAGGTATTCCTATGTGAACAATATTTTCGTACAAGGGCTGTAAAATTACTTTATTTACAGTGAGCAAAGAAACGTGCTAACTGCCTGGCAAACTTATTCCAATCACAAAGGCAGGAGAAAATTAAAAACGTTTTCTATAACTTGAAATATTCTTTTGTCTCTTGGGCTTCTTTCAACAAGTTTATTCGAAAGTTCATTCATTCGATAACCATCATAGATATCTGAGACGATTATTTCATATTAACGCGATAATGTATGGAAGTTGATAAAATAATAATAATAATCATTATTATTTTTATAGCAGTAGTAGTAGTAGCAGTAACAGTAGCAGTAGCAGTATCAGTAGTAGTAGTAGTGATAGTAGTGCTAAATAATAATAATAATAATAATAATAATACACCTAATAACAGCGATGATGATAATAATAATCGTTGGAAAAGCGAAGGAAATTGGAGCACGTAGTCTTCGGTATATTTTTTCCCTTCTTTATGCATTTGAAGCATGCGTACACTCCCATACGTAGAAGTAAATCGAGAATGTGTGTGTATATGAACTACGATACAGACAGTAGGTTGGGAAAAGGAGAAATATAGAGTAGGCAGTTGAATTTGTGAGTGGACTGGTTTTAGCTAGGGTCAAGGTCTTGGAGGGGTCCGTTTAAGCTACCTGCTTATACCTTAGGTAGACTGCAAGTAGGTTTCCTCCTCGTCTAGGGCTCGTCCTTTCTAGTAACCGCGAACCGAGCAGTGAACGTCGAGCTATAAAGAGAAGAGGAGGGGGTTCGGCAAGATAGAGTGAGAGAGAGAGAGACAGACAGAGAGACAGACAGACAGACAGAGATAGAGTGAGAGTGAGAGTGAGAGCAAGCGAGTGAGTTACTAAGCCGTTAAATCACATCCGTTCGTAGAATTTCGGCATCCTTTCTTCTTCACTCTCTTTATTTCTTCCCCTTTATTATCCTGCTCGGTATCCCCTCCATTGCCTTCAACCTTTAGCGAATCTCTATTTTTTTATCCATCGCCTCGCTCAACCTTCATTCCATGTTTCCTTAGTTACTGCAGCATCTCCACTTCGTCGCGATCAAGGGTGATCAATTTGAATCTGTAGATGCTTTGATACGAGGCTTAATTGAAGGCTAATAACAATTCAGCGAAATATTCAAACGGATGAGATAAATGAGGCAATAGCTACATTCCCCCACCCCTTACTTTAATAAACCAGAGCCGTAAAAAGTTCAGGCAAAATTGTCAAGTTCGAAATTTTGTTACCAATCGCGATCAGGGGGTTGGAAAGAAGTACAATATAGGAGAAATGATTGAATCGCGATCAAGTGTAGGTTAAACAATCGAACGCTTTTTGCAATAAATTCACCGGCAGATTCGCTTCCCTGAAATTTTGTATTGTGCTCGATAGAATTGATGTAACATCTTTCCTTACGTTTCTCCCTAACCAAACAACTGTCACCGTTTATGTGCTTGGTCTTAATAATTATATGCAAATAGTCGTCATCCAAATAATTAACACGGACTAGTTTGGAAACATAATTTGCTCTTGAACGCGAGGAGATCTTAGCAGAATGTAGTTTATCCGATTTACCGTCGCTCTACGAGCATTAATCTTGCAAATTATGCAGTTCTTGTGATCTCAGTTAACAAATGATGTATTTATGGACCAATGGCTATTTTCGTACGTAAAGATTAATTTAATCTCTAGTGTATTAAATTATAGGCGAGAGAAGGGGGAAAAAGTGTAAAAGGTACAGATTATTAGCGACAACGACGCCCATTGATGGGAAAATCGATCTCTGGGTAATCGAATACGGAAGCAATAAAAAGCCGTGATTGTGTACACTAATTACCCGGGAACTATCCAATGTGATGGGCATTGATAGAAAGTCGATTTGCAAAGCAAAGAATTGTTAATCATGAAATTTTGTTTTGTTTCGGAGAGATACGGTTAGCATTGATTTAGAAGTAATATTCTTAAAAAGTGTTTTGACATCGATTGGCATTTTCATTTAGCGCAAGTCACATTCTTTATGGCAGGCCTTCATGTATTTTATATTGCGTTTGAGATACCACACTTTTGTGCTTTTTTTCTATGACAGCTTTTTTCATTGTTTTTTTTTTATTACAAAGTTTCTGCAACTGCAGTCAAACATTAAATCATTTTTCTTTTGCGCGAAATCAACATTTAGTTAAAAAAAAATAGGGCGGCTCGATTATATATTTTTAAAGTTCCTTCAGTTGTCTTCTTTTAAAACATATTACACCTCAATATTTTATTTGATTACTGAGAAGCGAATATTTTATTTGATGTAAAATAATATCATACCTTCATTACCAATACGTATAAGAGCAATTGTTTGCATAATTCATTGAAGTCGTTGCGAAATAAGAACACTTTTAAATTACAAGAACGATAATTTATAAAAAACTAAATGAGGAAAAAAGGAAAAACAAGAACCATAAAGCGGTTTAATGACAGTTATAGGTTCAGGGTCGCGTTCTTGACTAGATTTACGCAAGTGTTGATCTATTACATCAGTTGAATATTTAATAAATCATGCGTAAGACAAAATTTTTTCATCGCAATAACGATTCTGGAGATTTTCTCTGACTCTCCGTCCTGTAGAAAATTCACGCGAGCCATGTTTTTTTCGTCTGACTCGGCGGTTGTCGGGTACGCGAAGGTCCTCGCATGGCTTAGCCTTTGCTCGTCGCCTTGTTGTAAAAGTAATGGAGAAGATCGTATAATGTAAAAACAGCATTGCATTGTCGTTTTGCATAGATTCAAAAAATTTAATTAGACTGGATTAACGTATTTGAAGCTCTGACACTTGGACCATTAATACTCGCTCATTTTTAGTAGTACGTTCTTCGTGAAAATCAAAGAGCTTGTCTAGGAATTTCAAAAGGTCATTGCATTGACATGACCTTACAACATAACTAGATTACCTTTTCCAAAGAAACAATCAAGTTAAATATGCATTTAAGAAATTAGGCCGTTTAAACAAATGAGTAAAAACTTGACTACATTTATTGCTAAATATTACTAGTGGTTACTACATATTGCTATTATGTATATTTATTAATATGCATTACTAGTCCACAGTCAAACACAGTTGGTAAAATGTATTCATTGCGAAGTCTATTATTGATATTTACTTTTAATTTTCATTGTACATAATACAGCAATAATACGTCAGATGTATTAACGAATATAGAGATGTAAAGAAGTTTTCTTGCTTTTGTTTGATAACAAAACATTGTGAACGTACGGGCTTTTAATTGCAATATTCAATGATAGATCATTGCCGGGAATTTACTCTTGAATAAAATTTTAGTCGTGTATAAATATTTTACTTATTTCGAACAATGAGACATCAATTTGCGATGGCCAATTTCAACAGGCTGTGAGAAATCCTACTTTCGATTATTGTAGCATTTGACAAAAAAGTATTGGCTTGCCGAGGCCCTCTTTATACGCTCCAAATAATATATAACCGACAGATCGCTGCTCATCGCTATCGTGGTTAAAATCTTTACGGTCGTCGTAGGCGACGAAAGTTCTCTATCGGCTTCTATCAATAAAGATTTGTCCAGCTAATTCTCGGATTAATCTGCAGGCACGTGGGCGAATAGCAGTGAGTGACTGGGAGGCAAGTTTTGCCCATACAGGTCCCAAAAGCTCTAGTCGGTGAAAATTTACGGTTCGCTGTGGCTACTACCTGACCGCTACCGCATTAGGTCCCTTTTTCTCGGTTGGTTTACAGAGAGATAGAGAGAGGGAGATGGATGGATGGAGATTTTTCCGTTGCCCAACGAGGAGGACTTTCTACTAGCTTTAGTGAACGGAATGGATGGGAATAGAGGAGGCCCGGGAAGGGCGACCGGCTGCGCGAGGATAGGCGGGTGGGATGGAGAGCGGCCCTTAAAGTTTAAGAAAAAGGCGTCAAAGGCAGGCGTACCTCCAATTTCCCTTTCCTCGACGAAGAAAAAGAAGAAACTCGGGTCATCCAGGACAGCTGCTCGGGGAAATAAGACCTCTGGTGCGTTCGCATCTATCCCAGCAGAGCCGGGGCCCGTTGCGTGTGAAGCAGGAGAGGCCTCTAGTGTCTCGGGCTCCGCCGCTCACGGATTCTCGCTACCTTGGCTCAAAAAATACCCTCGGCTCAGCCAACAGTTCAGTCCTGTGTTCGTCCTCGGCCATTGTGTGCCGCCTCGCTTCCATTCTTGGCTACGTTTCGGCTGCCTTTGCCGCTGTCTTTCCTCCCCTCTTCGCCCCCCCCCTCCACTCCCGCCCCGTTTTTCGGCTCAAGACCCAAATTTTGACTCGAGACGAGACTCCTCGTGCATTTCAATGCAACCCACTACTTGTCAAGTGTGCATTTGTGTACAGCGGGGAAGAGCATGCATTTTAAGCAAAATCGCAGCGCTCGCTTCCATTGTAGGAAAGCTTGCATTAGGCGATGCGAATCGTCGATGATCTAACTGCGAGGGCATAACGAACATTGTTACAGGGAGAATAATGCATTTGGGGCGGGGGAAGGGGGCAAATACGCGGTTGTTGTTTCTTCGACAGTTGAAGGCAACGTTGGCCTGTGCAGCTAAGGGCCAGTCGTTCCTCAGCGCCCTCTGCAGTTCGACGCGTCTGCTTCTTGTTTATCCTGACAATTACCGACAGTCCTAACCTATCCAACTCGCCACGTCCATCCCTTTTCTACCTTCTCCGCCAGCTCTGGAAACGCTCTCTCTCTCTCTCTCGAACTTTTGCCATTCCCCCCGGCCCCGGCCTTCTCCTCCGCCGCTCCTTATCGCTCTCTGCCTCATCTGTTTCGGCCACCCTGTCCAGCCCTTTCCCTCTAACCTCCCTCCCCTTGCCCGACCGCTGCGTACCACGCGCACAGACGCTCCGCGTTCACGCTCGCACGCACGTACAAGGCACACGCTCCGTTCTCCATCCCTCTCCCTCCCTTCCGCCCTCTCTCTCTCTCTCTCTCACTCGCTATTATGCCGCCGTCTCTTTCCCATCGAGTTTACCGAGGGACACAGCGTAAGAAGGGTTAAGATATTTACTCGAGGCGACGATTTTCAGTGATTCAGTCTCTAGTGTGTGATGTGATATCTAGTATCGCTGAAGGCAGTGAGAAAAGAGAAAGCTCGTGTCAACATGAGACAAGGTTGTCAACATAAACGCAAACGAATAACGGTGAAAACGAGACGGAAGATATTTCGAATTATCCGAACGAGAGGTAAATTAATTCGTTTATAAAATACTAAACGTCTCGGAGGTAGCGGGGCCTTGGCTAGAGCGGCTTTTCTTGGAAAATTTTATTCACTTGTTTTCTTCATTTCTTATTTCAAAGAAAGAATGCACTCTCCGTTTTGATTTGCGCTCGCAAAGTAATCACGTGCTCGGTGACTAAAATACATAGCTTAACCATTCTCGTACTCTGTCTTTTTGAGCCGTCGCAATTGTCCCCTCGGACACTAACCACCTGGATTATTAGCCAAATTTCGTTAGCTTTTGACTCTCTTCCCCCTCCCCCCAAAGCCCCCATTAGCAATCGAACAAACGAGAATTCGGCATAGTGTGATTTTTATTTTAAAAAGCAAAAAGACCACAAATCGTCACGATCGAGCGTATAAACAAGATTCGTATGCGAGACTGTCAATCTACGTTTGTTTGATACGAAATATATACATATATATAAGTGCGTTTGTGTATGTGTATTATTATTGTTATTATTATTATTGTTATTATTATTAATCGACACAATAACCACGTTATATCTGCTGTCAAATCGCCAATAACAAATACGAAGTAAGCAATGGATAGTCAGTTGCACGGGCAAAGGTGATACTCTCTTCTGGGCGAATTTTCCAATGGACACTTGCAGATGTGCCATTGTGCCCGGACTCCTCGGCGGCTCTCGAGCAATTATTCCGTGCCGGCAGGCCGTTTAAAACGTCGTCGCCCCGTGAAATTCCAGGAGCCGAGCAGAGGAGATACATATATATATATATATATATAGATATAGGCGCAACGCTTGGGAATTGATAATCGAAAGCGAGCGCGCGAGCTCGAGGGGGGAAGCCGAGGCAGGCCGATTAAAAAAAAAAAAAAAAAAAAAAATTAACAGGACAATCGATGAGGCGCGCGCGAGCGAATGAATATAATACGCCGGGTAATAATATGCCGAGGAGGAAGAAGGTGGCTTGAAGGGGGGGGGGAGAGGCCAGGTGTGGCCAAAGTCACGAGGAGGAGCGCGCAAGGCCGCCGGAGGAGGGAGGAGAGGAGAGCCGATCGGGAGACGAAGTAGCGCTAGAGTCGGCGGAGAGGAGGAGGGGCCCGATGTCTCGAGGCACATTGAACACATGCGCTTGGCTAGAATGTAACTCAAGGCCCGGCTCATCTGTCACATTGCAGGTGGCGTAAAAAGCGTATCGCGCGAAAGCGGTGCTGGCACAGGAGGCGGAGTCGGGGTCGGCGGTGGAGCCGCGGCCTACAAGTCGGTGGTGCCACGCGAATTGGCCCAGCACTTCTCCAGACCGGCGCGCCTCGATGTGCTGCTGGACATGCCGCCCGCCTCGCGGGAAACGCAAACTCACCACAGCTGGAATGCCGACGACCGGAGCCTGAACATATTCGTCAAGGTACGTACCGCGAGGGGCTCCTCTTTCCCGTCGGGAGCAGCCCCCCACCCACCCTCTCTCTCCCCCGTTCCCCGGACTAGCGACCGACCTCGCGAGATCCCTGGCTCGGTCCTTGACTTGCTCGAGCCCTCCGAGCGAAGGCTCCGGCCTTTGCGCCAAAGGGAGGACTGCCGAGAAAGGTGTAACGTTGTCGTTTTTTGTTCTTATCATTTCAGGAGGACGACAAATTGACGTTTCACCGACATCCAGTAGCGCAAAGTACGGACTGCATACGAGGGAAGGTGGGCTACACGAAGGGCATGCACGTGTGGGAGCTCCACTGGAGCACAAGGCAACGCGGCACGCACGCCGTCGTCGGGGTGGCAACGGCGGACGCTCCGCTCCACAGCGTCGGCTATCAGAGTCTCGTGGGTAACAACGAGCTCAGCTGGGGCTGGGACCTCGGCAGGAATAAGCTTTACCACGACTCGAAGAACAACAACGGGGTCACATATCCTGCCCTCCTCAAGCCGGAAGAGTCATTCATCGTTCCTGACAAATTCTTGGGTTAGTCTCCGGCCCCGGCTCCCGCGGACGATCGCGTCCCGGGCTGCACCGGGTGCGAGCGCGCGACGACCTCCGCGCGACCCGCCGCAGCGTCTAACCCGGGGCATATCGTCCCTTTCTCTTTTCGCAGTTGTGCTCGATATGGACGAGGGTACGTTAGCGTTCGTTGTAGAAGGCCAGTACCTGGGTGTAGCGTTTAGAGGTCTCAAAGGCAGAAAGCTATATCCTATTGTTTCGGCGGTCTGGGGCCATTGCGAGATTACCATGAAATACATCGGTGGCCTTGATCGTAAGAATCCTTTGCTATTGTTATCCCTGCGGAGGCGGCACTTGCCGGTGCCCTCGCCGCCGGGGCCTCGCCGTCCTTGGCCGATGACCAATTCTAACCTGCCTCCTGCCTTGATTTCAGCCGAGCCATTGCCTCTCATGGACCTTTGCCGGCGAGTTATTCGACAGCGAATCGGCAAAGAGCGGCTGGAGGAGAAAATTAACGAATTGAACCTGCCACTAGCTATGAAGACTTATCTCCTGTATAGAGACAGGAGGTAACCGCAAACTAGTGCTTTCTGAGACGCCACATCGACTACGATCACGATTAATATGACTACGATAACCATGCGACATCGTTGAACTACAATACACAGGGGACCCGCCGAACCCCTCGTATGCCATCGAGCAAAGCCCACCGACAGCTGCGTGTCTCTTTTATTATATAGAAGGAAAAAAAAAAAATGAAAAAAGAAAAAAGGAAAATGCGAATATTAAGTACAAAAGGATTTCAGAATCGCTTAATCATCAGTGATCGCTGAAGCAAATAACGAACCCCTGAGTCTAGCGAGCTTTTCTCGCAAATGACTTATAATATTTTGGTTCGGTAAACGATTTTTCAAATAAAAGGCGAGCTTAGAAAATTATTAGATA
The DNA here is from genome assembly GCA_018907135.1 of Kradibia gibbosae. Lineage (NCBI taxonomy): Eukaryota > Metazoa > Arthropoda > Insecta > Hymenoptera > Agaonidae > Kradibia > Kradibia gibbosae. Next base: position 3,260,795 of record JACCHX010000006.1, on the reverse strand, counting down.
ATATTATTGTTTTGTGTTTTCCATGAGCGATTAAAATCGTGGAATCTTTATTGCTTGTTGAGATAAATGGCGAGTCTCGCTGATTTCTTATTTTCCTTTTTTTTTTTATGTTAAAATATTACATTTGTTATAGAGTTAGGCAGAGCGAAACTATGTAGCGCAAATCTAGTTTAAAGAAGTAATGCGCTGGAAAAAAAAAATTAAATTCCAATTAGAAGAATAGGTATACTAGAGACACGACGCGCGGTGAGAATTCGTGTGATCTTGGCGGTGCTTCAAGATTGGCCAGTAAAATGTTAGACTTAGTCGAGCCTGGAGACCAAATGGATCTACGAATTACCTTCTCCCCACACTAAAAATTCAGGGCTTATGCTCTAGTCCAGCATGACGAATGGGTGAGGATTAAAGAAAAAAAAAAAAAAAAAAAAAATTATAATTACGGAGAACAAAAGATGTTTGTCAAGAGCAAAGCAAAAAACGAGATAGACATTTATGTTGAGTAAGACAATTGCTAATTAATTACACAAAATATGTGAAAGATGTGTGTATGCAGTAATGAAAAGCCAGTCAAACAAATAGCCATCTTTCAACGAAATTGATTTTTAAATCATTTTTTTAAAGCATGCTAGATATAACAAGATATAACAGTGATGTGCGTGCATCGTAGATGAACCGAATTTTTCGATATAGGCGAAGAGATTTCTGAATTTAATAAAGCAGTGTCTGTGTGTCATGCTTTCATTTTTTTTTTTTTTTTTTTTTTTTTTTTTATTCTTTTTATTTCTTTTGTTTAATACTTTCTCTTTACGTGACTCGTGTAGCAATTTGTGGATTCGTGGTATTAATCTCGTCGTTTTCATTGTCTAATAATAATAATAAAAAAAAAAAAAAAAAAAAAAAAAAAAATCTGTAGGTTTGTACTTCTTTCAGGAAAAATAAAATGATTGTCAAATTTTTGAGAGCGCTTAATACTAGGACGCAATGCTATCTTAACAATCAAGTGGTTTAGCTGGCCGTATGAATAAAGTATTGGCAGAGAAATTCCAAACACGAATTAAAACTGTCAATAATAATTTTTAAAAGTGCGACATGAAAACGACGACGATAGAAGTAACGGTGACGATGGATACAATGATGATTAAGCGATAATAATGGTGATGAACGTCGATAATAATTATATCAGGCGTGTAACTATACTATACTATTAGCATGACAACTTATGACTGGTCTGTCTAGATAATATCTTTATTCTTACGTTTTCGTCGTTCGATTTAAACCAGAAAATTGTAAAACGTAAGAAATAAGCCGCAAATTGGTCTCGTAAGGTGTACATAGATACGTTATAACATTTGTCTTCTCGACGATGAAGCGATTATTTCATAATAATTCATCTTTCGCTGCTTTGCGATTTCAAGCAGATTAATAAGTACATAAGTATTGAATTGTTCGGGTCTTCAGTATTGCTGATTTCTGAACTTTAGAAGAAAAAAAAAGCATTATTCATTTTTTGGAAATACTTTCGGCCAACGATTTTCCTTCGTAACAGAAATAGAAAATCGTTAAAGCGAAGAAGTGGATTCTCTTATTTCACGGACTACTTGCAATTAAGTTTCTTCGTGTTTATGACATTCCCAGTTTCTTTCACCTGACCGATTGTATAATTTATTACCAAACCTTCCGAAAATTAATCTACGCACATGTTTATAAGTAGTCGTTGTTCGAGACCGAATGCTCGTAACGTGTCGCGTCTTCCAAATCGTTTAGTTCGTTTTTCACTAATTATTTATTTTTACTATTACTATTTTTTTAATAGACTTAATAAAAACAAAATAATAAAAAATTTGAATGAAATCATTAATGCGCGTTTGATACTGTATATTTTTTATTTCTTACACACTAATATTCTTTTCCAGAACAAAAATACAAGCCTGTGAAAAAAAATAAATAAATAATAACTTCCCATTGTTTCCGATAGAACAAATTCATATTAAGAAACGTGACCACTCATAACTTGTCGTATTTTATATAAATGAACGTGAGGAGAATTGAAGCTCAGCTCGTGCGATACCAATCGCAGAGCAGATTTCTTGATTGTGGCAATGAATTTAGTAAGATTTTGCAAGCCTAAAAAGGAAAGCAGATAATTGTCATAAATTTTAAGGTGAATAGAAAAAAAAAAGAGACGTGAATGCTAAGATCATTATAAATTTATTATTATAATAAACATCAAAGGGTTTGCAATAATGAAATGGAAAATTGTGTTGAGGATAATATTTTATAATATCCGGGCATGTGTCACGTTTCGAGCATACTGAACAGAACAAATAGCATTAGAACGTTGTACATATTATTATTGATAATATTAATATTATTATATCAATTTATAGTTTAATTGATTAAGCGACTATCGTGTTAGTCGGCATAGTGTGGATTCATTTTATACAGTAAGCTCGACGATCGATTAAACCATTTAGGACTATGATTTTCGAGCTCGGACAAACTTGTGTAAACGTCAAATGAATTTGTTTAACGCATAAAATTGTACGCTTCCTTCTTGATGTGGGAAAAGAAAATCATAAAAGAAGAACAAATCTGGAATAGTGAGGTGAAATTTCGATAAAGGGAAAACGATTCGAGAGAAAGATTAAAGTAACAAGATATTTCTCAGCCAATAACTTTTAATGCATTGATGATTACAGTTAGTAATGATGACAATTTAAAGATAATAAACGACTATGAAAGTAAACAAGTGTTTTTATACCAGAAAGACTCAAGCTTTTGATTTCTTAATTCTACAATTAAAATACTGAGCCTCGTTTTCTCTTTCTCTCTTTTGCCTCCTCTGCATCTTCTCTCTCTCTCTCTCTCTCTCTCTCTCTCTTCCCTCCTCTCTCTTTCTCTCTCTCTTTCTCTCCTTTATTTAGTTAACATACGTCCGTTATTTCTTTTCTGAACCAATACCAGTCATTTCAGACTCCGAGCTCTTCGATGCCTCGATCTTGGTCTTACTTAGATAATTTCGCATTTGCCAGAGATACTCGTCTTGCGTGAAAAGTGACGGACGTGCGTTTACTTAGAAATTATGATTAAAATAACGAAAATAAAAGCAAATATTATTAGACCACTTCACGTACTTTGTTTAGAAGTTCGATTCGTCGAAAGGAACAGTGCCATTCTCGCGAAGTGACCAACTCGCGCTTGGATCCGATGAGTTCAGGTCAATATTGATATGTGGGCATCGTCTCTAAACCGACAGTGTGGCTTTTCCCTTTCTAAAACGGAAGTTTTTAAGACCTGAATCAAGCGAGTCTAACGCGAGTGAGGCCAGTGTTTCTGGAGCTTGTATATAGTAATAATTTTGTATCGATATCTAATGACATAACTGCCGGATGAGAAGAAGGAGCTAAGCGCGATAATATCGCTAGAAGAAAATAAAATGAAAATTGATGTGCGAATAATTGAAGACGATAGCGTGCGTGCGAATGAAAAGTGTCAATTCTTTTAAAACGAATACTGACAATTTGGCGTGCACTGCTTCGTTAAATAGAAGAGGACAAAGAAACAAATAAACGAACACTTATACATGTATTTGCGCGCCAAAGATTTTATTTCGATATATAACATATTAAAGCAATCAAAAGATACTTTTTTCCATTTGTAACGATATTTTAAATTTCTATCTTTCTTTATCTGTCTTATTGCTTACTTTTTTTTTTCATTTTTTTTTTTCTTTCATTTTTTACTAATGAAGGTACTGAAGGCCGAATTCAGGCATTTATATTTTTGTTATATGTTGTGAGGTTTTTTGCGATTTATAATAAAGAAACTTCTTTACGCGTTTATCATCTTCAATTTATTTACTCCGTTGGCTTTTTTAAATTTATAATTCGCAGTCTTTCCTTCAGTTTCCCATTTTACTACTCTCTTATCACCTACTATCAAGTATGATAATTATATATGATTGAAAGCTCAATTATTACATTGATACTGGAACATGATTTTTGAGATGACGATTAAACGCGGCGATCATACAGGAACGATCGAGTCGTATTTTAACGCACAAGTGACTTGTGGCTGATAAAAAACGCCTTGGCTTCAAATGAATTGGAGCGTTTTTTCGCCCAAAATCAAAGTGCTAACGCAATTGCAAAACGATAGATTTTCTAATTATTGCCCGATGCAAGGCGAGTTCTTTGTCAAAGGTGACTCGAAGGATCAACAAAAAAGGAAGATTAATAATCACTTGCGAATAATTAAATTAAAAATAAAAGGTTAAATTGCTGGATAGCTCTCCGTAACTCCATTTTCGATCTACAATTGTATGCGTTTGACTATTTCTTTGTGTTTATAAGCCTGGACTATTGCAACAAGCGATCTCATCGTCTATGATTAAGTTATATAAAAAGCGTCTTAGCGAGGTATAATTGCTGTATAGCGCGACGATACGGAGCAATGGAGAACTTATAAATACGTAATGCCTTAATGTTATGAACGATAATAATTATAGTGTTATGTAATTAGTTAACGAGGGAAGATTGAAGTACCAGCGCAATTTTATCATTGTCTCCATTATTGTTTTCATTCGTGATTTGATATTTTTTATATAATGTAATATTATTCCAAGTGAGAGTGTGAATGCAAGATAGGCACGTGAATATGTGGATAAAGCAAATGAATTAAAGAGTGAGAGAGCGTTAAGTGCGTAGAGAGCAGACTGTGCTGTCTAAAATAGTTCAGGCTGGATGTCGATGTTTGTAGCTATAAAAACAAGCAAAACAACGTATTGTAATTAAAAATTGAGAAACCATTAATCGGCTTGTATTCATTTAAAAAAAAAATTACTTTAACCACCGACGCATAATTTTTACCACTCGCATGCCGAGGCTTTTCGTTTATTTTCACAACTCTCTCGGCGCTTCAAAGCTCACAAGGCGTTGCGCGCTACGCTTATCCAAGCACAATCGATTATTTCCTAATAGTTTGGCAAATTATCATTTAAAAATCATTACTCAACAACGCTATTAGCGACAATAAATATCGTCTCCATAATGTAAACAAACAAGGCGAGGATGGTGTTAGTGTTCCCGGCTGTGCTTCTAAATAATGATCCTGCTAAATTTTCATAAGAAATGTTATTTTATCACGATTAAGCCCCCGTAGTAATAAGCGCGCTTATCAAACTTTACACATTACACGTTCTTTACTTCTCGTCCCCCTGATTTTTATTTATTTTTTATATTTATTCCCGTCCGTCATCCGTCATCGTCTCTCATGGGCTTTCAGAGCCGCAATTCCGCCGCATAAAGAATATCGCAATCTTCGGCTCTGAATCCAGCCTTGGGCAGCATCGTCAATAATGCGGCTCCAGTCGGGTGACAAATTTCTTTTGCGATCCTGTGCGATATGCCTGCGTCAAACAGTCGTACAAATATTTCAACGATTATTCAAGTAGATAATACAATAGTTTTTTTTTCATTATTAGCATTATTATTATTATTATTATTATTATTATTTCTTTTATCACAATCATCATTATTGTTATTAATTATTTATCAGTTCCTGTTGTATTGAGTAGTGGCGGAAAGTCTACAATCATAAATATTACAAACATCAAATTCATAAACTTAAATGTGAATGAAGCTTATTTAATCTAATACTAAGAGCGGAGATGCTAAATAAAAACAACTTTTTTTTTAATAAAAATTAATGAGAAATCGTAGGAAGGGATGATTCGATCATGATCGTGTCGTTGCATTTCAAAATTAAATAAGGGACCATGTAATACAAGATACTATAAAAATATGCGATGTGAATTTTTTTCTTACATGCATGAAAACGGTTGAGAATAAGGCTGCTTTTTTACTTTTTTTTTAGAATTAGGGACATTTTTACCTCGATAACCATCGTGACTCGTATCGCGAAAGTTGCATTCAACGCATCCCTAGGGCCAGGCGTTTTTGGAAGGATATACTCAATACCGGATAAGGATCCGTCCCGCCTTAAGAGTTTTTACATAAACTTATTTCGACAGTTGAATCGATGCTACGTCGCTGTTATCGAACAATAGTACTTTTATGGCTTTGAAGATATGCAATTCGATGTGTTTCAATTGAATCCGCACGAGCCTTGTAAGCACACGATAGTGGAAAATAAAGCTTCGCTCGGGATTTAGATTAATTACTTAAGTCAGGAGCAGATTTACAATTTTTATTTAAATTAATATTATAAATACGCTGCTGCTATCGAAGCCTTTAACGATAAGTTGCATAATATATACCTACGCAGGATAATAACGATTGTACGCGAATGTGGAAGCTTTACATTAAGATTGTCTTCAAAGCGTTTTAATACAATCGAATAAAGACAAATTTGTTTAAAACATATATATCTTGAAACACAAACTTTTTTGGAAAAGCTCAAAAAATGAGGCGAATTCGTAAATTACGTTAAATACTTGGCGACGATTCCACCAAAGAACATCCACCTTCAAAGCCGATTCTACTTCCGAAGCCTGTAATAACGAGTCTATGTCGCTTTAAGCTTGCTTTAATTAGCATACGTGACTGATTGCCCAAAATAAACGTGAGGTATTTAAGCACATAGGGAGGTAAGGTGTATTGTGGATTTATCTTTCAGTTAAAAGCTAATTGAATATTCAGTTGAATCTTTATTGTATTATGCCAACGAAGACTTAACCCATCGGGAAAATTAAAACAATATAAAATTACTGATATTTTTTTAACCTCGGCCGAGAAAATGATTAATTGAAAAAAACTCTTCGATTCACTAATCAGTTCAACTAATTTTGGTACAACTCAAATGCCATTGGATCTTATTGCATGTGAGCTACCGTGTGTCGTATACACATGTCAGATAAGAATTTAACTAATCTGATTTTACAGTAAACAATGTAATCATTATCGATACTTGTAGTTCACCTGCTTACTAGCGTTGCATCGACTAACTTTGTTGACACCAGTTTTCTTATTGTCGTGAAATCCTATTATTGGATCAATAACATGCTTGTGTTGCCTTAAACAATTTTATGATTGGCGATGAATTTTTAGAGAACTCAAATTCTTATCTGATATATTTTTTATGGGTACAGTTAAATGTTGAATGTTAAAAAAGGGCATAAACAAATTTCAGAGAAACGGTAGAAACTTAAATAGAGTTCAGTATAATAACTCGAATTGATAATAATTACCAAGTCAAAAGTCACAAAAGTAAATTCATTAAAATTACTAAATATTCATTCGGATGAATTTATTAATTAGGTTGCGCATTTACTTTTATTTACATATTTACAGTATCATCACTTTTATTATTAATGAAAATCTTATTCTATTTTTTGGCCAAGTGCTTATATTTTAAATTTAATTAAATTACAGAAAAAATTTATTTTTCAGTTATTTTATTTTATTAAATTAATAAAAGACTTTTTAAATTTATCATGTTGCTGTTATAGTTGTTTCTGTCACTACTATTGTTTTACTATTATTATTATCACCATAATTATAGTTTAATTACAGTATTAAAAAATTAATATATTACTAACTTTATTATAAATAACAATTAAAATATTGCATTTTTTTGGTTTCGTTTAAAGTTTAACTAAAATATCTTTATACGCTTAATAAAAACTTTTTTTCTTTTTACTCAAACTTTTAAAGATGTGTATTAACAAATTTTATATTTGATATTTTGTTATTCCCGTATTGAATTGAAATATGAAATATTACAATTTACAGAATTCCAACAGTTTATGTTGGACTGTGGTAGAAAAAGTGCAATATTTAAAAAAAAAAAAAGTGAAAACTATTATAAAATTATTGCATTTTAGAAAATTAATTTATTCCATATATAATTAAAGTGTTTAAATTTTACGGAAATATTTTAAAAAGAATTTTCAATATTCAGGAATCAGCGAATAGTATTTTTCTCAAATTCTAAAATGTTAAATTCCAGCTTTTGGACATTTGATAAAATATCTTCAATTTATAAATGTCTACTCGTATAAATAGAGTGACAGGTCTCTATTTTGTACTAAAGGCTAAAACATGAAAAATCCGCCCAGTTGTCATAAAAAAACAAGGGTAAAAATGGAATTGAGTAACACGTTATTAGCCGCAGAGTAATGGCCAAGTTTACCGATGTATCGAATTGAGTGATATGCATCTTCAAACTAGTATTTTTTTTATTTATTATACACGATTCTACATTTTTGTTTCCAAGTATTTTCGTCCTGATAAAAAATTTATTACAGAGATATTTTATATCTACATTAACCCATGATGGGCATCATCACATACCAAATTTATACCTCAATGGTAATGGCCTGATTTTTTGAAATCTGTTTTATTTACTTTTTTTATATATAATATAATTAAATATTTCCTTTATCATATGTACTCAATCATTTATATTAAACCATTGTGTTATGCGCCTTTAAAATTTATGTTTGCTTATAATTTCCGAAACTATACAAGTTTTGAACCTTATTTACGGAAAAAAAACTGTTTGCTTTTGAAAAAATGTGTCTAGTTTACAGTAAAACACAGTTACAAAAGTTATTCCTTCCGTATTTAATTCCACCGTCATTCTTCTATTTGTTCCTGAACAACACTAGGTTTTAACAATAATACTTTGCTGTCAAATATTAGCATTACAATCATTAGCTGGAAATACCATTGGGCCGAATTCCATCGGAGTCACAGTATCTCGCTTTCTTCTGTTTGACAGGACCTCCACCAATGCATCCTTGTGTCTAGTCGATATTATGGAATTCTGGATAATTGCAATGAGCAGCAGTAATCCAATGAAGCTAACGATGACGAAGTGTTTCGTTGTTGGAACGAGGGAGGAATCGATCGATGATTGAGGCACTGGATAAGCGTATCCTGACACAAGAGGATAGGCGTAGTGCTCGCTGCGATATTCGTTCGTGGATGCTGCCAAATGATTACCTGTAAATTCGGATTGTCCTCTAAATGTCGATTACGGACGGGGAGTAAATTTATTTCGAGTAAGGCATTGCTCGAGTATTTTGATGCTTAGAGGGAGGCAAAGCGGCGATCCGCGTTGGATCCGAGTACGCGAGCAGCGGATAAAAATCCAGCCCAAGGAGCTCGCGCTTCGGACTGAGGGGGGGGGAGGAGGGGGCGGGGGCGAGAGTTTGGGCAACGGGTGATCCGCGAGCGGGTCCGGTGCCCCGGGATCAGCCGGCGGAAGGGTCGAAAGGGAGCCGAGGGTCGCGCGTTACCGGGTAGGTAGTAGCTGGCCAGGGCCGAGGGCCGCGAATTCGGGGGGCTCGGGTGGGAGAGCACTGGCATGGGTTCCGGTTGTCTCGGCGACCATGATTCGATTTTGGTCTCCTCCCGCGTCGCCGGGGCCATCGAGCGGTTGCTCGGGAGCTCCCCCGAGAGGCCCTGGACGGAAGACGCGGGATCGACGCCCTGAGCCGGCATCGCGAGGAGGAGCAGCAGCAGCGGCAGCGGATGATGCATCCCCTCCATGGGGGCTCCTATTCCAGCTCCCTTGCAACGGCTCCTTTCGAGCAGGGTCGCGCCCCGATTAAATTTTTCAGCCCCGCAGCCTATTCCCGTGCCCCCTCCTCCCGCCGCTCTTCCCGGCTACGCCCTTACTAGGCGCTATCCAGACGAACCGCGAGGCAATCCGCGAGCGAACGGCGCCTCGGTGATTGGCGACTGCAGCGAGACTGAGCCGAGCCCGGCACCGAGTCCTCGGCTGCACTCGAATTATATTTAATTCGCTAGTGGATCATCCGCTTCGCTGACTCGGATGACGAGTTAACCAGCTAAGGTACCGTTAATAGTGCGAGAGGAGCCATTATCCGAGCGGTTGGCTTCTATAAGGATCGGCCGAAATACATTATTGGCCGAGCATCTCAATGCCTCGTGGCCGGTTACTGTGCAACTATGAATTTTTACATGGTTAATTCAAGGCCTTTAATGAAATTTTCAATTTTATTCAATTTGCCTGCCTCGTAGCCAAACAAAAGAGCCTGCCTTTGACGATCTTATTAAAAATATCATTTCGACACTTTTCGTTCTTTGTAAGCCTAGACTTCCTAGTCCTCCGACTATTGTAATTGTTTTTGTATCGCACCACAATTTCAATTATTAAAATACAATTGTTTCTAATCATTTCTAATCTTTAGTGTCGAGATTGCACAACGAGCCTTGATTGTCTCGTTATCTGTTCTCCGATTTGGTAACTCTCCCATTTTTTATCACATTAATTCGACATTTGCTTTATCAAAGCCTTAAAATCTTAACTTGGTTTTCTTTGTTTTGTCTTTCAATCTCTTGCGCAATAAATGTTTCATTAATTGAATTTTCTACTGAAACATCTTGATTATTGTAACGGCACCTGATTCTTTTTTATGCACACAATTCAGATAATGTCCTTATTATGATCTCTCAATGGTTCTTCTAATCTTAAATTTTTTTCTTAACGAATTTTTCAGTATATACCATTGATTAAAAAACAGTTCGATTTAAATTTAAAATGCCCATTTTCATATCTTTTGCTGCACGGTTTAACCATTTTTCTACGTTCTAATTTTCTACATTGATACCGAATAAATCTAGGCTTTCCATAATGGACTAAAAACTTTTACCTTATTTTCATTACTTAGAAAATAATCTTTTTGAATAGTGCTTCATTGCAATCCGTATCTTCTAATGCCCCTTTTTCATCCATTTTAATACTTCATATTCATGCACTTCTATTTTATTTATTTATTAAGCATTTTATTCAGATACATTTAAAGTTTATGTTTTCGCTAATTTTTCTTTTCTTTAAAAGACAATTTTCATTTTTTGCGTATTTTTAAAATTATATTTAAAATCAATTGGATATTTCTATTATTTCTCAGGTAATTTTAAATCGCTAACAATATTATACCATTTGTATATTAATTTTATTTCTATATATATATATAAATATTATTTAATTGAAATATTGTATTCTCGGATAAATAAATTACGTATTTAAATGATATTTTGATTATGTATATTTACCTCTTCAAAAGATTATCCAGTAATCATGTATAAAAAAATTTAATATATTCTTTGCATCGATAATTTTATTTTTTTTTTTTTAATTTTAAATAAAACGATGTAATATATTAAAACTTAATTTATTCATAATAATTTTTATGTTTTTTTGTACTAAAATATATTTTTTTTTTTGAAAACAGAATTCAAGCATTGCGATAAAATAAATTGACCGTTACAACAAAGTCATCTAAAGAAAGCAGTGTAGTATTGTATAAAAAATGAATTCATATGATAAATTTTTTTTATTTTTAAAGAAAAAAAAAAATAATTATCACCGCATTTTAACGCGTTAAAGTAATTTTAATGTAATCTCATTTTAAAATATTGCCAATGTTCGTAATATCTATTTTAGAATCAACATTAATAATCGTGGATAGATAATGCATAAGTTGTATAAAAAGGCATTTTTTTGGAAGCAATTTTAATGCACCATTGCTTAGTAATTTATTATTGCACAGTAGTGCAAAAGTCCTCTTATTGTGCGTGCTAATAGGTAATTACGTTGGTTAAGTTTTATCCGTTAAAGCAGTAGGACGCGAAAAACCCAATGCGAAATAATCACACGAGTGATAGAATGTAAGGCGAATAAAAACAACGAAGATAGTAATGGAAAGAAGGCAAGAGTATCAGCATCGAGTAAGTAGTTACATTTACGCGTAGCGAGCGAATTTCCAGGCAAATTGAGCAAAGCAAAAAAAAAAAAAAAAAAAGAACGAAGGAAAAAAAAACACCACGTAATACGCAGGATGCGTAATGTTATAGAGAGATTGCGGCACACGTAAAAAAGAGCGCACGAAGAAAGAAGCCGCCTGTAAAATGGAGAGAGAGGACTCAAGAGGAGGCTAATGAGGAGCGGGCGCTTGAGCTGTAATAAAATAATTATGTAAATCGAGAAAAGCGTTGCTTCCACCAGAGAGAGAGAGAGAGAGAGAGAGAGGAAAAAAAAAAAAAAAAGAAAAAAAGCCAAGAGATAAATGTGGCGTGGTGCGAGCGCGTTGATTTTGCACGCGACGACTCGGGGTTGCTATGACGATGGGAGCGAGCATTGCCCGGGGCTTTGTCTGTCTGCGGCTGCCATCAAGGGGATGTCCCGCTTTCCCTCTTCCTGTCTCTCTCTCCTCTCTCTCTTGCTCTCTCTCCCCCCGTCTCTCTGTTTAATTTTACTTTTTTTCTTCTTCTTCTTCTTCTTCTTTTTTTCAAGCACCCCAATGCACCAGACATTCGTATCTTTTCATCAGCTGTACCGAGCGCAAGGTTATGATGCCCGAGAAAGCAAAGCCTTTACCTACATACAGTCGTTCTTCCGTGTCGATTTTGCCAAGCGTTTTGCTCTTGCACTTGCTCTCTTTTTCCTCTCGACTCAAGCTATTAAAGGAGATTTGTCCTCTTCAAGCACATGGAAAAGGCTCTCTGGCTCTTGGAAACAGAGTCGAGACGTAATTATCTTAGTCACTTATGCTCTACGTGGAGTCCCAAAATAAGAGGAGTCGTTAAGTTTTATTCGCTCCTCGAGTACTGGATTATCATGAAAAAGAACAGAACCAAGCGAGCATTTTAGTTGCATATTCCGTCGCGTATTCCATTTAGTATTATCATCGTCATCGTCATCGTCATCGTCATTATTATTATTATTATTTTTATCATTATAAATATTACAAGCGCGAAATTGTACAATAGCTCGTACCGATGATATCGAAAATATAAAAATATACTTCTGTTAAGAGTTACGAATTTCAAAAACGGCAGTCGGTACTTTATACTACAGACTTATAAACGGTTATCGCAAATTATTTACTACCCTTATATCGACACTAAAGCGAATTAACCAAAAATGGGGAAGCAATTTCCTTTAAATCGTTACGAATAATTTTTTGCGAACGCACTTAATGGATGACCCGGTCTATCTATTCAATCGATCCAACGAAAAAATCAATACCAAATTTTTCTTAGGTGCTTTAATTCTCGATATGCACCCGAGCGTGTAACATATAAAGCATTGTCTTTATTTTTGGCCTGGAGACTGAGGCGAACTTTTCACACCGCCCCTCCTAGTGTTTCCCGAACATTAATAATACTCGTGAATTGAGGTTGAATAGCCAGGGTAAAATATCGGATAACTTTCGCTAGCTAAGATAGTTCGTGTAATACTTATCGCACGAAGGTGATACAAGCGAAAGTTAGTATTTTTTCAGTATACCTTGTTCCTTACCAAGCCTCCGCCTCTATTGTCGTATGTTCTTAGCTCTCAAAAATAAAATACATAATTCTTTTTCCAATCATGTTTGTTGGCTACATTTTTCATATATTAGAGTCTCATTCAAATCAATGGGCTTGTCATTGATAATGCTTAATTATATAATTTTAGGCATCGATCTCGCATCGTAGAACACAGGATGAGCTTATTTTTTATTCATTGTGAACGGCACCGTGAAAAACGAAACGATCGCCATTACAGTTATACACGTGAAAAAAAAAGTAGAATGTTTGGCTGAGGTAGCGATACACCGTAGGCGACACGACTAATTTAACGGCGAAATAGGCTGCATAGAATAATGCAGACAAGAGAGCGGCATAGCCGAGTTGTTATTAAACGACCTCGTGATATTGACATGGTTTATATATATATGTATATACATATAATAGGGAAAGCTTCACGAATGTCGGACATTTTTGTCACGCCTCGGGAAAGATTATTCCAAAGGGGGTTAGGAGGAGGAGGAGGAGGAGGAGGAGTTGCCTGGCGCTCGGCTGATCTATTCGACTTATTACTACTGATGCTATAGTTGTGGCGCCAGTCTTTGCACGGAAGGTGCGACCTCGTTGTTTTTTTATTTTTTAAATTAATTTCTTACATTTCACATTGGGTTAAGCTCTTGTTTTACGGTTTATTATTGCCGTACGTAATTCGAGCGCAAAGCATCGCGTGTAAACCGTAAGAAATTTATACAATAAATGCTGGGCGTGAGATGTTAAGGAAGCAACCGATAGATTCGTGCAAGTCTCGTCAAAAAAATATTATTATAACAAACCTATTCTAACAACGCTATTTCAACAAAATACATACACATTTATCAATTCATCGAATAGCTATTGGCATATAATGCTTGAATTAAGTACTTACAAGTTTTACAGTACGTTTACTTAAATTCGTTCAATTATTAGAGAACAACGATTGTACATTTTAAAATTCAAGCGTTCCTAAAAATATACATTACAGTTATAAATTATAACGCTTATGAACATTTTTTGAATAATTTAATAGATTCTAATAGTTATTTATCGATCCTAGTCTTAACTGCAGTTGTTACAACATACTTCGGTTCAGGATGAGCTTCTCTACATTCATCTCACGACTTTAATCTTCTGCATTAAAAGAATTCCTTGACGATGAAACTCGAATAGCGAAATAGTCAAAATATCAAGAAAGCGAAGAAATAATCAAGCACTTTTAGAGTACTGTTATTCAACATTTATTTGAACGAGATTAAAATAAAGTCTCGTGCTTTTGTTTAATGCAGTCATAATACGCATGTACTTGTGTAGAAAAAAGTATACGAGTGTATATGATAATATATAAAAGCAATCATATGACAACGACCTAAATTACTCTTTATTCGCCCGAGAGAACTGAATAAGACTTTTCTGTGCTTCTATTTGTAAATGATGAAAAACTTATGAGCATACCATACATACCATGTCTTAATATTTTTTCAGTTATTCACAGACATACAATCGAGGGTTTCTGTTTTAACTAAAATCTAAAACTTTTGAAAATATTCATACCACCTATGCATCCATAAAAAGTACATTGTTATTGAAAGTTTGAAGGAATCTAGCACACGATTTTGTTCCATGATTATAGCTACATCTTTTTCTAGCACAAATATTACAATCTGGCTATTTTGCTGCGAAAAATCAAATAATGCCTGGCTTGATTGATCCATAGGAAACTACCTAAATTTTGAGAACTATGAAGTTTTGTAATTTTTCTATATTTTCCATGACATTATTAACAATATTATCGACCAATATTATTGTCTTTCTTTAAAAATATTGACATAGCTTTTAGTTTTCAGAAAGGAAAAATAAACACATTAAAAAGTAAATTAAGGTTGACTGCTAATGTTTTTCTCTTACAAATAAAATTGCTTTTCAATTTTTTTTTTTTTTAATACAATCTTTTTCATTTATAATACAAAGTTTAACTGCTAAGCTAAGTTCTAGCGAGTGACTAACGGATTATAAATTGAGGAGAATAAATTTAAAAATTGTAATTAATCGGTTTGAAAACTAGTTTATTAATAAATATTATAGAAAATAATAGAATAGAATATAAAATGTTTTATCAAAATGAATATTTCTGATTAAAAGTTGGGTTATATAATTATAATTTTTTTAATTATTATTTTGTTAACAGAATGATTTCAGGATGGTGATAATACGCACATTCCAGATTAATAAAAATAAAAAAAACTAATATTTTACAAATGCATATAAGTATTATTATTAAAAAATAAATACGCGAAGTTTATCTATGACTTATGCGTTTATTCTTTCAAATATAAATCAAATCATGATAGATTAGAGAACTTAGAGTCTCTTGAAATGTAATAATAATATACGAGTACTACAAATTGAATATCTCAAGTATAATTAACGGCATTGTAAACTATATTAGAAATAAAAATTGAAATAAGACTGAATTTTTAGAAATTTATTAATGTAAGAAATTTTTAATTGCAATCGTGCAGAACCGTGAAAGCAATTTGCATTTTGACTCTTCATAACAGCGAGTCGTGAATATATATATATAGAATCGTCGATCACCGAAGAGCTTACTATCTTGACCGTGGCAGTACAAATTGTTAAATCACAGAGGGGAAAGAAATGTTCTTGTTAAGCTATTGTTATTATTAAAGCACTAACACCATAACGCTATAAAAAAACAATGTCTCTTACAATTATGCGCAAGAAAATGTCGAGATGTTGTTTCACTGCATCGAAAAGGGATCTAAGGTTAAAGGCAATACTTTTAAAATATAACAAAATAAATGGCATCGATCGATAAATATTTCACACTACATTAATAACTATTTTTAGCTTTATTTATATTTGGCTGTACTGATAAGGTGATCGATCGATTACGTAGGAATGAAAATAATTAACCGATGATAGTTTGCTCGAAATTGACAAGTGTGCGAATAAATGTAGATGCGCGCACACGTAATTCTCCATTTGAATAGGAGAGGCGATTTCAAAGAGAAGTCTTTATTAATTTAAAATACATTTTCGGGAGAATAAATCTAGGTGAATTGAAATTGATACGATCGCTGCAGCGAATTTCGAAGCAATCGTATCGTATTTTGGTAATATTATTTTTGCGGAATAGATCACAAGGCCAATAGGGACAAAAATAAAAAACTTAAAATTCATGGACTTGCCGGTAAGCCTATTATTTCGAAAAAGTGATTAGAATAATAAATTGGGTATGCAAATATTAAAGTTTTTGCCAATAATAGCTTCAGCCTACGCAACAACCTGCTGCAAATTGGCAGGGAAATTGCTTTCGTTAAGCCCGGCAGAGAAGAGATTTACATCACGAGCAATCGATACGTAAATTTGGATTGACAAGAATAAAAATTAGAAAAGGGCTGCAAATCGAAAACGATCGGCTCTTTGAGAGCGATCGGAATGCCAGTGTCGCGAGGCCGATCGATAAACTCGGATAGCGAGGCTCGATTACATTTTTTTAACGATAATTTATAAACAGGGCACTTCGGGGAGGGCAATCGTTAGTAAATTTCCAAGAGTCGCGTATCGAATAATAGGGTCGCGCGCAATAATCGGATAATGCGCGAGCGGAGCCGCACAATCGGGCTGCCAAAATTAGGCAATTACGCGAGCGTCGATAAATGGAGTAAAGCTTGAGGGAGGAGGGCTTAGGGGGAGGGCCACTCGGCGACTACAAAGAGCCCAGAGCCCTGGCTTTGGCCTCGGCATCGGCGTGCAATGCAGTGCTATTCGGGGGCTTTACAAACGATGAAAGGATGCACAATGCGGCAAGCCGCCAATGCAAACTCACTGGGAGCTAAAGGAATGCGCCACCTCCTAAGAGGCCAAGGGGTCGATTATATCGGTCGTCGGGCGGGATGCTGGGATCCTCTTGGCGATGGCCCGAGTGCGCAGTCAGGGGTCACGGGGACGTCGCGAGGAGGACTCCCCGAGCGAAAGGTCGCGCGGGCTCGCGGTCGTACGCGGCCACGGCGGCGCATCTTCCGACCTCTCGCTCCCCCCTCGCTCAAAAGAAAGAAGCCGAGCCCCCCGCGACGTCGTGACACTCGGCCTCCCCCCGCCCGCTCTCTCTCGCTCTCTCTCGCTCTCACGGCTCTCATTCATCCACGGATCCACACGGGCGTTTCGCTCGGACTCGTGGGCTCTCGGACGGTGGGAGTCCTCGGGTGGG
The DNA here is from genome assembly GCA_018907135.1 of Kradibia gibbosae. Lineage (NCBI taxonomy): Eukaryota > Metazoa > Arthropoda > Insecta > Hymenoptera > Agaonidae > Kradibia > Kradibia gibbosae. Next base: position 3,243,248 of record JACCHX010000006.1, on the reverse strand, counting down.
CGGCGGTGGCGGTTCGCGCGTCTATCGAACGATTGCGCGCGCAGGGTCGTATCCGGCGCCGAGGCAGCGCACCGGAGTCCGCGGGCGGATTCTCCTAGACGCTTGCGAGGCCTCTGCAGCGGCACCCGAGGGCGCGCCACGCCAGCAGGGGACGACGAGGGGAGCCAAGCAGACGGGCGGAGCACCGACGACTGGAGCTACGGGCCGGGGGGGGGGCCCCCGTCCACCGCAGCCCTGCGCCCGCCACGTCGGCGCGGCCCGGGAGTGGGAGAGACCCCGAGGAGATGGAGCCTAGTCCGGCACTGTCAAAACAAGGCTCGCGCAGCGACGAGCACAGGGGGCAGTTCATCCGCCCACGCGAAGCCTAGTGTGCGCGAGGCGAGTCCAAGGTTGTTCCCCGTCCGACGGAGCGCGAGTGCTCGAGCAGCCCCTGGGCTCCCCGGAGCTCGGCTTCCCCGGGACCGACGAGCGGCCCACCACCGCGAGCGAGCCCCTGCGAAGCGGCCGGACCGGAAGACAGAGAGAGAGGGACGGGAGAGAGCGGAGATAGAAAGGCATAGGCGCGAGGAAGAGCCAAGGCGAGAGGGGAAGATCGATCGGGCGCGCCATTTTGTCCCGAGGCGGCGGACATCTCGCAGGGCAAGGGTTCCGCCGCGCCCTTGGGCCTCTCGGGAGCCAGTGCGCGGCCCGTCGGGAGTCGTCCGGGCTGCTCGGGGTCGGCCAGTGCGCCGGGCCAGCCTCGAGCCCGCGTTGGCCTGACTCGGCGGCGGCGGCGGCGGCCGGCGGCGGCGGGGCCCGAGGTTAGCGCACGAGGCCGAGGTAGGACGGCCCCAGGCTGGGAGGACGGCTGAGCGAGGTCGTGGGTCCCGTCGTGGAGGAGGCCCTCGAGCCGGAGGATGCGACCTCGCTGACGGGACCCCCTAGGGAGAGCTCCAGGCCTCAGGGCCCGGTGCCCGTAGCGAGGAGTCTCGGGGGCCCCTCGCGGCCACCCCCGCGACCGCCGCTCGTCGAGTCGCAGCCCCGCGCCCAGCCGGCCCAGCGGAGGCCCAGCGAGGAGGCCAAGGAGGCCAGGGAGGCCAAGGAGAGCAAGGACCACCCGGAGGAGCGCGACCGCTCCAACCTTGAGAACATGGGCACCGTCCTATCGTTCAGCCCGAGGGAGCGACACATATCCGTCCTGGCGACGAGCCCCGCGGATCGCGCCGCCCCCGGGGCCAACTTCACCCTCAACAACTTCAACTACGAGCAGCTCAACAATGTTAAGAACCGAGAGAACAAGAGCGTCGTCGCGACGGTCGCGGCGACGCAGCCGACCAATCACCCCCCCATCAACAACAACTCCCTGCAGAACAACAACATCAATCTCAACAACAATGACAACTCGCGCATCATATCGGAGAAAAATGCCCTGGAAAAGAACCTCAAGAAGAACTCCCTCATAATAGGGGCCCTCTCCTGGAAGAGATTCAGCACCATTAACATCAACAAGAAGAAGCTCGACAATAAGAATAAGAACATCAAGTTCCGGCAGCCCCTGGACAACATAGCCATTACCGATAAAAACAAAAACATACAAACGCCTCAAGTGAGTTTCGCGCCAGCATTGGCTTACTTACTTCCTTACTACTCCCCGTTATTCTTGGCCCTAGTCTCGCATGCTTCCACAACTGCGCACCAACTCGCGTATAGATTTATTACTCCGGGAGCTTATCCTCTTTATCGACTGTGCGAGATTTTTATTAAATTACCTGCTTTTCCTCCTCCGCCACCGCAAAAGTTAGCCAAAGGCGCGCGGTTCCCTCCCCTCGAGTACGAGCACCTACGTACGCGACACGCTGATCACATTGTTGCTATTGTCTGGCCAGTAGCCGAATGAGATGAATATCGTGAAACAATTGAATTTCTGTCGGTAATGGCGGCATTCGAGCCTGAGAATCGATTTTCGGCTATAATTATGCACCGATACGCGTGCTCGCTTAACGATGAAATTACAATTAAGTGCACGATTATCCTGCATGTGCATTGCATTATGTTGCTCGTGTGTAAATTCATCTTGTGACCTGCGTACGTGTTGCTTTGACTAAAATACACTTACTTACGTTGATGCACTTATGTTTATGTGTATGGGTCTGCATGCGGACAGTGTATTTAAATTCGGCCGTAAATAGACCGACTTCGATATTTAATCCACCATTTTATCAAAATCGGAAAGTCAATTTAAAAAAGAATTAATTACAATGAATAATTGCAATTTTCATTACGGTTTGTACGGAATACCTGAATATAAAAAAAAAAAATACAAAATATCTATGCTATTTATAATTTGTAATAGACTGATTTGTTTGATAATAAATCTTACTCTTATTGTCGAACCAAAAAAGTCATTCGAAAACAAATCAAACACGATATTGTAATTCATTATAAAAAAAAAAAAACAGTCAAATCATTGAAAATTCACTTTTAAAACAGGACGTTTATACGTATTCGCTTTATCTAATCGCGCCGACGAAAAATTCGCTTTGTCACATCAATGATCGGTAATGCATGTGCACAATTTCAAATTTAAGTCTAAGTAACCGTACGTTAGATTTACGGTAATTTAATTTAAAATATGATTATTCGATACGGATATAGATGATTATCGCAACGTATTTAATTTTAACGGCGTCGACGCAGAATAGCTAGAGAAATCCTATAATTTTTTGACCTACCGCATTGATGCTAAAGCAAAAAGATTTGTTATCCTGAAACAGTAACGTCAAAAAGTCAACGTCAATTTTCTTTCTAACGATGACAAATGTTATTGGAAAAACACTTGTAATGCTGCAAGCCATGATGCTTAAAATATTTAACGCGATGTTCGATATCTTATATTTCAGGTACTTGAATTCGATTAAAGCCTGTCCGAGACATAAGTGACGTACTTCCCGGACAACAGATAAAATGATTTTACAATCTAAAGAATTATTTATGGAATGCTTTTAAAGGGATTTTTAAAAAAATTTTACGATAAGTAAATGAACAAAAAGCTGTCACGACTGCATTATAAATGCAAAGACGTTGTTAAAGAGGATTACAACAAAATTGAAATCACCTGCTTCGGTCGATTAAATATTTAAATATTCCCCGAGCATTGCTTGCAAAATTCGAATCTCACGGTGCAAAAGTCTTCTCCGGGAGCTCTCGCTAATCCAGAGAAATCTGCTACCGACTGGAGTAGTGTGCATTATTTATTTAAAACCACTTAGGATAGAATTGCTTTTAAATAATGGTAATTGCAAGTAATTCCTTCCCCCATGGATGTCCTAGTAAATAGAGTTTCGCTAATTTCCTTGAAAAGCAAAGCATTCGCCCTGCCATTAAAGAAAAGTAGTGGCCCGCATTACCCGTGGGCTAGAGTTGCGAACGTTACACGCGCAATTGTCGAAAGAAGCGACGAGAGGAGCATGAATTTTTACGTAAGCAATCGCGAGTAGCGATCCAGAAGCGAAAGTCCCGCGAGTAGCCTAGTCGCAAGTAGTTATTAAGCGAGGGGCCTACCCGGCAAGTGGGCTCCTCTGAGGAAAGAGATTTAGAGAGACTTGGATACTTCAGCGCAAAGTAAACGAGGGATCGTCCTCTCTCTTATTCGAACGCAGGTGTCAATGATCGCTCCGCCCATGAATGCGTCCTTTTATTCGTATCAGATGAAGGCGCCGATCTCGAACAATAACCACACCTCGCAGAATCCAGCTTGCGAGAAGCTCGTGCAGAAGCCCCAGCCCCCGAGCTCGCGGAAGACCGTCATCCAAGCCTCGACCTCGGAGCTCCTCAAGTGCCTGGGAATATACCTGCAGGCCAAGTGCATCAAACTACGGGACTTCCAAGCCGGGGACGCGGTCATGTGGCTGCGGACGGTCGACCGTAGCCTCCTGCTGCAAGGCTGGCAGGTGAGCCCCCTCTGCTTGCCTCCTCCTAGCTCTACCTTCCTGCCCCGTCGCTGCCCGGTCCGCCTATTTACCATCGACTCCACTGATTTTTCCCGCTCGCTGCGCACCGGGCTTTATCTTATTTATCGATTGAGCGCCTCGCCTATAGACTCTCGGCCATGAGTTCCTTTGCGGGACAATGCAACGAGATCCTTGAAGCCTCTCTTTATTCTGCCGATTTATAAATACAGCTTAGAGTTAGAGGGTATAAATAAAAAAGCGCAAGCCATAGGGGCTAAGATCGCGACACCCGTCGATATTGGCTCGGCTTGCGTTAAAAGTTGCGCACACCCGGATCGTATTAATTAAAAAACGCGTCCTCGTATTTATTAAGGCTTTTACAAAACTCCTTTTTTTATCGTATCGAATGGGAGGATTTTATAAAATCCAAATATTTCCTGCCGTCAAATACAAATGACACCCCGAGTGGAGTCTTTATTGACCGAGTACGATCGTTTTTATTATGCTGTTTGTTTTTTCATTTACCTATTCGATATTGGACCTCGGTATTGAATGTATTTCATTAATGTACTTGAGTTGCGCAGAAATATTCTTGATTTATTGCGATATAACCAACCACACCCAACGACTTTATGAAAATTAAAATTATTATCCAGATAAAAATCGGTCTCTTATCACTTATACGTATTATTTATTCTTTTCGTTTTAGAATTCTTTAATAATACAAAGTATATGGAAAACTGGATTATGCACACTATGCAAAAACAAGACATTTCTGTCACTTACAAAAACTTTAAATTCATTGCTTGTCGTGAATATATATGTTGGAAGCCTTATAAGACTTCTTTTATCTTAAGTATATATAAACATTTACGATGGCGCCTGAGCCTGAAAGATTCTTTATTTATTTTATGTACATTTATATTTGCTGTAAATATATAACGATATATTTACAAAAGTAAATTTACAACTATCTATTATATACATTCTTAAACTGTGTAGTAAAACTAACGTTTAATATTAAAAATCACACGTGTTACGTACTTAATAAAATTATCAAATCATATTTATAATTAAATATAATTTATGTAATCAAAAATCTTATCATAAATACATTAATTGTAAGGGTATAATTATAAGGATTTATTATTTAAACTTTTGTACAAGTAGTCTTGTATATGTAAACAGTCGTTTAAAACTACCATATAATAAGGCAAATTACTAGATTTTTTTAAAAAAATTATTCGTTTACCGATATATTGTAATATTATCTGCCTTATATTTGCGGATTTATCTGGCATAATACATTAAATGGCGTTATAATCGCGTATAAATTTTAATTTATAAAAAATATTTAAAAATCAGAATGGTTTGAAATTTATGTATCCAATGTAATATAATATGATACGTTAATAAATAACACTGCACAATTTTTGTTACTGTATTAAAAAGAATTTTTATAAAATGTTTTTTAAAGTAAATTTTTATTTTAATCGAATAAACATTATAAAGAGATTGAAAAAAGTTAAAATATGATTTATTGTTTTTATTTCACTTATAAAAATACTTATAAATTGCATTGGCATTTATTTAAAACAATCATCTTGAAGTTTTAGATTTTATACAAAGTATAATACAGTAAATGTAGACTACAATATTTTACCTACGTTGTATTGTGAACATTAACTTTTTTCATAAAAACAAAAGTTTGTCAATAAATTATAATTCTTTGATCATTCTTATATTTATTAATTAATAAACGTAGGGATTTTTTTTTTATTGGAAAATATTCTTTTTCAGTTCTAATGCATTATATAACATTTAATAGTATACGTTTGATTTAGTAAATACAAGAAAATCAATTAATAGCGTCTAAAAAACATATTAATAAACATATTTCAATTAAAAATAAAAGCTAGATAAGTTACATAAGGTAGTACTTGGCTTTTTAAATTAGAATAGAAATTTTTATTTTATATATTTTACGTATGTTCGAGAAGAAAGTTAAAAAGACGAGCTTCAATTTCATTCGCAATTCAAGTATGATCCATTGTTTAATGTTTTAAGGCTCTATCGAGTAATGCTTCTACGTATTTACATTAGAAGGTGATGACGATGGAAGGTTTGTGAATATATACTATCGGAAAAAGCAGATAAAGATCTCGTGAATGTGAAACTGCTCTCGGATATAAAGGTGCCGCATCCTTTGCACGATCCTCGGCTAAGATTAGGCCCGTTATTCAAATTAAGAAGTTGTCACTCTAGCCGCAGGAGGCGACCTTATGTACAAAAAAAATATCGGGCTATGATCAACTGTTAGGAACCATTACTCATAGAGATGCGGCTAATGTATTATGTTTACGGTGTTACGACACCCCATGAATAAAAAGGTTTTTTTTTACGAATCCTTCCCCCACAGCTTGTGCTTCACGAATGTACGTAATTATACAGTTATCAAAAGTAAACGCAAGCAATGTAGAACTTGGAGTACGCGCAAAATCAGAATTACGGCTTTTAGGAGCGTTTCTTTTAACGACAAATGCACAAATATGGTTTGGAAAGAAGAAAAAATCAATTGCAGACGCAATGCCAAATTTAAGATTGGCTCCGCTGGCAATTGCCCTGCAAATCATTGGGATTCCTCAATTAAAGTCTGCAAATCCTTAGAATTACAGTGAAAGGGTTGGAGAGGGAGGGCGGGAGGGGGGGGGTGGCTGGAGAAAATGAGAAAGTTATGCAAAGGACGCGGGTATTAGCTCCGTGCCAACTGTACACACACATATCTGCCAGCCCTAACCAATATTTTAACATCAGTATCGCATATTTCTACACGCATGCGTGACCAGACAGACGAGATCTCACCCTTCAAAATGTTGCCTAAATTGCGGCCTCCCGGCAGTGCAGCTCCGCCACGTGACCACCGCCTCCATCATGTCCCTTATATTTTGCGCGAGCTACAACCAGGGGTAGCAACCCTTGTACACATTGCTTTACATCCTTCGGCACTTTTTCTTCGGGTATTTGCTTCGCTTTCGCGATAGCCCGTGCCAATGATTTTTTCCGCGCTCTTTCATTATTCCCTCTTATCGTCCTCGGCCATATCAACTTACTCCTTCTTCGTTTTTGATAAGTTAAAAATGTCCCTACATTGTATTGCCATTCGGTAGGCTCATTCTTATTAAAATAGAATTTTTCACAATGGTTTTTCAGTTTCATGCGGTTAATATATATATATATATATATGCGCATGTGTACTCGTCATTTGTGATGTATTTTATGAAGTTAATGGAATACGCCACTGTGATAAAGTTTATTATGTTTTTTGAAATTACGAACTACACAATGAGTTATTGAATTTTGTGTGTTCGTGAATTCTTACGTGTAATTTTAAAAAAGTATAGGAAAGTAACGAGCAAACAACTAGATTATTTATCGAAGTGAATTAAGGTTTCTTAAAGTAAACGAAGTTTTCAAGCACGAAGAATTAAAAAAAACTCCATTACATTGAAAGTAGTTGGATTAAAATTTTCCTTCGCAAACCTTTGGCTTGTTTCATAAAAGCGAAATATTTTCTTCGCGAATCGGACTATATGGTACGTGTGCGACCATCGAAAGCGAACTTTCTTTCACGAGAGTCTTTTTTATGCACATTCATTCGTATGTACTAGTCTCTCGGTTGATTCCTCTGACCGTTAGATATTTTGTTTCTCCCCAATCATCTGCACGTAAAAGCACTCGCCGTTCTCGCATCGATCGAGCCCTTAGTCCGCAGCAGACATATACATATACATATACATATACGTATATGAAAAAAAAACATATATATATATAAAAAATCAGATCATCGCTTCATATGCGTTAAATTGGACCTGCTAGTTCTAAGTATGACGAAGGCTCCTGGTTAGAATATAAACATTGGCAATTATGAGCTAACATCGTTTAGTTCCCCTCGTAACATTTGCAAACAAACAATAAATACTTAAGATGGGCTTTGGACTAAGCCGAATGACAAAAAAAAATAAGAGGGATCGGCAGGCTTATCTCGAGCAGTGAAAGAGTTAAGTTGCTTAGATAAGCAATATCTTGTGCTTATAATTCCAACGTACCCCTAAGTAAAGTCCCCTATAGGTTTTTTTTTGTTTTCGCCATTTCAATGTAATAATGTCACGTAAAGTCAAACGTATCAATCAATGCTGGGAATACAGAAACAGCAGACAGACAGACAGACAGACAGATAGAGATAGAGATAGAGAGAGAGAGAGCGCGAAGGAGAAAGAGAGAATAAATTGGAATATTATACCGACACATGTACGAATTCTAAGGCTGAGTTTCTCTTTGTGTCTTCGGATGAGGACCGAAAATAGGGTGATCGCTCATGCGGGGGGCTTCGCTCTTACTGCTCGCAACTAAAGCCACCCGAAAACCGAACACGTGATTCTCGTTATCACATTACACAAACCGCATTTCGTATTACCGATCCTGCTCGAAGCCGGCATTTTATTTTAAATAATTCAAGGCAAGTCATCGACGCCTTTTTAACGCCTCGCCACCGCTCGCGAAATTCGCTTTGCTCGTTTACGTTATGAGTTTGGATTCATCGACGCTGGCATGCAATCTTTACGTATAAAGTCGGCGCGTAATTAAAAATTGACCAAAAGCTCGCGCGCCGTTGAATAGCCATTGTTCGATTGTAGCTGCAATTCAATGGAACTCAACCGATTTATAGAATTCATTCGGTTTGAAATTATTTACACATAGTTCGAATGCCTATGTCAACGAAATTACGCGCGTCTAGGATTTAAATAATAGAAAGGCACGGGAAGAGAGAGAAGACTCGTTGAGGCGAAGTCGGGCTTTGGAATTTTACAAGAAGAGGGAGAGAAGAGTAAGAAGAAGAAGAAGAAGAAGCGAAAACAGAATTTACGAACAAAGAGGAAGGAATGAACTTTAAGGCAATAATTATCGATCTCGGAGTTAAAGGAAATGGCATTTAGCCGTTATCGGGAAGGGCACGCGTTGGCTCGTGAGAGGCGACGGGGGGATAAGGCGCAAGAGCCCAAATGCGAGCGAGCGTGAAGTGGCGTAGCTCCTGGGGAGAGCCTCGCTCTCCTGGGCTTAAAAACGAATGGGGAAATAAGGGGCCGAGCGCGCGCGGCGCGTGTATTTCGTCGATAACGAGGTCCTTCCCCCGCGACCGCCCCCCCACCCCCTCGGATCATCCGCTGCTCCTCCTCCTCCCTTACTTTCTGCCTCCCTCGCGGCCGAGCCCCGCACCGCTTCGGCGAGGCTTGGCGAGCGTGAAAATAACGAGGCCGAAATTGGGCCAGAGCCGAGACGCGTTGGGGTGTCGCGATTGCATTCCGGCCGACCCGGACAACGCCCCCCCCCCCAACGCCCACGTAGGCGGACGACGTTTCGCGACCGATCGATAGCGCACGTGCTTAAATCTAATCAGCCGGGGCTGAGTCATCTGTTCGGCTCCCTCCGCCCGCGGGGTACCGATACGCACGCCCATGCCCAGGTCACGTTCCGCTCGCGCCGCGAGGCCTCGGCCCCGAGTCGCGCGGCCCTAAGCCCCCGCGAAGCTCCTCTTCGAAGCCCTTTGGATCATTCGGGGGACGAGGCCCGATACGCGCCTACGCTCGCCGTACCCGACGAACCTTTTCATTTTCTAGTTTCTTTTATTTCAACGCCCGATAATACCCGAGAGCAATGGGGATGGCTTCCAAGCGTCTCTCTCTCTCTCTCTCTCTCTCTCTCTGCCGGCCCTGCGAGCCTCTCTGTTACGCCTCCCGACTACGATTCTAAAAGCGCATTTAATTTCCGTATGCGGCCGTGCTGAAGCACCGCTCCGAGCGTCTCCTTCCCTTCGAACAGCGGACAAGTGCATTAATTGCGCGCCGCTGAGCTCGTCGGCATTACTTTTGCCAAGATATTACAAGCGAACGAGCTGTCGGCTCGTTTTTTTTTCCCCCCCCCCTGACATTGAAATTCTTTGTTTTCTCTGCTTTCCCACCCTGCGAATTTTCACAAATAAATGCTCCATAAGCGAATGCAAAAGCAAACGCTCAAATAGGTCCACTGGACACTGCTGCTATTCGGATATAAAAACTATTGATATTTTGAATTTTTTGCAACGTCGATAACTTTCATTACGTGGTTATAGGAGTGAAAAATTATTCAATGAATACAAACAATGAATACTAAGACAAAACAAAAATCAATTTTATCGATGAGTACGGCTTCTCGATTTTTATTCTTTATTAATGTACTGTAATAATGAATATACTGGAAAAAAAAGATCTTTTAAACATTAATTGTAAGAACGCCGTGTCGGCTTGAAAATTTACTCTTCGCTCGGTCGGTTTTGTATTAAATTTTAAGGATATCACTTTTCATTCTATACTTTCTACTTTAACTAGAAGGTTTCGAATAACACCTCGAAGAATAAAAATTTTAAAAGAACGACAAATTTTATTCTTAATGTATATCATTTGCGTACACAAGATTAAAACTTTGTATCGTTACCTGTTTTTCAAGTAATAGAGTTGTTTATTTCCCTTCCATACTCATCTATTTATAATTTTCTATTAAAATTCTGTCGTTTCCTAATGTTTAATAAATTTACAATGAACTTTGAATTTCTGATAAAAAATTGTGCTCAAAAATTGGATTGGTAATTTTTAATGAAAATAAAAATTTCAGATTGTTCGATGCTTATCATTGATGTAAATTACAGGCTTATATTATTTTAGAATAACGGAAATAGCAATAGATTGATTTAATTTATAAACATTCTAGGAAGTTACTGTCAGAAATAATTGTACACTTACCTATTAAATCAGCCTAAATATAGCAATATCGATCCAACTATAGTAAACATAAAGTACTTTTTAAAACAATCCCTCGTCGTATTCAAAGCTGCCTGTCTTTATTAATTTAGAATTTTCCATGTGACTCTGCCGACTTATTTGTTTTCTTGAGAATAAGAATAATTGTTTTGTAATATGTATATATATATTTGTGTGGAGAAGTGCGTCATTTTGGCACCACACACACGTCGGAATGACAAAGTTCACGGGCTACTCTGAAAATAATACATCATTATTGGAATTGTGCCTGGACTCGGATCCTGCACCCAGGCTCTCTCTCTCTCTCTCTCTCTCTCTCTATCTCTATCTCTTTCGTTGAGCATAATCAATACACGTGCAACACGTGGTCGCTTAAACGCTGTCGATAATGTATTTCGGCTCGACGACAAAGCGCGAGCTAAGCAATAATGCATACTTACGCGCGTGCGAGTGTGTAATCGCGCGTTTGCAATAGCAGGGGAAAGGTACACACAAACGGTGGTCCGTAACCAACAATAAGGCTCGTTCGTAAGTAAATCTGTCGCACTTGCCTCGGCAGTATGTGCGCGCTTGAAAAAAAAAAAGTAATTCTGTAGCTTGATTGACAATTTCGAAAGAGGCTCCCGGTGGCCTGTTTACACGACAGCTGCCTCGCGCCTAACGTCTGCTTTTCTATCGGCAATTTACGCTTGGCGAAAAGCACCGAATTCGGAGGCTCCCCATCGGAAAATTACGCGAGATAATTTTTAATCGATCCCGAGTCCAATGCCTCGATGCGATTCGTTTTATTGCCCTGCGCCTTAGGGATCTTAAAATATTAAAAAGACAGATAAAAATGCCACCGATTTAAAAGGAAATTCTCCTTTGCTCTCGCGAACGTTCGATTAAATTATCGATGCTGCTTACGTTATATTTAAAAGCTATTGCAATCCGGGTATAATTAATTACTTGCGTTATATGTTTCTTAAATTAATCCAATGCACGGTTTGTAGCTTTTCAATTGGATTCGTTACACTTTTCCATATTCTTCTTCAATTAACAGCGACGATTGCTGAATAATTTAGAATAATATTAATAAAAAGTACGTGTTCTAAATAAAAACTTTTGTTTTTTTTTTTTTTATTAGCGCACTTAAAAAAAAAATACGTTTACAAGATTAAATCGAACTACCATAAAATCAATACCACAATTGCTGAATTAAAATAAAAAAAAAAAAGAAAAAAGAAAAAATAAATTACCAAAAGAAAATTTAATATATTTAAATATTCTCCTTCGAAACTACGCATCGAATAGTAAATGGACAGAAGCACCGCTTAATAAAACCGTGTTTTCATGAATATTGATGAAAGTTCTCTTAGACTCCTGGGCGGATTATTTAAATTGTAAATTAAAGCTCAGCGTATTAATTTAAGAAAGATCAGGGATTGTAAATTCATACATTCGGGCAATGCGAGTACGCTCTCCATCCTAATCCGGTACGAAGGTGCAAGGGAGCAAGGGAGGAATTGGGTCTCGAAAATAGAAGAAGGCAAATGAACATCGAGGTCAATTTTTCACAGAAACAATGTGCAATTTATATTGATAATTGGCCAATATCCCTAAGCCGGAATCGATAATGCGAGGTTTTGAAATTATAACGGCTACGTGAAATTATATTCATAAAGGAGGATCGATGCCCGTCATAGCTTGGCAACGCTCGTCCACGGGCCAGGGACGGAAAAAAAAAAAAACATCGAGCAAGTGTCAGCTGCAGGAGGAGCTAACCGGGAATCGGACGAGGCCGGGGGGCTCAAGTGTTTCGGAGCCCGACTTCGAATCGGTCCGGCTGCTGGAGCACGTCAGAGCAGGGATTAGACGACCGCTCGATCGAACGAGGACGAGAGAGAGGCGATTGAAAAATTCCGCGAGGAGATGATCGAGACCGGAAGGGGCGGGGGGCGGGAGCGTTGTAGCGACGCCGGGTCGGCTCTCAAAGGATCTCAAAGGAATGGAAGCCAGCCGCCCCCGTCGCTCGATAAGTCGCGTGCGAGTCCCCGCGGCCGAGAGGAAGCGATTCCGGGGACTCGGCGGCTTCGGTCGGTCGGGGGGGGGGGCGCCCACACCCACAGCCGCACGTGTGAGACGCGCCGAGGGACCGGCGATCCTCGCCCCTGTGGGTATCGACCCCTGGCGCAGTCGTGGCCGTAGCGGCGAACGGGCGCTACCCGCCCCGTGACTCCCGTTATCTCCCTCCCGGCTCACGTAATCCGGAGGGAGGAAACGAATTTTCGGAGTGCTATGACCCACTTTGGGATTCCCACCCCCCGCCGCCGCCGCCGTGCCTCGCACCATCCGGGATTCACGAGCCTTTCCGCGCTCTGGACGTTGACATCATTGGCTTCCCCCGCCCGGATCGCCATCGGTTCTCTCCTGGATCTCTCGTAAATCCTTTTCGCAGAATCCTCGCAGGAGCGTCCGGAGCGCGGTGCCTCGTCGCCACGCCCTGTCCAACCGCTGCACTCCCTACCAGTGTGCGCGTCCCGCGGTAAAAAGCTGATCTGACTGCGCGAGCCCGTGGCTTTGTCGGGGCACGATGAGGGTCCTTGGATTGCGAGCGCCGACTTTAATTTGACGGTTAATGAAAGGGCCAGAGGATTTTTTGCCCATCGTGTCTTTACAACTGAATTCACCGCTTGGGCTCGAATTATTGAAGAACTTTTATTTCCGAAGCCCTTGCCAAAGGCGAATTCGTTAAATTTCAGTATTATAATTATAATTTAATTACTTGCGAAGTCGCCCTCGAAAAACAGCCCCTGCAGCCGATAAAAAAACAAACATTTTACCTTAATTTTCCTTTGAACCCTTCTACGATCCTTATGAAAAATAATTTCTACGTTCTTCAGCCGTTTAACCATAAACTTAGCTTGAACGTTCAAATGATAATGATTTTCACGATGGCTCTTATTATATATATATATATATATATTGGAGGATTTTTCAAGGCGCGAAATCATAGTTGTAATTTTTTCATGTTTTCGAGAAATGTTTGCCAATAGTTGGTAACTTCTTTATCAATGAGCTTAAGTCATTACCTTTACGGCAGCATTTTTATAGTAATCGATGAACTCGTGTAATTCCTGTAAATAATGTTGTTCTTATTAATTTAATACACAAGGAAGATTAATTATTGTATTTGTTTGTACGATTTAACTCTTTAGGCTTTTTTTATTCGCATTACTTATGAACTTGATTGATCACACCTTGAATAAACATCCGCTTCGAAATTCGAAAAGAATTTGACAAGACAAGATGATCCCCTCGAGTGAAAAAAAAAAATGCCAAAAGCACGCCAATAAACGAGTGATCGTTGAGCATAAAGATCACATTCGATTCCCTAAATCATCGGTCATTCTAAAGTTAAACAGTCTCGTCCATTGGGTCGGATTTAGTTTGGAACAGTATTAAGGGCGAGTGGGGCGGCACCGCAACTCCCGGAAATTCTTAAAAATCGATAGAATTCGAAAACGCCGCCGCAGCTTCAAAATTTATAAAATCCGAAAGGTCGCTCGTCGATGGTTGAGGCCAGGTAACCCCGGCGGAGGTCCCTCGCGGCCCGAGCGAGTGCACCGGACGGGCAGCAGCTGACCGCGATGGTAACTAAGGCGAAGGCTGCCAAGATCCACGCGTCGGATCTTCCGCCCGAGTAAAAAAGCCCAATCGGGGTCATCGATCCTCTCGGGTCACTGCGGAGGCCCGAGGATATCGACGATTACGGCAATGGCGTCGCGATCCCCGATGCAGCGCAAACCTGGAGCAAAGGAACTGCGACGCAAGCGAGCACTTTGTCGCTCTATTATTTTAGAGCGAGGCTCCTCCTCTGCTACTTGCCGACACCCCCTTGTAATTAAAGTGAGGCTGCCTTTGATGCTCCCCTCGAAAGGACCACTTGGCTTTTATTGACGTTTTTTCTCGTGCATTTTAAGCGCTAACGTCGCGAGCCAGGGAGAAAGACACAGAGAGAGAGAGAGAGAGAGAGAGAGAGAGAGAGAAGTACCAAAAATCAAACTCAAACTAAGCCATTTCGAAGAGACCATTGGGCCGATGCATAAAATAAAACGCTGCGTATCGGTCGCCAGAAAATTTATCGATTTTTAATAATTGAGTGCGCTGCTCGCTCTTGTACTATTTTTTTACATAGGCGCGACACGAGAAGGCTTCCTGGAAAAAGGCGTGTCCGAGCTCTCAGGTGCTGTAGGTTCCTAGCTGCTTCTTAATAACTCTAAAAAGTATCCCCTACATGGATGCTTAGTATTTGAAGTGTGCCTATAACTGTGTCGCCCGCAAAAGTCGATAACGTCGTATCGTACTGCGAAAAAAGAATGAGTTTTTCTTTTGTGACGCTCCGTGACGTCGTTCATAAATACGTCAATATTTGTATTAAGTAGTTTAAAAAATTATTATCCTAAAGTAATAATATACATTTGCGTAATAATGCATGTATAATTTAGTATTGATGTCTATAGTCGTCTGTTGAAATTGATGGGACATTAGGAAGCTTACGATTAACTGTAGGAATCGTTAAAATTCAAAGCATAGAGCCACGAGTATTAACTGCGTACTGTTAATGTTACAACGATTGATGTCAAATTAAGGGCTGCTTATAAAGTTCCTCGTTGCGAGTTCACCAGTTTTCGGTTATACCCACCATTGAAACAAAGTCGACGCTGGTTCATTGAATTTCCTTTCCATATAACATGGACGGTACTTTCTTCTTTACGAATTGTAATAATGAATAATATGGGTGAGCTTCTTTTGAAATCAAAGACATTGCGAAGCCATTGCGAGACAATCGACGATCGAAAAGAAAGATAAATACTAACCAACACCCTTGGAAGACTAAATTTCCCTTCCCCCTCAGCCGTCGTGGGCTCAGAAGTAGTAAGAGATTTATCCAGCGGTAATAGCTAACGCCGAGGAGTATCAATCTTAAGAAAAGTTAGCGGGAGGTTAGTTTTTTTTTTTTTCTTTTTTTTTCCTCTTCTTCCGCGACAATCCGGCGTCACCTCCGATCGAGGCATTTATAAATATTGGCCCTCATCGATCGTGGCTGCCCCCTCTGCTCCTCAACTTGGACACTCCGGCCTCAGGAGGAAAATTTACACCAGCTTGGATTATTTCAACGCGGAAACTCTTATCGTACCGACTTGCTCTAGCGGTTCTCGTCTATTTATATTTCCCTCCGAATCATCCGATCACCGGCGTAAGCTTATGCTCTTTCCACGATTTATCTACGATGAGCTTTTCACGCCTGTATATCGGAAAATTTCGATTAGGCTTTGATTCAGTGGGGCACTCCTTCATTACTATTAAGCTTCATTTATGAACACTTCCAAGTGTAGCCAGAAGCGAATTTGAATATTCAAACTTATTTCATAACATAGGATCATAGTAGAATACTATAAGATCAATGGCTATTATTATTTGGAAAATTATCTTTATGCGTTAAAAAACCTTATCCAATTTTTCATCTTTGTCCTTTGACGAATGTGACTCCGAGTAAAATCATAATAGGTCGATTATGAAGCAAATGACTTGATATGATTAATCTTTCATATAGTTTGCATACAGCTAATAAAATTTGCAAGAGTCGTATAATAATTTTATTCGATTAATCGAATTCGATTAATTCGATAATAATTTTATTTTGATGCTTAAGAGTTAGATGAAGCAAAACTTTTTCGTAAATTTATTAAATAATAATACTGTTTTTAAATTATAAATAATTCACTTGTAAGAATTTTAAATTGCAATGATTAATTCTGCAATTCTGCATTAAACCATTATTTGATTTGCTTGTTTTAATTTACTTTCATTAAAAACTATTTATAATTATCCATTAGCGAATATTTTAAAGAAAATGTAAAAAAAATTGAAATATTACAAGAAGTAATTTTAATAGTATACATTGTTCGATTGTATACTTTAAGCGGTAAAAATAATTAATTTTTTCCACAGTAGGCAAATATTCTACCGACATAAAATACAAAGTTTAAAACGGACACTGTTTATTTTTTTTATGTACAACATCTGCAGTACTAGAATTTTAAATATAAAAATATTTTTTTTTTACAAATATTTTATTTGAATGTTATTTATAAATATTTTTTTGTTACTTATTCTATACGAAATAAGACGAAACGATACGAAATAAGAAGTTGAATACACAACGACATAAATAATTGGTTATATTGTGTAAGCACGTGTTCAGCGTAGTTTATAAAAAATTAAATACACCGTACGCAAAAAATTATACGTAATAAAATAAATAAACACACACACACACACACACACAGTATGTATGTATGTATGTATGTATAATTTGAATACATATAAAAAAAAACCATAGTGCCTGTATAATTTATTATTAGGATAAAAAAATTCAAAGCTCTCGATGAATTTGGCTGGCAATTGAGCTTTGTAATTCGGTCTAGCGTCAAAACTCTCGTCTATTATTAAGCGAAGCAATGAGAATTAAAAATACACGATGGCATTGCAAAGTTCAATTCGATTAGACCAAGCATCGAGTGGGCCCTAGTCTCATGGCTTACGAACGGCATTTCAAGCCGAACCCATATTATATCGTTCAGGCCCACAATAACGTTCGGTCATTGTTCCCGTTGTCCCCGAGCTCGGGGGCTCAAGCGAGCGAGCGATTTCCCTAAAAGGAAATAGCCGAGGAGGCAGCCGCGATAATAACGCAAGCCTTTGTGCCCTATGTTGTGTTTCAGGACGTTGCGTTCATAAACCCGGCGAACGTCGTGTTCGTTTACATGCTAGTGCGGGAGCTGGTGGACGGCAAGGAGGGCTCCGAACGCGAGCTGCAGGCCACGGTCTTGACCTGTCTCTATCTCTCCTACAGCTACATGGGCAACGAGATCAGCTACCCGCAGAAGCCCTTCTTCGTCGAGGACAGCAAGGATAAGTTCTGGGAGCGATGCCTCCTCATCGTTAATCGATTGAGCTCCAAGATGCTCCGCATCAACAGCGAGCCCGGATACTTTACCGAGATCTTCTCGGAGCTCAAGGCACGTACCCTCGACTTTACCTCGCTTTAACCTTTGACGCCCGTTGCCGGGCGCTTAGCCACGATCGCTTAGGGCCAAATAAAAATCCGAGTCCCCGGGTGCGGCGCCGCTCGCATTATATGGCAATTCCCAATAGGCAAGCGCCCTCTCTGACCTCGAGGATCCATGGGCGATGTGGCCCTTCCCTAAAATGGAGAATGAAACAGATTGGACGAGCGCTCCTTTCCACGGATGCCTCCTTTTGCCCTTGGCCACACAGAGAATGGGCAAATTTGGCCTAATCGGGTCTAGCTCGAGAGCGAGGACGAGGGCAAACGTAAGTATTGTAAACATCGTAATGCCCTAAGGGCATTATAAGCCAGGCGAACGAGGCTCGTCCACGTTTCCACAGAGGCCGTCCACCCCAGAAGCTCTTGCACCGGGCTTTTCGCTCGTCCAGGGGTCAAAGCGGGTTGGGGCTTGGCGGTGGCGGTGGGGGGGTGGTGACTCGGGTCTAAGCTCGGAGAGGAGTCGGCGGAGGGCCAAGCCAAGCTAAGGCCTTGTTCTGTGTCCAACAGGCCTACGGGGCGATGGACCTGACGAGTCTGAGCGGGAGCCTCGTCGTCTCCGGACTCGCGGTCCCCACCAAGGCGGCTTGACGGAGCTACACGCACCTGCTGGTCCGAATCGGCCGCCAGCGCTGCAACGTTACGACGCTCTGACAGCGGACGCAGAGCCGAGGGGAGCTCGCCCACACGGCCTGACCCGGGGAGGGCGGGGGCCCCGAGGTGCCCGGACTCTAAGTCCCCGGCGGACTCCGAGGGCCCGGCGGAGGCGGAGGCGGAGGCCGGCCTCGACTGCTCGGGCCTCTGCATCTCCTACACGGTCGAGGACCTGGACGCGCCGGAGCGGAGGCGCGGAGCCGCGGAGGCCGAGGAGGGGCGCAACTTCCTCAGCCCGGAGTCCGCGCTCCGGGAGCTGCGGCTGCACGCCGAGCGGGGCGCCGAGATCCGCTGGGAGCGGCAGGAGGAGCTGCCGAGGGGGGAGCCCCGTTGGCGGAGGCTCCCGCAGGAGCACCGGCCCGAGCTGCGGAGGCACCGGAGCGCGGAGGCCGAGCGCTGCTGGAGCTGCCGGCCGGGGCCCCCCGAGCACCGGCAGCTGCGCAAGAACGCCAGCGAGGAGGCCTGGGTGCGGGAGGAGGGCCCCCCCCGGGAGGAGCCCAAGAGCAGGAGCCTGCGGGAGCGGCCCCGGGCCGGTCGCCCCCGCCGCCTCCGGGAGGAGCCCGCGGACGAGGAGCCGCCCAGTCGCGGCTCCTGCTTCGGCGGCCTGACGGCCCCCGGCTCGCCGCCTGCCCCGGTCTCCCCCCTGCCGGGGGCCGAGGACCGGCTGGGCTGGCGCCTCCTGGCCCGGGTCTCGGCCCTGCCCCTCCACCGGCGCGAGGACTCGCCCGGGCGGTCCTGGTCGCCGCGAGCCGAGGCCTCCTCGGGGCCCGAGGCCCGGCCGGCCCTCCGCCCGCGCCTCCGGCGCTCCCAGGCCCTGCCCGAGACCGACGGACCCTCGCCCCGCGGGGAGGCCCGGAGGCGCCCCCCCGGCCTCGTCTTTCGGCCTAGGAACGAGGAGCCCGGGCGCCGCGAGACCGTCGAGGGCCCCGAGCTCCGGGAGTACGTCACCACGGTCTAGCCGGCTTTTGTGTCCCCCTCCCCCCGCAACACCCGCCGCTGTTAACTCCGCCCAGCTAAGAGCAGCCACCGATGAATTTTTTACCAGCTCGCAGCGGGCTTGGAAACTGGACAGAGTCGATTACGGAGTGCCGCGCTCGCGCCGGAGCTTCTCTGCTCCGCTGGCGAAGTTAGAGCGAGGAGTCGAGCTTTCCGAGGCTCGACCCCGGTCGGGCCCAGTCGGCCATTCGCCCCGTGATTTTAGCTCGACTCAGGACGAATCGCCAAGCTTAATCGTTGAAGAAGGCATCGGAGCTCCGCCGAGGGGAAGCCGAACCGAGATTGTTCTGTTGCTGAGGGCCTGTGCAAATCGAGCAATAGGGCCATGCGAGTGTGTGTGCGTGCGTGCGTGCGTGCGTGCGCGTGTGGTTTTATGCGTATGCGCGTTTTATGAAATGCGCTCGCATAAGAGAGTTAGAGTTAGAGTTAGAGAGAGAGAGAGAGAGAGAGAGAGAGACAGAGAACAATAGTTCAAGTGCGATTCTGTTACTTTTGATCGAAGCTTTGCGAGTAACAAAGAAAATAATAAAGGTAATGCAGCGCGACGTCTAGGACTTTGAGTCCCTGTTGATTTAACGAATACTGTTTTCCGCGAATGCATACGTGCATGCGAAGTCTAATTTTTTTACGGGCCTTGTCGATTTAAATTGACGGCCCCATGCCGGCGTGTGCAATACTACTTACGTATTTAAAACGAAAATGTCTGATTAGACGTAACGCAAAGACTTCCTCTCGTGAAAAACTTTGTCCGCCTGTTGCGCCATTAATGAAATCAACCAAAAATTACAATGATTGTAAGTCAGGTTAATAGTGTAAAGTTGCATTGTGCCGGGATAAGATTAGGACTGTTCCTATCCTCTCTTTACTTACTCTATAAGTAGAAGTACCTCAGCTAAGTGACAACTCGATCATTCGTTCCCCTTTCCCCCCCCCCTTCCTCTAGACTGAATAATAATTGAGAAGCGCGTTTGTTAATTGTGCGCGTTTATAAGGTATATATATAAAATAAGTATTTACGCAAGTGGCGTCAAACTTATCCCGATCCTGCCGAATTAATCGAATTAGTTTTCAACCTCGAGTTTAAAAATATCCACTTATTTTCCCCAGCCGTCCTCAAGCATCGAGTCTCACTTTTTCCGAGTCCTGATTTACGTTTGCACTTATTTTACCCCTTTCTGCCTTTGTCTTAATTTTCTTTTTGATCCTCTTTCATTTGCGAATCATTGTAATTCGGTATAGTAATATCGCTCGTTAGAATTATTTCATATTGGTCCATGAGTCAAGGTAAAGCACTGCGACAATATGATTGCATAATTGTTAAATGAATTTAAGAGGAAATAAAAGTCTATTGCAATTTTAATTAAGGATGGACAAGCCGTTAATAGAATTAGGAAATTGTCGAGACTTCGATATGTTACGTTGATGAGCAACGACAATGTGCGAACGCAAATAAAATTGTTTACAGCTGTTCACCATTTATGAAAATTGACGGACAATTTATGATGGTATTTTGAATGAAATTGAACAAGGGCATCTCGTTGGCTCGTTCAATCCTGTCGAGCATCCCGTCTTGTTAGCGAAAAAGAGAGAAACAGTCCAAAAATTTAAAAAAAAAAAAATGTATAAATCAACGAGCTATGATAAAAATATCGTCAATGATATTATTGGCTGGGTAGTTCGGTCGAATTAATGTCGACACTCCTTTCCTTAACGTCGTAATTTTCGTATTTTTTACATTTTACGAATTAAACATTTATTTACCGATTAGATAACTACATGATTATCCTGTAGGTATTAAATACAATCTAAGCGAAATCGTAAATTGTAATACGATGTATTGACCTTGTAATGCAACAACTGTACATAACTTTGCATGCCATTGTAAGTTTTCGATACTCACGCGTACTTATTCGAAGAAAATAGATATACAATTTAGGGTTTTTTTTTTTTCGATTGATAGTTGAATTCGTATAAAGTAAATCAGTCGCTTTGCTAAAAGGTGCAGGGCTGCCTCGATCGATAATTTTACGTCATGCTTTCTTTCATGACATCGTGTACAGTTACGCGTACATTCCTCTGGGTAGCTCATAAAATGAACGACAATTTCATCAGCTTCGAACGAAAGCTTCTTTTGCGTCATTAATCGAGCGAGTCATTGTAAAAATCAATTATTCAATTAGCCTCAGCAGAACTCGCGCATAATAGTACTTAGTCGAATATTCAGAAACTGAAGTATCGTTTACACTTTCGGAATGTGACTTTCTGGAAATTGTTTTTTTTTTTTTTTTTTTTTTTTTTTTTTTTTCTCTCTCTCTCATTTTCGCGTCGCGTCAATAACAAGAGCCCGCGCAGTCGAATGATTTTATAAAATCCGACACGAAACGCGGGCTAATGTCATTGTGACGTCTTTGCGAAAATAATATCCCAGCTCGTGGCCATTGACTTATCCGTCTTACGTCGAGCAGTTACTTATGAGAAATTGAAAAATGTTGCCAAAAAAAAAACATTACTTTTTTAGTACTGTTGATACCTTGATTAGAGAAACCAAAAGGGAATATATAAGATACCAAACAGAAGAATGACGCTTAGATGAAGTGGCTTAGATACGAGCGTGAAAACGGCGATTCTTTAATCGAAGAATTATTAAAAGTTGAATGCTAATATTGAAAGAAAATGTAAAAATTCTAAAGGCACGGCTTATTCGTGCTAACGTTAGCGTTCATGTGAAAATAATGCGAGATAAGATGAGCGGGCGGACGTCGGATTAAATAGACGGAAAATGAGAGAGGGGGAGAGAGAGAGAGAGAGAGAGAGAGAGCAAGATATAAAAAGGAGTGTAGGTGACACAGAGGGAGCGGAAATGTTGAGCTAGGGATGAATCCAAAATAGTTTTGGCTAAAAACATTTATCGTACCGAATGTATACTGTAGAGCATTATATAAGAAAATTCCCTCCCGATCGGATTAGCATTTTAGTACTTACATTTATCAAAAGAGACGTGAGAATATATATATATATATATACATATATATATATATATATATATATATATATATAAAATAAAAAGGAAAAATAATAGAGCCATAGAGTCGTGAAAAATGGACGTAAGATTCTTAATAAGTAAGTATGCAGATCATAGATCTGAATAAAATGTGATTATTTGTTATCTTATAACTTATTTGAATTCATTATTAATTTATTACCCTTGATACTTTCATAAAGCGCTCATTCGCGAATAAACGTCAATGCGTTGCTTGTCGTACTCGTTTTTTCTTGGCTTTGTGCAGATCCAATCGCCTTTAAAAACTTAGATTATCGAAGCAGCTTAAAACATTTTGTTCTAGTCCAGCATTGTACCATCGATATTAATTTAGACGAATGAAACAATATCAAATATATCCCTCATCGAATGTTTCGCGATAATCTAAACTCCGCAATGCAGAATATATAAAAAAAAAAAAAAAAAAAAAAAAAAAAAAAAACTACATAAAAGAAAATAGCAAATGAACATTAAGAAACGATTATCAACACGATGCAAGAAGTATTTGCTCTGCAAGGTAGAGCAATGCTTAATAACTTACGTACGCCATACGATACGCAACCTATAATATGAGGTCAATGTTAATTTGTTTAAATAAATGTAAGTTTAAAAATCAAAAAACCGCTGTATTCTTTCAATCCTATTCTTCTTAACCATGAGCACAGCCGATGTCAAGGATTAAATGTCTCGAGCTATTGAAATGGGGCACGAGAATAAGAAGGCGATCTACTTTACGATGGAGGAGCCGCTCTATACGCAGGAGCAAATTTTAATTGGCCTTCGCGATTCGAAGAAGAACGATAAAGCCTTAAATAAATAATAAAGCGCGGCTCGATTGTGTGGAGGGATTTTTTTTTTTTTTTTTTTAAAACAACTGCCTTACCGGCTGAATATGTAAACACAATATTCGTATGGCAGTTACGTGTCAAAATGGCCGATCTCAACAAGGAACTGAACGAGTATCTACTTAGTAACAAAAATGAGAAGCAATATAAAATTCCACTGCCATCGGTGGTACTCGCGAAGCCGAGTTTGGGAAAATGGTTCGGCAGGAGTACAGAGGAGGAAAGGCAAGAGTCAGGGTGGTTCAGAGACACGCAGAAGGATTGCTGCCCTAGTATGGTTTGTGTCACCCTATAACCTTCCTTAAACATTAATATTTACAATCAACCCATTCATTGTTTCATATTTTATTGTAGACAAGGATGCAAAGGCTAACTGCCTTCGGATTGTGTTTTATAATGGGAATCTTGTGTTTTTGCTTATCCGCTGTATATATTCCTGTTTTACTATTAAAGGCTAGGAAGTTCGCTCTACTTTATTCATTAGGAAGCTTATTTTTCTTAATGAGGTACAGAACTTACATATTTTCACATTAATGCCTCTGCAATGGTCGAGTAAGACTTTTTTTTAATCTTCTAGCTTTGGTTTCTTATGGGGCCCCGTAAGCTATTTTAAATCGCTATTTTCAAAGGAGAGGAGAGGCTTTTCCATTACTTATATTGCCACTTTAAGCGGTACTTTGTATTTTGCTCTACATCTGCAACTGACTTCGTTGACTGTCTTATGCGCAGTATTACAGATAATTGCAATGCTGTCATTTTTAATAAGCCATTTACCAGGAGGTACCACAGGACTCATGTTTTTTTCAAGGATGTTTAAATCTTCCGTTAGTTCAGCTTTACCCGTTTGATGTATATCTTACGATCAGAAGATTTAATTTAATTTATAAATACACAAGTCCTTTTATTGTAAAATAATATTGTAAATAGTGTAAAATTTTTATATAAGAAAATAATAACTTTATTTATAAAAATTTAAATATTTGTACTTTTTTCTAGCTTAGGGAGTCGAGTTGCTTTGGTTCGAAGTTTATTGCCTTGTAATCGCTTAACTATCAATGGCTTATACTTAATAATAGGTTTGGACTTTACATCGGCGGTGCCTAATTTACTTTTACTTGATTTACTACCATGACCTGAAATTTCCGTTCGACAATCGGATGGTTCTTTGTGGAAGAATCTAGTTGGCATCTTCTCGTTATATACGAAATACTTATCATCGGACAGAGATATAAAATCTGAACCAGTGCTTTCAGTTTTTTGGTTGTTTTGAGAATTCGATGGATTAAAAACTCTTTCTTTCACTGATTTTCTATATAAAAAAATATCCATTTCTACACTATCCTGCTTATTATCTTCGTTCTTAATTTCTTTTACGGTACTTTGATAGTCCGTAGCATTTTCTTTAATCGGACAAACGGATTCTTTTAAATTTCTAAATTCTAATGACAATTCAAACACTTTTTCAAATAAAGAAAAAAAATAGTTTTCCTTCGAAGCTTGTACTTGTTTCTAAAAATTGAAATAATGCATTAATAATAAACGTCTGGTAAAGAGCTTGGTCTTTAAAAGTAAATTTGTTTAAGGACCTTCAAAGCGAGCACTGCGGTAGCAAAACCCACTGTTTTTAACGTTACTGTTTTTAAAAAAGGTATTAGAAGAACTGGCACATTTTGATTTTGAGCCATAGCGACTATGTGTTTGACTAATAACAAAGGATCAACGAGGGCATCTAATAAGATGCAACATACTTCATTTCTTTCTAAAGCTCTCGTAACAATATTAATCCCAAAAATAATGGAACTTCTAAAATAAAAAGCAAGCCGATAAACGAGGAATCAACGATGAAAAAATAGCTGCGATTAATATTGAAAATAAATTATAAGAAAAAAAGCTAGTATTATTGTAAAATATGTACAGGGCAGATTCATGGGGCTTGTCATTTCCAGTAGACTGGGAAGCTTTTTTAGCCATGGATCGTTCGGCTTTATTCATCTTGCATAATTTTGACCAGGGAAGCTTTCGTTCGGTGGGCTTAAATGCAATCAACAACCTGAAAGACAGACACTCGTGATTAAACGTCAGTTCGATGAGTTGGGCTCGAGCGGGGGGTAGGATAATAAGAGCTTTACTCGGTTAAAAGATTTTCCAAAACTGCGTGCTCGTCGCTTTTTAAAAGAGGCCTGAGGACAAAAGAGAGCCGCTCGTCAGTGTATTTATTACGATAAAGCGCGAGTCCTGCGGGACATGGACGAGGACTCCTTACCAGTACAAGTCGCTGGGCTGGCCCAAGCAATTCTTCAAGCCCCTTACCGGAGTCTTCTTGGAGGATGGAGGCTTTCTTTGCTGAGGCTTCGACAAAATCGGGGTGGCCATGCCCGAGCCGTTGGCCGCAAACGACGACTGTACAGGTTATGCGCTAGAGCATCGAGGCTCTTTAAATAAAGGCTAAAGGGCGGCGTGGCGCGGCGGGGGGAGGGGGTGCGCGAGAGCCGCAATCGATCGTCGGGGTTAACAGGTGAGAGGCGACAGGAGGCTCGCGGGACCCGCAGAAGAGTCGGAGATCTTCCCGGTTGGGAGGGGCTCCCCCCGCCCCGCCTCGGCTAAATAGAGATCATCGAGGCCAGTTCGCGCCGAGCGCGTGTCCGGTGGTGCGCCGGCCGCATTCGTCGCTATGAATGACGAAGCCCGGTGCTGGTAGGGTTGGGGGGGGGGGGCTCGGCCCGAGGATAGAAACGGGGCGGGGCGCGACCGGCCGCGTGGCCAAGAAGTCCACGGAGGCCGGGGGGCCCCGAGTTCCGGCGGCGCTTCCGCGTAGGAGCGGCCGGGGACCTCCTAGCCGAGCCCCGGAGCCGCGCTGCGCGAAAGTGTCACGTAACCCGGATTCCGAGCCGCTCTCGCCTAAGGCCACTGGCCGGCCGCGGCGGCGATCCGAGCCAAGGTCACCGACGCGCACACCACCGCCCTCCCCCCCCCGGTACTCTCGCTCTCGCGGGACGAGGAAGCCGGCCGCCGCTCTCTCCTGTCCGTTATCTCTCCTCCCTCTCGCTCCGGTGGTCGCGAGAGGGCCCGAGCTCGCTCGCTCGCTCGCTCGTTTCCCGCGGCATTTTTGCTTTCTCTAAGCGACTGGCTCGGACTGGCTCTGAGCGCCTCGAGCCGCCCGGGCACGGCATTCCTCGGGCCGCCGTAGCCGCGATCCAAGGAGAGCCATGTCGACGCTGAGCGCGCGCCCCGACAGCCTCGAGTTCGTCCTCAAGAGCTTCCTCGCCGGTGGTTCGTTCCTTATTCTGACCTACCGCTACTTGCCGAAGGCTCGGCAGCTCGGCCGACCATTTCTCCGTCCGCGATTTTGGCCCGGAGTGTTGTGCCTCTGCCCCGCCCCGCCCCACCCCACCCTGCTAATGGAGCATTTCACTTTCCAGGAGTAGCCGGAATGTGCTCCAAGACCGCGGTCGCCCCACTGGACAGGATAAAGATTCTCCTGCAGGCCCACAGCAGCCACTACAAGCACTTGGGTAAGTAGCAATTGTCCCTTGCCTTGGGCGGCTCCTCCGCTGAACCGACTGACCTCTCCGGGGCGGCTTTCTCTTTGCAGGTGTCTTCTCTGGCCTCAGAGAAATCATTCATCGGGAACAATTTATAGCCCTTTACAAGGGCAACTTTGCCCAAATGGTGAGAATATTTCCCTACGCCGCTACGCAGTTCACTGCTTTTGAAATTTACAAGAAGGTAAGCCCCCCTTACTTTCTCAAATATTCTTGCATCCAAATTGCGATGCCACCTTAGAAATCACCTCTCAATATTAAATATTAGTATTTAGGTAGTAAGCTGGGAACTGGTACGCACGCCGATAAGTTTTTAGCTGGCTCCTGTGCAGGAGTTACGGCTGTTGCATTTACTTATCCGCTCGATACTATCAGGGCTCGCCTTGCATTCCAAGTCACCGGAGAACACGTCTACACCGGAATCACTCATACGGCTGTATCGATTTTCAAAGACGTTCGTTACTTTATTTCTTTACTGATGAACAAACTCACGAGCTTGCGCACATAGGCATTACGCCTACCTTATGAATTTCGCCAAATTTTATGCAAATTTCAAATAGCTTATTTATTTCAGGAAGGCGGCTTAAGAGCTTTGTACAGAGGATTCTTACCCACTATTTGCGGTATGGTCCCTTATGCAGGATTTTCTTTTTATTCTTTTGAAAAGCTAAAATATTTTTGCATGAAGTATTGCCCAAATTTTCTTTGTAGCAAACGAGATAAGAATACTGGTAATCATAGTCAACGTCGAATATCTCAATTATTCAATTGAAAATATAAATTGATAACTATGTTTTATTTCCAGGGGGTCTAGTATTGACGATACCTGGCAAATTATTGTGCGGTGGCATCGCTGGGGCTATTGCTCAGAGTTTTTCTTACCCATTAGATGTGACTAGAAGACGTATGCAATTAGCAATGATGAACCCAGAAACTCATAAGTTCAGGTATACGATCGACATTGGTTTCCGTTAGTTGTATAAAGAAAAAATTGAAATGAAAAAGAGGGAATACCTTTCACAAATTTATATATGCATATATATATATATATATACATTATGCTTATTTTATTCCAGTACTAGCATGCTTTTAACATTGAGAATGATATATCTTGAAAATGGTATAATTAAAGGACTGTATCGAGGAATGAGCATAAATTATCTAAGAGCTATTCCAATGGTGGCTACAAGTTTTGCTACCTACGAAGTTATGAAACAGATTTTAGATTTAGATACAGGAATGAAAATATAAAAATGTCATTACTTTATATTTCAGAGTTCTACTTATAGGTAGCTCGATAATTTTTATATTTATTTATAGAAAAAAGTATATAATATTGACAATAAGTAAAATTAAAAACTGTTGTTGTAAATAAGAAACTGATGTGGAAAAGTACAAAAGTCTTTCTTTGACAGTCTCTTAATATTTTTATATAACTGTATTTCACTTACGTGTATTAATGTAAAAAGTGAAAACTGTCATCGGTAATGTGGGGCATTCAATCAATGTATTATTGAAATAAGCGATTAAAGTTTTTATAGAAATCTTCTTTCTTTTTTTTAAAATCATGAATTCAACGTGCAAACGCATTGTGAATAATCGTAGCATTGAGCATATTGTTCATTATAAAAGTGTTATATTTGTATTAGAATGAAAAAAGAAAAATAAATTAAAATCTAAGACAAGAATTTAATGTTTCATTTTATTTAATTCTCTTCTCAATAATCTGATAGTTCGTAAATAAAGATAAAATGGAATCGAATTTGAAAGTTGAGTAAACCAACACTCGCATCGGAATACAATAAAATTGCTATGATAAACTGTTTCTCATTGTCGTACAGTTACATAATAACTCTGGGCTTATAACGAATCAATTTTTTTTTTTTCTTTCCTTTTCTTTTTTTAATATTCCCATGGCGCTCGTAAGCATGGGCCAAGTTAGTGTCATGTGTGGTCATTGTGAAAAAACGATTTTATGGCGAAGGCGACGCGAGCAAGTTGACTCGCTGCGAGCTCGATCCCGGGCCAACCAACCAACCAAATCTCTCGGCATTGGTGAGCCCATCGACTGGCGGAAACATTGTCGAGCAATTATGTAATAAATCATCGGCCCTCTCGTAAAATTACTCCTTCGGCCGTTGCAAGAATCTCAACGGCAGCGGTTTCCAAACGCCGTCGTCGGCCCATTGTGGCCAGTCCCCGCGAGGCCCTACGGATTTCGAGTGTTCCTTTCTTTGCTTTTTGTTGCTTTCCTCCCAAACCCCCCGGCCCCCGGCCCGGCGGAACTCGCTCCACCAATTTCATTGCTCTCGGGCGCTTTCCCGACGCGGACCTGGCCTCGCGAGCGGTGTCAGAGGCGCTTGTCATTCAAATTCAAATGATGATATTGTAAAGTCAGAGCACGGGAATAAATGACCGCTCGGGCGCTCCCCCCAGTCAACTTGCTCGCGATAAATGTAAAAAGTCTTGCGCGTTGTGTCCCTCTTTCTTCTTCTTCTTCTTCTCTTTCTTTATAAAAGGGGCTAAACTCTTTTTCTTTCTTTTTTTTTTTTTATCTCGCTACAACGCTACTCGTCGATATCCAGGTTTTTTTTTTTTTTTTTTATCTCGTTTACAAGGAGATCCACTTCGCTAAACGAAATCCGAATTGAGATCTCCAAATAATGTATGTTTCCATACTAATGCCTCGAGCCGTACAATTCCTGACTCGCTCGGTGTGCTCTCGCTTTCTTCTCTCCTTTTTGTGTTTGCTCGACCACTTCCTAAAATAAACCTTCAGTTTACATACGTCTCTCTTGCGTGATAATACAATAAATACAAGCCAAATGCAAAATTAACTATATAATTTTTAAAACTCCCTGTCAATTATTCATGGCCATGTTGTACTGCTACTTAACTCGAGGCGATTGTTGCCGATAACGATACTTTTTTTTTCAATTATCTTTCGGATTTTTCTTTAACAACCGAGAAACTCGTATTTTTCATTCGTCACTGAATCTTTTAACGCTTTAAAAGGAAGTTAAATAGAAGTACACACGTGTTGAAAATCTTACGAAATGCCGTTTTCTTTTTTTATTATTATTATTATTATCGTTATTATAATTTATATTTGTTGTTGCTGTTATTAGTATTCGTATTATTCCTATTATCATTATTATTATTATTATAATCATTATTATTTGACATATTTTTGCTATTATCATTATTATTTGACATAGTATTTTTGCTAATTTGAAAAAAACTTTATCCAAAAACTTCGAAAATTTTATCTAATTGAAGTCCAAATCAAAGGAATCGATATTACTTTTTGTTCTTATACACAAGTCTATTCAATGTTTTCTAGTTATACAAAAATTGCACGTTTCTTTTCTTATAACATTTAAAAAAGTTTTTTTCTTTTTTAATATATATATATATATATACGTCTGAAATGGAAGGAAAATATTAAAATTTAAAATTGTGCCATAGGTAGTTGAAATATTACTGTTTCACAGTCTTTACAAAATGCTACTGAATTTAATACTTACTACATATTTATGTTATTTTGTTTCACTGTTTAATTTCTTTATGGAAATTTTTAAAAAGTTACCATTTCCATTGACAATTAGTAATGATTTATTATCTATATTAATTTGGATGCTTATATTTATGAATACACTTGCAATCTCTTCTTATTTGAATTCTGTAATATTTTTTTTTATTCATTTTGGCTTGAATTACATAATTTTTACTCACCAGAAGCATTTAGTTTTATATTATTTTTTACTTAGTAAAAAATTCATCAAAATTATCATGAAAACTTAACTTTCAATATAATTATTGTAATTTCATACATCAGGCGCATATTTAATTAAAAAGTGTTTACATTAAGGATTGATGCAAGGTGTGACAACAAATTCTCGGTTCTTTTAATTCGGCGATTCATATATATATATATATCAGGTCTTAAAATACATAAAAAAAACGTACAAATTTCACGCAAATCTATCTCTTCTTCCCTTATAGCTCGAAACGCAATAAAAAGTAGATGCAATACAATAGAAGACATGCCAAAGTAAACGCCAAGATGTGTATTGATAAATGTATGAAAAAAAAAATGAAAAAAAACCTCCGTCAATTAGAAGTATTTTTTCATTTCTTTGTTGATTTCCCTTTTTATATTAAGATAAAAAGAAAAAAGATAGAAGGGAAACAGAGACGAAAACGTATAAAAAGCGATTTTCGAAAAAATTTAGACATTTTTTTACAACATATTCTGGAATTAAACTTGTATAAAGAAAACGTATAGTCTATTAGGCTCCGCTTTGTCGTAAATCTTTCATATAACAGTGGTCGAGACCACTAATATGTTCTAAGAACACTGCGTTTGACAATCGTAAGAATCAAATTATGATTAATGTAAGGTTCATTGATCTGAAATGCCATTTCAAGTATTGACAAAAATACAAGATTAAAGCCACTACTGCATCAACCCTTATTTGAATAATTATATGCACTTGCTTGGAGAAACATTTCACGCTCCTTTCACACCGTTAAAATGCGAGAAATCTATAAATACAGTTTTTTTCGGTTTGATACTTATTCTGAATCTTCATGACAATCGAGTTATCTTCGCAATACAATTAGGAAAAAGAAGCTTATCCTTCCAGTAAACTTTTCTTTGTCGCTCAATAAGTTAACATTCATTCAGGATATTAGAACATTACCGTTTTCTTTTAGCCGTTTACAATAACGGTGACAGTTCAGTATTGTTATCCGTGATAGTTTTCTTCAATAAAAATACAAACCATACAATGAAAATCGTCAAACTCAATGATTTTAGGTCAATTTACTTGATACATGTGTACATGATTGGTTGTTTCTTCATAAAGTGTTGTTGAATCTACGTATATGGTGTATTTACGCGCAAATGCGCAAGCACGCAATTAGTCTCTTTTGGAGACACCATAACGTGAGCCATTATATAATACTTGAGACTATAAATGGCGTGTAAGGGTAGCTCAGGGCCTTACACTTATACCGATGTTCTATTATAGGTTATGTTTGTGGCATGTCTATAAAGCCAGCATCACTCCGTTCGTTCTCCTACCTTAAAATCTACTTCACTGCTGATATGACATCTTACAGGAAGTAATCTGGTGTTCGCCTGGTGACATGCGGCTCTCCCCGTCTTGGTGCTGGATCGAACTGAAGGCTACAATAACAAATTTCACGGTGAAATTTATGGTTAAAGGCATTACGAACTATAAGTTATCGATCGTTACTATTCGGTGTATTAACTTACAATGAATATTTCAGAGCATCGTCTAATTCCATGATAGCAGCTTGATTGCCACAGCGATAACAGTAATTAGGTGCAGAAAATATAGTCACAACATTGCGGTCATGACACCTACAGAAGCCACATTTAATGATTTTTATTCAAGACTACAACGCAACAATTAAGAAATGATAATTAGCTTATGATATTACCAATTGTAACCTTCCATGACCAACTGATGAGCTCTTGATACAAGTGTTAAGCCATTAGAATGATTGAATGTCTCTGAAATGTCTTGGCCAAAAGTGTATCCTGCTCCTCTAGGAGAAATGCCCCACCCTCCTCTGTCGTCAGGATCCGACCATAATAGATCGCACATAGGTCCCTGATAAAAATATCAATATCGTTACACGCTTAATATTACATTTTTATACGTGAATTGTAAAATATTAGACCCGTTACATACTTCATGTGGTACTTCTTGTAGACGATCCAATGCGCGAATATGATCTAATGTATCAATAGACGGAGATAGTCCACCGTGTAAACAAAATATCTGACCATCTACAAGTGCGGTCAGAGGTAAAAAGTCAAACAAATCTGTGAAATATTTCCAGACATTGGCGTTGCCATATTTACGAAGGCATTCATCATAAAATCCATATACTTGTGTAATTTGTCTGGACTCGTGATTACCTCTCAAGATAGTTATTCTTTCTTTGTACCTCACCTATTTAATCGGAGAAAAGTATTTACACAAACGCACTGGCGATCTTGGTTTCTAACTAAAAATGCAATTAAAAACAAAGCTTACCTTTAACGCTACAAGGAGAGTGACTGTTTCAACGGAATAATAACCACGATCGACATAGTCACCCATAAACAGGTAGTTTGTATCCGGTGATTTTCCACCTATTCGAAAGAGTTCCATTAAATCATGGAACTGTCCATGGACATCCCCGCACACCGTTACAGGGCATTTCACCTCTTGCACATTGGATTCATTTGTTAGAATTTCCTTTGCCTAAACAAAATCATTTGCAATGCAATGGATTATGAGCACAAAGTACTCGGCTGCGCGTAATAAAATCGAACGAAACCAGTATTGGAAAAATATTATAGATACGGGACTTTGAAAAAGTCTGCATTATCGCAACTTTTTATACCAATGTGCGGGCAAATAAACGCAAGTGCGCGCGCGCGAGCTCACGCACACAACCGTCGCATACTCGGCGCACTGTACGATCTATGGATTAATCCATTTAGGTGTTCGCGCGTGAATCTCTCGCTCAATGTGTGGCACCGAGCCATTCCTTAATCCGAGAATCAGACTTTATCAGCGCGCCTATAACCAATGAAGATATACTGCATCCTCTGCGCCATTCCAATCGCAACGAGGAATTTGCTTCGGTGCACACGTCAAGCGAAAATTTTCCCTTTCAAATGGGCAATAATCGAGCGAGCTACGCCGCACTGCGAGGGTGCGCTTCTACATGCGTGTGCGCCTGTGTGCGCGAGATATAAAAGAGCACGCGCAAATAAATATATAAATAAAGGAACTGGGTGCAGACTCCGGGGATTCACCCGATGCGGCCAATTCATTAATGCACCGCCCGATTATTCAATGCAATTGCACGTTTCGTAATAATTGCTGTGACGTTTGCAAAAATAAATAGAAAAAAGGGGGGGGGGAAGAAGAAGAAAAAAAAGAAAAGAAAAAAAAAAAAAAAAACAAGTAGTTACGATCGGTGGCAATGACGTTAAAAAGCAATCAGGTAGGCAGATAGAAAAACTGATCTCGAGCTTTTTCCGATCGAACGTATTGGGCGAGGAGGGGGAATAGATGTTCAGTTGGCTCGAGGATGAGTAAGAGTGAGAAAATCCTTGAAAGATTAAGAGATTATTAATAAATAAAGGGAAAAGTTGGCGGAGATAAGCAATGAAATTGCCTCCGAAGCCTGGCAAAAATGAAAGCAGAGTGTTTTTTGAGGAATCACCCTTCGGGTTAGTAACCGAATAACATCGTCAAACCCATTATTTTATGCATCCGGGGAAGCAGGCGTGAGAGAGAACGTGAGAGAGAGAACGAGAGTGAGTGTGTGAGAGAGAGAGAGAGAGAACCCGAGAGAGGAACGAGAAGTACGTGCATGCGAGTGGGTCCAAAGAGCAAGTAAGGAGAGTGAGGATGGAAGAATGTCGACGAGGGGGGAAGAGAGAGAGAGAGGGAGGGGGAGGAGGAGAGAGAAAAAGAGAGAAAGAGAGAGAGAGAGAGAGAGAGAGAGAGAGAGAGAGAGGCGAAATCGACCGGCGGACTAAGCACAATCTAAAGGCTGGGCGAGCGTAGAACATGACCATCTCGAGATTGGACTTCCGATGAACTGGAGCTCACCTGGTCGCACAGAATCTTCACTTTATTCTCTGTCAATTGTCTACACTCGTTCAACTGTTCTATCCACTGGTCGAGATCTTTAAGGGACGCCTTCTCCTCCATCGTCGAGTTTTGCGCAACGATTTTGAACGCGTTTTCGGCAATCGCTCAGCGCATATAACGAGAGGAGTTGCGGCGATGAGCCCGTAACGCCGCTACTAAATCATCCGCTTGTACTCGAGTTCCTTAGCATTCGCCAGCTCCGCTGCTCTCGACACACAAATATCCTGGATATTGTTCACACATTCACAAAATGGCCGACTCGCGTTCGCGAGTGATATCTTTCGATGACGTCACACTTAATTCTGGCCTTTCCTCCGTAGAGCCGAGAGTGGCTCTGCCTCCGCTACCCTCGCCGTCCCCCGCGCGGCCCCGACCGGACCGACGAGTGCCGCCGCCGCCGCCGCCGATACGCGGCTCTCGTCGCTCCCCAGCGCCTCTCGCGAGCCCCGGCCCAACGACCGAGCGCGCCCCCGACGACGAGTGCCGCCCTGGCTGCAGGGGCGGTCCGGGGGCAGGGCCGCCTCGCGGGGAGCAGCAGCAGGAGGACTCGTCGAATGGCCTCCGGAGGAGCCAAGGCCCCGGGGGGCAGATCGCTCCTCTCGGGACACCCCGGTGCCAGAGGCTCCTCATTGGCTCGGGGCTCCTCGACCAATGGGGCCCCGAGTCTCGATCCAGCCGCGGTCGCGCCTTTGGATTTCGAACCTCCTGGAGCTCGGCGGGCCCGCTCCCGCTTCCAAAATCGATCCTACCGGCGCCGGCTTCTTCCCGAGGGCCGAGGGCTTGCCCTGCCCTCGAAAGCTCCAACGCCGATGGGCTTCGGGGCTCCCGTTCCCCCCTCCCGCGCACACGCATCCCTTCCTTGCTTAGCCTTACGCCGACTGGTTGCGATGCCTGGTCGGGGAGAGCTTCGAAACGACGAGGACACGCGAATACCCCTGGCTTTTTTTTTGATAAACCAATTGTTAACGTTGACGTCCACAACTTTCTGGCCCCTCGATACCGCCTCAAACTCAAATCCCGCAAAGTACATTTTATGCTTGACTTTGTTAAGGATTATCTTCCCTTTGACTGGATTCGCTTGTATTGATGATAAAAAAAAAAAAAAAGAAAGTAAATTACAGAGGTCGAATGTCCTTATTTCACGTGTGTCTAATCGAACGCTAAACATTTTCGATAATCTTAGTTCAGGATTTATTTTTAAGCAATGAACTCAGAATTATGGCATCTGGGATGGATCGTAATTATTACCTAAACCCAATCGATATTCGAGGATCATTGTTATCTAAATTTGTCCTATTAAAATTACCCTTGGCATTATTATTTTAGAGACTTAACAAAGAAAAACAAAATATGCTTATACTCGATGTAATCCTACTCGGTATTTAAGGCTATTAATGGGAAATTGACGATTTATTTTGAATGCGATCGTATAAAATAATATGGGACTTTACCACCAGGTGGCTACACTTGCCAAACATAAATATTATTTATGTTTTGTTTCTGCTACGCTACCAAATCATAAACGAACTTAAAATTTTTATAAATCGAACCTCAATAACTTCCGTAGAATTTTAGGACATGACTTTATTTATAATCCGACGAGTCCAGTCTGTCTAGACATTACACGGAAGGAATATAATACCGACATCCTTAGAATATGAGAATGAAAACTAAAAATATAATATGAATTCATTGCTTTTGATATTTTATTTCAGTGGTATTGGAGTTATTCGATCGAATTTAACAATTAACAGTATTTTTAGGTTTTATCATGTTAAAATTATTAAAATAAATGTACAATCAAATATTAATTTATTTTATGCGTGTATTTAAATAAGTTAATCTTTTTTTTTGTGGAAAGACTGTTATTATTTGATGGTACATAAAATGCTTGTTCAGTTTATAAGTTTAATTTAATTTTTTTTTTAAAAATTAGTATATAAATGAATATTTATTCACAGTAATATTATTTTAATTATATATATTATAACAGCTTAATGGCATCTTAAGATGCACATTCAATCTTAAAAATAATATTTATGTAATCATTGAATAAAAAATTACTTAAAAGAATATAAAATATTTTTTTACAGTCTCTTCTCAACAACCACTTATAGTAAAGTATGCAATTTTATCTTGTAATATAATTGTAAAAGCATTAAAAATTAGTATTATAAGTATATAAATTTATGTTCATTCATTGTATTCTTAATCTTTTCTTAATAGATTTCATTATATTTGCTTATAGATGAAGATCTATCTCATCTACATAATGTAGCATCCAATTGCTTGAGCCAAGGCAGAATCAATTTAATTTTTCTTCGATAATTTGGATCTTTAGCAATAGGATTATGCTCAAAGTACACTGTTTGTAACTTCTTATTCGACGTTAAAATTTCAACGGTAGCCCAGTCTTCAATTTCATTATTATTGATCTAAATATCAAAATTTTAGAGGACATTAATTCTTCTATTTAAGTGAAAGTATTTTTTAATAAAAACTTTCCGACTACTCACCCAAAATTCTTCTAATTCAGTGAGATGTTCTATGTTTGAAATTTTTTTAATTTTATTATGCGCTACATCAAGAGTTAATATTTTTGGACAGCTGTCTATACCTTCTATACAAGTTAAACCATTTTCAGATAAGTAAAGTTGTTCTAATTTGCTGAGTTCTGTTAAATTTTCGATGAAAACAACTCTATTACTTTGAAGACTTAGTAGTTCAAGATTTTTTAGAGTGCTTAAGTTTTGTATTTTTGAAATTTTATTTTTTCCCAAAAACAAATTAGTCAAATTATCTAATCCTTCTAAATTTTCTATTTCTCTGATTTTATTATCTCCCAGCTCTAACATAGTTAAATTCCTTAAATGTGCTACATTTTCAATTTTTACAATTTTGTTAGAAGAAAGAAACAATTTTTCTAAATTAATTAGGCTTTTTAAGCCTTCTATTTTCTTTATTCGATTAAACGATAAGTCTAAGAGCCTAAAAAACAAGTATGAAAAATTGAATATTATTTTTAAATAATTGTAGAGCTTTAGGTGCGATTGAAGCTTACTGCAAATTTACTAGACTCTCCAAATTTTCTATAACAGTGATTTGATTATCGCGCAACTCTAGTTCAACTAGAGTTTGTAAGCTATCCAAGTTCTCAATCTTTTTGATTAGATTCCAGGTAAAGCACAGTTTTTTAATTTTTGTTAATGGTTCTAGATTTTCTAATTTTGTCAAGCGAGAGTGGTTGAAGTCCAGTTCCTAAGTACATTAATATTAATATTATTTTTCCAATAGCGGAATGCTCGAAGCAATTATTTGCAATACTTCGCTCTCTGTGTCGATAATCATTATTTTTTCGGCATCATCTGCATCGGCATTTTCGCTTTCATTATCCACAGTTTCCAGTATTTCACTCTTATCACCCTCTGAAAGTAATATATATTTACTCTTAAATCCCATAACCTACTGTTTCCTCAAATCACAGCGAGCTGATCTTTACTAAAATTGACTTTCATAAATTTAATTCTCACCTTCATTGGCCATCTTAAATTACGTAGTTAATGCAATTAAATAAGGTACGTTAAATAAATGACAATTCAGAATATGACGATGATTATACGAAAATAGACAGCTGATAAAAGTGACTAACACAAGCTGAAAATGCTTTTCCCTACGCGGTGCACACACTCTTCCACACGATATGTTAAGTTAACTGTATCACTGCTGGAAATGTATATATTTGGCCTTCGATGTTCCTTAGTTTACCTTTGTTCGCTTGCGAGTATTCGATTTTAAATGAACACTGCTCGGAAGAAGCATCCGACAACATAAAATGGATAACCGCAAATCTCGTGAGGGCTCACATTATATTTAACAGGATTGCTGACAGCGGATGCAAATATTGGAAGTGTGTGTGCGCATGTACATACCGGCATACCTACATAATATATATATATAATATGTACATTAGTAAGATGCGACTAGTAGCGTCTGGTGTTTAGTTTCACCAATGACTAGAGGATGGCACGTAATAAGTTTGTGAAGTTGAACTGTGCTGAAAAAGTGAAACATCTTAACGCAAGAACCTGCGGTCATCGTTTTAATTTTATTAATTTTAATAAAGCTCATCGTTATCGATACTGTACTGATTTTCATTATTTACCAAATTTATTTTTTACATACAAAACAATATTTATACAAATAATTTCTTCAGAATGTGCACAAACTTTCTTGAGAAATTAACTTTTCAGCTACTATTTTACTTTAAAAATAAAATTGAGAAAACGTGGCACTAATTCAATCAACAAAATTATTTTAATACTTTTCCAAGCTAAATATAACACTGCTGGACCAGACACAGGCCCAAGAATATTTTAAACTTAGTGAAATTGAAGTAAATGCGGTATTTATAAAAAAAGGTAGTATATTAATTTGAAGTTAGATGCTGTCTGATAAATTCAAATCTATTCAACATCAACGTCATCTGATCAATTTAAGTAGACTTCAGGAAATATCTATGTTAATCCTCATTATGTGCCTTTCATTCAGTAAAGATCCAAGTTTCTATTATTTCTATTAGAATCCTTAAATTATTTTCCCAAATACTTTAACCGCTTCAGCTAATGTTCCTCGATATTTTGCATTACAGCTTGTCGCGTTATTATTTTATTCTATTTTTTAATTTTTCAAAATCTTTAAAACTGTGTTTTAAATAAAAAAAATTTTAAACGATATTTCTTGATTCAAATATAATTGATTAATCTTCGGTATAATAAAAAACTTTTAAAAAAAGTTTTATTACGAATTGTTGACAGTAACAGTTATAAGAAAAAACTCTTTTACTTTAAGACAAATATTACAGTATATAATATTACATGTTTTATATTGCGACTGATACAAAAAAATAAACTTATAATCGATGAGTGTGATAAAATACTGACATTGGTTTTTACTTTTTTTAAATTACAAAAAATTTGAAGAAATTTTACAATACAAAAATTTTTTATTTTTGGATAATAAAATATATCATAATAAAATTTCAAACATTAAAAATTAAGATCTTGAATAAAATTTAAAATCACAGATACTTTTTAAGTTTAAATATGCAGATAAAAAGAGTAAGACAATAATTATAACTAAATAGAATAAAATATACTAAAGATCACAGTTAAGTGCAACGGTAAGAAAGTCTTCAAATGCAATATTGATTACACCAGTTTGTTCCGAATCCCTTTTTCTGAATTCTTCTACAAAAAAAAAAAAAAAAAAAAAAATGGTTAATTAAATACAAATATTTATATAGTTTAATAAGTATATTTTCAAACCTGTAAATTTTTGTATCTGAATACACAGTACCATAAATTGGTCAATCGTTATGAGTTTTTGATCATTATTGTCATGCCTTTTTATTAAGAAACTAATAAATTCTGGATTGAATCTGTAACCCATTTGTGCAAAAGCTGCAGCGAGCTCTTCTTCTTGAATAGTACCAGAGTTATCTCGATCGATGTTTTTGAAAATTCCAAGCCATGAATTAACATAATTGAAAAGAGCTTGGAATTCATTTAAATCAATGGAGTGTTTTTTACTGGTGTCAAAAATTCCTGTAAAATTAACGATTATAATAAGGACTAAAAAGGGTATATATTTATAAAACTTACTATTTACCTATCATTAAGCGACATGCCCTATCGGAAAAGGTACCACCTAGACCATTAGCTAAAACTGCTTGCAATTCATTAGCTGAAATTCTTCCACTACGGTTTCTGTCAGCTAAGGAAAACCATTGCTGCACCTGCATACTAACTTCTTGTGTACCGCTGGTAGCTCCATAATTAACTCCCTAAGATCAATTCAATAAGATAATAAATTATAAAATAATACGAACGTTACAAGAGTTTGCAAAGAGTAACCATTGGCAAAGGTTGGATATTTAATTTTTTACACGATTAACCATGGCTTGTAACGAAAAATTGTAATAAAATAGCTAGATTATTATCAAAAAATTAGCGAGCATTTTTTAATGGGCTTAATAGCGATTGTAGAATTTAAATCTAATAAAAATCAATCGTCATTAGTTTCAAAAACATCTGATAATCTGCTCCTGACGATACAAGAAGTACAATATGATCCAAAAAAAACTTACTGGATAAGCCATTTAATCAGACAACAATAAATTTAAATGACCTCCAATAGAAGCTTTTTTTCTCTTTCCTCGGGCCCAGGTTATGCTTAAAAAGGCACTTAACACTGCTGCTGGTGCTACTACGTCTAGACTTTTGGATTGTGCGCATTGTCGAACTTGTCTGTCATTGGTCCGCTTAATGAAAAAACTCTAGAGTAGAGGGGGAGTACGTTAAAATGAAAATATGAAAAGTAACTAGAAATGAGCAGCGACAAATTAAAAATTGTAATCTTCGTTTATGAGTAACTGCTGCCGCTTAATATTTCCACTGATATCTGCTGATGCGCAAAAATAAGTACGCGAGACTCCGTTGTTTACAAATTATCCAGTATTTCTTCACCAGCGCTCTTTATATTTAAGACTGCTTTAAGATTAAGGCTGCGTTGTTACAATCCACAAATCGACAATACCCAAAGTATTTAAGTCTACATTAATAAGGTCTAACAACTGTTTAATATGAATAAAGTGTACGAGTAAACGCTATTTAATAATCGTTGTTACCAATGAGCCTACCGTTGCAACGTTAAAATAATGACACTCGAGTCATTATTTTGTTATATTGCATTGACATGTATTTGTTGTAAATGTTCATTGGTGAAAAAAGCAGCATCCCCGGACATGAGTTGTGATGAAGCGAGCGCAAAAAAGGCCTCCGTGTAATACTAAAGCTTTTAAATTGCCGTTTAAAATTGTATTTTTCCCGGCTCCAGAGAAGAATCTCGTCGGCCCCGATGCCCCCGGCCAAAGCCTCCCATTCTTCCCCACTGCCCTGCCGAGAGCAAGATTTAAAATATAGCGGCCCGATCGCTGCGCCGCGGCAGGGAACAACGAACTCGGCGAGCTGCGAAGACTCGAAACACTGGCGATTTCCTCCTTCCGGCCTTTACCTCTCGGCCATTTGTACGAGTCAGCGGCTCCTCCGAGCGCCGAACTTAATCTCCTAGCATCTTAGCTTGGGTCGTTCTGCATTTCGTTAAAGATGACTGAAACGCTCCAGCTGAGGGGGACCTTGCGCGGGCATAATGGATGGGTCACGCAAATCGCGACGAATCCGAAATATCCGGACATGATTTTGTCCTCTTCACGTGGTGAGTTTTTTTTTCCTTCCTTTACTTTTTCCTCTCAACGACTCCGTACGATTGCACATTTTATTAACGGCGCGCGATTTTGCCGAGCCGACCCTCCCTCGCTAACATTCCGATAATATTCCTTGGCCCGTTACGCGACAATAATTCTTCTCGTCCGGCGAGAGCTAATCGCTCATCGAGATTTTGGTTAATTTTCATCCGCAGTACCAGTGGGTTCGATAAGAAAAATCATTGCGCGGCACGTGTAAGCGCAAATTGAGATGTTTGCTCGAGTTCGCTGCTACCCCAGTGGCAAAAGTTTTTTCCCCATTGGCACAATCGCGGGACTCCGTAAATAACGATTCGTTGCACCGATCCGCTAATGTTTCCCGAGCTTTTCAGATGAAACTCTAATCGTATGGAAGTTGACTCGCGATGATACGAATTACGGAGTGCCTCAAAAGCGTTTGTATGGTCACTCGCACTTTATCAGTGATGTTGTGCTTTCATCGGATGGAAATTATGCACTTTCTGGATCTTGGGATAAGACTTTGAGACTTTGGGATTTGGCAGCTGGTCGCAGCACTAGAAGGTTTGAAGGCCATACACAGGTGTGACATTGATCAGTGAGCTAAATGCTCCTAATTCATCTTGTAAAGGAACTGGAGATACCAGAAAAATATAAAACTGAAGCATTTTTTTTACATATTTTTTTTTATAATACATTGAAGAGGTGGGATTAATTGTCGTTGTCGTAAGTAGAAGGCTTTAGTCTTTTCTTACAAAACCGTCTTGTATTATCTGTAAAGTAGCTGCGCAATTTTTAAGAGTGTAAATTGTTATTCTTATACATTTTCATTGCTTGCAGGATGTTCTTAGTGTAGCCTTCTCCGTCGACAATCGTCAAATTGTCTCTGGTTCAAGAGACAAGAGCATTAAATTGTGGAATACATTAGCAGAATGTAAATACACTATTCAAGATGATGGACATAGCGACTGGGTCAGCTGTGTCAGATTCTCTCCTAATCATTCCAATCCTATTATTGTGTCTGCCGGTTGGGATCGAATTGTTAAAGTAAGTCAAGATTTTTACTTTGCTCCTTGCATTAATCGATAACTTTTATATGATGGAAACTTTCGATCATGACATCTATGAGTGTATGCGGATATGGGACTGAATCGTTAAAAATTAAAAATTAAATTTATCGTTATCGTCGTTGACGTTTTTCGCAAGTGCTATATTTTTTATAGGTATGGAATCTAACCAACTGTAAACTAAAAATTAATCATTATGGACACACTGGCTATCTTAATACGGTTACCGTTTCACCGGATGGATCTCTGTGCGCATCTGGAGGAAAGGTATTGTTAACTATAGATTTTCTTCGGTTGATTAATTTTCCTTTAGACATTGATTAATTTGGTAAATTTGATTATTCAACAGGATAACAAAGCCATGTTATGGGACCTCAACGATGGAAAGCATTTACACACACTTGACCACAATGACATTATTACAGCCTTGTGCTTCAGTCCTAACCGCTATTGGTTATGCGCTGCTTATGGTCCA
Organism: Kradibia gibbosae; assembly: GCA_018907135.1. NCBI lineage: Eukaryota > Metazoa > Arthropoda > Insecta > Hymenoptera > Agaonidae > Kradibia > Kradibia gibbosae. The sequence goes on along the minus strand of JACCHX010000006.1, from coordinate 3,199,768 downwards.
TGGATTAAAATTTGGGATCTGGAGGGCAAGGAAATGGTTGAAGAACTTAAACCTGAAGTTGTCTCCGCAACGAGCAAGGCTGAACCACCTCAATGTTTATCTCTAGCCTGGTCGACTGACGGACAAACTTTGTTCGCTGGATACTCTGACAACACGATTAGAGTCTGGCAAGTCTCGGTCTCGAGTCGTTAATTTGTACAGAAAATGATTAATAAATAAACAGACTGAACAAATGTATTTTAGCTTATTCTATTCCAATAGATAAATATGTAATTAGTTTTAGTTATATTTATGTTACATGTTACCGTAATAAAATTTTATACAACTTATTTTCGTTCTATGTCAGATTCGCCAAGTTTTGTTTCTAGTTTTTCAAATTCCATTTTTGAAACTTTATCGACGTCGTCTTCTACTTGTTCAACGCTTAAGACTTCTGGTATATAAAACTGCATCATGTTTTGAACTCCATTTTTCAAAGTCACTGTTGAACTTGGGCAATTTGTACATGAACCTTGCATTTTCAATTTTAAAACTCCATTTTCAAAGCTCTGGAATAGTTTTTTTTTTTAATTTATTATTAATCTTAAACAAATAAGAGTAGTTAAGGAATATAATTAAATTTAATTTTTCTCAAGTTGAATTGTAATTATTTGTTAATTATTAATAAAATCGATAAGATTTGTTAAGGTAGTTGTTTGCTTTTTACCAGAAAAACTATATCACCTCCATCTTCTTGAACTGTGGGTCTTATTTTTGTATCTAATAGTTCTTTAATCATCTGTACAATTTCATCATCGTCTTCGTTTATTGCTATAAAAAATAGATGTAAAATACATTAAGAAATTAAATCCACTCGTCTCTTTATAAAGTGAAAATAAATTTGAATACTTGTTGAGTTTTCAGAATCTGTTAAAATAGGTAAACTACTAGCAAAGAAATCCATTATAGTAGCAAAGATTTCTGGTTTAATAATATGCCATTCCAAATCCTCGTCAACTTTTGTGATAGTTATAAAATCAGGTCCAAGAAATACAGATTTAACACCTTCGATGCGAAACAATAATTTCACTAGTGGCGAGCAAGCAGCATCGGATATTTTAGGAAAATCTTTAGTTTGACCTTTCCCTAGAACATCCACACCAGGAATAAATTTTAAGCTGTTTGGATTTGGTGTATCCTGTATTTGTATGAACATATTTCTTTTTTGCATTTGCGTAAAATTTAAAGTATTTGGATTGATCTTCAAATACATATTGTCTTTTGACTTGCATGCTAAAGTACTTGCATATTGTACATTGCTTTTCTGAAACCTGTGCGTTGAATAAGTATTAAATTATATGGCATTAAAATAGCTAATAATGTAATTGGCATTGGGATAATACCTAAACTGATATTGGCTACGAAAATATCGATTTGATAATAATCTACGTGGAAGGACTGATTTTGTTAAAAACTTATCCATAATTTCTGTTTGTTGTAAAGATTTTTATTGCTTTCATTACACAATTAAACAAATTAATAAAATCTATACCTCATCCGAACAATGTACCGATCGCTATGATCGGTTGTTTTAACTCTGTAACTATATTAAAATCCTTAACAATTTTAACAACAATTTTTTTAATAATAAAATCACTGTAACTTAACAGTAAGTTTTTATTTAAAGGTTATGTTTGCGTTCCTGCAATACAAAATATTGACGAAACGAGTTAAAAAGCATCGTAACGCTGTAGATTAGAGAAAGTCTTTAAAGCCAGAATGAGAAAACTAATTTATTTCTTGTAATGGGGAAGAAAAGTAGGGAAATTTACAACAAGTTCGAAAGCCGTTTGTATTTAAAATTATTTATAAAATTATTTTTACAACCATTCATAATTATAACTAGTTAATCCGGAGTGATCGTATAAAAAAAATATATTTTTCGAAAACAGATTTTTTCTTTTCATTTTTAACTTATCTGATTATAGTTAACGCTTCTACAAATCATTGATTAGTCCTGCAATCATTAATGTTTTAAAGCAGTCAACAGCGACAAATCAATTTTAATAGTAAAAAAATGGAAAGTCAGTTTTTATAAATAGTTACTTGTCAGCGCTGAAAACAGCACCGGATATGTTTTTCAAAAATACGATAATATTTTGTAAATATGTAATCCGTTTTTCCGATGCGGTAAGAAACAAAAGATACGAAGACCATACGCGAGTAAAATAAAAACGTGTTCTCATCCGTTAAGACGTTAAGTAACGAAATGAGCGTCAAAAAATCCGCACAGAGTCATCATTAAAGAGTGTTTTTATCTTTTTTTTTTTTTTTTTTTTTTTTTTGTAATTCAGACAATCGACTGGGCAAGGAATCCCCGAGGTATTATAACACCCATGAGGCAATAGGAACGACATTTTCCTCGGTAAGCACGTGTGAGTCTACGCGTATTTATCAAATTCATAGTTGCTGGCAGGCATCGACGCTAATAGAAAGAGCAGCATCTCCAATATTGCTGTTTTGTTACTGGCCGCGATAAATATTCCTCTAATCGTTTGTTATGAAATTCCGACTCCTGCTGTATTTTCATCGCATATTATGGAATGTCCACATTATGCGCGACGAGCCAACGTTTTCTTCACGACAAAAATTCAAGTCCTTATGGATGAAGAAATATCTTACAAGCATCCGCAAAAAGTTTCAGTTGCATTCTCGGCGATTATGCTAGAACCTTTTTCTCTCTCCTGATTTGTTAAGTACACCAAACATTTTCACACAGGTATGAGGATATAGATTTTTATAGTAAATCGATACACAGGACTGCAGAAGTAGTTTACAGTCTTGCAGTCAAACCACAATACTCAACTTTTTATAGTCGAATTTGTAAATAATGTTGCAAATAATAATTAAATTCCTGATTTATTGTAGAAAATTAAATTTACTTTCACTCCAATTTGTATTTTTATTAAACTATAAAACGTCGAATTCAAAGTGGGATTCATCAGGATAATCTTTATATAATATAAAGAAAGTATTATAATAAATAGATACGTCTAATAAAACTAATTATTTATTCTTATACAAAAGTTTCTTTTTAACATAAATTTTGTAATATAACGTTTATTACATTTGAATTAGTATAAATTTAGTGATTATAAAAAATGACATTTCGGCAATTGACTGTGTAATAGATTTTTTTCACAACATGAAGTATTTCATCTTATGTATATTCTAAGGCAAAAAATTTTATTTTATAAATTACGTTTTAGTTTCAGATTTAATTAAATGTTATTTGATAATTTAAGAATTAAACATTTTTTGTGATATATTTAAAAACGATCATTCATTTAATTTCCAATAAAATAATAAAATATATGATTAAAAAAAAACACAATTAAATAGTTACAAAGAAAATTAAGCCGTTTCATTGTATGCCAGCATTCGGTCAATTGGAAGTTTAAAATCATTGTTTTTCTATTAATGCCATGGATATTTGCTTACGTATATCGCGGTATATTTTAATACTTATTCAATTTTTGTTACCGTATTTATAGTAGATAAATTCAAGAATATTTACAATCATACACACAGCATTTCTCTATTAATGCGACTCTCTCTTTTTCTTTCTCCTTTTTGTACCAAAGTGTAGTTTTTCATTATAGTTTATTGCAATTAATTATGCATAAAAAATTTTACATTTATATTTTTTTTGCGAAAATTATACAAGCATTTGAAAATTATTTTCACTAAACAGGCGTATAGATTTTATTATCGTCATAAGCATAAAAATATATTACTTAAAAATTATACTTTTCTAACAAGTAATTAATTGAAATAACTACATAATTTATATTGTGAAAATACTATTTAAAGACTTTTCATTATTTACATAATCGTATTTAAATGAAAAGTCACTTACACACATAAGCATATACTTACATGCGTATTTAATTGGCGAATGTTTTATAATCTACGCCCAATAAAATTTTTGTTTACAAATTTAATATATCCTGTGAAGTTTTTTCAGTTATATTACTTCATTCAACATTGTTTCAATATTAAGAGTAATGAAAAAATCTTTGGATTCGATTTTTTAAGCGAAAACATAATGCATTACATTTTAACAAGTAAAATGAATATTATTCATAGTTAACAAAAATATGCTAATACGTTAGAAATTTTTTTTTTGTAAAAGCTGCTGTTCTTTACCAAGATACTTTTCGATGAAAATTACTAAACAATTTTTATGTAGTAATACAAAATATATTATTTTGAATGTTTAATAATAGTCAATAAATGTTAAAAATAACAAATTTCATTATTTTTCAGAATTCTCAAAACAAAAAAAGTATCGAATTAAATAATTTTCACTAATATATATATATTTTGTTTATTCAATTTTTATTAAAAATACTTTATATTAACTATAACTTGCACTTAGATTTAATAATTAAACAGATTTTTTATACTTCAATACTGAATTGACAAAGTATTTCCATTGCAAAATATTGAATAGGATGATTATTAAAAAATAAATTCTTTGAAAAGCAAAAAAAAATATTTTTTAATTAGCTTTAAACATTCTTTTCCGAGGTACGATTTTAAAGTGTATTATGTAACGTCTTACGGTTTTGATTTTAGAAATTAAATACAGTTAAAAATTTAAACATGAATGTACAAAAAAATATTGTTTGTTTTTATACATTCGCTTATAACATAAATCACTAATTAAAAAAGATTTCAAATGCATGTTTTTTCTATATAACCAAAATTCATATAACGAAAATTTATTTAATATTATGATAAGTACTGAAATGAACACCATATTCAATATAAATAATTATTAAAATATATTTAAATAATTTCTATAATTAAAACTATAATTAAAAAGTTTGAAAATTTATCAAAATGTCATTAGATTAATTTTTTAAAGAAATTGTTCTACAAGAAGATGGTTGTAAATTGAAAAGAATAAAGTTGTAAATTCATTTTACAATATAAAATGAGAGCGGATAATATATATATATACATCAATTCTACGTAAATACTTAGAAGTAGAAAAAGAAAATAAATTTGAATGATTTTTTAAATAAATAATAGAGATCTTGAAAATACGTCATTGTGCATTAGTTAAAGTTAACAATAAAAAGTGTTTTATTTTATTTTTACCGGAAGTAGTGATTATATCTAGACACATAAATAAAGTAAATAACTGATTTTCTTGTTTTTTAGGTCGTAACGATTGTATTCTAGTTAAACAGTAATATTTTTTTTTACAATATTATATTATTGTACAGTACATTGTTTTACATTTTATCCATATTAATTAGAATGCAATTTTCATTCCTTATTATTACAGCTCAAGTTTTATCAAATTATACGTATTCAACTTCATAGATGAGCTTACGCTAAAATTACGAATTTTCCTTAAGACAATATAAAGCCTTGTAAACTATGGAAAATGCGTAAGTAAAAAGAAAGCAAACATTTATTGCTAAATAAATACTCGAATGAAGCATCGCGCGATAAAAATTAAACTTGGATAAACATTAAACTATTAGCATTAATTTGAATGAAGCACGATCTAATTTAACCATATAATTGAAGCTTGTAGGCTTATTTATAAGAATTTTCTTCTAAGCGATATAATGTTTTACGAGATATGCATTAAATTGTCTCGACAAACAAATAGTCATTATTCTAGCGAAGGACACTTCTGATAAGGTCTTACTTTAAGTAAGAGTAAAACCGCAGAAAATGAAATTTTGTAACAAAAAGCCGTTATTCGTGGCCAGAAGTGTGTGTACGCATTCGTAAATGTATGGCTTAGCGGGGCGTCACACTCGTTAGATGTGACCGCGTCAACAAAGCCGCTCTTCGATTTCCCTCCCGAGATGCTTATTGAAATCCTTGAATCTCGATACAGTTAATAATTTACGTTGGGGATTCGCTGTCCGTCCAACGTCGTACCAAATAAAAAAAAAACAATGCATCGAAAGAGCGCGCTTTTCCAACAAAGGGTCGTTAGCCATTAAATTAACAGAGGCGGACGTCCGGCCGTGGGCCAGAGACGAAAGTCGGATGATGCGATCGACGCTTAGAGCAAGTGAGTCACCGGTAGGAAAATGAAGTCACTCGATTGGCGCCGCCTATTTCCACGGGCACGACGGGGACCTCAAAGCTAGAGGCGAGCATCTCCCGAGTGCTCTCGCCATGGACTCCGCCGCGGAGCTCTATCCAGTTTGGCTTTGCGATTAAAGCCATCGGGAACTCGGGCTTGGGCGAATGGGCGATCGCGGGACTCGTGGGTGCGCCATTGTTGCGGATTTTCGCGCGCTCGCGGCCACGATACGTAACAAAACTGCTCTCTCGGGAGGGTTTAACGCCTAGGATGGAACGTTAAAGTTTTCCAAGGGATTACAATTTTTCGAATGGAGTGTAAAATTTCAAGCTTAATAACATTTAACAGGGCCATAAATTTGCACGCGTCTGCGCATTTTTCCTCTCTCTCTCTCTCTCTCTCTCTCCGAGCGTTAACGCTCTGCCCTATCTTTAATGCGACTGTAAATTCGTAGTTTAAAAACAATGTTTTCGTAACGTGACACTTTCACGTGACTACAATCTTTTATGGGACCGCAATATTAAAACCTTAATAACGTTTCGTGTTATTCGAAACTTGTATGTTTCGTAGAAGACTTTTTGATGGGCGTAAAACTGTCAATATTTGCTGGATATTTTGAAAAGTCCCCTTCCTCCAATGAAATAAACGCTTTGCAGGTGTTTAAAATTGATTAAAAGATCGCGCCATCTAAAGTTTATGCAAGGCAACGCATCGCTTATAGATATCGGATATTTACGTTGCAGTCATTTATACGACTTATGATTCACCATTAGCCGGATTTTTATTAAAATGTAGATTGCATAATAATGCAATTTAACGCAGCAACGCATGATTTGTAATGTTTTTTTTTTTTTTAAGGTTTCGTCTCGTATTTACGACTATACTTTTATAATAAGAGCTTTACAAGCGTATTATGAAATACCTATTCTAATGTTTTTGTGCTTTGTTAGAAAAGCGAGCTAAATCTTATCGAATTAATACTAAAGCATTGCCAAAGGATAAAACTAGGCGACAGAGGGAAAAAATTTCCTTCCTTACTCAAGTTCAACTTTATTTTTTATCCAGACTTCAGTTTCACGGTTTCCTGTAGTCCGTCAAATCTTCCCAGTGAGTTTGCCCAAACTTATTTATACCTGCAGTGTCGACTTATTCTGCACCGGCGGAGTCGGTGGTTTTTTTCTTCTTCTTCTTCTTCTTCCTCCAAGAGTAAGCAAGCCCCTCTGCAACCATGGACCGTTAATTTTAAAGCAAGTAAATCGTTAAAAAAGCTCTCCACTCTGCCGGATCTTCGGTACGGATCAATGGCGAATTTGTTACTCGGTTGGATATTGAGCTTAAAGGCATTGGTCTGCATTTTATGGCTTAGAGTCGCGGATAGAATAAAGTCAGGCGGTGCGTGCCTACCTGCAGTACGCATAGACTCAACGAGAACAGGTGGTACGAGTCGCGATTAATCGAATCGTTAATTTATTAATTTTTAACTGCACGGCAATCCGCGTCCGTGAACGGCACGCGCACAGAGAGAGAGAGAGAGAGAGAGAGAGAGAGAGACGAATTCGTAACGTAATAAGCTTCGGCACCCACTTGTCGTGTTCCTTGAGCCTATGCTTTATATGCAAATAATGAGTCACATAATGGATTCGCAATCGGCCTTTATTCTCTTTGAGAGCCTCATCTTATAAGGATTCCTTTTGGATCTAACGCGCGGATGAGTCCTTCCGTCGGGATACGGCGTACCTTGGCAGCTACGAGGAGTCCAACGCCGTTGCCTCGCGCCAAAGGGACGCGGAGCGACCGGAGGCTCGCGAGTTAAGGGCGGCTCGGGGGGTGGGGTGGGGATGGGCGCACGTGCGCGGCACGTGGAGGCCGCCGGTACTCGTCGCCGCGAGTGCGGCTAATGGAGCTGCTGCCGGGGTCCCGGGAGCGAGGCCCCGGCTCTAGCCAAGGCGGCACTCGGGCAGTCGTCGCTCGGCGCTGTCCTCGATCGGTCGCCGCGCATTGTCTTTCCTCTCCCTCGGCTAACCGCTCGCTCGCTCGTTCGCTCGGCCCCCCCGGTCGGCTCCCCCCCGCCCCTCTCTCCCGCTCGCTCTCTCTCTCTCTCTGCCGCGGCCTCGAGCGCCGCCTCGTCCCCCGTCGGGCTCATGCCGCAGAGGTGCGCGGTTGGGCACCAGCAGCCGATGGAGCTGGCCGTCGGGCCCTGAGAGCCCCAGCTCCACCCGGGCCAGCCAGCATGTCGCTCAAGGCCGAGTTCGGAGCCTGCAAGGCCGCGGGCTCGCGGGTCAGGCTCAAGAGGAGGCGCGCCGAGCTCGGCAGGAGGCTCACCAGGAGGATATCGCTGGTCGCCAAGGTGCCCGCGGCCCTCCTCCACAGGGCCAGCCCCCCGGAGCCCCGGGCCCTCGAGATCACGGCCATCGCCCCCGATAAGTCCCAGCTCACGGTCAGTCCCCCGCAGACTTCTTCTTCTTCTTCTTCTTATCCTCTCTCTTGGCCCCCCCCCTGCACCTTGCCCGGCCCTCCAGCTCTTCCGGGAGCCTCCTCCTCCTCCTCCCGGCCCTTATCGCGCTCCCTCGATAGCCTCCGTTCTAGAGCCTTACTCCTTTAGCCGGTCCAGAGCCAACACCCTAAACGACGAGCCCTGCGTCCTTAATTCGCGCAGAATTTCGAAACTTTACAATTACTTTCACATTCGATTATAATAACTGCTGCGCTCCCTACGCTCCTTTAAGCCCGTACAATAATAACATTTACCTTGCTTCCTTCTCTTTGCTAATGTCATTGGATTAGAGTTAAATATTACATATCCTTACTTTTGCCAATAATATAAGCCTTAGCCTTTTCGAGTGCATTTTTTATGAATTTTATCGATGGGCTCGATCTTTGTATCCGTTTAATAATAAGTTTTTCATTTTTATTTACACGCGAAACGTTTAGTATCGTTAATTTTTTCTTGAAATTCAATTCAATCCGATATAGCCACGCATATTTTGACTTTAACAAAAATCCTCTATCTTTTAACAGTTTAAAATTTGTTAAAACAATAATACCCTCTATTATTATTACCACGTATTATTAATTCGTCAAAAATCTTTCTATTTTTGTCTTCCTGTATATTTTCCTTTCATTGTACTAAATATATATTCTCGTATTAATCAAATTAGTTTCAATGATTATAAATATTGCTATTGCATGAATAAGATTTAAAGACTTTGATTTAAAAAAAAAACCCGTAATTTTACGTATATTTACATATTTTTTATAAATATAAGTTGAAAGCAATTACCTTAAAATCCATCGATTAATTTAAAAACGTAATTCTTTATTTATTAATAGCGTATTTTTAAAACATTGTTGAATTTTAATTTTTATTATCTGACTACCAATTGTCATATGTATACTCATATTGATATCATGAAAACACTAATAATAATTTATAATATATCATTTAGAAGATAATTACAGACAATAAATGAATCCGAATAGTTTATTTAGTACAATTAAATCACTACTTACATAGTGGTCGATTTTATTTCACGAAAGCATTGGCCTTGCTATTTTATATATATATATATATTATTTGATTTTCATATTTCAAACAAATATTAATAGGCCTTTTATTAAAGCAAATTCTATTTTTTAATTAATTTTCATAATCGAACGAACAATCAAAAAGTTAATTTCATAAACGCTAGACCAAAATGTTCTGCATTTTATCAAATACCAACCAGGACTCGTAGACTTTGTTTTTAACAGAGTTTAGTAAAAATATGCTTAGGCACATTTATATTGAAAGTTAATTTAAATCTATGATTTATATCAACTCTTATGAAAAACATTTTAATCAAGACACAAATGTTTTTTAAATAGAAAATCATAGAAATACATTGGAGTCTTTCTCTCACTTTTATCATTTTCCGTCATTGTTTAATAGATTATTTTTTTCATATATATAATATGTAAATAAAAATATTCATATACATATATATATGAAATAGATGGAGTATGGATAAATTTGTGTATTTAGTCCCATAGGCACAATTTAAGTGTTAGCATAATAATAACTGATCTTTTTTGTTACCATTATATTAAACTGCAATATTAAGTAAAGTACCTTTGCCTATATATTCTGAAAGTAACTGAAAGAAGTAAAAGTTATTTAATTCTTAAAAAAGAAAAAAAGAAAAGTTTAATAGAACGTAACAATATTTTTAATATGTAAATTTTAGAGCTAATCATCTTTATTCATCTCTTACTTTATATTATGCATAGAAATACTAAGATTAAGCCAAACGCATTAACGTGTGGTATTTTCAATTAAGTAAGTACTTAATGTCTTATTAAAAAAAAAAAAAAAAGAAAAAATAAGGCCATTTGACAACAAGAAAACAAGTTTTTTTCCCTTTTTTTAGTATCATCTAAACGACACTTTACATCATATTAGACAAGGCTTTTACAAATACACAATATTGTGCAATTAGAGGTTTTTTTGATGATTGCAGTTCGGCTAAATATGTAGTTAAATAAATGAAAATTACGCACTAATTTTATATAGCACATGTAATGCATATCGGTCAGAAATTCTTTGTACCTTTGTCATTAAATTTCTTAAATAAAATCGCGAGAAATAACAAGCAAATATTTACCGACATCGACAGTTGTTTTCTCGCATACCGTTTATTTATTTTTCAGTTGCCTTTTATTGGTTTTCATTTAAAATTCGCTAATGCTGAAGTAGCATATAATTTTTGCCATAGAAATTGTATGGCAAAGGACGATAAAACTTATCCATCAATGAGAATTTATGATAATTATACAGGTACTACTTACCGATGGTCTTACACATATTACAAGTGTATTATTCCATTTGTGCTATGTTAATTAGTCCTTTTCTATTTGAGCGTACCGTTTTCTTGCGCTGGGGGGTTTTTTTTTGGTCAGTGGGATAATGTACGTGCATCTACTCACACGCGCATGCACACACGCACACACACACACATATATATTTAGATTTAGATAGAATAGTCCAATTACCATCACGTTCATTTCAAACATTAATCAATTTGAAGCTAAAGAGCAACAGATTAAAATAGCAATGAGTTCTACAAATCTCATTTAATTATCAGAAAGTTTAAAACGCACGCAGTTCACGATTTCGTTGTTCCAGCAGAAATTGTGAGCCTGTGCTTTATCGCATTTCTATCCGCATATTATACGAGAAATAGATTTATTTAAATTTGCATGTGTGCGTACGCAAAGTATTAGACACGATTTTTTCAGCAAAATTTTACATTTTTCCACCAGAGTATCAATCGTAGAAGTATTTTTCCGATTCAGCAGTCTCCTTTGAAAAAAAAAAACATCTAGTTTATTTTTATAAGTATAGTATAAATGTAGTATAATTTTAATTTATTTCCAAGGCAAAGTTATTTATTAATCTATAAATACAGTTTTCTTTGTTAAACCGAGTTTCACATAAAATTGATAAAGCAGATATTGCTTAATGATATTTTCAATAAAACGTTGACTTTTGTAACAGATACGTATTTATAATGTCTCACAATACGTTATAATTATTTTGTCAATTTTTAAAAAATAGATCAAGCGATGTGACGTACAAAGCTATTGTATTCGGAAAATCATATTTAAAAAAGATATGTAAATACATTTGTATTGGAGTATAATGGAGAGAAAAAAAATAGCATTATTACCTTTACGAGTGAGGCTTCTTATTCATTTTTTACGACTTTTTCTTATTCTTCATGATAAACTGCCGTAAACGCGCATACACACACACACACACACACACACACACACACACACACACACACACTTGCATAATTGAGTTGATCTTTCAAAAATTTTTACAATTGTACGAAAGCAATGTTTCTACGGTAACGACAAATGTGGGTGTCTATGCTTATCTTTTGTATTTTGCCGGCACGAGGCTAGAAGCACGAACAAACGTAAAAACTTTCTACACTGGCCGTAGTGATGTTATTTTCAATTATTCAGTCAGCCGTGCGTTTGTGAATGCAGTTGAAGTGTTGTGACTCCGATCGTGTTTTATATATTGAGATTCGATCTATCTATCAATCGAGCACGACGTACACAATCGAATGGCTCGCACCGTTTTGTCAATTAATTTGTACACATGGCTGAGAACTAATCGTTAATTTGATTTACTTTTGCAAACACGCAACTTTCATAACGACTTAATGAGATTTTTACTCAAATTAATTCTAATATTAAATTTCATTGATTCATTGTGGAGTAATAAAGCGGTAAAAATTAAGTACACTCGAGGCTCAATTTTCTTTAGTGGTCGAAAGCCTCATTTATTTTTGAATCAAAATCCTCATTGAAAGCACTTAAACCATGGCCATTTTAATGAAGCAAAATTAAACAAGAAATTGTAAAATATCGATGAAAATATTAGATCATTTGCTCATTGGATCGTGAAAAATAACGACAGACGTATGTCGACGATTAGCTTTTTGCTCTTCGCTTGAAATGGTAATCACTCCGAGCTACACGACTCGTGAGCTTTTTCACAATCCTCGATGCTTCCTCCACGATGTAAATATTTTTATACGAATTCAATTGAAATAACCAACCAAAAAGCGCGCACTCTAATAAAGAGATGTAAATTGTAATTAATCGGTGCAAACGTCGTTTACGCCAGTGCGTTAAAAAGGATTATCATTGAAGGAGGGTAAACGGGATAGAAATTATTTAAGATTAGGTCCCGTTCCCGCGCCAGCTCGGGTACGATCAGCTCGGTATAACTCTTACCAAGCGCTAATCGATTTCATAGCTCTTCCTCGAGGTTCGACCAATGGCCCCTGCGTTAATCCCCAACTCGGGCCAATATTCCTCTGGTGCGTATTCTCCAGCTGACTCGGACACTCGATCGAGGGCTGCCTGGAGCCTGGCCTCCTCCTCCTCCTCCTCCTGCTGCTGCTGCTGCTGCTCCTGCTCCTCCCGCTCCACGCGCGCGTCGGCCAAAATCGAAAAATAATCGGCCAAGCCGAGCGATGAACCGATTTCGAGTAGTCGCGGGCAAGGAACGCTTGCGCAAGGCACTCGGCGATAGGGACCGAAGATACCGAGAGGCTGCGCTATTACGCACCGCTAAAGGAGCCTTTACCTCTGCTCTTACACGCGGTGAGTATGTAGAAGGCTCGCCGATCTCCGATTTTTTTTTGTTTTTTTGCTTCTTTTTATTTTACACGCGGAAGAGAGGCTTGTATTATAGTGAGCCGAGTCATGGCTATTGCCTATGACGTCGGATTAAGCTTGTCACGCACTTCCTACATGTATCGAGGCTCCGGCCAGAGGCTGACATTTTCACGACACAACACAACGTTTGCGTAATTTAATAATTAATCTCCCCGACTGACAGACAACCGCAGCGCATACATTGATTTTTAGAAATCGTATCACACTGCTAAATAATACGCGCCTGTTATGTAGATCAACGAGTAAAACGCTTTTTAAACACAACCAGCCGAATGATTGAATATGTTTGGTAATATAATTTCGAATTAATAATAGGTAGATAGGTAGGTAGAGATAGGCAGATAAACGAATAAATAAGCGGAATTACGAGGGGCCTGTGAATTTTAACGATAACGCGGATTTTAAAGGGGGGGGGGGCGAGAAGTCATTCGAGATCGCTTCGCGAGAATTCAATTCTTAAAGCGCTACCGGCTCAAGCCTCGCGACGTCGCTCAATGGCTTGCGCAGGCCTTGCCCGTATTGGATTAAGGCGCGCAGCGCGTTCAAATATTATTCTTCGCATCGAGCCGCGCATCGAAGGGGGGGGGGAGGAGGGGCCTGGCAAGCATTTGGCCGGAGATCAGCGCGCGATAAAGCCGTAGGCTAATCGGGCCGGGGAAAATGCGTGAGTCAGCTAAAAGCGATTTCAGAAAGCAGAGAAGCTATAATTACCGAGCCCGTAATAGCCGTTCATAAATCCAGCTGTATCGGAAATAACTTTGTCGGGGCTCGCGCAGGTGCGCGCGGATCGGGGGCGGCCCTCGGTGCGCGCCTGCGGTCGAGCCACGGGGGCGCGCGCGCGTGGTGGTGCGCGGGAGCGCAAACGCAGACGGGGAAGGTCCTCTCCGTCGCGGTGCGGGGACCCTCGGGGTCGAGGGAACGCGGGAATCGCGCTTCGATGGCTCCCGAGACAATGGCAGCCGAACTTTCCTTGGGGGCCCTAATCCTCCGCTCGATCGGTCGTCTTTAAGGGGGGGGGGCGGGGAACAAGGGATTCCCGGGTCGGTTGCAGCGGGGCCAGGGGCGCTCGAAAGAGGGCCCAAGCTCCTGGCGGATACAAAGCAAACCGCGTGGCATCGATATCGCTCCTCTTGGTGGGCTCGCTTTCGAGACGTGCCCACGCCGTTCGAGCGATTGGCTTACGTTTTTTAACACTTAAGTTCATCCTTCGGCCGCTAACGTTTATCCGATAGCTAATTATACGTATTCATTAGGATTTATCAAGCGTGTGCGCGCACTTCAAAATTATTTGTTAAGCATTTAATGCGTGGAATGTCCTAACAACGAAGCAGCCTTTTCAATTCTTTCTTTAGATGGTTTCTTGGGCCAAAGGAGATAATAACAGTATTTACTTATCTCTTGATTATAATGCAACCTCGTACAGGACGTTGGCGTAGATCTGTCAATGACTAGAAATTATTTATAACGTTACAGTTACTTGCCATTAAATAAATGTAAATAGCGTAAGATTACTTTTCTTCTTTTTCTCCTTCTTCTTCTTCCTCTTCTTCTTAATTACCCGTCTACTTTTATAAGAAATACACTTATGGCTGCAAATTGTTCGGAATTTTCGATGCTACCGCGACTCGACAGCCCCGACCAGCAATCCCATAGCGATTCAGGCTTGATCCTGACACTACACGCATCGGCCAAGTGATTCATTATAAAGCTCGTTTATATGCCTGTCTTTGATATGCTCTCGGTTTGTTTCCCGTGATAATAAAAAAAAAAAAAGAAAAGAAAAAAAAAAATTGCAACGCCCCTAAATTGAGCTCATTGGAGCTCCGTCATTACCATACTTTTTACTTTCTCCTTCGTGCTTTTCACTATAATGATTGGTTTGAGTGCTGCCACGTGAAAATATCTGTTGATTTAAGCAGGGTGCCAATGGCTGTATCGGCAATTGCCCGATTCTATATTAGAGGCCGAAAAGTGAAAAGCTCAATTCCTTTGGCTTTACAATCGACATCGTAAACTGAGAGAGACCCTAAATAACATAGTTCCATTGTGATATATCGCAAGGTATCGTCCGCTCTTTTTATCCACGTTGGAACTCTCGTTATCCTCGGAAGATTCTAATAATGGCCAATTCAATGAAGCAACAATTCTCTTCGAAACTTTGCATAAGCGTGCAAATTATCTTCCACGAGTTTTCGCGCACTCGCTTCGTTGCTCTATTAGATTCCTAAGGTGCCCGCTGGTAGCGGCACTGCCAGGTAGATTCTGGTAATCGATATTATCGGTAAAATTGTCAAATACATATATATATATATTTATCGAAAAATGCCTAAAGCAAAGGACCTAGTTCGTATAAGAAGCGACCGGTTGGTCAAGGCTCATTTAACTATCGATGGTCATCCACGAGGGGCCCGAGCAGTTGGCTTTCAGCATCCGCAACAAGAATCCGCGGCTTTCGTTAGAATTCTCAAAGGACCAGCGACACAAGCATTCCGAGAATTCGCGACTTTTACCCGTCCTGACGAATGAGGGACGACGGATGGCTACCTATAGGGTGGACAATGGGAGGAATGCAGATGGCATAAGTCGGCCACGGCCGAAGGAATTTAAATGGCAGAAATTGACTCTCGGTGGATTTTCTTATCGAGGGCCGGCTGCATTGGCGACATCGGCACGGAGATTACGACCGAGCACCAGGAGCCGGGCCATTGGGCTCGGGAGGATGCTCCCGGACTAATCGCGGGCCCGCGCGCCTCCCGAGCCAACCGGACCGAGTCGAGCCGCAAGGTGAAAGTGATCCTCGCTTTATAAAGAGCGGCTCGTGTAACTTTCCAACGGTAATAGTATTGTTGTCATTTGTTCTCCATATGCACCGAGCGTGCAAGTTGGGCGAAAGCATTTCGAAATTGTCTCGAGGGGCGTTTCGAGGGGGCTCTTTATTAGGTTACACTTGTGTTTTTTTTTTTTTTTTTTTGATTTATTTAAGCCGGAGGAGGGCACCGTAGCGGAAGGTCAAGGCGTGTGCAAGCTTTGGGTACGGCAATTTCAAAACTATCTCACGTCTTTATTCGAGACACTGTCGACTCCTTTTTATTTCTCCGTCGCTGGGCTGGAAGTCTCGTCGTAGGCGCTATTACCCAAATAACGAACCAATGCTAATACTTAAATCGTCGCCAAGCTCATCTTGAATGCGCAAATTTTTCCCCTTTGTTTAATTGAGGCATATTGTCGCTATTGAGGTTTGAACCGTATAATTATAGGCGAGTGCGCGGTCGCCTCATTGACTCTCGCTTTCTCTGCCCTATAAAGTATTCATTTACATATGTATTAATTTTAATAATATCGTTCTGATATTTATTATGCGTATTATATATCCACCTTCGAGCTTTTATTTTATTCCTATAATAATAATTTACACTTATAAAGAAATACTTGAGTAACGACTCGGATAAAAAAAAAAAAAAAAAATATATATATATAAAAATACCGCAGGATGAAAAATAAATGTTATTTCATTGAAATTATATGCAATGCCAATTACTTCCGATCTAATTTTTACATAAAATATACTCTGAGAGCTTAAAGTAGAAATTGTACGGCTCTGTTGTGCTGCATATAAATACGTAATTTTCAATGTTAGCCTAATGCCATAGTCAAAGAGCACAATAAATACGCGCAAAATAATCGAATACCATGCTTTTTACATTATATTTGTTTACATTATATCAGAAGCTGATTAGCAAGTGGCTTTTCGGGATGGCAGAGTAATTCCCATGGAGACGCACGAGAATGTGTGGGTGCGCGAGCGCGTAGTGCAGGTCTCCCCGCATAAAAAAAATAATTACCAGTTGTTGGTATAGGATAAAAAAAAAAAAAAAATTGAACCTCGTACTAACAAGGCAAGCTCTCTGCAATAATGATGATTTATAAGGATATAAAGCCGTGATGATTTGGCGTACGCGACCCCGCATAGCGAAACACTGTACCGCAAAACTGCCTTGAATCAAAATTTCAGGTCAATTTCGACCAAATGTAAATATACTTTATTCTTCTGCATATTGTAGCTTATTAATTAGCAATTAGCATAAATTACTAAATCCTATTCATAATGATTTTCCATCTAAATTCCTTTTTAGCAGAAGAGAAAGTAATCTTAACTAATTGAAAATTATTCGAACAATATTAGAAAGTAAAAAGGCGTTGAGAATTAATCGTAAGCCATTTATAAAGAATATTATTATATGTGTATTTGTAAGGATATGTCATTTTTTTCCCGAGGTAAAGATGTCCCGCTGAGTCAAATATTATTTTGACTATGCTTTTGGTGCTCTATCGTTGCTTCTTCGTCTTCACTCTTCTCGATCTATCCTTAACATCCTCTTCGACGCTAGTATTTTTGTTTTGCTTTGCAAAGCATACCCTAATTACTTATACTTCTTTATTTCCTTAAAAAAATTCACCTCTAATTATTCTTTTTTTTTGCGTTGCTTTTTCAGCGATTTGATTTTCTTCTAAAATGCTTATCATTCATCTTTATCACGCGAAATTTATTATGTCCATTTGCGCTTGCCACTATTACGGCTTATTATTTCACTACTATTTAACTTCGTCTCCTGCCTTATCGCTTTAATATTTTCTTTTCTTTACGTTACTGCAGCACTTGAGCGTGTAGCTCGATATTTAAAAAACAATTTAAACATTATTTATTGGGTAACAGTGTAACGAATGTAACAATTTAAAATGCAATTATAAATGTAGCGATACATTCTTTTATATTAGCGAGTAGAACTTGATAAAAACCGTTCTAGCAGCATAATTTTTTGACCTAAGTTAACCTAATATAATAATAACAACAACAACTTATAAATATTTAATAACTCAATCTGAAGAAAGATTGTTAAGAATTTACATTAATTATATTTTAGTAAATGTTCTTGTTTAAAATTAATTATGGTCTATACCAAAGGTTTATTATGCCGAGTTGTATTACTTTTTTAATTATAATTTAATCTACATTAGCGTAAAGGATATATATATATATATATATATATATTTAAATAAAATAATCTGTTGATTATGCAATTATTCGATACTTGTATATTAATACGAAATCTCTAAAACGTCTCTGAATACTAATAACCTACTAATAAAGAATTAGAAAACGGATACTTTGCGATATAATTGATATCGATAAGTCTGTCATACCTGTTCATTTAAAAAATGAGAATTCGATATGTATAATGGAACACTGTTAAAATGAAATCAGATATTGTATTAGATAGCCATTTAAATTAGAACATATATATATAAAGCTGATATAAATATGGGAATTCTCCCAAGCATTGATATCTTATACAACATGTTTTTACAAAATTAATAAATTTTTGTACCACAGTTGATAAATACAGCATTTTGATAGAAATTTCGAATTTGATCCTTTCATGATTTTCTTAGAAAATCTAGAAATTTTCTCTAATGCAAATATTTGTGTGATCATTGGTTAAATAAAAAAAAAAAATTAGTTCGTAATGCTGGAAGGACCATTGAGTGATATTGCGATGGCATTGATACCAATTGTTAGATGTAAAATTGGAGAACAAGTGTATAAGAGAGTTAGAGAGAGAGAGAGAGAGAGAGAGAGAGAGAGTGCCGAAGAGTGATAAAGCTGGGAAAAAGTTAGCCTTAACGCTCTCGAAGTTAGTACCGATAATATTGTGATAAAAGGGATAAAATTGGCCAGAGCTCCTTAACCCTTTAAGCGGCCATTGTTTCAAACGGATAAATCAGGGGCGAGAAGTGAGAAAAAGCGGTTGGCCGGCTAAATTCTTCTAGCAGCGGTAGTTTGAGGAGAGTCCGCGGAGGGCACATCGAATTTCCATAGCGAGTCGAGTCTGCGACAGTGACGCGCGACGCAGGAGTAGCGAGCGAAGGGCGAGGGGAGGGCCGAGTTAGAAAACAGAGCCAGGAGGAGGCCGACGAGGAGGCCGACGAGGAGTCCGCGAGGAACGAACGGGGGGGGGGGCGGGGGCCGCGCCGAAATTTCGGAGAGCCAAGGTCGCGCCGCGCGAGGAGCCAGGAGCGGTGATCGGCGGGGCCTTTAAGGGGGGGGGCGGGGGAGGACGCGACGCAGCCCCGGGACGCGGCTCCTCGTCCGCGGAGCGCAGGCGCGAGCCTCCGCCGGCAGCCGGAGGAAACCGGTCTGGGTTGAGCGCGAGGCCTCGCGCGCGGATGCATACCTCGGAGGAGCGCGCGCGCGCGGGTCCCACCCACCCGGGGCTGGCTCTTCGTCGCTCCTCGGTCCACGGGCTGCTCCTTTAACGCCTTGCTGCTTGGGGGATTCCTCGAGGAAAGCGGTCGCGGGGGGCGTGGGCTTTTCGGAAAACAGGCGCGCCTCCGGTAGGAGCCCGAGCCCCCCGGGGGATCGCGAGGTCGACC